>CM033330.1:47752980-48349136 GCA_019359835.1 Pharus latifolius | reverse complement strand
GTTCGCCCCCTGCACTTCCGGGGGGAGCCCCAGTGACTGTCTTCTTTAACGGGGGACGTCCCCTCGTTTTCCGAGTCGGGTAGCGGCCCAAGAGGGCCGCCAGAGTGGTGGTGACGACGCTTCTCTTCCGGGCCGGGACTGAATTCCCGGACGTCCGGGCTTCCCTCCGGGGAGGATGGTTCTTCGGCTGGTCTCTTCCCCCGACCGGTGCGAGAGCGAGGCTCCCTGCGACAACGACCGGGGGGAAGCTCTTCCCCGCGGCTGGGAGAATGCATTCGCTTGACCTCCCCCCGGGAGAAGCGAACCTGCTTCGCCGGGGGAGGGAGCTCCTGCACTGTAGCAGCCGGCCCGGAAGCTACCGGGGCCTGCTGGGGGGAGCCCCCTGCGACGGCCCCCGGGACCGGAAAGGGGGGAGCCCCTGCACCATCCGGAACCGGGGAGGGGGCGCCCGGGGCGGCGTTTGGATCCGAAGAGGGGGCCCCTGCGGCAACGACCGGGACCGGAAAGGGGGAAGCCCCTGTGACATCCGGAACCAGTGGGGGGTGAGCCCCCTCGGCGACGTCCGGGGTTGGGGAGCCAATGCGGGGGGAAATTCGCTGAGGCACGGGAGCTGCTCTGTCGACCGGCCCCGGTGCGGTAAACACAACGCGAGGGGCGGGACTGGCTCCCGGCATAGGAATAACCCCCGACATGAAATGACCCCCCAGCTACCGGGGACGGGGTACCCCCCTGGTGCCACGAAGGGCCCGGGCATGAAATAGCCTCCCGACACCGGGACAGGCCCGGGTGCCGAGAAGTGTCCGGAAGTATATCCCGCGGGGGGAGGGAACCCCCCGGCGGGATCATACGGGGTAGACAACCCCCCGGAGACCGGAGGGGCCGCCGGGTATCCCATAAATGGGGGCATGATCCCCGGATATGTGTGCGACGAAAATGTGGGGGCCGGGGGCCGCGCCAACACACTGAGGAGCTCGTCCATAGAGCGCTGGGCGCGGAGCTGGCCCTCCACAAGAGCCTCCAGCAAGGCATCCCGGGGAGCCGGGGGAGCCGTCGGGGGGAAACTCGTCCTGGCCGAGGTCCCCGCGACCGCCGGGAGCGACCCGGAGGTGGAGGCACCTAGATTGAGAGGAAAGGTGGGAGGCGGTACCTGGGAATGGTCGCCTCCGGACGGAAGCGCCGGAACAGCAGTGTCCCGGACGAGCGGCGCTAGGTCACCGGGACCGGCGTCACCGGGAAGGGCGCGGGCCCTTGTTCTCGGGAGCCATGGCGATTCGTCACGGGTCCCCACGGACGGCGCCAACTGTCGTGGTATTAAGAATACCCCGGCAGGTTTTGAAGACGATCCTAGCGGAGATTATGCAGCGCGGGTTGACCGGGTGACCGGTCCTCCCCCGCCGGACAAACACAAGAATTGACACGTGGATTTATACAGGTTCAGGTCCCGGTGGGGGCCCTAGTCCTGTCGACGCGCTCCCGATCGGAGCCGGCTGGGGAGGCTCTCTCTGGGGGAGAGGCTTCTGGAGCACGTCTGTGAGTTTAGCTATTCCAAATAATAATGAGTTGATCCTTTACAACAGAGGGGTACAAGGGCTATTTATAGCCTCAAAAAGAAGCAAAAAGCCTAAACTACCCCGGAGGCCACCGTCGGATTGAAGGGTAGGACCGTCCTTCTTCCGGTCAAACGTCTTGGATGTTTGACAGGTGGTCGCTGATTCCCGAGGCGTCCCTCACGTGACCTGTACGTGATGAACAAACAGGGATTTTACCTTTTAGGAGGGCGATGACGTCCGGGACCCCTTCCGGAGAGCAGGGTCCCGGGAGCCTGAAGGCGGCGCCCGGGGCAGGCACCGGGGGCCACTGTCCCCGGGCGAATGGCGGCGCCTGGGACTCGCCCGGGGGCCAAGGTCCCGGGAGCCAAAAGGCGGCGCTCGGGACGTACCCCGGAGGCACGGTCCCGGGAGCCTAAAAGGCAGCGCCCGGGGCAGGCACCGGAGGCCACTGTCCCCGGCGAATGGTGGCGCCCGGGACTCGCCCGGGGGGCAAGGTCCCGGGAGCCAAAAGGCGGCGCCCGGGACGTACCCCGGAGGCACGGTCCCGGGAGCCTAAAAGGCGGCGCCCGGGGCAGGCACCAGAGGCCACTGTCCTCGGGCGAATGGTGGCGCCCGGGACCCGCCCGGGGGGCACGGTCCTGGGGGCCTGAAAGGCGGCGCCCGGGGCAGGCACCGGAGGCCACTATCCTCGGGCGAATGGCGGCGCCCGGGACCCGCCCGGGGGGCACGGTCTCGGGGGCCCAAAAGGCGGCGCCCGGGGCAGGCACCGGAGGCCACTGTCCCCGGGCAAATGGCGGCGCTCGGGGCAGGCACCGGAGGCCACTGTCCCCGGGCAATCATGAACTTACCTGGACTTGACCGCGTGGAGATTTCCCCCAACAAGGATATACACCGATGGCCCCAAGAGAACTAGCTACTACTCTAAGTCTATCTACACCATCTCTAATAAAAGATGCACTACCATCCCTAATCGAATCAGAGAGTTCTCATTGTTGTCGAGCATAGTCCCTCTCCAGGCGGAATTGGTGCGCCTCTTTGCGGGATTTATCAAAACATTCTGCCAGGTGCGGACTGGCCGAAGACATCTCTTCAGTTTTCTTCTCCAAGGCCTCTTTTTCCCCTTGGAGAGTCTGTTCGAGGAGAGGAGGTTGAATCTCAGTAGGCTGGTCGCCGGGGGCTTCAACAATTTTCGTCTCCTACATTTGCATATGTTAGTTTTACAAACTATAACAACGAGCAAAGGGGATGAAAATAATTACCAATCCTCGCAAGTGAGAGGTTGAGGTATTTCCCCCAGAAAGTAGATCACCCGACAAAAGCCGAGGATCATCATATGGTGGAAGAGTTACTTTCCCACCAGAAGATTGTTTCCCCAACACAAGTTGAGAATTAACTAGTCGTGGAAATACAGCTTGCCAACCAAAAAATTGATCACCCGTCAGGAGACGAGAATCGTTGGGATGAAATGGAGAAAGGTGAGAAGGCCTTAAAAGATTGTCATGGACCTCCAAAGATAAAGATGAAGGTTCGACCTGCCGGGATGCATGAACGGGGAGAACCGCAGGAACTGAAGGAAGAGAGATCGGTGGTACATTTCTCGCCCTTGTACCACTAGAAGATCCCTTGTCAACCTTGGGTTTCTTCTTTGGAGGAACCTGGTCTTCGGTCGTCTATAAATTTCCATTTGAGAAAATGGTCAGAACGTAAGAAGGCAATTTGAACCAAAGATTCTAAGAAAGACTTGCCTTCTGTGAATCTTTGTCGAATTCAGGTACCACTTCCTCTTCATCACTCTCAATCTCGATGATACCTTTATCTGCCATTGAGATGAAGAAGGAAGAAAAAGGAAGATGGCTGTGAAAAAGACTTAGCCGGGAAAAAGTTTGTGAAAGTTTTAGACTAAAGGGCTCTAGTATTTATAGCCCCGGGTGACGGTTCATTTTTCGAACGCCTCGAGCTTTTAAAACATTTACAATTTTTTCTCGGGTTAAAAAGAATTCCACAGTGCCATCATTGCCTGTCAAATACTGCTCAGAGATCGTCTCGGGAAACAAACCACCACACTTAGTGCACCACTAAGTGGAGGATTTGAAGCGTCGGGTCACTCATCCGATGTAAGTTTTAAAATTTGAAGCAAATTGTCTCTTCATTGTCTTTAACTTTGGGGGCTAGCTGATGAGGATTGTTACCCGAGCTAGTTCATAATAAATGCATGTCTGGTTCAAGATAGATTCAAATCAGGCAACCATCCATTGATATAATCTCAAGCTATCCTGGGAAGCGCGGACACATGGTCGCAGGTTCTACGTGATCAGGCCGCAGATGGTGCACAGTCAAAAGCCTGTGTGCAATACGCGGATAGAAGGCCGCAGATAGTGCGCGGTTAGGTGATCGCAAGCAATGCGCGGTTAGAACACCCTCGACCAGAAGACGCGGGGTTGCTTAGACCTTACAACAAGCATATTCTGAGTATCCCGAAGATTCCTCCACATGCAGAGACAACCATCAAGGAGTTGATACGTGCAGTTATTCCTTAATTACACGTGTTAAGCCCGCATGGAGGTTAAGTGCAGTTACCAAAACTGCACCCGAGCAACTGTTCGAAGCCGTTATGCCTTGGCACCCTTTTGACCAGTATAAAAGGATAATCCAATGCATCAGATGGGAGAATCGAGAGGTCAACAGAACATATCAGATTAAATCAGTTAGTTTTCATAAGCCTTCTTGGCACTGTCTTGTAGAAATACACAGGAAAGATCTTCGCCTGTGAAGATCCTTCCCATAGTCCTGTAACTCTTTTTCCTACACTTAGTAAATCACAACAGGACATAGGGCTGTTACTCCCACCATCGACGGCCCGAACCTGTCTAAATCTCTTTGTGCTTTAGTTAACTTTGGTTCATCATGCCTTCCCAGAGGGACACCCTGAAAGGTCTCACAACTCACAAATTCTGCATAAGTTCGACTAAGCATCCTGAGTCCGAATCGTTGACACCCTCCTCCGCCGGGACCACCCCCGAGGGCTCCCTTGGCGGATCAGGTCCGCTTTACCCAGGAGGAGGTCGAGCAAATGCATACCACCAAGTCTTGAGAGGCGCCCTCACGCTACCGGCCGGACACTCCCGCAGCTCGTAGATGCGGTGCACCACATTCCCGTCCCAGCCGAGGAAAGAGGCCCGCTGAGTAAGCAACCGCGCTACTGAGGGGCGCCCAGACGTCTAGGAGGTTAGCTCAACTAACCCAGAGGAGAAGAGCCGCTACCGCCGCATCGGTGGACCTCTTGGGCCCCTTCCCGACTCCGACAATGAACGTCCATCTCCCGTCAAAGGGGACAACGACTGGGACTCTCCCCGGGAGGTGGAGGGGGCTAACCAACCGCTGTGCCGCTGGCTCCGGTGCATTTGATGGCCATGGTCTTATCGACTGCCGCACATCGAACACTACAATGGTGAGGCTAATCGCTACGAGTTTGTGCAGGTGTATTCCACAGCCATCTCAGCGGCTGGGGGGGATGACACAGTCCAGTGCAACGTCTTCCCCCTCTACCTTACCGGGATCGCCCACTCATGGTTCTACAACCTGAAGGCTGGCTCCATCAAGTCGTTCACGCAGCTCAAGCGTGAATTCTGTGCAAACTTCCAGGGGAACTATGTGTGTCCCCTGGATTCATTGCAGCTCTACACCATCCGACAGAGAACAGGGGAGACCATCCGCAACTTCTTCAAGCGCTTTTCTTAGGTCAAGAGCAAAGTAGCTCACGTCCCTGACTCCACAGTCATTGAGGCGTGCAAGAGCAGGATCCTCCCTGGGGAGCTCCATCGGAGACTCTCTTGAAGCTGCCCCTCCTCCATCGACGAGCTCTTCACTGTACTCAAGAAATACGCTCAGGCGGAGGAGGACGACCTCTGGAAGAAAAACCAAGGGGCTCCCACCCCCGTTGATCAGGAGGCTGGGGACCCCCTCAAGCGCCCCAAAAGGGGCAATCGTAGCGAGTCACGGCCTCGGGACACCTTTGTCCACGAGGGCGGAGGTGGCTTGTGCGATGCCCCCAAGGGCAACCATCCCTTCCCCAAGACGAAAGGTTGTGGGGGGGGGGCAGTCGTCCCGCGGCCGTGAAGGCCCCGCGGCGAGAGGTAAGGAGGGCCTGTGGTGCACTTTCCACAAGTCCAATACCCATGCTACCCGAGAATGCCACCAACTTCTCCAACACTTCGCCACATTCCTCGACCAGTGTGGGCGGGGGGGGAGGGGGAGTCCTGCCTCCTTGCCCTCCCAGCTGGCTTTGTCGGCTCTTCTTGCCCCTTCGGGGGAGCAGTAAGGACAAGTGCGAGAAGGGGCCCAATGGAAGAGCTCCCCTTCCAAACCTCCCAAAGGCTTGTCAACGTCATCAAGGGGGGGTCTGCTTCAGGGCGAGATTCCAAGCGCCAGCGCAAGGAGTCTGCATGTGAGGTAAAGGTTGTGGGGGTGCTACATATGTCTCGGCCACCAAAGTGGTCGGACGTCCCCCTCACTTTTACAGCAGAAGACGCGCGCGAGGTTCGCTTCCCCCATGACGACGCGCTCATAGTCTCCACCACCATCTACAACTGCTGCCTGGCACGTATCCTCGTCGATAGCGGAAGCTCCGCCAACGTCCTGTACCTGAAGGCGTTTAGAGAGATGCAGGTCGACGAGAAGCTACTGCAGCCCGTAGCAGGGCCCTTGCAGGGATTCGTCCTGGGGAAGATGATCCACCCGGTGGGGAAGGTGGATCTCCCCATGACCTTCGGTACCCCGGACAACTACTGGACGGAGATGGTCCGATTCGACGTGGTGGATCTCCCATCTTCATACAACGCAATCATGGGGAGGACCACAATCAACCGCTTGGGGGCGGTGATCCACCAGAGCTACCTCTGTGTGAAGATCCGTGGGCCTCACGGTTTGATCACCTCCCGAGGCGACCAAGATGAGGCCTGTGCTTTGTACGAGCGTGCCGTCGCGATGATTGGGAGCGTCAACATGATCAAGACCCCAGCTCTGGACGCCACGGCCGTCCCCTCCGGGAGGTCTCCCCTTAAGCCGCATCCGGAAGGGGACCTCCGGAGGGTCCCACTGTCCCCAGACGACGCAGACAAGACCATAAAGATTGGGGCGGATCTCTCCGAAGAGCATGCGGAGCAACTCGTGGGTTTCCTGTGCAAGAACTCCGACGTCGAACTAGCAAGGATTTTGCTTCGAAACCTCTTCGCATGGAAGCCCTCCGACATGCAAGGCGTCGCCCGGGAGGTCATCGAGCATAAGCTTGCTGTGACCCCTAGTCACCCCCCGGTCAAACAGAAGCTGAGAAAGCTCTCTCTTGAACGCCAAGAGGCTAGCATGGTCAACATTACCAAGCTCTGGGAAGTAGGATTGATTCGGGAGGTCCTGCATCCCGAGTGGCTGGCGAGTCCTGTCCTCGTGAAGAAGTCAAACGGCAAGTGGCGGATGTGCGTAGACTTCACCGACCTCAACCGCGATTCCCCAAAAGACAACTTCCCACTCCTGCGGATCGACCAACTTGTTGATTGGACTGCGGGGTGCGAGCTCATGAGCTACTTGGACGCATACTCGGGCTATCACCAAGTCCGGATGGCGGAAGGGGACGAGGAAAAGACGAGTTTTATAGCTCCCCTCGGGACCTTCTACTATGTCCACATGCCCTTTGGGCTGAAGAACGCGGGAGAAATCTTCCAGCGACTCATCTCACTGGTCTTCAAAGACCAAAACGGCCGCAACATCGATGTCTATGTCGATGACGCGGTCGTCAAAAGCTCCCGCGCGACCAGTCACGTCGACGACCTCGCAGAGACCTTCTGCAGCCTCTGTGAGTACCGGTTAAAGCTCAACCCAGAAAGGTGCGCCTTTGGCGTACAAGGAGGGAAGCTGCTTGGCTTCCTTGTGTCTCAGCGAGGCATAGAGGCCAACCCCGAAAAAATTTGGGCCTTCCTAGACGTGCCTTCCCCACGTTCCGTCAAAGAGGTACAGCAGCTCACCGGTCGCTTGGCCGCGCTAAGCCGCTTCGTCTCGCGGTCGAGGGAGCGCGGCCTCCAATTTTTCAAACTCCTCCGGGAGCTCAAGGGGTTTTGATGGACTCCCAAGGCCCAGGAGGCCTTCGACGACTTGAAAAGGTATCTCACGAGCCCTCCAATTCTCGTGAGCCTGTCTTCGGGAGAGCCCCTGCTCCTTTACCTCGCTGCAATCCCAGTAGCTGTGAGCGCGGTATTGGTAAAGGAGCAGGACGGGCAGCAACGCCCCGTGTACTACGTGAGCGAAGCCCTTCAAGGGGCTAAGACTCGATACATAGAAATGGAGAAGATCTGCTATGCCCTCCTCATGGCGTCCCGGAAGCTTCCCCACTACTTCATGGGACACCCAATCACGGTCCCATCATCCCTCCCCTTGGGGGAGGTGTTGCGGAACAAGGAGGCAACCGGCCCGATCGGGAAGTGGGGGGCTAAGCTTGCTCCCTTCTCCCTCTCCCTCAGTGGGCGTTCCACCATCAAATCACAAGTCCTCGCTGACTTCGTGGTGGAATGGACCCCCGCTCCCCGGACAGAGGGGGAGACTCTCCGTGAGCCGCCCCAGCGCAATGACCATTGGACGCTCATGTCCGATGGCTCCTTGTTCCTCGCTGGGGCTGGCGTGGGGGTGGTCCTTCGAAGCCCCGAAGGTAGGATGTTGGAGTACGCAGCAAGGCTCGAGTTCCCCTCCACCAACAACGTCGCCAAGTACGAGGCCCTTCTCCTGGGACTGCGCCTCACGCGCTCCCTAGGGATCCGTCGCCTCCTCGTCAAAGGAGATTCCCAACTCATGGTCTGCCAAATGGACAAGTCCTACTTGTGTCATGAGGCGAACCTGAGTCTTTACTTGGGGGGGTCACTGAGGGCTTCGCGATAATCTCCAGGAAGACACCTCTGGGAAGAGGAACACGGATCCTAAGTCCTGTGTCCCGGGGGGACTCTGAGATCACCCGGGTGGCGTCCTGGATGGATCCCCTTGTCTCCTTCATAAGGGGAGAAGGGGACCCTACCAGCGACACTGAGGCAAAGCGGCTTCATGCCATAGCACAGGCATACCTTCAACTAGAAGGGAAGCCCTACAAGCGGGGGGCCTCTGCCTTGCTCCGCTACCTTCCACGGCAGAGGGACTTCAACTCCTCGAGGACATTCACTCGGGGAGCTGTGGTTCTCACCTGGCCCCACGCGCCGTCGCGGCAGAGGCCCTACGCCAGGGCTTCTATTGGCCCACAGTCATCCGCGACGCACGAGACCTTATCTCCGCATGCAAGGCCTGCCAGAAGATGGCCAAGGGTTCCAATTTACCCTCCACAGCGCTACAAACCATCCCCATCACTTGGCCGTTCGCGTGCTGGGGGATGGACCTCCTTGGTCCCTTCCCCCCGGCACCCGAAGGCTACAAGTATGCGGTGGTTGCGGTCGATTATTTCTCCAAGTGGGTGGAGGCCGAACCCTTGGCCAACATCACCTCTCGAGCAGTGCAGAGTTTTTTCTGGAAGAATATCGTGTGTCGTTTTGGGGTCCCCCGGGAAATCACTGTCGATAATGGGACCCAATTCGACTCAGCATATTTCTGGGAATTCTGCGAAGGCTTGGGGGCCACCCTCCACTTCGCCTCTGTCGCTCACCCCCCCTAGCAACGGGGCTGTCAAGAGGGTCAACGGCGTGATCCTACAGGGGTTACGCCGAAGGCTCGAGCAAGCTGTCTCTAGGTGGGGCGCATGGGCGGAGGAGCTCCCGAGCATCCTCTGTTCCATGCGCACGATGCCGAGTCGAGCGACGGGGCGCACGCCTTTCTCACTCGTGTATGGGGTTGAAGCGGTTCTCCCCTCGGAGATCAGCTTCCGGTCACTGCAGGCCGAACTCCTGGATGGAGCTACGACCATGATGTACCAAGCCAACGAAGCCAATCAACGGTTGGAAGTCGACCTCGTCGAAGAAGAACGTGACTGAGCGCTCCTCCGCCACACCATCTACGAGCGCGAAATGACACGCGCACACAACTGGTGCGTCCGTGCGAGAGATTTTCGCCTTGGGGACCTTCTCCTCAAGCACGTGACCGACCCCCAAGCCCAGGGCAAACTCTCCCACAAATGGGAAGGCCCCTATAGGGTCTCTACAGTCCTGGGCTCGGGGGCTTACAAGCTCTCGAACCTCCAAAATCAAGAGCTGAAGCATACATGGAATGTAGACTTGCTTCGCAAGTTCTATGTCTAGCCTCCGGGCCTTGTCCCTCCCCCATCGCGACTTCACAGGTGGAGGCACTGTCCCCCACCATCGTTATGCGGGGGGGACATCGTATTCGCTTTCCCTCCCCCACCACGGCTTCGTGGGGGGAGGCGTTGTGATGAGGACATCTCCAGCGTGGATACGACTGGTGCTATCTCCCCTGCTTCATCTTCATCGCAAGGAGGACTTAATCCTCAAGCCGGCCTTTCAAGCCTTCTCCAAGGATGCAACGCCACAAGTCCAAGTCCCGAGGAGTCTCGACGAACCAAGGACGACCCACATGGAGGCCCAAGACACCAACAACTCCACCCCGGCCATCCAGTAGCAGGCCAATTTCAAACGGGCATAACTTGGGGTCCCGAATTCCGTTTTCGATGTGTGACCACTCGTTGGAAAGCTTAGGAGATATGCTTTCCAATGCACCCAGTCCCACTGCCAGATTGTGCCAGGAGCGATGGGAAACTGCAGAAGAAGTGCACGGGCCAGAAACCTCGGGTGCTACGTCACCTCATTTTTGGGCCTATGGCCCATGTATTTTTAGGGTTTGGTGGTGGCTCACCCTAGCTTGGGTGCCCCTCCCCTGGCCGCCACTATACTTATGGCCACCACCCTCGTACTTTGTCTCTTAGGTTTTGTTGCGTGTGGTAGACCCCTTGTGCGTCCCTCCTCGTGTTGCGTGTGTCGACTAGACCATCCAATACGAGAAACAGAACCTCACCCCTGGTTTGAGTGATTGCTTTGTATCAATTTGCTATCTATCTTGTTCTTGCTTGTTCTCGATTGCTTGCAAGGATAAGGATCCACCGTGTCTCGGCTTGGTTGATCGGATTTTGTGTGGTGGCTTGGCGATTGCCCGTTCCTCTCCTCGCTGGTTGGTAGCCGAAATTCACGGAATCATCATCCCACAAATCGACGCATCGTTCTCATCAGAAGATCGGGCACCCCCGTGTGCGCATCAAGTGGTATCAGACCAACGGTTGCCTGGTGAGAACACATCTACCTTAGTTTAGTTTAATTTTGTTCATCCTAGAGTCCACAAAAAAAAAAAACAAAATTGTGACCATAGCCTTCCTCTGTCCAAACCCTTTTGAGCATTTTGCAATTTTCGTTTTCAGTTTTGCATTGTTGAATTTGTGTCCGTGGTCATCGTCGTATTGCTGGTCAATTCGTGTTCTTGGTCTAGGTGAAGTATCAAATCCCAATCCTAAACCGAAACCAAATTCGAGTCGCAATCGGTTCGGATTTTCCTTTTGCATTGCTATTTTTATAAAGACAATATCTTTGTTGTCTCAACACCAATTTGGGCGATTAAATAATCTAAATTGTATCTCTCGAAGAGATCTACAACTTTGTTCATTGCACCAAATTCCAGAAACGCCGTATTCGTGGCAAAAATCGCGTTGGAAGTTAATCTGTTTCATCTCGGAGTAATCTGTACAGCCTGTATTTCGGGGGCCATATCTCCTAGCTCCAAACTCCAAATTGGGTGTTCCATATATTCAAATTGACGAGAAATAAAAGGGCTACAACTTCCTAGTTATAAGTTTTTGCGTTTGAGTCTCTAAGAGCCCCAAATTATTATTGGAAGTTTCTGCAGAGCATCTTTGCTAAACTGCCGAGAGTATTGTGATAGGTTTTGTGTGTAATCCTTAAATCTTGAGTTATAATCCATCCTCTGCAGCACTCTTGTGAAAAAAAAAAGAAGAAAAAGGCAAGTGCATAAAAAAAAGAGCTGCACAAAAAAAGAAGGAATAGCAAAAAAAAAAAAGATCAGAAGTGCTTGCATCCTTTCATGTCCATCACCTGTACCGATCACTTTGCTTACTTGAACTAGTTTTAGGAACGCGTTTAGGCCAGCAACTGTGACAAGTATTTTGGACATTTATTCAGCTTTGTTATCTGATTTCGGTTATTGCTAATCCTTTGCTTATATAAAATTGCCTGTCCAAGCTCTACCTCTCTACTAACCATACAAGAAAAGGGACTTGCAGTTGCTTTGCCACCTTCAGAGTGCATCACCTTGCCACCGGTTGTATTCCTCTATTGCAGGTCGAGAATTTGTAAGATCTTGGTGGAAGCTTGGGAGTGTGTGAATTGCCACTTTTACCCATTCTCGTAGTCAATAGGGATTACATAATCTTGTGAGTTTTTCCCTTGTTGCTACTAACCATGGCAGGTGAACCAAGCAATCATGGGAGCAATGGCGGTAGTGGGAGTGAGCATGAAGATCCCCTTACTCCAAAACAGCGGAGATGGGTAGACCATTTCCAAGGAATGTACAATCGGCATGAGCTCAACACTCGCGCCGCTTTGGATGACATTCGTGCGCAGTTAGCACAAGTGACGGAGTTTCTTCGTGCTGCCCCAAACAACGGAGCCCTAGAGCAAAATGTCAATCCACGTCAAGCTCCACCAGCTGTGCCCATTCCACCTGCTCCACTTGTTGACCAAGAAAATAACAATTATGTGGCTGATTCGGAGTCCGAAGAAGGAAATAATGTTCATAACGATCGCCAGCACCGTCGACTCTGCCACAATAGGCAAGGAATGGTAAGAAATCCACATGCCACCCGAGAGGTACGTGATGATTCCATTGCCAAAATGAAATTTACTATGCCTTCTTTCGCTGGTAAATACGATCCTGATGCTTACCTTGATTGGGAGTTGGCGGTAGAACAAAAATTTGCGTGCTATGACTTCTCTGAGGATAGGAGAGTACGTGCTGCCACTAGTGAATTCACTGATTTTGCTTCTGTTTGGTGGCAAAAGATTCGTAGAGCCCGACGTAATGTGCCTACAACATGGGATGGGTTAAAACGATTAATGCGTGCTAGATTTGTTCCTACATACTATGAACGTGAATTGCTCAACAAGTTGCAACGCTTTAATCAGGGTGATAAATTTGTTGAAGATTATTATCAGGAATTGCAAATTGGCATGTTGTGTTGTTAGTTAGATGAGGATGAAAGTGCGAAAATGTCTAGATTTTGGGTGGTCTTAATCGTGAAATCCAGGACATACTTGACTATAAAGAATACAATTCTATCACCCGTTTGTTTCATCTTGCTTTGAAAGTAGAAAGGGAAGTACAGGGACGCCGATCCACAACGCGAGGAAATTTTGGAGGATCCACCACATCCCGGGCTATCCAGATCCAAACCAAGACGTCGTCTTCCACTCCGGGACATGCTCCTTCACCCGCTGCCCCTGCTTCCTCTACACCGCTACACACCCCGGAGTCAAGCAAATCAGCTGCAAAACAAACTCCGACAAAGAGTGCTTCCTCTGTCGACTCCACAGGTCATACGAGAGAAGTACAATGCTTTCGATGCAAGGGACATGGCCATGTGATGCGAGACTGCCCAAATCAACGTGCTCTAATAATCCGAGAAAATGGTGAGTACTCTAGTGCTAGTGACATTGATGAAAATGAATATGCTCTTGTCGCCACTAACACTACAGAACAAGAAGGAGAGATTTGCACTATTTCAACATCAGAGAAATATCCAGCTCTTGTTGTCACACGTGTGCTTCATGCACAACCAACACGTGATGAACCAAATCAGCGCCGTACCATCTTTCAAACGAAGTTTGTTGTCAACGAGCGAGCGGTGCACGTCATCGTCGATGGAGGAAGCTGCAACACCCTCGCGAGTGTGGACATGGTCGAGAAGCTTGACTTGACCACGACCCCACTTCAGCAACCTTACGAGATTGAATGGTTAAATCCATGCGGTAAGGTACAGGTAACAAAAACCGTTCGAGTCCCTATATCTATTGGTTCTTATCACGATCATGTCGACTGCGATGTTGTACCTATGGATACTTGCTCACTCCTATTAGGTAGACCATGGTTGTATGACATAGAAGCTATGCATAATGGTAGAACCAATCAGTATACCTTCATGTTTAAGGGCAAGAAAATGGTTTTAGAACCAATGACTTTCACTCAGCTAGCTAAACTTAATGCAAACAAGGCTAAAGATAAGGAACAGGAGGATGATAAAATTGCTAGCCCCTCAAAAAAATCTGACAAAAAATTAAAGGGAGTAGTGCTTTTAGCTAAGGCTGTGTCCTCACATGATAGTGTCTTGCAAACATCTGCTTCTTTGCCCCATGTTGTCACTAACCTTTTGCAGGGGCATGAGAAGGAGTCGAGGACGACTCCAATTCAAGAAAGGGGGGATGATGAGGACATCTCCAGCGTGGATACGACCGGTGCTATCTCCCCTGCTTCATCTTCATCGCAAGGAGGACTTAATCCTCAAGCCCGGACTTTCAACCCTTCTCCAAAGATGCAACGCCACAAGTCCAAGTCCCAAGGAGTCTCGACGAACCAAGGACGACCCACATGGAGGCCCAAGACACCAACAACTCCACCCCGGCCATCCAGTAGCAGGCCAACTTCAAACGGGCATAACTTGGGCTCCTGAACTCGGTTTTCGATGTGTGACCACTCGTTGGAAAGCTTAGGAGATATGCTTTCCAATGGACCCAGTCCCACTGCCAGATTGGGCCAGGAGCGACGGGAAACCGCAGAAGAAGTGCACTGGCCAGAAACCTCGGGTGCTACGTCACCTGATTTTTGGGCCTATGGCCCATGTATTTTTAGGGTTTGGTGGTGGCTGACCCTAGCTTGGGTGCCCCTCCCCTGGCCGCAACTATACTTATGGCCGCCCTCGTACTTTGTCTCTTAGGTTTTGTTGCGTGTGATAGACCCCTTGTGCGTCCCTCCTCATGTTGCGTGTGTCGACTAGACCATCCAATACGAGAAACAGAACCTCACCCTCATGTCTCTTAGGTTTTGTTTCAATTTGCCATCTATCTTGTTCTTGCTTGTTCTCGATTGCTTGCAAGGATAAGGATCCACCGTGTCTCGGCTTGGTTGATCGGATTTGGTGTGGTGGCTTTGCGATTGCCGGTTCCTCTCCTCGCTGGTTGGTAGCCGAAATTCACAGAATCATCATCCCACAAATCAACGCATCGTTCTCATCAGAAGATCGGGCACCCCCGTGTGCGCATCACGTTGTATTTCAAAGTTCTATCAATACAATTGGGTTTTTTCTCTGACTCGAGTTCATTGCAGGTTCTTACATTACCGTCTCTTAGACGATGCCCTCCCATTGAGGATGCCCTCCCCGTGAGGACGTAGGATACCGCAGCCTAAGAGTCCCTACGACGGGAGCCCGCTCCCGTAGGGCGGTTGACAATCACCCCTCATGGACTGAGGGGGTAAGTGGCAACCCAGTCCTCAAGGACTGAGGTAACGAGTCAATTTGAGAGACTAGTCCCCCCTCAAACACTTAGACCCGTCATCGGGCTCACCTCCTTCAGGAGCAAAATTGTCTCCCTAGTGACACGGAATT
Source organism: Pharus latifolius (assembly GCA_019359835.1). Taxonomy (NCBI): domain Eukaryota; kingdom Viridiplantae; phylum Streptophyta; class Magnoliopsida; order Poales; family Poaceae; genus Pharus; species Pharus latifolius. The sequence continues at coordinate 48,333,953 of CM033330.1, read as the reverse complement.
TTCGAAATATTCCCCCGAGGTTTTCACTCGGCTCCCCGTTCTCACGGCTACCGGAGGATTTCTCACCGGGACTTTCAAAAAATTTTCCTGGAGGTTTTTTACCTGGCTCCCCATTCTCACGGCGACCGGGAGATTTCTCACCGGGCCCTTCACTCCTTCCCCACAGCGCATGGAGCTAAGCTACAACCCGCTATGGGGAGGGGGGGTAACTCGTGCCCAGATTATCCCTTCCCGGACCATCCTTTGGACTCAGAAAATTTCAAAAACAAGTTAAGGAACAAGCAAACTTAGCTTTATTGATATATTTAACCGGATGATATCCCCCCCCCCCCCCGGTGCGTATCGGTACATCTAACCGGGGGACAACCCCCCCAGTGGAAAAATGCAAGATACAACTAGGGGAATTTAACTCCCGTGGGAAATACCAGGGGGGACAGTCCCCCTCCGGAGGCTCCTACACCTAATAATCCCAGAGGCCCTCCGATAGCTCTCAGGCCAGGTCTCGATACAAGCCTCATATACGCCGCTGGGCCTCCCAAAGCAAGTTGTCAAGCCAATACTCGTAGCCAGCCGGTGGGAGTATTCAAAGCGACGAAACCCTCCGAGACGCCAGTCGCAGAGGGGCCAATTCGGCGCGGTGGTTGTCGAAGTTATCAAGGTGCCACTCTGGGAGCCACCGCAACCGGATCGGCTCCTGAGAGACACCCCTGCCACGCCCTCTGGAGATGATACTTAGCAAAATTAAGGCAGCTTGGGCATCCCCCGGGTGATACCCTCCGGAGCCTGGAGGCCTTATCTTTGGAGAGGCTCCTCGCAGCACTGGGTCGCCTCTAAGGTTACGCTCAACTCTCGGGAGCCCTCCCACGGGAATAACCTCCCGGGGTGCCTGATGAATTGAATCGATCACTTAGCAAAAAATTCATTTCATTTCATTAAAATGTCTTTTGTACAAGTCTCTGGGGCTTCTTCTAAGAAGCTACCAGGAGTAAAAATCCTAAAACAAGAAAGAGGACCTATGTAAATGCCTGGGGGGAGGCTCATACTTGTTCATTGTTGTCCTCCCCTAGGGAGGTCTCCGCCGGAGCCGTGGTGTCCGCCCTCGGGGGCGCCGACGCCGGGAATCGCACCCGCACGATCCAGTCGTAGAAGCCCCCGGCAAGCTGCTCCACCTCTCGTCCGAGTGGCTCGAAGAACTCGGGAAAACCTCGGGGGATCTGGCCCCCGATCGCCCGGGCGCCAATCCCCCGGAGTTCCACAAGCCCCACGGTGGAGGTCACCACTGGGATCGCCCGGCCCGTGCCCGAGCGTCCGCGGCCTCCGGGATCACAGAGACTTGTGCGTTAAGAAGATGCACGGCCTCCGTGAGCGTCGCCGGCGCCGCGTCAGAGCTGCCCCCCGGGCCGTGGCTCACCTCAAGCCCCTCGAGGGCCGAGCGGACGGAGCGACCCTCTACAGCCACCGCCCGGACACTGGAGCCCTCGAGTTCCTGGGGGGCATCCTCCTTGGCCCTCGCCTCCCTCTAGAGCCAGTCGTTGGCACCCTCCCGGAGCACATCGTCCCGCTCCTCGGAAAAGCCGGCAGCCTTCGCCTCCACCTCCTTCAGCGCCTTATCGAAGCGCTCCTCAATGCCCCGGGCGAGGGCTGCCCCCTGTAAACACGAAGGTTATTCGAAGCCCAAGAGTTAGTAAAATCTTAGAAAGAAATGACCTGGTGATCCGGGAGCGAACTGGATATGGAGCGACTGCAGCTCCCCAAACTGGTCACGGAGCGTCCCTTGCGAGACGTACTCCTGCACCTTTCGGGTCTGGAGCCCCTCCGCGAACCGGAAGACCTCCCGTGCAGACAGCAAGGGGCGTAGAGTCCAGTGTTGTCGCCAGACCTGGGGCCTTCTGTGCCTTGGCACGCTTCGGCTTGGAACCCCCGGTGGCCTCCTTCCCCCGCTTGTGAGAGCCAGGGGTCGGGAGAGGCGTCCTCTCCGGTAGCCTTAGCCCAAAGGCCTCGGCCACCAAGTTATGGGGAGGACCCTCCCCGATGACGCACATGATACGTTCATGCTCGTCGGCGTAGTACCTCCCGAGGAGGTTCTCCACCTTCTCCCGGGCAGCCAGGTATGGCCGGACTGCAAAAATGAAGGGAGTTAGAGAAATTAACAAAAAATCAAAAGAAAGTCGCTGGGGGCTTACGTCGGGTCACCGGCTTTTGCGGGGGCCACTGTGCCGGGCACACTCCAATCCCCCTCCTCCCGTGCGAGAAGGGGGAGACCTTCAGTAGCGTCAGCTCCTCCGCGGCATCTGTCGTGGAACGGACCCCCCGGGAGCCAACCACCTTGCTGAGGAGCTTCAGCTCCTCTTCGGTCCATATCGGGGGCTTGGGGGTGGATGACCGGCTATAGGAGGGGGCTCTAGTGAGTAGGTCACCTCAGTGTCCGAACCCAATCCCCCAGTGGACCAGGGAGGCTGCCAGTGGATACTCCGTCACCCGCGACGGTAGGAGCTGTATCATGACGGAGCCGAATGGAGACTTCGGCCCTCCCTTCACCAAATGGGAGCTCCTCGCCGCCGGCTTGTAAAAGTACCAGAACAGCCGGAGCATCGGCTCACATCCAGTGGCTGTCTCGAACAGCGAGATGAAGAGCCCTATTCGAACAAAGGCATTTGGCGTCAGGTGGTTGAGTGCCACCCCGTACTCCCGAAGAAACTCCCAGAGCAACGGATGCACCGGGAGCTAGAGCCCGGCCTCGAGGAAGGCCTTGAAGACAACAACCTCTCCGGGCCTAGGGCGTGGGGTGCCATCCTTCTTGGAGGGGATCCGGATGTCCACGAGGGACTCTAAGTCCCAGAGGAAGTCCGCGGTGGCTTCCTCCGGAGGTACCTCGGCTGCCTTAGTACGACCCTTGGGACCCATTTGGTTTTCGGTGGGTTAAGCTATCAGGGAACTAAGTCTAAGGGGCTTAGGTTTTTGGAGACTAAGCTTCCGAGAGAAAGCTACCGGGAGAGCTTAGGGCGCCGGTGGTGTTTGAGGCTCAAAGGTTCAAGTGCCCTCTCCGGGCCCCTCGAAGCCCTATTTATAGGACTGAAACGTGGCCCCGATGGCCGCCACGTGACCCCTCGTGATGAATCCGTGCCATTCAATCCAAACGACATGCGGGAATCGAGGGGACACACGCTGGAAATGATGCATCTATGGTTCGAACCTCGTGGAGCCATTATGGCTGACGGCGCGCTCCAATGGAGGCTAGGGGCGGCATGATGACTGATGGCACCGCCATAAGTGTCTAGCATGAAATTCGAGGCGTCGACAAGGTGCCGGAAATCCTTACCAGGGGAGATGTTCCCGGTAATGTGATCCATCCCCTCCGGAGACTCGAGCAACGTCCCCGGAGGATATGGGGGACTACTGTTGGGGGAAATCTCCGCACGATCAAGTCCAGGTAAGGGGCAATGACCCCGGTGCCTCCATCTCGGGCAGCGCCATTTTCCCAGGGACAAGGCCCCCGGAGACACCTGTCCTGGGCACCGCCATTTTCCAGGGGACAAGGCCCCTAGTGCATCGGTCCCGGGCGCCGCCATTGGCCCAGGGACAAGGCCCCCAGTGACCCCTTTCCTGGGTGCCGCCATTGGCCTGGGGACAAGGCCCCGCTGACCGCTGTCCCGGGCGCCACCATTGGCCCGGGGACAAGGGCCCCGGTGCCTCCATCTCGGACGCCGCCATTCGCCCGGGGACAGGGCCCCCGGTGACCCCTGACCTGGGCGCCACCATTCGCCCTGGGACAAGGCCCCCGGTGACCACTGTCCCGGGCGTCGCCATTTGCACGGGGACAAGGCCACCGGTGACCCCTGTCCCGGGCGCCGCCGCTGGCTTGGGGACAAGGCCCACGGTGCCTCCGTCTCGAGCGCTGCCATTCGCCCGGGGACAGGGCTCCCGGTGACCGCTGTCCCGGGCACCACCATTTGCCCGGGACAAGGCCCCCGGTGACCCCTGTCCTGGGCGCCGCCGATGACCCAGGGACAAGGCCCTCGGTGACCCCTGTCCCGGGCGCCGTCGTTGGCCCGGGGATAAGGCCCCCGGTGCCTCAATCCCGGGCACCGCCGATGGCCCGGGGACAAGGACCCCAATGACCCCGGTCCCAGGCACTGCCATTGGCCCGGGGACAAGGCCCATGGTGACCCCTGTCCCAGGCGCCGCCATTGGCCCGGGGACAAGGCCCCCGGTGCCTCTGTCCCGGGCGCCGCCATTCGCCCGGGGACAGGGCCGCCGGTGACCTCTGTCCCGGGCGCCGCCATTCGCCCGGGGACAGGGCCGCCGGTGACCTCTGTCCCGGGCGCCGCCATTCGCCCGGGGACAGGGCCGCCGGTGACCTTTGTCCCGGGCGTCACCGTTTGCCCGGGGACAAGGCCCCCTGTGCCTCCATCCCGGGAGCCGCCGTTGGCCCAGGGACAGGGACCCCAGTGACCTCTGTCCCGGGCGCCGCCATTCGCTCGGGGACAAGGCCCTCAGTGACCGCTGTCCCGGGCGAATGGCTGCTATCTCGGGCGCTGCCATTCGCCCAGGGACAAGGCCCCCTGTGACCATTGTCTCGGGTGCCACCATTGGCACGGGGACAAGGCCCCCGGTGACCCATGCCCCGGGCGCCGCCATTCGCCCGGGGACAAGGCCACTGTCCCGGGTGAATGGCCGCTGTCCCGGGCGCTACCATTCGCCCGGGGACAAGGCCCCCGGCGACCACTGCCCCGGGCGCCGCCATTCACCCGGGGACAAGGACCACGGTGACCCTTGCCCCGGGCGCCGCCATTCGCGGTGACCACTGTCCCAGGCGAATGGCCGTTGTCTTGGGCGCCACCATTCGCCCGGGGACAAGGCCCCCGGCGACCACTATCCCAGGCGCCGCCATTTGCAAGGGGACAAGGCCCCCGTTGACCCCTGCCCGGGCGCCGCCATTCGCCCGGGGACAAGGCCCCCGGTGCATCGGTCCAGGGCACCGCCATTGGCCCGGGGACAAGGCCCCCGATGACCCCCGTTCCGGGCGCGGTCACGTGAGGGTCACACGAGGAGCACATCGGGAACTAGCAAGGACACTTGTCAAGCATCTAGCCCCCTCAGTTGGGAGAAGGACGCTAGTGCCCCTTGATCCAACAGCTGCAGTCAGGGTAGTTTAGTCTTTTTGCATCTTTTCGGCCTATATAAGACCTTGTATCCCTCTATTGTAAGGAGAGAACAACTCATTTGACATCAATACAAAAAAAACGAACAGGCGTGCTTAGGAGCACTCTCCCCACGAGAGAACTCCCCTAGCCAACTCTTGTTGGGAGCACGTCGACACGACTAGGGTCTCCACTGAGACCTAAACCTGTATAAATCTTCGAGTCACTTGCTGTGTTTGTCTGACAGGAGAGGACCAGTCACTTGGTCAGCTCGTGTCATCTTCGTCCAGCTAGGAACTTCCACAAAACCTGCTGAGGTATTCGCAATACCACAACAAACCCTAGTTCCTCACGTGCCGCTGAATTTGACCATCTGCCAGCGCATGGTTTTGCCGCTCTGCATGCTTCCATAGAGTCCTTGTGCACTAGTTTCTCCGACTTTAGGTCAAAATTTGCAGATTACAAGGCTATGATGGATTCCAGGATGGATGACTTCACCGGCCGCGTGGATGGGCTCTATGACTATCATGTACACGCAGGGCCATGTCATCCCAGACGGCACATATCTAGGCACACGTGCACAGTAAGGGGACCATCTTCACTACATTGCCATTTCCCGACAACTTATCCACCACCTACCTATCCATACTTTCCTCTACCATTTTCCACCAATCACCTCCACCACCCTCTGACGAGTGATTTTCACGGTACGCAAGTTTTTATTTTTATTTTTCTTTTCTTTTTCTTTCTTTTAGTTTTCTTTTAACTTGCGATGCCTTAGACCGAACCAATGGAGCTACGTGGACAAGAACACCCTCTTTCACAACATCATCTTCAACAACATCAACCTCCAAAAACCACGACCGCAAATGGTAATGTGTATCTCTTTCCAACATTGAGGACAATGTCTGATTTAGCTTGGGGGTGGGTAGTCAATCACTTTACTGTTTGCTCATCCTTCAGAGAATCATCATTCCACTCTCTTGCCATCATAAACTGAAAAATATAAAATATATCAACTAGGAACGCCTGGTTTTGAAGATGATATTTAATCAATTAGATGACTATTCTATCACATCTTTGCCTATGATCCATTGAACTTAGTTCTTTTTAAAACTTTCAAATGCCTATGTTCAGTTTTTATCTTAAATTAACCATTAAAGAATGTGCTTGCCTTTTAGACCATTGCTAACTTCTTCCAAATTGAAGGTTTCTAATGAACTATTATATAAACTTAACTCTGTTATGCCACTTTTTATGCTTAGATTGCTAATTTTCATTCTCTTTAAAATAAAAAATGTGTAATAGTGAAGTATAATCGATTCACTGGGGAGAGGTGGTGATGAATCGTCGACCAGCTAGGGAAGGGAAGATTTACTTGACTTATGCACACAAAAAATATTTTTCCTTTACTACAATACAACTGTTGCTTGTAAGGTATATGCGACCTACTGGGGGGAGGCGATGATGAATTGTCAACCAGCTGGTGAAGGTAAGGTATACGGCACAATGAGATTGCTTACAGGGGCTCGGGAAACTGACAAAGCTACCTATCTATAAGTGCACTTAAGTAAGCGTCTCTAGCTGTGTCTCCTCTAGCCATGACGGAATGATCCAGTTCAAAACATTCTAGCCAAGGGCACGAAAAAAAGTTTAAAAAGAAAATAAAAAAGAATAAATAAAAAAAATCAGAAATAAAAGTGTTTAAATTTTTCTCTAAATAGAGCAATATAGCAACTTTGTATAAATTGTAGCATCTTGATTGTTTTCTTGCGGTTATTAGACACATCCGCCGTGCGTGACGGACTACACGTGGTGCGACCACTTCCTATTGAAGACCCATCTTTGCATTTACATATGTTTCTTGAGCATTGTGATACTTTCAAGATTCATGGAGTAACACAAGACGCACTCCACTTGAGGCTCTTTCCTTTCTCACTACGCGAGAAGATGAGGGCATGGCTGTACACTCTTCCTCCTGTGTTGATCAACACATGGGACGAACTCTCACAAGCTTTTCTTGGTAAGTTTTTCCCTCCTGCTAAAACTGTTCATATTCACAGCCAGATTGCATCTTTCTCTCAGCAGGAAGGAGAATCACTTTACGACACTTGGGAATGGTACAAAAATGTTTGCCTCATCCAAAGCAATTGTGCACAACAACTACCCGCGGAAACATATTCCGCTTCGGTGGTTGATAAAGCTACAGAGTTTTGTTTCTTGGAGGACCAAGATACTAAAGATCTTCCTAAAAGTTGAAAACTGCCAGAGGTGCTATTTCTATCCACTTTACATCCCGCATAATCGGAATCAGAATATCCAATTAATTCGAATTTAGCACCTTTTGGATACCACAACCCTATACTAGATGAATATTTTAGATACCTCAAAATGCGCTTAACGGCCATTAAATGAATTTCTTTAGGAGAGGCTTGAAATCTTGCACACATACAAACACTAAACATAATATCGGGCCTAGAAGCAGTAAGATACAGTAAACTACCAATCATAGATCTATAAAGCTTTGAATCTACCGGTTTACCTCCTTCGTCAGAGACAAGGTGACCGTTTGTGGCCATTGGTGTCTTGATTGGTTTTGCTTCTCCAAGTCCGAACTTCTTGAGTAGGTCCTTCACATATTTGCTTTGACAGACAAAAGTTCCTTCCTTGAGTTGTTTAACTTGTAGTCTGAGGAAGAAGCTTAGTTCACCTATCAAAGACATCTCGAATTCCCTGGACATCATATTACCAAATTCCTCGTAAAAATCTTGGTTAGTAGAGCCAAATATGATGTCATCAACATAAATTTAGCAAACAAAGAAATCATTTCCAATTTTCTTAGTAAATAAAGTTGTATCAACTTTCTCAATTTTAAAGACTTTTGAAATTAAGAAGTCTCTAAGTCTTTCATACCAAGCACGAGGTGCTTGTTTAAGACCATAAAGAGCCTTTGAGAGTTTATACACATGGTTTGGCTTTGTAGGATCTTCAAATCCGGGAGGTTGTTTAACAAATACTAATTCATTAATTTTTCCATTTAAAAAAGCACTTTTGACATCCATTTGATAAAGTCTAATATTATGAGATGAAGCAAAAGCAAGCAAGATTCTAATAGCCTTAAGTCTAGCTATGGGAGCAAAGGTTTCACCGAAGTCCAAACCTTCAACTTGAGTGTATCCTTGAGCCACCAATCTTGCTTTGTTTCTTACTACCACTCCATTTGTATCTTGTTTATTTTTGAAAATCCATTTGGTTCCAATGACGTTGTGCTCATCCAGATTTGGTTCTTCTACCAATTCGCAAACATTGTTGCGGGTGAAGTTGTTTAATTCTTCATGCATAGCATTCACCCAATCCAGATCTTTTAAAGCTTCATCTACATGTGTGGGCTCAAAAGAGGAAACAAAAGAGTAATTTTCACAAAATGAAGCAAGACGCGAACGAGTTTGAACACCCTTACGCAAGTCACCAAAAATTTGATCGACGGGGTGATCTTTGGAAATTGAGTGATGAATTCTTGGATGATCAACCGGGTTTTGTGAAGTAGAGGCAGAAGGTATTTCTGGTTGTTGTTGAGAGGTGTCTTCCACATTGACCACTTCAATTATTTGATCTCCATGTTGAGGTGTTGATGAGGTGGGGATAACTTGAGTGGATGGTTCTTCATCTTGATCACTATCTTCTTTCGGCTTGATATCCCCAATGGTCATGTTCTTCATCGCCACCCTCAACCCTTCATTACCTACATCATCCAAGTTGTCTTGCTCCTCTTGAGATTCGTTAGTCTCATCAAATTCAACGTCATGTGTCTCTTCAACCAAACCGGAGTTTTGGTTGTAGACACGATATGCTTTGCTATTTGATGAGTATCCTAACAAAAATCCTACATCACATTTACTTCCGCACCCGGAAGTAGGAAATGTTTGGCTTTCTTCCGATGAGAAGCTCATAAGGAGCTTTCTTTAGTAGTCGATGACAATAAAGACGATTTGAGGCATGGCATGCGGTGTTGATTGCTTCGGCCCAAAAGGTGTCCGAAACATTGTACTCCGAAAGCATAGATCTTGCCATGTCTATCAATGTCCGGTTCTTTCTTTCGACTACTCCATTTTTCTCTGGTGTATACTTGGCCGAAAACTCATGTTTGATGCCCTTATCATCACACCAATTTTCAACCTTGGTATTCTTGAATTCGGAGCCATTGTCACTTCTCACTTTCTTGATCTTGAAACTAAATTCATTTTCGGCCCTTTGAGCAAAGCTTTTGAAAGTGTTAAACACAATTGACTTATCATGTAAAAAGAATATCCATGTATATCTAGAAAAATCATCTACAATGACAAGACAATAACTATTGCCACCAATACTCACAAAAGTAGTTGGTCCAAATAAATCCATATGCAATAATTCAAGTGGACTTGAAGTTGACATTGTACTTTTAGTTGGATGTGAGTTTGCAACTTGTTTTCCGACTTGGTAAGCACTACATAATTTATCTTTTTCAAACTTTACATCTTTTAATCCAACAACTAAATCATATTTAACTAGTCTATTTAGTTGTTTCATTCCAACATGTCCAAGCCTTCTATGCTATAGCCAACCTTTAGATGATTTAGTGAACAAGCATGTACCAAGATTTGCATCATTTGAATTGAAATCAACTAAATAGAGGTTGCCATGTCTAAAACCTTTGAAAATCAACCTATTATCATCAATACTAGTGATAATCACTTCTTTTGGATAAAATGCACATATAAATCCAAGATCACAAAGTTGAGCTACGGATAAGAGATTGAAATTGAGAGATTCAACAAGCAACACATTAGAGATGGAGAGGTCATTTGAGATGGCAATTTTACCTAAACCTTTTACCTTTCCTTTGCTATTATCTCCAAATGTGATCTTGTCATATTCCGCACCTTCATTATTTAGAGAGGAGAACATATTGTGATATCCGGTCATATGTTGAGTGCATCCACTATCAAGCACCCAATGTTGTCCTCCGGCCTTGTAATTTACCTACAAAATAAGGTTAGGTCCTTTTAGGTACCCAAATCTTTTTGGGTCCTTGGAGGTTAGTTACCAAGGATTTTGGGACCTAAATGGCTTTCTTTTTGGCTCTAATTATTTGGGTTCCAACAAATTTGGCTTTAATATTGCCATTGTTCATTTTCTTTAAAACATAGCAAGAGTTGAATATAGGAGATGAATTACTTTTGCTAGCATGGCAATTTTTCTCAATGTGACCTAAACTTTTACATTTGTTGCAATATCCCTTTTCTTTTACAAATATGGTTTTAGATGGAATAAATGCATGTTTCCCCTTTGTTGGAATGTAGTCTAGTCCTTCTTTTCTTAAGGAGAACCTTTGACTATCTAGAAGATGTCTTAATTTTGATTCTCCTACATAGCATTTAGCTAGATCATTTGTTAGTTTTTCAATTTTGTCCTTAAGTTCATTGTTTTCAAGACTAAGCACATGATCATCAATTTTAGGTCTAGATGGGAATTCAATTAAATCTTCACAAGATGTAGATATGCTAGAAGTAGACATCATAGGCAAGTCATTCAAAATAGTGCAAGTGATGCCTATGTCATTACCCGTTTTGTTTGCTTTATGAGTAATTAGTGAGTCATGAGCTTCCTTAAGCATCTCATGAGTTTCTTTGAGACTCTCATGAGATGTGTTTAGCTCCTCATAGGAATTTTGAAGAGTTTTGTATCTCTTCTTCAATTCCTTGAATTTTTCTTTTTCTTTACTCATATAGTCATCAAAATCAGTGATCATCTCAACTAGGTCATCATAAGTATATTCATCTTCGTCACATGATACCTTCGATTCTCCTTTAGCCATGAGGCAATGAGGAGTGGAGAATAGAGATGGAGCTTCCTTGATAGCTACCCCGGCGAGTCCTTTAGGTGATGCATCATCTTCCTCTTTGGAATCGGAACTTGAATCATCCGAAACCCATTCAATGAAACAAGCTTGTCCATCCTTCTTCTTCTTGTAATATTTCTTGAAAACCTTCTTCTTGCTTTCTCCTTCCTTTTCGTACTTCTTCTTCTTCACCAATTTTTCTTCGTCCTTGTTTTTGCATTGTGCGGAGATATGGCCCTTTTCACCGCAATCAAAACATCTTCTTTCCTCAAAGGGGTTCCTTTTGGATGTTTGTCCTTTCTTGAAGGACTTTCCTTGATATCTCTTCTTCATGAACCGCTTGAACTTTCTCAGGAAGAGAGACATTTCCTCATCGGTGTCTCTCTCATCGCTTTCTTCTTCATTGTCTTCCCTTTTGGAGGCTTGAACTTTGAGTGCTATGTTCTTCTTCTTGGTGTCGGAAGCCTCATCTTTCACTTCTTCTTGAGATTTCTTGAATATGTCATGAGTGAGAATCTCACTCAAGACTTCCAACGGAGTCACACTCTTCAAGTTCGAGCGCACAAGTAAGGTTACAATTGTATCATATTTTGAAGGTAAAGCTCTAAGAAACTTATGACAAAATTCCACATTTGTGACATCCATACTAAGCCCTTTTAACTCATTTACTATGTTATTTAATCGGTTAAACATCTCCGAGACATCTTCATTGGGCAACATAGCAAACTTTTCAAATTGGCCCTTATGGATAAATAATTTAGCATCCTTGACCATCAAGGTTCCTTCATGAATATCCATAAGATTTCTCCAAATGTCATGAGCCGTTTCAAGTTTACAAATTCTATTGAATTCACCTAGATTTAGAGCACTATAAAGAACATTCATGGCTTGAGCATTAGCTAAGGCATTATCTCTATCTAGGTTAGTCATGTCATCATCATCAAGAATTGCAAAGCCCTCATCCACCACTTTCCAAATCTTTCCACCCATGGCTTTAAGATAAACCATCATCCTAGTTTTTCAATAAGTATAGTTTGATCCATCAAAGAGTGGTGGTTTGCCAATATTAATCCGACCCTCACTAGCCATCTTTATCCTACTCGGGGATGGTTAAATCCTCTAACTATGGAGTCCAAGCTCTGATACCAATTGAAAGGGATCTAGGATATCGACTAGAGGGGGGGTGAATAGGCGATTTTAGCAAATTAACAATTAATCAAGCAATTAATAGTAAATGAGAGCAAATAACTAAAATAAGATGTACAATGAACAATTTAACGCAAGGATATATCCCGTGGTCTCGGTGATTTGCCGATCACCCCTAATCCACGTTGAGGCAAACTCAAATCTCTAACCGCTCCTCTATCTAGTCAACCTTCTCTCGAGAAGTGACCTAGATCTTGAGCCAGATTAGTGTGATGAGTTATCCAAACCTCGATTTCACTAATGATGCACTTTACCGCTCCGGCAAGGCGTGCTCGACCCTTCACAAGACGTTCTGAGGCTTCTTCACAATCTTCCTTGAAGAGCTCTCCAAAACCTTCCTCCTAGCCGTCTAGGAGCCGGCAAACTCCAAGAGTAACAAGCCGGTGATGATCACTTAACCTTCTTCTAGTGCCACAAGATTGATTTAGTGATCTAAATGCAATGCACTAGAAGATCTCAAATGCACACTCTCACAAATTCAAGAATTAGAACCCTAGAGTGTATGAAACTTGCTTAAGCTCTCAAGGATGATGACAATGTTCACAAATATGCCAAAGGTTATGAACAGGGCTGTGCATGGGAGTATAAATACCCCCCACAATAAATATAGCCGTTACCAGCCGTTGGGAGAAAAAGATCACTTGGCGGTCAGACCGCAGGTATAAGCCCGGTCAGACCGCCGCAATTGCAGCGGCATTAAACAGGTGCAATAAATGCTCACCTGCCCTTGTCAGGCACACTCACGGTCAGACCGGAGCCAAATGCGGTCAGACCGTGAAACTGTCCAGAGACGACATAGTTTCTGGACACTTTATACTGTCAGGCCGATAAATACAGACAGACCGGCCAGACGGTCAGACCATAGTTCAAAACACGGTCAGACCGATTTCTTGGTCAGACCGATCTAACAAACGGTCAGACCGTCATAACACAATAATTCAGAAAGATAGGTCATGAAGTACCAGGAGACTGACCTAGGTTTTTACCTACGGACAGACCGACCTTTTTAAGGAATAAACTACACTTTAACATAACGTCGGTCAGTCCGAAACCCAATTCGGTCAGTCCGTCTATTCAGTCAGACCGGTCTAACAAACGGTCAGACCGACTGAGACAGAGTTTGGCAGAAATGAGTTGAAACAAGCATTTTCAAAGTATATGACCTTCTAGAATGCAATGCAAGTTGATTTTATGATTTGTGGCACATAGATGAAGTATTTCGTGATACACCACATGCTCCACTTAATAGAACGGTGACTATCCTAAAATCCGGTCAAAATTCTTCTCTAATCACCTTAGACCAGTAAAATAGAAAAAGATCATATCCCGTACCTTAGCCTCTTTGATCAATGTCCTTTCTTCATCATGAGGTTCTTTCTTTGCCTTTCATTAACCTGTCTTTTGAGTTTGTTCTTGACACAACTTAGCAGGTATCGTTAGTACAACATTTGTAATTGTCATTAATTACTAAAACACTCTTTAGGGGCCTAGAAGCTACATAGGGGCCACTACCAACTTATAATTTGAGTAAGTATTCTCGGGTTGTGACTAAATATACATGAACCTACAGGGTCACACACTTAACGGGTTGGAACAATGCAATTCAGATTAATTCTATTATGGGGTTTCCATATCAGATTCGGAGACTTAATATTAGACTCCTTATGCATTCGGATTGGGTTTGTTATGGGTTTCCATATCAGATTCAGAGACTTAATATTAGAATCCTTATGCATTCGGATTGGGTTTGTTATGGGTTTTTGTATCAAATTCGGATACTTAATATTATACTCCTTATGCATTCGGATTGGGTTTGTTATGGGTTTTCGTATCAGATTCGGATTGGGTTTGTTATGGGGTTTTCGTATCAGATATGAAGATTTAATGTTAGACTCATCTTGCAGTTCAGATAAGATTCGTATCACATCAGGAAACCTAATATGTTAGGATTTCTTCTGCATGGCTCTATATAAAGAGAGGTATGATGGGTTTTGAGCACATCACAAAAAGGCCATAGCTGCCATCTCCTCTAAAATAATAGCCCCTAAACTCTTGTCATGCGCGTTGGTGCTAGCACACTATCGTACGACGTTCCATCCCGGTACGTGTGGATACCGATAGAGTCGCTGCTTCAATTGCTGCACTGATTAGGACGATCCGTGAGCAGTCATTGTCATCTACATCTGCTGATCAGGGCGATTCACAAACGTTTGCTGTGAACATTCGATCGCTTCACCAAATCTGCTTCCGCTGTTGGTTACAATCTAATCTATGATCTATTACTTGCAGCCTTCGAGTAAAAATTTTTGAAATTCTATTAGTGTAGCTTACTCGGTTTCCTACAGCTTACAGGGGCTCGAGAAATCAACAAAGCTTCCTTTCTGTAAGTGCACTTAAGTAAGCATCTTCAGCTGTGTCTCCTCTCGCCGCGAAGGAATGATCCAATAAAAACATTCTGGCCAAGAGCACGGAAAAGTTGAAGAATAAAAAAAAGAGAGAATAAGTGTTCTACTTTTTCTTTAGGAAAGGGCATGTCGACGATTGGGACTAGGCTCCTTAGTCGATCTAATGCAAATTAATTATGTAGGAAGTGGAGACAATTCAAAACGCCCACTAGATAAGTAAAGATAGCTATGTACTGGGAACACGAAAGATTATATAGGTTCAGGCCCTCAATGATTTGAGTAATAACCCTAAGTCCTGTGGTGTTTTCACTATGTATATGAATGATTACAGGGAGGGAGAGATTGTTAGAAAGATTAACAATCTCTCTATATGCTTGTATTTGTAAAACTAATGCTGCTTATCTCCTCTTCTCTCCTTTCCTTATCGTCTTTTATATTGATCGAAAGGGTGCCAATCGTGAGGTAGTTCTAGGAAGTCCGACGGTTGCTATGATGTAGTTACTAAACTGCATCTTTATCTTTATCTCCTTGCCAATTACTATATGCAGTTTTAGATAACCACGTATGTTAACTCCTCGACGGTTGTCCTTTACAAGTGGAAAGGGAAGTTATTTTATCCTAGAACCGCGTTTGGAAGACTCAAACACTACTTAGGTTAAATACAATTTTCAAGATACTATGGTCGCGCACATTCTGCAACCATAGTTTGATATTAAACGTACGACCTTCTGGTTCACAGGAAACTGCCTCTGCGACCATTATGTCCTCTAGTATATGAGCCATATATCATATCTGAAATATCTTAAACATGATATATTTAACGAACAGATGACTAACTCGAGTAATATTCATCGTCAGCTAGCCCCCAAATTTGAAGTGATAAAAGTTTATTACTTCAAATTTTTAAGATTTTAAGAATATAGTATCCGACGTTTCATCTTCTCTTATTGTAAAGAAGACGTTTGCTTTTTCTCACCGTGTGCCAGTTCATTTCCTAAGAAAAACTTTGAGATCAATTTGACAGGTATATGAAGTCTTTTGCAACAAATCGAGGCAAAACTTAAGTGCATTTTTAGGAGCTCAAGGTTTTTGTGAATATGAATCGTTGCCACCGGGCTCTATAAATACTTGATCTTTGCATTCTAGGATCTTCAAGTTTTCACTTGTTAAGTCTTTAGAACTCCTTTTCATCCTCTTTTCTGTCCTCCTCTTAATGGAAAACCAAGAGTCTAAACGAATTGTTGAGAGTGACGAAGAGGATTTGGCACTAGAAGATGATATTGCACAGTCATTACAAAAGGTAATTCTCTTTTGAATGATTTGTGTGAATCCGTTCTTGAGATTTTTCCAAAATCACACATTTTGGAAATCCTTAGGTTTTTGAGAATTCAATACCTTCGAAGAAGCGATCTGGGGATGATGCAGAATCATCAAGTGGAACTTTATCAAAAAAATTGATGAAGACTGAAGTCTGGGCTGCCACTGAAGCCCAAGCTTCTGTCTTGCATCCAACTTCTGTTTTACCCTTAGCTTTTGCCACCCAGCCTGCAACCCAGGTTATAATTCTCATTTTTTAATCTTGTTGCATGGTTCTGGAACTAACTCATGTAAATGCAGGAGGACAAAGCCTTGTGGGTCCTCAGCGAGCAGCTTGCGGAGATGCAGGTTCTTTTGAAGGAACGAACTACACTATGCAACTCTCTACTGGAAGAAAATGAGAACTTGCAAGAGAGATCCAACAGGCGAAATTGAGACTTTGAGTCTCTTTTCAGGACTGTTGATTGTCTGTGAGGGAATTACGAAAGGGCGCACGAGGCAACAAGACAGGCTCACATGGAGAGGGACCTTGCCCGAGAGCAGAAGCAACTCTCTGATGCTATTAGGGCCAACTGTAGTTTCGCAATAAAAGACGACATTGAAAGGTTAAGGAATGTCGCAGATTCTCTTGGGGCAGCTAGTGTTGATCCTACTAGCGATAACTTGTCCCTTGAAGAACTTTGTACTTTACTTTCGGATCAGGTTGACACTTTGGTCGCCTGCATCCCTTTTTGTGTAAAGATTGCAAGAAATAAAGTTTTCTTTTTTTCATAAAAAGCATTTTGATTAATGATTACGCATAATCAGTAATCATTTCTCAATATTACTTTGAGTGAATATCTCTGCGTGAAAAATGATTACAGGTAAATGTCTCTTTGACCATAATATCCACAGGTAATTAGTACTATATCCATGTTAACTGCGACAACAAATAGAGGTCATAGAAAACCAGGACAAAAATATCTGTGTGAATATTATGACTATGGTCTTTGCATCCATAAAGTACTAAAGTCACAGGATTGCATTGAGACCATAGGCAACACTGAGGTCACAGGATTACTTTGAGACCACAGGTAACACTGAGACCATAGAATTCCATTATAAGATGATTATATGCTCTGTAGCCCCCGAATTTGAAATAAAATGACTCTTTGGTTTCCAAAAAGATTCATTTTGTTTCAAATTATATTAGGGGTCAAAAATATGATATCGGGTATAACTCGTAAAAACCTGTTATGAAAAATTCGTAACATAATGGATGCAACAGGTGGTGGTCTAGGGCCTATAAAAGGAGTTACATTCCTTGGGAAGCTTTCAGAAGAACTTTCTTTTACATCTGCGACTCCACCGCAAAAAACCTTTGTTGCTCACCGTTGCTCTCATCGCCACCAAAAACCCTCATCTTTCCAAAGATTTCATCGCAGCGATGGCATCCTGGAGCTGATCAAGTCATTGTGATAATGAGATCTTGGCAGCATTAGCGAGAGAAGAGATTCTTCCCTCTCAGTTGCTGATCAATTGGCGGTCTGCGGGGAAACAAGAAGAAACCCCAATTGTTTAAGTGATCAAACTGGTGATTTTTGAAGACTTTTTATGATGCGGATTCCATCTTCCAGAAAGAAAATTTCTCCAAGACGTTCTTGCACATTATGATCTAGAGTTGGTAAATCTTCACCCCAACTCTGTTTTGATTTTATCTATTTTCCAGCATCTATGCAAGGCATTCGTTGGGTTTTTGCCTTGCGTTGACCTTTTCCAGCGGTTTTACTTTTCCGCATGGTCAAAGAGCGCCAGTGTGGCAGTGTGTGTGTATTTCCATCTAAGGGAGAAGAAATATTATCCCTTTTTCCCTCTGCGTGATTCGGTGCATGGATGGAACCAAAGAAGGTTCTATTGCGCCATGCCGGCGGAAAGTAGCCTCTGGTTCGAGAATCGGCGACCAGAGAAAACCAACGGAATGGATTCCACTCCCATTTTAAGTTAGGACTTACAGAAGCAATTCCAGGTGATTCTTCACTTAGTCCATCAGAGACTGACCGCATGAGACATAATTCGGGACTTCGTGAAGAATAGGATGAGCCCTTTGAAGAAGAGAGAGCATTCAAATTGGGAGGTGTGTTCCATGGCAGATAACATCTTGGATTACAACAACTGTAAGTCTGCATATTTATGAAATATGTGAAACTGTTGATAATCTAATATCATATTGATTAATTGCTATGACAAATAGTGTTGTCCTCATCTGAGATTGACAAGAGGACAAACAGTCTTCTGAAGTTGCACAACGTAGCGACAGAAGGAATTCTAGCTCATCCCGACCACAGAGCTTGGTCAATAGCAGCGAAAATATAAGACAAGAATGTCAAAAGGTAAATCTTGTTTTGAGAAGCTTGTACATAAATGTCTGTTGATATTGACCATTAAAGAATAAATCATTGAATGATACAGTTGCTTGAGGGGCAAATTATCAGGACAAAGCGTCCTATTGATGAAGTTGAGCCTTCTGGTAGGTCATCATCGAAAAGAGTAAAAATCCTCTCTTCCAAAGTCAAGACTGTAACCCTCTCATCAAAAGCCAAGAAGATGAAAACTTCAGCCCCCAGCGTGACCAAAGCGAAGTCCATAGGAGAGGCTGTTTCAAAGGTGAAGAAAACCAAAGCGAATATTGCTGTGGTAAAGTTTTCTTTTCCTCCTGTTATACCAAGTACGAGTAAGAGTCATTTCTTAATCGTACAGGGTGAGGGGAACGAGGATGAGGAAGATGAAGTTCCTCTAATCCTTCAAAGAAGAAGAACAATAAACCCCCTGGAGATAGCCATTCCAGAGGTACCATCATCCCCCCATATCCCGAAGGTACTTACCACATTAGCAGAGACAACTATTGTGGAAGTGGATTCTGTGGTCGCGGAAGGGCTCGCGGCCACTAGGGAGGTTACCAGTGCTGAGGCCATAACACCAACAACTATTGTCGCAGAGGATCCTGCGGCCATAACTTCAATAAACCCAGGCCTGGTGACACCCCCTATGGACTTGGAAGAAGCTATTGCGGTAATAATATCATACTTCGCAAAATCTAGAACATTGCAAATATGAATTGTTTTTGGAATATGTAGGAGGAGGAGGAGGAGAACACTGTCCTGTTTAAAAGGAGAAAAATGAGGACAGACTCCGATGATGTCGCAACAAGATCGCTGACTTCACTTTTGTCTCCTAGAAGCACATCATTGAACCCCCAAAGCCTAATGGGGCTTCGGATCAGGTAAAGACATCTTTTCCTTCAAATTTTGATTCCCACAAGATTTGGTTCATCACTTTTGCAAGTTGCAATTTTTTCAGAAACCATGTGCCTGTTGCTTTGTTGACTCCATCTGCACCAAGCAGATAACCTGCGATGGAGGCCACAGAAGTTGCAGACATGAACCTAATGGCCGAGGAGAATCCTCAGACCACTGTAGAAGAAATAACTATAGAGATTCAATCTGGAAGGATTGTAGCTACATCTGCTGACTCGACCGTGGGAGTACCCCTGTGCGGAGCAACATCTGCATTTCCCTCGGTTGAGAAAAGAACTTCTCCTATGGTTCAGCCTACTGATGAATCTGAGCCTTTATAGAGAACACTCAACAAATTTTTAAAGGTAAGGAAAAAAATTTTATCTTATCTTCGTCGTAAATCCTGAAGAAATTTCAGGTTTAAACAATAGACTTTGTTTTGTTTCAGGGCCTGACTCAAATGATGACCTCATCCAAGGCTTTAGTAGATAAAGTTAAGGTCGCACAAAAGGAGATCCGCCATCTCAAATAGTAAGTATTCAAACATTGTTTGTACTGACCTGAGTCTTCTACAAGGATCATATTTATATCTATGGTTGCAGAAATAACACTTCATTAATGAAGACCATGGTTGATCAAAAGAGTCAGAAGGAGGCTGCGGCCATAGAGCTTTCTTTGCTGAAGAAAGAGCTCAACGAGGCTCAGAAAAAATTTTCCTATAAGTTCACTTATAAGTAGAAGGTATCATTTCTTTACATGAATTTTTGTAACTATGTTACTTTTTTCATGTAGTACAAGAGAAAAAAATCAAGAGCCTTATCAAAGAGAAAGATGACTTCGAGCAAAAATGTGTCCAAAAAGAAGCCCATATTGGACAACTCCGTGCAACCATTGAGTGCCAGCATGCAATTAATGAAGAATTCAAGAGGACTGCTGAAATTGCCTACAAAGAAAAGAAAACTCTGGAAGAAACAATTTCAAACTACAGTAATATTCAGTCAGAATCCTTCAAAAAACTGAAGATGGTTGCAGATTTACTGAAGGCGGACATTATTGATCCCCAAAAGGAGAGTCTGAGCCTTAGTGAATCCTGCAAGCTGGTTGCAGCTCAAGCTGAGGACACAAATGGGTAGAAAGGGGCATTGAAGTCCAGCGTTGGATCTGTAGCTTCTACCATTTTGTGTAAATTAAGGCATCACCATGGTCCAAATTTGAATATGAATCCAGTGGTGGGAGATGCTATGTTCGAGAGTGAAGATAAACTCAAGGAAAAATGGACGAAGTCAAGCCTTTGATTGAGAGTCTCTTGAAAGAACTCAATTTGTCATGATTTTACCTCAGATTTTCTCCTTGTAATGAACAATGAGAAAGAAAGGCTTATAGATTTATTCTGATCTGTATACTTGTACATTAAAAACTGGAAACAAATATGCAGATACATGTTTCTTAATTATGCTATAGTTATATTCCCCTAGCCCCCTCCTGAGATCATATATATAGAAGACACTGTATAATAATCTCAAGAAATATAATATAATATGGTTAACACATGATCAGAATTACCTAGTGAGTTTCTTATACGTTTGAGAAAACAATTTAGAAAGAAATCTCAACTAGATACGACCAAATGATCGCACAAATACACATCTTGATATTAATGCCAAAGTTTTATTACGAACTGACAGCCACCCGTATGATCAAAGATATACTAGTAAGTCTCATATGCGTTGAGAAACGGCTTATTTAGACATGTCTTATCTAGATGTGACCATGGGATCGGACAGCGAATCCACTTTGAACACTACATAAAAATGGTTATTTGGCAAGCAGCCCCCGAGCTTAGCTCGACGAATGTCGGGAATATAATTATAACTTAAAGCAAAGGAAGTATGCTTATTTTTTGAATAAATTATGCTAATTGAAAACGAAAATGGAATGAAAGAAACTTACATATAGAACTTGCGCAACTGATCTATATTCCAAGTATTGGATAAGATCCTGCCATCTTCCATTACTAATCGAGCTGATCCTGGTCACGGCACAGAAACCACATATAGGGGCCTTCCCACTGAGGGGAAAACTTGTTGCGATTGGACTGGTTTTGGATTTTTCGTAAAACCAGGTCGCCCACGTGAAGGCTACGAGGTCACACCCGTTTACTATGGTATTCATGCAAAGCTTGTAAATATGTTGCTGACTTAATCGACACCCGATCACGTTTCTCTTCAAGGAGAGTAATGTCTTGTACGCGTTGTCCATGTTGATCAGGATGATCAAATTGATCGACACGAACAGATCCAATACGAATTTTGATGGGTAAGACAGCCTCAACACCATATATCAATGAAAAAGGCGTCTCACCTATAGCTCGATTGCACGTCATGCGTAATGCCCATAAAACAGAGTAGAGTTCATCTACCCAAACCCCTGAGCGCAACTTAAGGCGATCGAAAGCCCATTTCTTAACGCCTTGCAATATCTGCCTGTTGGCACGTTCAACGGTGCCATTGCTCTGTGGATGAGCAACGGATGCAAAACACACTTTGGTCCCGATATCGTCGTAGTAGTCCAGAAAAGGACCACTAATGAATTGGGACCTGTTGTCTATAATGAGATGACTTGGGACACCAAATCGTGTCACAATATTCTTATGAAAGAATTTTTTCGCCGCAGCGGCGGTTATAGAGCGGACTGATTTAGCTTCAATCCATTTGGTAAACGTGTCAATGGCTACGAACAAGAACTTATACCCATTAACTGCTTGGGTCTTAGGACCCACTATATCTATGTCGCGCCCCCGCCTTGGGGACAATGACTACTCCCGTGGGGACCCAGGATAAGTCAAGCACAGGAGTATATTTACATTACAACAGAGTAACTTACAAAATATTTAAGCAGTGTGGCCTACTGGCCTTAATACAACATAAAGAGATTACAATGCCTTCGTGGCATACATGGTTTAGCCAAAGCAAAATAAAACATCTACACGGCGGAAGATAGGTGAACCCCCATAGCAAGAAGTTGATGGTAGAACAACACATATCAGGGTTCTAGCGGAACTGGCTCTCCTACTTCTGGCTCCAAGAAGTTCTACATGCCTTCATCTTGATCATGGAACACACCATCTATTAGATGTAGGTTGCAAGGGTGAGTACTTACGTACTCAGCAAGTCATAGGTAAGAATAGATACATATAGTAGTGATGATATGAACCTATTCTAGTAAAGAAGTGTGGATGGTTGTAAAATAGACTTTTCCTTTATTTCTCATCTCATGGCAGTATTTTTCATAGCATAGCATCGCTATTCATGTTCACTATTTATAGTACCACCGCGACACATCGACACACGACGGCCCACGACAGCACCCCTTATCACGATAACACATGTCATTTGGGTAATCTTGACTTATCAAATTTTATTTAGAAAACATACTTGTGCCACACCCATAGATTTAATCCACCGCAGCAGACTCCTATAAACCCAGGAGCTCGGAGTATTCGAATACATTTTTAACTCTGTAGAGAAGTACCAATTTACCCGCAAGATATTCCACTTTCATGCCCATCCTATCAAGATGATTAGACCCTTTCTCACTGCATAATGTGAGTGGCAAGGTGGAGATAACAAGAACTTTTGTTATGTTTCACTCACAATTCACCCCTGACCCTGTGGTCGGACAAACCACAGTTGTGGCGGGCTATACTCCCACCCCGACTACATCTCCCCATTACTGGGTCAGCATGCATCATCACATCCAGTGATATGTGTAGGAGCTGTACTCTGTGCCAATCGTGCACAACTTTCCATCTCATGTAGGGGTTTCATGTGCGATTCGCATACTTACTTGTTCAGGCCTGTCCCATACCAGGCTTGTGGTTAGTACGTTTTTCATGCCACTAGACACACAATACAAGGTTCTAGTCCTTATATGCCGGTGACCGGACCATCCACAGCCACGCACATCCAATGCTCACACACCTAGTGCCACCACCATTCCATACCAAATTCTGATCACGGCTAGGGGTTTTATTTCATGAATATACATAAATATACATGTATTAGTTCATGGCTCAATACTTGATCATTTCACATTTCACAGGCATCCAGCCTAATACTGCCATTTCATATCTCAATCATTCTTTCACATGCAATACTACTTATATTCAAGGTTATATTATAGAAACTCTTAAAATATAGGTTCAAGATGTTCAAGGATATGACTTGCCTTCCGCGTCGTAAAAATTAGCAGTTGGTGTCAGGTCCACAGTGAAGTCCTCGAACTCAACTTCTAGATCTACTCGGCGACAAACAAACACACAAAGATTACTAACTATATTAAAATGTTTTATGATCTACATGCAGATATGCTTTAAAAGAACAATCTTGGAGATGATAAATCAGACAGGATTTGGAAGTTGGGACTGAGCTGAATTCTAAAATCTGGAGAATCTAGCCTAAGGATGGGTGTTAAAGGCTCTTAGAGTTTCAAGGCATTAAAATCGACATTGAGTTCACGACTGGTTGCTCAAAAACGACGAATGTCAACAGATCGACATTCGGTTCACAGCCTGACATGGCTTTGGTTGGCTTTAGAAGGCTCTTCTCAAGATATGACAATTGAAGGAAATGTAGAACACTACCACAAAAACAGACATCCAGGACGGCACATCACAGACGGTTATGAACTTTTCAATAGAACACCGTCTGCGAAGGCCTGTCGGGAGAATATGTTAAGTTATCACAGTCGGTTCTGATGTCAAAACCAACTGTGATAGTCAACCAGACGGTTTTCAACACAAAACCGTCTGTAATAGTCTACTTATCACAGATGGTTTTAAACTAAAACCCGACTGTGATAGATACAATCGGTTCTCAACTGAGAACCGTCTGTGATATCTAGAATATCACAGACGGTTCCGTTATCAAAACCGACTGTGATATATACAATCGGTTCTGAACTCAGAATCGACTATGATAGTGTAGTATTAGAGATGGTACTAATATCAGAACCGACTGTTCTAAACAGTGCTGACGCTTCGAATTCTCAACTGTGTTCATTTCGGTCTCCGATCTTCACGCGGCGCCTAGGCAAACACGAAGCGTCGCCTTGGAAATTCTATAAATAGCTTGACAGTGGAATAATTGCCATTTACTTTACAAGTTTTTATAATTCTCAAACTGTTTGACTCCTTAGTTTCTCTGCGCCAATGGCATCCTCAATTGCATCATCAGCCTCGCCCTCCCCGGTAAGAACTCTCAATCTTTTGGACTTACCCCTGTATTGTTAATCCCTGTTCAGTACATTCTTGACCTGTTGATTTGCACAGGGAAGGGGAGCCGGGGAAGACTCAAGCAAGGTGAAAGCCAAGTTGAGGGCCCTCCAGGAGGAGCACAAGCTCCTTACGGAGAAGCACACTCAGCTACGGCTTGACCTGGACGATCTCCAGTGCTTTCAGCGCATGAAGATGGATGGTGACAATGCTAGGGCGAGGACGAGGCATCTTCGCGAGGAGAAGCAAGCCGCAGATATGACCATCACTGGCTATGGTTTGACTATGAAGGATACCATCGCGAAGCTGAGGGAGGTCGCAGGCCTTCTCGACACAGTAGTAGTTGATCCTAGGAAGGACAACTTGTTGCTGGAGGAGTCCTGCATCCTAGCTGCAAGTCAAACTGACTTTATTCTAGATGCAACCAGGGCTAAGACCACTCCTTGACCTAGCATTTTGTATTTTTACCTTTTTTTGTAAGTGATGAAAAAAATTAATGAAAAATTTTTTCTTGTGTCAATTTTCCAACACGTTCTTGGATTGCATGCTATCTTCCCTCTTTCTTTATCTTTCTTTAGCTTTTGGCAAACATTTGACCATACAAAGGTATGTGCACTGTGTGCGATCAAGGAACTACTATCGCGATCATATACATAGAAGCGGCAATCTTTGTTGCGTGAGGGTAGTCCTTCGGAGCCCTGCAAATAATATAGAAACAATATAGAAGTCGCAGGTCCCATGCAAATAATATAGAAAGAATATAGAAGTTGGGCTTATTTGCCTGGACGGCATTGTGGCATGCCAAACGCGAGTGTGGTGCAACATATTTTTTATGGCGAACAAAAAAAATTTAGAAACAATATAGAAGTTGGGCCTATTTGGTTGGATAGTCCCAAAAGTGTCCGACGCTTCGAGTTCTCAACGTGCTTTGAATATCACAGACGGTTCTGAGGAAAAAAAAAATCTGTGATAGTCACATTACAGACGGTTTTTATGTAAGGACCAACTGTGATAGTCCCAACAGTGACCGATGCTTCAAATTCTCAACATTCTTTCAATATCATAGACGGTTTTTAACTCAAACCATCTGTGATAGTCACATTACAGACGGTCTTTATGTAAGGACCGACTGTGATAGTCCCAGCAGTGTCCGACGCTTTGAATTCTCAAAGTTCTTTCAATATCACAGACAGTTTTTAACTCAAAACTGTCTGTGATAGTAACATTAGAGACGGTTTTTATGTCAGAACCGACTGTGATAGTCCCAACAGTGTCCGACGCTTTGAATTCTCAACATGCAATCGTGGATAACCGCACATGATAACTGCGCAGATGAAGAGACTTAATTATTTACTTCAAATTTAATTTGCATCGAATTATGTAATCTGACAGTTCAACTATTTAAGTGGGCACTGTTCCGCCATGTGGCAGTTTATCTCCTGAGAAATAATCATGAATTTATTGACCTTGAAAACTAGTAGTGCGCTTTTTAAAACTCGAGACACCCGCACATATTGTCGTTCCCTGACATGGGGACAACGACTACTCCCGTGGGGACCCAGCTCGCTACAGCTGATCCCAAACATGCATACCATTGACTTCCCAGGATAACTCAAGCACAAGAGTATATTTATATCACAGCAGAGTAGCTTACAAAATATTTAAGCAGTGTGGCCTGCTGATACAACATAAAGAGATTACAATGCCTTTGCAGCATACAAGGTTTAGTTATAGCAAAATAAAAACATCTACACAGTGGATGATGGGTATCCCTTCCACAGTAAGAAGTTCACAGCAGAACAACACACATCAGGGTTCTGGCAGAACTGGCTTTCCTTCATCTGGGTCCAAGAAGTTCTCCACGCCTTCTTCTTGATCATGGAATGCTCCATCTACTGGGTTGTAAGTTGCAAGGGTGAGTACTTACGTACTCAGCAAGTCATAGGTAAGAGTAGATACATATAGTAGGGATGATATGAACCTATGCTAGTAAAGAAGTGTGGATGGTTGTAAAATAGTCTTTTCTTTCATATCTCATCTCATGGAAGCACTTTTCATAACATAGCATCGCTATTCATGTTCACTAAATTATAGCACTACCGCGACACGTCGACACACAACAGCCCACGGTAGCACCCCTTTTCATGACAATACATGTCATTTGGGTAATCTTGACTTATCAAATTTTATTTTAGAAAACATACTTGTGCCACACCCTGTGGATTTAATCCACCACAGCAGACTCCTATAAACCCGGGAGCTCGGAGTATTTGAATACGTTTTTAACTCTGCAGAGAGGTACCAATTTACTCGCAAGATATTCCACTTTCATGCCCATCCTATCAAGATGATTAGACCCTTCCTCACTGCATACTGTGAGTGGCAAGGTGGAGATAACAAGAACTTTTGTTATGTTTTACTCACAATTCACCCCTGACCCTGTGGATCTCTCACGAACCACAGTTGTGGTAGGTACTACCTACCACCCCTATTGCATCTTCCCATTACTGGGTCAGCGTGCATGATCACATTCAGTGATATGTGTAGGAGCCGCACTCCGTGAAAATCGTGCATCACTTCACATCTCATCCAGGGGTTTCATGTGCGCTCCGCATAAGTACTTGTTCAGGCCTGTCCCATACCAGGCTTGCAGTTAGCACGTGTTTCATGCCACTAGATGCACAACACAAGGTTCTAGTCCTTATATGCCAGTGACCAGATCATACCACAAACCATGCACATCCAGTGCTAGTACCACCATTCCATACCAAAATTCTGGTCACGGCTAGGGGTTTTATTTCATGAATATGTATAAGTACATATATAATAGTTCATGGCTCACTATTTGATCATTTCACATTTCACAGGCATCCAGCCTAGTTCTGCCAATTCATAATTCAACCATTCTTTCACATGCAATATTATTTATATTCAAGGTCATCTCATAGCAACTCATAAAATATAGGTTCAAGATGATCAAGACTATGACTTGCCTTCCACATCGTAAGAAACAGCAGTCGATGTCGGGTCTACGACGAAGTCTTCGAACTCAGGCTCTTGCTCTACTCTCCAACAAACAAGCAAACAAAGATCACAAACTATTTTAAATGCTTTAAAATCTATATGCAACATGCTCTTAAGAGAAAAGATCTTGGCAATGTTGAAACGGACTGAGATTGCAAGCTGATTGGGTCGAAACCCTGGAATTTATAGAGTCTGAGCTAAGGATGGTGTTAGAAATTCTTAGGGCTTCAAGGCTACAACATGGACATCAAGTCCGCGGCTGGTTTGCCCAAAATCGACGAATGTCTTCAGGTCGACATTCGGTTCAAGGCGTCGACATAGGGTTAATGGTTGATAAAGGGCTCAACTCAAGTTGTGACAGAAGAAGAAAATGTAGATCACAACATCAGGAGTCTAAGGGACAAAGTCATTTTCAAAACATCAGGCTGGCATAGACTGGCACTGGGGCTGACATGGCCAGAAACTAAGGTTTACCATATCTTTTGATCTAGGGCTCCAATTGATGCACCACTTTGTTTGGGAGATAGGCCTTGATAACAAGAACAAATGATACAACAGGTTCCAAGGCTGAAGATGGCCGGACGGCAATGAAAATCTGTGAAGAACACGGTGGCTGGAATCACATGAAATGGCACTGGACAGAGATTAGGGCGTAGCCATAACTTCTGATTTAGACCGAATTAGGTGTCGCGCTAGTAGACAAAATTGTTCAGGATATCAAGATGAATCTAAGGGAAAAGGTGGCTGGAGCTGAATTGGCCAGGAACAGATTTCCGGTGGCCGGCACCGGAGAAGATGACACTGGATTTGGGGGTTTTTGCTATACAAGGTTTGAACTCAATCCCTTGCTCGAGAAGTAAGAGGAGAGCATAAGGAAGCTATTGGCACGATCAATTTGGCCGGAGCATCACCAGAGTAGCCTGGCGACGAGAGCTGGCGACTGGTGAAGTTCCAATTTGGGAACAGCTTTGATTCGAGTTCAATTTTGAAATCTTGATGAACAGGCTTGCTAAGGGTAGCTCACTGATCAATTTGTTCTAGTGAATCGAGGGCTAATTTGGATTGAATTGAGTTGTAAAGCTGGAACAGGGGTTTTAGCAATTCCGCGATCACCGGCGAAGAGGGGCACGGGAGTTCAATTAGATGGTACCGCACAGAGAGTTTGATGAGGGGAACTCACTGCTGGCTTCAATTTGAAGGTTGGTGTAGTGGGGCGTGTTGGCGTCGTCGACCTCCTCGGCGGTTCACCGGAGAAGAAGACAAGGTCGAAGGAAATGGTTTAACTTGCTAAGAAGTTCTGGAGGGCAGTGCTGGAGATGAAGAAGCTGCTTTGGGTTGCTATTTAAAGGCAAGACAAGATGAAGCGAAGCTCATTGCTTGAAGGCTAAGGTGCTTATGCCTGTGAAGCCTTCGGGTTGAAGCAACGGTGAGCAAATGAGCAGGTTTAGCTGCGCGAGCTGCTGATGTGCTGGACAAAGTGGCGATAACTGAGGTGCAAACACATGTGCGCATGCAAGCATGGCCGTGAACGAGCACAGGCGAGAGCGGCGCTGATCGGCGGCAAAAGGCACGGTGACACGACGCTCCTGGTCACGGTCGCAACGACGCTGGTCAAAGTGGTCGAACACTGTGCACTGTGACGGCTGTGGTCGAGGTCGAAGTTCTCTGGTCGTGAACTGCAGCTCTGGTCGAACCAGGACCTGATTGCAAGGATTTTTGATTGAATTCTGGACTGATTTGTAATTTCTGGTTTAGAGAGGGGTAATATGCAATCTGATTTCATAGATGAGTATAAACTTATTCCTTGTACTCATCTAGCAAGAAATTTGGTGAAATCTGGCATGATTTGATGGTTTTTGATATAAACCGAAAATAGGGTATTTTAGGGTAATTAAAATCTGATTTTTGTCGATTTTGAATTCTGGCATCTAGGGTGAGGTTTTGGAGTTTGGTCAAAAGGGAAAATTGTATCAAATAGCATTTGGAAGAGATTTGCTGAAGAAATTCTGAATTTGGAGTTGATCTGACAATTTTAGCCTTTTTGGGTTTCCAGATATTAGAAAAAAGACTGATTCGCGATACGAAAAAAGACTGATTCGCGATACAATTTGGACTGATCTGTGAAAAAGGCTTAAATGAAGAAATCTAGCTGCCAACTTTCTGGATTAAGGTATTGGCATACCCATGATCATAATCCAAGAATAATCTAGTCTGGATTAGGTCAAGATTTGGCTAAATCTGAGTTCAGAGTATTTAAGGTAATTAGGATATTAATTAAATTCCTGTTTTCGAAAACAGAAAAGGATTGCAAGTTCTGAGAGTTAGAGATGGAATTGATAGATCTCATCTGTGCAATCTGATCTTGACTTGGGTTTACAGGATAGATTTGGAGATTATAGGGCTTGAGATTGATTAGGGTCTGACTGATCTGGCTACTACTATAGATACATGCATGGATGATGCTCATGAAAAAGGAAGTTTTCACCCCTAAACCCAGGGTGTTACACATATGAACCGTCACCTTCTGGTTCTATAAATAGCGAGGCTCTTCAATCCTTAAGACTTACAAATTCTTGGCTAAGTCTTTTAGGAATTCTACTCCTAAATACCTGTCTTTATTCCCTCCTCAACTCCCACCTTGATGGCGAGCCGAGATTTCAATGTGGTTATTGAAATTGAGAGTGATGAGGAAGAGATAAGGAATGAACTCGATCAGGATCTTCAGAAAGTAAGTCCTCTCTGAAACTCTAATGCAGTTCTTTCTTTTATGACTTGATTACGTCCAAACAAATGCATTTCGAAATCCACAAGTGCCTGAGGAAATGCTCCCTCCAAAGAAGAGACTCAGAAATGATGAAAGATCCTCCAGTGGAGCTGCAGTGAAGACTCTAGAGGGTGCTGAGGCCTGTGTTGCCACATTGCCCCTTGTAACCCCTCCTGTTGCACCGACTCCACCTTTGGAGATCCACAACAATCCTTCCAATATCCCCTCTTCAACACCTTTGGATCATCAACTTTTCTTGGATGATCAACTTTCTGGGGTAAGTCACACACTTCCATGTCCAAATCCACTCCGAAGTTTGGCAATCATCTTCACCCTCTCTACTGGTCGTTATGTCTTTAAAACTAACCCACGCATGTGCAGGAGGAGAAAGCTGCCTTGTGTAGGACTCTCCAAGAAGAAAAAGAGGCGCTGGAGAAGCATTTTGAGGAGATGTCTTCTGCCATTCTGCACTTGGCAGAGTGCTATGAGGGTTCTCGCGAAGAAGCGTGCTGGTTCCAGTCAGAGAGAGATTACGCTCGGCAGCAGCAAGAACTCTCCGATACAATAAGGAACAGCTGCACTCCTTTGCTGAGAGATGATGTAGATAGGCTTAGAGCTATTGCTAGTTCTCTTTGGGCGGCCAGTGTAGATCCTACTGATGCCAATACGTCCCTAGGAGAACTTTGTAAATTACTTTCGGATTAGGTCGATGCTTTGGTCGCTTGTATCCCTTATGTATGCAAAGACTGTAAGAAATAAGAAATTTCTTTTCCTTAAATATCTGGCTTTTCAAATGATTATGTATAACTGATAATCACCAAATGATGTTCTCTGTGTGAAAATGTTAACAAGAAAATACTTGTGCAATCAAGACGGTTTTTAACTCAAAACTGTCTCTGGTAGTAACATTACAGACGGTTTTGCTGTCAGGACCGACTGTAATAGTCTCAACATTCTTTGAACATCCACAGACATATATATACACCATAACACCATAATATATCATTTTTTTAATACTAACATTGAAAATAAGATAAAACCAAATATGAAAAACATTTTATTCAATCATTTGGTCACGTTTCTAATATTATTGCTACCCATTCGATTGGTATTGGTGGCTCTTACATGCAGATTCATCATCATATACTTGGACTTGATTCACCAGAGAAACTAGTGGCCGTCGATGGAGTTGCAGCGGCCATCAATGGAGGTTACGGGTTAGGGCTTGTCGTGCCCAACGAGAAAAATAAGTGGAACAATTCAACTAGTCGAACGGTTCGATTGCAAGCAAAATTCTAGGATATTATAGACAGTTCAGACCTTATCACCGTCTGTGATAGTAGAGCAGACTATTGATTTTATAATTTTCACAGACGGTTATGAAATAAACACCGATTGTGATAGTGAAGCGGACGGTTTTGAGCTCGGAATCGTCTGTGATATTCTAATTATCACCGACGGTTCAGATGTCAAAACCGTCTGTGATATTTTTGTCATAGTTCTACACAAATGCATCGATATTACCGACGATTTAAAGTGAAACCCGTCAGTGATAGTTTCTGTGATATTCTGTTCTACAAAAATGCACCGATATTACTGACGGTATTATATAGAACCGTCTGTATTGAACCTGGTATAAAAGGTCTTTTGGCGGATGTTTTGAGCTAGTCGTACACTCTTGCTCGACATACTGTCCAGTTGGAAGAGATCTGGGACAAGGAAGAGCAATATCTCAAATGGGGAGCATATGAGGGCAGCAAATTTGAAGATACATGGTTGGTACTTGCTCCTAAGGCATACACATTACTTGATTTCATCATCAATATCGATCTCCATTGATTGATCAAATTAGAGGGAGAGGGAGGGGAAGCTACAGTAGCAAATCCTAGTTGTAACTCATTTTCGACCTATAGCTATTTAATTGCTTTATGATGTGTGTTGTCCACGCCCCCAATTAGTTATACTAACTAATTGCTTGCAGTTCAAGTAGTAGTTAACTAGTTATACCGCAAACTCCACATCAAACAATAGCTAGCTAGATTTATAATTTATTGCGTGTCAACCGTATGTAGAGTATTACTAATTAGCATGTGTATGAATTTAATTAATTGCAGATGGTCCATCAAGACTGGATGTATAATAACAACCGGGTGAGTGAGGAATACATGAAAGGTGTTTTAGATTTCCAAAAAGTTGCTGACCATGATCCGGGAGGATCTTCAAGTCCTGATCGCATACGGATTCGCGACCAAGTCCTGATCGCATACGGCTTCGCGACCTTAACCGTGTTCGGAAAGGTTCCGCGACCATGGATTGGTCTGCGACCAGGAAAAGGAATTCGTTCCCTGTTCGGAATTGTAATCCGATCCAAATGTGTATAACTAAGCTTATCTGTTTAGGATTAGTTATATGAGTCCAATACGTTTAGGTCTCTAAGTCTGATACGTACTCATACGATTGGACTATAAATACCTTGTAATAGGTCTAGTTTAGATCATCGAACTCAATCGAAGAGTCATAGAACTTATTTGAGTTTTAGACACTTATAGTTCCTTCGACGTAGGCAAGTGTGCCTAACGTTCGACGTGTAAAGCCCTCTTTGAAATAAAGAGTTGTGCAATTACTTTGGGTTTCGGTATTTCCGAGTAAGATCCCGTTATTCCGCATATTAGAATCTGGGCGAGCCTAGTGCGAAAACCAAGACTAGGTCTCAAACGGATCAGACCAAGACATGGCGAAGAAAGGTTTACCATATATGTACTGTTTCGATGCCGATGGGTCCAAATCCCACAGGGTGTGAAGGTTGACAGTTATGGTTTCACTTCTGTGGATCTCGATTGACTTGCTTATAAAGATGAGCCATTCATACTTGCAAAGCAAGCCATTCAAGTCATTTATGTCACTGACCCGGCCAATAAGAAGTGGCATGTCGTCCTTCGTGGCAAGAGAAGGATTGTTGGAGTTGAAAATGTCGTAGACGAGGAGGAATACAATCAATTTGATGAGATGCCTCCATTTGGAGATGGCGTACAGGTTGATACTAAAGACACCGCTGAAACCAGTTACGTGCGTATGGATCACCAGGAAGGGTTATACTTTAAAGGTAATCAACCGTCCTTATCTCTCTGTTTCCATCGGTATAGCTTATATATCTCCTCTAATTCTCGTCTTTGCAGGGCCGCGACAAGTGGAAAGTTGAGGATAACATGGTTGTTTATGTGGAAATTGTTGGTCAAAGTCCCCATTTGTATGTAACATTTATTTGAGCATGCTCCACATTGTATGTTAAATTTATTTGAGCATGCTCCACATTGTAACTGTCGGGGTATTGCGAATACCCCGGCAGGTTTCGTGGACGATCCTAGCGAAGAAAACGTGAGGCGGGTTGACCGGTCCTCCCCCTGGACAAACACAATAAGTGACACGAGGATTTATACAGGTTCGGGTCCCAGTGGGGGCCCTAGTCCTGTCGATGTGCTCCCGACCGGAGTCGGCTGGGGAGGCTCTCTCGGGGACAGGCTTCCGGAGCACACCTGTGAGTTTGGCTATTCTAGCAATAATGAATGACATGTCCTTACAACAGGGGGTACAAGGGCTATTTTTAGCCCCAAAAGAAGCAAAAAAGACTAAACTACCCCGGACGCTACCGTCGGATTGAGGGGTAGCAACATCCTTCTCCCGGTCAGGTGCCTTGGATGCTCGACAGGTGGCCGCTGATTCCCGAGGCGCTCCTCATGTGACCTGCACGTGATCAAGAACCAGAGACTTTACCTTTAGAAGGGCGACAATGCCCGGGACAGGCACCGGAGGCCAAGTCCCCGGGCAGATGGTGGCGCCTGGGGCGGGCACCGGAGGCCACGTCCCCAGGCGAAAGGCAGCGCCTGGGACCAGCACTGGAGGCCAGGTCCCCGGGCAAAAGGCGGCGCCCGGGACAGGCACCGGAGGCCAGGTCCCCGGGCGACAGGCGGCGCCCGGGACCGGCACCGGAGGCCAGGTCCCCAGGAAAAAGGCGGCGCCCGGGGCGGGCACCGGAGGCCACGTTCCCGGGCGAAAGGCGGCGCCTAGGACCGGCATTGGAGGCCAGGTCCCCGGGCAAAAGGCGGCGCCCGGGACAGGCACCGGAGGCCAGGTCCCCGGGCCAATGGCGGCGCAACTTACCTGGACTTAGCCTCGCGGAGATTTCCCCCAACAGTAGCCCCCCATGCCCCCCGGGGACGGTGCTTGAGTCCCCGGTGGGTATGGTACATGTCACCTGGAAAATCTCAGGGCCAAGCCACCGGAGCTGTGATGCTTCGATTCCCGTGCCGCGCGCTTATGACCGCGGCGCTTAGCCATAAATGCGCTCGCGGTTCGAACCGGTGCCTCGGTTTGTGCGCCAGTCCCATCCTTTCCCGCGCACGGCTTGAATTCCGACGGCCCAAATGTACCTCGAAGTGCCACGTGGCACCCATCTGGGCCACGCTTCACCCCTATAAATAGGGCCTTGGGGGGCCCAGGAAGTTCATTCCAAACTTTTCAAACTCCAGCCCCCTTAGCTCTCCCGGTAGCCCCCTCTCGGTAGCTAGCTCCCGGAAGCTTTAGGTCCCTCCCGCCCCCGAAGCCTTAGCCACCGAAAAAAACTTGATGGCGCCTAAGGGCCGTGCGAAGACCATGGAGGTGCCATCGGAGGAAGTGGTTCCGGACTTCCTCTGGGCCTCTGAGTTCACGGCCGGGGACTTAGAGTCCCTGGTCGAACGGGGAGTCATCGAGGACGGGGACGTCCGGGTCCCCGTGAAGAAGGATGGTGCCCCCCGCCCCAGGCCCGGAGAGATTGTGGCCTTCGAGGCCTTCCTCGAGGCAGGGCTCTGGCTCCCGGTGCACCCATTGCTCCGGGAGTTTTTGAAGGAATATGGGGTGGCTCTGAACCACCTCACGCCGAACGCCATCGTCTGGATGGGCTTATTCATATGGCTCTTCGAGACGGCGACCGGACGGGAGCCCACCCTGTGAGCCTTCCGGTACTTCTACGAGCCGGCGGCGAGGAGCTCCCACCTGGTGAAGAGGGGACCCAAGTCCCCGTTTGGCTCGGTGATGGTGCAGATGCTACTGTCCCGTGTAGCCGATTACCTGGTGGCGACCTCCCGGGACCACTGGGGAGATTGGATCCGGAGGTGGTTCTACCTCCGGGTCCGGGACGACGGGGTGGTGTACTCCCCGGAGGCCCCGACTTACAGCCGGTCGTCCACGCCGAAGCCCCCGGTGTGGACGGACGAGGAGCTGGAGCTCCTCGGGAAGGTCATCGTCTCCCGGCGCACCCGCTCCATGCGGGACACCGCCGAGGAGATGATGCTTTTCAGGATCTCCCCCTTCTCGCGCGGGAGAAGGGGGATTGGGATGTGCCAGGAGCAACGACCCCCGGTGAAACCGGTGACCCGACGTAAGTCTTCGTTACCTGGTTCATTGCATTTACAAATTTTTCAAAATTTTACTAACGCTTACCTTTCGCAGTCCGACCGTACCCGGCGGCACGGGAGAAGGCGGAGAACCTCCTGGGGAGGTACTTCGCCGATGAGCACGAGCGCATCGTGCGCGTCGTGGGGGAGGGCCCTCCCCAGAACCTGGTAGCCGACGCCTTCGGGCTAAAGCTACCGGAGAGGAAGCCTCTCCCCACCCCCGGATCGCACAAGCGGGGGAAGGAAGCTACCGGGGGCTCTAAGCCTAAGAAGGCCAGAGTCCAAAAAGCCCCCGGCCCGTCGACGACACCGGCCTCGACGCCGACGAAGGCCCGGGAAGTGACCCCTGGGACCGGGCGCGCCCGGGCGCGGGCCCGCCCGGGCGCGGGCCCGGAAGGATGCAACACACCCTCCCCCGGGAGGTGGAGCAACTCGCCGGGGGCTTCTACGACCGGATCGTCCGGGTGAGGTTCCCGGCACCGGCGCCTCCGACAGCGGATGCCCCGGCCCCGTCCCCGGCGGAAGCCCCCCGGGGGGAGGACGCCAATGATAAAGTATGAGCCTCCCCCCGGATCTTAGATAGGGCCCTTTTTGCTTTCTTAGAATTTTGTTCCTGGTAGCTTCTTAGAAGAAGCCCTAGACACTTGTAAAAAGACATTTTGAAATGCAATGGAATTGAAAATTTTTCTAAGTCTTGAATGAATACATTGTTACCAGGATTCCCGGGGGGTTACTCCCGGGCGAAGGTCCGGAAGAGGTTCCCCGGGGGCGAGGCCTCTGAGCCCCGGCAGGTGCCCCCCGGGGGAAGCCCAAGCCGCTTTGATCTTGCTAAGTCTCATCTCCGGGAAGCGCAGCGGGGACGCCGTCCGGGAGCCGATCCGATTGAGATGGCACCTGGAGTGGCACTTGGATAATTTCGACAATCATGGCGCCGAATTATCCCCTCCGCGTCCGGGGTCCCGGATGATCCCCCCTCTTCGGATACATCCACCGGCGGGCTACGAGTATTGGCCCAAGGATGTGTTCTGGGAAGCTCAGCGCCGCGTAAGCGCATTGTACTGGGACCTAGCCTGAGAGATAGCGGAGGGTCTCTGGGACTATTAGGCCTAGGAGCCTTAGGGCTTAGAGAATTTCCGGGTTATAACCCGGGTTGTACCGTTTCCGATGCCCACCGGAGGGGGAAGATGTCCTCCGGTTGAATGATTAATAAAGCTGTGTTTGCTTCTTGTTGCTTTGAGAATCTTCTCTTGATATTTTTATTGGATGGTCTGGACGACTTCTTTTGATAAGAATGAGCTAAGTTTGGTCGTGGATGGTCCGGACGACACCCAGGGGCTCCTTATCCCCCCCCCAGCGGGCCGGAGGGTAGCTCCATGCGCTGCGGGGGTGACAAAGCCCCCGGGGTGAAGATGAAGACCTGTAGCATAAGAATTTTTCCAAGTTAAAAAATTTGAAAGCGAGGTTTCCGGGGAAA
This sequence comes from Pharus latifolius, assembly GCA_019359835.1. Taxonomy (NCBI): domain Eukaryota; kingdom Viridiplantae; phylum Streptophyta; class Magnoliopsida; order Poales; family Poaceae; genus Pharus; species Pharus latifolius. Next base: position 48,296,768 of record CM033330.1, on the reverse strand, counting down.
AACCTTCCGGGAGACAATCGTCTGGGTCGCCATGAGAACGGGGAGCCGGGAATAGGGTCTCCGGGGAAGAAATATCCAAGAAATCCGTAATTTTTCCGGGAGACCATCATCCGGTCGCCGTGAGAACGGGGAGCCGGGATTAAGATCTCCGGGAAAGAAATATCCAAGGAATCCGTAATTTTTCCGGGAGACCATCATCCAGTCGCCGTGAGAATGGGGAGCCGGGAATAAGATCTCCGGGAAAGAAATATCCAAGGAAGCCTGAGATGAGATTTCCAGAGTTAAACCACCTGGGAGACAATCGTCCGGTCGCCGTGAGAACGGGGAGCCGGGAATAGGTTCTCTGGAGAAGAATATCCAAGAAATCCGTCCCGCTGGGGAGACTATCAACTCCCGAGGAGGATGTGCCCGATGACGGGTCTGAGTATTTGGGCAGGGGACTAGTCTCCCAAAGTGACTCGTTACCACGGTCCCTGAGGACCGGGTTGCCGCTTACACCCTCAGTCCATGAGGGCTGATCATAAGCCGCCCTTCAGGAGGGACTTGCTGGGTCTGAGCCCACTTCCTCACAGGGAGGGCATCCTCATGGGGAGGGCGTCCTCGCGGGGAGGGCATCCTCGCGGGGAGGGCATCACCGTTAGGGGTGGTAATGTGAAGAACCTGCAATGAGACAGTTGAAGTGAAAAATCCAGTTGTATTGATAATGAAATGAAATACAACGCCTCCCCCCGCGCAGCCGCAAAAGGGGAGGGAAGGGTGATTACAATGTCCCCCTTCCCCCTCCAGGGTGATCGCTCTGGGGGAGGGGATGGGCCTGTGTAGGCTAGATGTAAAACCTGCGAAGTAAACGCAAGTTCCACGTGTGCTTCAGCTCCTGCTCTTGGAGGTTGGAGAGCTTGTAAGCCCCCGAGCCCAGGACCACGGTGATCCTGTAGGGGCCCTCCCATTTGGGGGAGAGCTTACCCTGGGCTTGGGGGTCTGTGACGCGCTTGAGGACAAGGTCCCCCAGGCGGAAGGCCCTCTCGCGCACGCGCTGGTTGTATGTGTGCGCCATCTCGCGCTCGTAGATGGCGTGGCGGAGGAGCGCTCGGTCGCGTTCCTCCTCCACGAGGTCGATCTCCAACCGCTGGTTGGCCTCGTTGGCTTGGTACGCTGCGGTTGTAGCTCCGTCTAGGAGTTCGACTCGCAGCGACCGGAAGCCAATCTCCGGGGGTAGGACTGCCTCGGCCCCATAGACTAGGGAGAAGGTAGTACGTCCCGTCGCCCCGCTCGGGGTCATGCGCATGGAGCAGAGGATGCTAGGGAGCTCCTCTGCCAATGCACCCTGCTTAGAAGCGGCCTGTTCGAGTCATCGGCGCAACCCCTGTAGGATCACGCCGTTGACCCTCTCGACAGCCCCATTGCTCCAGGGATGGGCCACTGAGGTGAAGTGGATGACGAGCCCCAGGCCTTCGCAGAATTCCCGGAAATAAGCCGAGTCAAATTGGGTCCCGTTGTCAACAGTGATCTCCCGGGGGACACCAAAATGACAAACGACGTTTTTCCAGAAAAACCGCTGGACGGCCCGGGACGTGATGCTGGCCAAGGGTTCCGCCTCTACCCACTTTGTAAAGTAGTCGACCGCGACCACTGCATACTTGTATCTTCCGGGCGCTGGGGGGAAGGGCCCTAGGAGGTCCATCCCCCAGCACACGAAGGGCCAAGTGATGGGGATAGTCCGCAGCGCTACAGGGGGGAGGTTGAACCCTTGGCCATCTTCTGGCAAGCCTCTCACGCGGAGACAAGGTCTCGCGCGTAGCGCATGACCGTGGGCCAATAGAAGCCTTGCCGGAGAGCCTTGGCCGCGATGGCATGCGGGGCTAGGTGAGAGCCACAGCTCCCTGCGTGGATGTCTTCGAGAAGTTGGAGTTCCTCCGGCCGTGGGAGGCAGCGCAGGAGGGCAGAAGCCCCTTGCTTGTAGAGCTTCCCCTCCAGCAGGAGGTATGCCCGGGCTTTGGCCCAGAGGCGCTTAGCCTCGGTCTCGTTAGGAGGGTCCCCCTCCCCCTTGATGAAGGAGACGAGGGGGTCCATCCATGACGGAGTCCGGGTGATCTCTGTGACCTCCGGGACGCGAGGCTCGTCGCCCATGTCCGGGGAGGCCACCGAGGGCTTCATGATGATTTCCAGGAAGGCCCCCTTGGGGAGCGATTCCCGGGTGCTTGCTGCCCGGTCCAAGGCGTCGGCCCAGTCATTGTCCCTTCACGGGATATGCCGGGCCTCGAGGCCATCGAAGTGCCTCTCCATCTTTCGCACCTCCTGCAAATAAAGACTCAAGTTTGCGTCATGGCACAGGTAAGACTTGTCCATTTGGCAAACTACGAGCTGAGAATCTCCCTTCACTAGGAGGCACCGGATCCCCAGGGAGAGTGCAAGGCGCAACCCGAGGAGCAAAGCCTCGTACTTGGCAACATTGTTGGTTGCGGGGAACTCGAGCCGCATCGCGTACTCGAGTTCCTTCCCCTCGGGGATCCGGAGGACTACTCCCGCACCAGCCCCGGTGAGACACAGCGACCAGTCGAACATGAGTGCCCAATGGTCACTGCGTCGGGGCGGCGCAGGGAGGTCTTCATCCCCTGGCCCGGAAGCAGGAGTCCACTCCGCCACAAAGTCGGCGAGGACCTGTGACTTGATGGCAGAGCGGCCTGTGAGGGACAGGGAGAAGGGGGCGAGCTCGGCCCCCCATTTCCCAATCCGGCCGGTGGCCTCTTTGTTCCGCAGCACCTCCCCCAGGGGGAGGGACGACGAGACGGTGATGGGGTGTCCCAGGAAGTAGTGGCGAAGCTTCCGGGACGCCATTAGGAGGGCGTAGCAGATCTTCTCCATCTCCGTGTACTGGGTTTTGGCCCCCTGGAGGGCCTCACTCATGTAGTACACGGGACACTGCTGCTCCCCTTGCTCCTTCACCAACACCGCGCTAACGGCGACCGGGGTCGCGGCAAGGTAGAGGAGCAAGGGCTCTTCTGGAGACGGAATCACGAGCATTGGAGGGCTCGTGAGGTACTTCTTGAGGTCGTCGAATGCCTCCTGGGCCTCGGGGGTCCAATGGAACCCCTCGAACCCCCGGAGGATCTTGAAGAATTGGAGGCCTCGTTCCCCCCACCGCGAGACGAAGCGGCTCAGCGCAGCTAAGTGGCCGGCAAGCCGTTGGACATCCTTGACGAAGCGCGGCGGGGGCATATCCAGGAACGCCCGGATCTTTTCGGGGTTTGCCTCTATGCCCCGTTGGGACACGAGGAAACCCAGGAGCTTCCCCCCGCGCACACCGAAGGCGCACTTCTCTAGGTTGAGCTTCAGCCCATACGCGCGGAGGTTGCGGAAGGTCTCTGTTAGGTCGTCGACGTGGGCGGCTGCGCGGGGACTTTTGACGACCGCGTCGTCTTCGTAAACTTCGACACTGCGGCCGACTTGGTCTTTGAAGACCAGCGTCACGAGGCGTTGGAAGGTCGCTCCCGCGTTCTTCAGCCCAAAGGGCATGTGGACGTAGCAGAAGGATCCGAGGGGAGTTATGAAACTCGTCTTTTCCTTGTCCCCTTCCGCCATCCGGACTTGATGGTAGCCTGAGTAGGCGTCCAGGAAGCTCATCAACTCGCACCCCGTGGTGGAGTCGTCCAGTTGGTCAATCCGCGGGAGTGGGAAGTTGCCCTTGGGGCAGGCGCGGTTAAGGTCGGTTAAGTCCACGCACATCCGCCACCTGCCATTTGACTTCTTCACGAGGATGGGGTTCGCGAGCCACTCGGGGTGCAGGACCTCCCGAATGAACCCCGCCTCTCGGAGTCGGGCGATCTCCCCCTTGATTGCCTCTTGGCGTTCGAGGGAGAGCTTCCTCAGCTTTTGTTTGACGGGGGGGTCACCGCGAGCTTGTGCTCAATGACCCCCCGGGCGACGCCCCGCATGTCCGAGGGCTTCCACGCGAAAACGTCGGAGTTCTCACGCAGGAAAGCCTCCAGTTGCACTGTATGCTCCTCGGGGAGCTCCGCCCCGATCTGGACGATTTTGTCCCCGTCGTCCGGGGATAGCAGGACCTTCCGAAGGCCCCCTTCCGGACGCGGCTTGGGGAGGGGCCTCCCGGGAGGTATCGCAGCGACGTCTTGATCGGAAGGGGGAGAGACCTCCCCCCCGGGCGCCTTAATGATGTTGACGCTTCCGATTGTGGCGGCGACGCGCTCGTACAGAGCACGGGCCATATCTTGGTCGCCCCGGACGTTGATCACGCCATGCGGCCCGGGGATCTTCATGTAGAGGTAGTTTTGGTGGGTGGTAGCCCCCAGGCGGTTGATTGTGGTCTTCCCCATGATCGCATTGTAGGAGGAAGGGAGGTCCACTATGTCTAATCGGACCATCTCGGTCCGGTAGTTCTCCGGGGCGCCAAATGTCATGGGGAGATCCACCTTCCCCACAAGGTGGATCGCCTTCCCCGGGACGAATCCTTGCAAGGGGCCCGCCACGGGCTGCAGGAGCTTCTCATCCACCTGCATCTCCCTGAAGGCCTTCATGTAGAGGACATCGGCGGAGCTCCCGCCATCCACGAGGATGCTTGCCAGGTGGCAATTGTAGACGGTGGTGGAGACGATCAGCACGTCGTCGTGGGAAAGCGAACCCCGCGCGCGTCTTTTGCCGTGAAGGTGAGGGGGACGTCCGACCACTTGGGTGGCGGAGACGTGTGCAGCACCCCACCACCTTGACTTCGCGCGCGTACTCCTTGCGCTGGCGCTTAGAGTCCCGCCCGGAGGCGGACTGTAACACCCCTGTTTTCGCCTAAACCCAGAATCAGCCAAAATCCACATCTCGACCCCAAACCCTAATCTGTTTCAGATATTATCTTCTAAATGTTCTTCAGAACATTTTTCTCTTCTGGATCATCTCCAAAATCCTATCCTAAAACTGAGTTTCGACCCTTGCCGTTTCAAAACCCTAATTACCCTAATTTTACACTAAACGTGTTTTCCCCAATTTTATTGAAACCCCTCAGATCTTGCCCGATCTTACCAAACTTTGGCCGGATGAGTTCTAATATTTTATACAACTCACCCGCGAAATCAGATTTCAGATCGGACCCTTAGATCTCCAAATTTGCAATCAGGCCCAACTCCTATTCAAATTTTCCTCACAGAACAGTCCCTGGAGCAAGTTTTAAAATTGCAGAGCAGCCCAAACCTTCTTTTCAGGTCCCGTTCGACCAGCACCTAGTCGTTGCCTTCGACCAGTGCACGTCGCCGGAGCCGCGCTGTGTTTTCGCCGCATTTGTTCGCCGCCGGCCACCGCTTCTTGTCGCTTGCGCCCGTGAGTTGCCGTGCCACCCCGCGCGCACGTGCCAGCCACCGTAGCATCACCATGTCTAGCGGTTAAACAGCCGCGCTCCAGCAGTGTTTCGCGCGCGCACACCCGTTGCCGTGGCATTGCATGCACATACGTGTCACCGCCGGAGCTTTGCTGTTGCCTCCGCATCTGCGCCGTCCCAGGTGAAGTTCCAATGCGCCCTGGCAACGCTGGCAAAGCTGCAGCACCGCCTGAAGTACATCACATCGCCGGTCACCGCTGTCGCAGCTACACCTGGCCGGTCTCGTCCCCTGCACAAGTTTCGCGCCGTTTACCCTCGCAAGCTCCGCCCCAGGACCTATTTAAACCCCTCCTCAGTGCTGTGAAGAAGCATGCCTCCAGGACTTAGCCATTTTCCAGAGCTCTCACTGTTTCTCCTTCTTCTCCGATGAGCTGATTTCGAGGCCACCGTCGCCAGAGCAAACCACAGCCCCTCACTCCAATCCAAGTTCACCAGTGAGTTCCCCATACCTATCTCTTTGTGTAGTAGCAGCCAATTGCACCCCGACGATCCCCATCGCCGGTGATCGCCGGAAAAGCCCAATTGCCCTATTCCCTCAATGCTATCAGATTCAACCCGAATTATCTCTAGTCCCAGTAGCAGAAACTGATCCTTAGCCACCTCTTAGCAAGCCTGTAGAATCAAAATCCCCAATTGTGCTCAAATCGAAGAAATCCCAAACTGGAACTTCAGCCGTTCGCCGGGCCTCAGAGCCAAGCTTCTCCGGTCATTCTCCGGCCAAATTGACTCCACCAGTAACTTCCACACTCCACCCTTTCACTCCCTGAGCAAGGAATCGAGTTCAAATGCCTTGTATCAAAAACCCCCAATCTCCAGTGTCGTCTTCTCCAGCACCGGTCGCTGGAATTCTTCCCCGGCCGATCTAGCTCCTGAAACTTTGTCTCTTAGCTTTGCCTTAGCTTCCTGAGCAATTCTTTCCACTAGCTCGACATCTGGATCTGCCTAGATTGTGAGTTATGCCCTTGCCAAGATTTGTCCAGAACTGTGTCTGTGCCGTGTCGCCACCGCAGTTCATCACCGGATTTGGCCGCCCTCCGGCCACTTTCTATCCTTGAGCCTGTTGAGTAACTTATTCCTGTTAGCAAGGCCTAACCCCCAGACAAAGTTGTGCATCAATTGAAGCCCTAGATCAAAAGTTATGCCATGCCCTAGTTTATGGCCATGTCCAGCACTATGTCAGTGCATGTCAGCCACTGGCATTGACCTTGTTCAGCCCCTTCTGGTTGAGAAATTGAAATGCCACCTTTTCCATTAGATTCCTGGAGTTAAGATCTACAACTTTCTCTACTATCACTTCTCCAGAAAACCATCCTAATACCAGTTTGAAGCTATGCCAAAGCCGTGAACCGAATGTCGACCCTTCGACGTTCAATCCTTTTTAGCCGTTTCTTCGACCAGAGCCCTTGTGACCTTGCTCTAACCTTTTCCCCTTCATGCATGACTTATTTACTTAATATTTTCTATGGAAACTATATTCTGTATGCTTATATGGTATGTTTGTGTGTTGTTGATTGCCGCAGAGTCAGAAGCTGAAGGAGCAGAAGAAGTTTTTGAAGATCCGTCTGAGTATTTAGACCCAGCATTGCAAGGCAAGCCTCATTCCTTTGATCATGTCTCACTCAATATTTTCATATGAAGTATATTCACTGTTTCTTACTATGCATGCTTATTTGAGATACAAGTTATGTTTGAATGACATGAATAGATATCACCTAATGAATCATGAAACCCCTTTTGTTATTGAACCTTTATATATATGCTTTTGTCACCCTAGGACTCATGTACTGAATATCCACATTAAACTTGAAATGGTCAAATACATGAGAAGTTATAATGAAAACTGTTTTGTCAAGAAAACTGATAAAAGGGATCAGTAGTGAGGATTGGTTTGTATGGAGAGGGTGCGGTGCGCACCAGGGTATGTGAATGCTCCTCACTATTGGTTCATAAGGACGAGAACCTTGTGCTATGTCTCTATGCGAATTGTAAACGTACCAACCACTTGCCTGGTATGGGACAGGCACAACTTAGTAGCCTTTTGGTATTAACAGCTCCCTGCATGGTTTGTCGATCTGGTTTCTCGCGTGGAAACTGGTGGGCCGCAGTTCGGCCATGAGTGATGTGAGTTCAGAAAAATAATGAGAGGAAAAGGTGGAAAGAAGGAAGGCGCCCTAGACCTGATTAAGCCGTGCGCGGTTGTAATCAAGAATGGTCATATGTCTTGCGTGGACACAGACCAAGGCTATGTGTCCTGCGGGAACATAGGCCAGAGGCTAGGAAGTAAGGCAGTGGGGAGGACCCACAACGGTACTTGAGACATAATTGTCTATTTACCGGGCGGGGATACTGTTAATACTGAACTGCAAAAGCGTTGTGTGATCTCGGCCTTGTCACATGTGTATAAGTCACATGGAGCTGATCCGACTTGAAAGCCGAGTGAACCAGTGGATTTAAAAAGAGGTACACCTCTGCAAAGTGTAAAAGAAGTATCAGATACTCTGTACTCCCAGGTTCAGGAGTCTTTTCGTAGTGGATGTTATCCATGGGTTATAGCACAAGTAATATTTGGAAATGTTTTCATAATGTGGTTAATAAAGTAGTGACTCATGGTAGACCACTACACCTAATGTTTTATTGAAAACCTGTTTAACGTTTAAAGTATCCTTTTCATGATGAAATGCTGATTTACTAAACAAATGACTTGGAAATCTATGTATCTCTATCTATATGAAACCAGAACCCCTGAATCGTATGTTTTACCCTCATGTAAGTATATTTGCAATAATTCCTGGAATGAGTATTGCTGAGCACCAAGTGCTCACCCTTGCATTTACATCCAACTGTAGAAGAGGGATTCGAGGATCCCGATTCTTTCGGTTATGAATACTCAGCAGAAGATGGAAGTGCCCCGGATGAGCCCACATTTTAGAAGGATCATGCACCAAGTCAAGTTAGATGTGGGAGAAGCCCCTTCAACCCCGCTGCTGATTGAAGTCAAGTTGTTCGTGGTTGCTTTATGCATTTTGTTGTGTGTTCGGTACTTAGATACCGATTCTTGTTTTGATAAACTGATTATTTTCTTAGCAACTCTACTTAGCGCCGTTCTCGGTGCACTGGTTATGTAATATTGGCCCAAGTTGGCCTGATACTTGGTTATCTATGATACTATGCTTGTGTTGTTTTGAGCTCATGTGACATCATGCTGTGTGTAACCTACCTGGGCGGTTACCAAGGTGATCCTCAGATGGGGGTCTCACACGGACCCTCCCACGATGACGTTGATACTGCGCTGGGAGGTTTGGAAGGGGAGAGTTTCTGAAGGCTCCCCCTTCTGCGTCAGCCCCTGCTGACCCTCCGCGGGGGCAGGAAGGGCCGAAACAGCTGGCCGGGGGGGCAAGCAGGCCGGAGTCCCCCCCTGCCCATGCTGGTCGAGGAACGCCGCGAAGTGCTGCAGCAGCTGGTGGCACTCCCGGGTAGCGTGGGTACTGGACCCGTGGAAGCTGCACCACGGTCCTTCCCTGCCTCTTCCCGCGGGGCCTTCTCGACCGTGGGAAGACTGTCCTCCCCCATGACCTTTCGGCTTGGGGAAGGGGTGGTTGCCCCTCGGGGGGTCGCGTGAGCCGCCTCCGCCCTCGAGGACAAAGGTGTCTCGAGGCCGTGGCTCGTTACGTCCCCCCTACCTGGGGCGTTTGAGGGGGTCCCTGGCCCCCCGGTCGGCGGGGGCGGCAGCCCCTTGGGTCTTCTTCCAGAGGTCGTCTTCCTCCGCCCGAGAATACTTTTCGAGTACGTTGAAGAGCTCGTCGGCGGAGGAGGGGTAGCTCCGGGAGAGCCTCCGGTGGAGCTCCCCTGGGAGGATCCCGCTTTTGCACGCTTCGATGATAGTAGAGTCGGGGACGTGAGCCACCTTGCTCTTCACTTGGGCGAAGCACTTGAAGAAGCTTCGGATGGTCTCCCCCGTCCTCTGACGGACGGTGTATAGCTGCGAGGAGTCCAGGGGACGCACGTAGTTCCCCTGGAAGTTCGCGCAGAACTCACGCTTGAGCTGCATGAAAGACTTGATGGAGCCGGCCTTTAGGTTGTAGAACCAGGAGCGGGCGATCCCGGTGAGGTAGAGGGGGAAGACGTTGCACTGCACTGTCTTGTCCCCCCCGGCCGCGGAGATGGCTGTGGAGTATACCTGCACAAATTCGTAAGGGTCGGCCTCAACGTTATAGTGCTCGATGTGCGGCGAACGGTAGGGCTGCGGCCACAGAATGCTCCGAAGTCTGCGGCACAGGGGCTGATTAGCCCCCTGCTTCCCGGGGAGAGTCCCGGTCGCTGTCTTCTTTGACGGGGGACACGCCCTCGTTATCGGAGTCGGGAAGCGGCCCAAGAGGTCCGCCGGAGTGGCGGTGGCGACGCTTTTCTTCCGAACTGGGGCTGAGTTCCCGGACGTCCGGGCTCTCCCCCGAAGAGGTTGGCTCCTCGGCGGGTCTCTTCTCCCGACCGGTGCGAGAGCGAGGCTCTTCGCTCGACCTCCTTCCGGAATAAACGGATCTGGTCCGCCGGGGGCACCCTCGGGGGCGGCCCCGGGGGAGGAGGGAGCTCATGCACTGTAGCTGCCTGCCCGGAAGCTATCGGGACCGGCTGGGGTGAGCCCCCTGCGAAGACCCCCAGAACTGGAAAGGGGGAAGCCCCTATGTCATCCGGAACCGGGGAGGGGGCGCCCGCGGCGACGTTCGGAACCGAAAAGGGGGAAACCCCTGTAATATCCGGAACCGACGAGGGGGGAAGCCCCGCGGCAACGTCTGGAATTGGGGAGCCGATGCGGGGGGAAGTCTGCTGAGGCGCGGGAGCTGCTTTGTCGACCGCCCCCGGTGCAGTAAACGCGACGCGTGGGGCGGGACTGGCTCCCGGCATGAAATGGGCCCCCGGCCCCAAGAATGGGCCCGGAACGGGGTATCCCCCTGGTGTCACGAAGGGCCCGGGCATGAAGTAGCCCCCCGGCACCGGGAAGGACCCGGGCGCCGGGAAGGATCCGGACGTATGACCCGCAGGAGGAGGATACCCCCCCCCCCCCCCGGTGGGGTCATACGGAGCGGCCGGACCTCCGGAAACCGGAGGGACCGCAGGGTGACCCATAAAAGGGGGCATAGCCCCCGGGTATGGGTACGGCGCATATGTGGGGGCCGGTGGCCGCGCCAACACGCGAAGCAGCTCATCCATAGAGCGCTGGGCGCGGAGCTGGCCCTCCACTCAAGCCTCGAGCAGGGCGTCCCGGGGAGCCGGGGGAGCCGTCGGGGGGAGACTGGTCTCGGCCGAGGTCCCCGTGGTCACCGGGAGCGACCCGGAGGTAGAAGCACCTAAGTTAAGAGGGAAGGTGGGAGGCGGTACCTGGGTCTCGCCGCCTCCAGGTGGAAGCGCCGGGACAGTCGTGTCCCGGACGGGTGGCGCCGGGTCATCGGGACCGGCGTCACCAGGGAGGGTGCGAGCCCTCGTTCTTGGGGGAGCCATGGCATCTTGTCACGAGTCCCCACGGTCGGCGCCAACTGTCGCGGTATTGCGAATACCCCGGCAGGTTTCGTGGACGATCCTAGCGAAGAAAACGCGACGCGGGTTGACTGGGTGACCGGCCCTCCCCCGCTGGACAAACACAATAAGTGACACGAGGATTTATACAGGTTTGGGTCCCGGTGGGGGCCCTAGTCCTGTCGGCGTGCTCCCGACCGGAGTCGGCTGGGGAGGCTCTCTCGGGGAGAGGCTTCCGGAGCACACCTGTGAGTTTGGCTATTCTAGCAATAATGAATGACATGTCCTTACAACAGGGGGTACAAGGGCTATTTATAGCCCCAAAAGAGGCAAAAAAGACTAAACTACCCCGGACGCTACCGTCGAATTGAGGGGTAGCAACGTCCTTCTCCCGGACAGGTGCCTTGGATGCTCGACAGGTGGCCGCTGATTCCCGAGGCGCTCCTCGCGTGACCTGCACGTGATCAAGAACCAGAGACTTTACCTTTAGAAGGGCGACAATGCCCGGGACAGGCACCGGAGGCCAAGTCCCCGGGCAGATGGCGGCGCCCGGGACATGCACCGGAGGCAATGTCCCCGGGAAAAAGGCGGCACCCGGGACCAGCACTGGAGGCCAGGTCCCCGGGCAAAAGGCGGCGCCCGGGGCGGGCACCGGAGGCCACGTCCCCAGGCGAAAGGCAGCGCCCGGGACCGGCACCGGAGGCCAGCTCCCCGGGCAAAAGGCGGCGCCCGGGGCAGGCACTGGAGGCCACGTCACCAGGAGAAAGGCGGCACCCGGGATCGGCATCGGAGGCCAGGTCCCCGGGCAAATGGCGGCGTCCGGTGCAGGCACCGGAGGCCAGGTCCCCGGACGAAGATGACGCCCGGGACAGGCACAGGAGGCCAGGTCCCCGTGCAAAAGGCGGCGCCCGGGACTGGCATCGGAGCCAGGTTGTAACACCCTAGTTTTGGGGGTGAAAAGTTTTTGCATAAAAATCCTACATGCATATATCTCTATAGTAGTAGCCAGGTCAACTGAACCCTAATCTCTCCCAAACCCTAAAAATCTCCAAATCTATTCTCTAGATCCAGATTGAGATCTACCCATCCAAATTTAACCTACCAGTTACCCTGAAGATAAAAGTCTTCAGGAGCCAGATCAAATTCTGATCCTAACTCCCAGTACCTAAACCTCTTTCTGTTTTCGAAAACAGAAAATTCAGATTTACCGTAAGTACCCCAGTTTCCAGATAACTGAGTTATCATGATTTAACCCTATCCAGACTCAAGTGTCTTTTGGAATATGTTCCATGATACATCCTCAACCTACCCCAAAGGTTGGGAGCCAGATTGTCTCATCTAAGCACTTTTCGCAGATTAGTCCAAATTTTACTGCGAATAAGTCCTTTCTATTTACCTGGAAGCCTGAAAAGGCTAAAATCTGCAAATCAACTCCAACTCCAGAATTTCTTCAGGGAACACCTCCCAAATGCTATTTGATATAGATCTCCCTTTTGATTAGACTTCAAAAGCTCTCTCCAATCACCAGAATTCGAGATCGACAAAATCCAGATCTATTTTACCCTAATTTTACCCCATTTTCGAAAATAGGTGAAATCTCTCAAACCTTATCAAACTTTCTCCAAATTTGAGCTAAATGAGTATTAATGGAAATATTATACTCAGCCATGGAATTAAATCTCAAATTAATCCTCTTTAAAACCAGATTTACAATTTAGTCCAAAGCCCATCAAAAATCATCACAATCAGGTCCCTGGTTCGACCACGGGTTGGTTTTAGCGACCAGAACCAGAGAAACCGACCAGATCACTTAGTTTCGACTTCGACCAGACCGTTCAATCGACCACACCTCCTGTTCGCGACCTCAGCAGCCGGTTTCGACCTCGACCACTCCTATTACTTCGACCGTGGCTGCACCAGTCGACCTCACCTACCACACGCAACCACTGGCTTGAACACTTTAGCATAGACCTGTTACTGTTCACTTGACCAGCTGTTGTCGTTGCTTCGACCTCCAGCTACAGTACCTCATCCACTCACTTGCCGCCACGTGTGTGCTCGATGATTGGCACTGTGGATCTTCTCGGACTCACCTCACGGCCAGCTGATTCTCCCCGATTGTGTGCGCCATCGGCATCGTTTCAAACAGAAAAACCCGGCCACGTGGAGTCCATGCCGAAGCCAAACATCTATTCACTTTCACCTCCACCAGAGCAGCAGGTTAAAGCCCCTAATCCAGCTGCAGGCCGTCACTTTGCCGGGATTCAGCCGAGTTGTCACCTCCAGCCCGCTTCGCTTCCCCGTGCATTTCCAGCCGTTGCAGCACCCCCCAAATCGCCTATAAATACCCCTCGGGACTTAGCCAACTCCACCACACAGCAAAACACCAGAAATCGCCACCCTTCATCGTGTCTTCTTCTTCTCCGGTGAGCAGCAAGGAGGAGCTCCGGTGCCAAGCCTCTCCACTGCTTCCTTCTTCGATCCAGCACCCCCAGTGAGCTTCTCTCATCTCCCTCATACTTCTCAAGCTTGGAATTAAGTTTAAATGCCTTCTGTCACTAGCAATCGCCGTGTTTCATCTAGAACTCCGGTGAGAAATTAATCCTCAACCAGATCGATCCAACCTTCGAGCTAGTAATCAAATATGCTCACTAGACCTTGCTTAACATCCCTAAGCAACCAAAATCGACAGATTTGCTGAAATATGAAAAACCCCAAATTTCAACCTTGTATGTTCACTGTGCTTGCTGGTTTAGCTTATCTGTTGAATGTTTAGCTAATCCAACTTCACCAGTATGTTTCTAGTACCTTGAGGACCATACAAAAGCAAGGAATTAAGTTCAATCACTTTAAATCAGAAATGCCCAAATCGGATTTGAGTTCATCTTTTCTCCAGCCAGTATCTTCCAAATCCAGCCACTCCAGCTCAAACTACCTTGCCATATAGATGTTTTGGACCATTTTGAACAACTTTGTCTTCTACCACGACTTCTAATTCGGCCTAGAACAGAAGTTATAGCTATGCCCTAGTTGCTGTACTGTTTATGTTGCAGGTGCTCCAGATCAGTCAACTTCTTCGCCGGTTTTCATCACTTTCCGGCCATCTCTTGCCCTAGATCCTGTTGAGACATTTGTTCCTGTTACAAATGCCTAACTACCAGACAAAGTGGTGCATCATTTGGAGCCTTGAATCAAAATATATGGCTAACCCTAGTTTCTGGCCATGTCAACCCTATGCCAGGCTATGTCAGCCAGTGGCATTAGCCCTGTTCCCCCACCTCTGGTCATGTAAGATAGAAATTACTTTGTCAAATAACTGCCTCACTATTGTGCGCACCATATTTTTGAATCAAAACCTATTTTGGCCACTGGAAACTATTCAAACAATGCCAATGCCATTCTTGGGCACTGTCAGCCTATGTCAGCCAGTGGCATTGAGCCTTTTCACCCACTTCCAGCCATGAAATTTGGAAATAACTTTGTCCCTTAGACTCCTGATGTTGTGATCTACACTTTTCCCTACTGTCACAACTTGAGTTGAGCCCTCTATCATCCATTGACCTTATGTCGATGCCTTGAACCGAATGCCAACCTAAAGACGTTCGCTGTTTTTGGGCGAACCAGTCACAACCTTGATATTACCCTGATATTTTGGAACCTTGTAAACCTTGACAACTAATCTTAACCCTAGTTTCCATAGGTTAACTCTAATCGCTTCCAAATCTTGTATCACCAAAGTGTTTTCACCTTGCATTATTGCATGTAGTGGATTAGTAAGAATAGGATTGATTGTAATGCCTGTTTGCTTGTTTGATCTTGTTCAGAGCAAGAGCCCGAGGTTGAAGATCTTGTCGCTGAACCGTCATCAACTGCTGATACTTACGACGTGGGAGGCAAGTCATACTTTGATCATATTGAACCTATATTTTATGAATTGTTATGCTATTCCATGAGTAGATATCTCTTTAATATTGCATGTGTTGAGATCAATGATATTATGGCAGTGATAGATTGAATACTTGAGGAATGTGAAATTGTTAAGATAGCAAGCCATGAACTAATAAAGGTATATACATATACATTTATATTCATGAAATAAAACCCCTAGCCGTGACCAGTATTTTGGTATGGGATGGTGGTAGCACTGGAGGTGCTTGGCTGCACTAGATGTGCAGGCACTGAAGGTGCATGGTTTGTGGTATGATCTGGTCACTGGCATATAAGGACTAGAACCTTGTGTCGTGCGTCTAGTGGCATGAAAAACGTATCAACCACTTACTTGGTATGGGACAGGCACAATCTAGTAGCTTTCTTAGTATTATCAGTTCCCTGCATGGCTTGTCGATCCGGTTTCTTGCGTGGAAACTGGTGGGACGCAGTTCGTCCATGAGTGGTGTGAGATCAGAAAAATTATGAGAGGATAAGGTGTAAAGAAGGAAGACGCCCTACGCCAGATTAAGTCGTGTGCGACTGTAATCAAAAGAAGCTATGTGTCCTGCGGGAACATAGGCCCAGGCTAGGAAGTAAGGCAGTGGGGAGGACCCACAACGGTACTTGGGACTGGATTGTCCATTTACCGGGCAGGGATGCTGTTAATACTAGACTGCGAAAACATTGTGTGAGCTCGGCCTTGTCACGTGCGTATAAGTCGCATGAAGCTAGCCCGACTTGAAAGTCGAGTGAAAAAGTGGATTTAAAAAGAGGTACACCTCTGCAGAGTTAAAAATGTATTCGAATACTTCGTGCTCCCGAGTTTTAGGAGTATGCCGCGGTGGATTAAATCCACGGGGTGTGACACAAGTATTGTTTTATAAACTAAAATTTGTTAGTTCAAGATTACCCAAGTGACATGTGTTGTCACGATAAGGGGCGTTGCCGTGGACTGTCATGTGTTGACGTGTCGTGGTAATACCATAATATAGAGATCATGTGATAACTAAGAGGCATGTGGATTTTGCCCTAAGCATATGATAACTAAGAGGCATGTGGCTTATGCCCTAAAGTATATGAGATACTGCTATGAGTATAAGATTGAAAGGCTTGAATAAAAGTAATGTGGTATGAGGATATATCGCCTTGGATATGGAATATATGTATTGCCATCAATATGATTTATATACTGCCATGAGTATGATCAGAAGTTGAGTAAGAAATGTATTTTGGAAAAACCCTTCACTTTTTTCCCAATAGCATAGGTTCATATCATTTATACAATATGTATCTCTACCTTCCCTATGACTTGCTGAGTACATAAGTACTCACCCTTGCAACAACTCATCAATAGATGGAGCGCTCTACCACCTTGGTGAATATCCCGAAGATGTTGTAGACGCAGGAGAAGATGAGCAGTTCCCTCCGGAGCCCTGATGTGGTGCTGTCTTGCTGTCAACCTCTGTTTCCTGTGGATTGCTTTTGGCCCTAGCTTCCGCCGACTAGATGTTTTATTTTGTTGTACCTTTGTGCCTTGTAAGGCACTATACCCTATATTGTACTAAGGCCTGATGGCCGTACAATTTTGACTACTGTAATATTTTGCTGCTTCAATGTATTCCTGTGATTGACTCATCCTGGGAAGTCAAGTGGTTTATGGGACCAACTGCACCGAGCTGGGCTCCTCACAGGTGATGTCACAGTCGTGGCAGACACGACACAGGTCCCCGGGCAAAAGGTCGCGCCCGGGGCGGGCACCAAAGGCCACATCCCCGGGTGAAAGGCTGCGCCCAGGACTGGCACTGGAGGCCAGGTCCCCGGGCAAAAGGCGGCGCCCGGGGTCGGCACTGGAGGCCACATCCCCGGGCGAAAGGCGGCGCTCGGGACCGGCACCGGAGGCCAGGTCCCCGGACGAAAATGACGCCCGGGACCGGCACCGGAGGCCAGGTCCTCGGGCAAAAGGCGGCGCCCGGGACCGGCACCAGAGGATAGGTCCCCGGACAAAGATGACTCCCGGGACCGGCACCAGCGGCCAGGTCCCTAGGCAAAAGGCGGCGCCCGGGACCGAGACCGGAGGCTAGGTCCCCAGGCAAAAGGCAGCGCCCGGGGCGGGCACCGGAGGCCACGTCCCCAGGCGAAAGGCGGTGCCCGGGACCGGCACCGGAGGCCAGGTCCCCGGGCAAAAGGCGGCACCCGGGGCGGGCACCGGAGGCCACGTCCCCAGGCAAAAGGCGGTGCCCGGGACCGACACCGGAGGCCAGGTCCTCGGGCCAAAGGCAGCGCCCGGGGCGGGCACCGGAGGCCACTTCCCCGGGCCAAAAGCGGCGCCCGGGACTGGCACCGGAGGCCAGGTCCCCGGGCAAAAGGCGGCGCCCGGGACGGGCACTGGAGGCCAGGTCCCCGGACGAAGATGACACCCGGGACCGGCACCGGAGGCCAGGTCCCCGGGCAAAAGACGGCGCCCGGGACCGGCACCGGAGGCCAGGTCCCCGGGTGAAAGGCGGCGCCCGGGACCGGCACCAGAGGCAGGGTGCCCGGGCAAAAGGCGGCGCCCGAGGCAGGCACCGGAGGCCAGGTCCCTGGGCCAATGGCGGCACAACTTACCTGGACTTAGCCTCGCGGAGATTTCCCCCAACAGTAACCAATTTTTGGAGCATTTGGACTCCATTTGAAATATTTGAGTGTTCATTTAAAACAAGTTTTCGAGCATTCAGAGTTGCAGAGCTACAGAGTTTCTGGTTGTAAAACTCTACATATTGCGTAGAAGACGTTCAGAGTTAAGTTTCTGGACGAGCATTCGTGCAGTCACAGTCGGTTCTGAAGTCAAAACCATCTGTGATAATCTCTCTAGAGATTATCACTAGAGAGATTATCACAAACGGTTATGAAGTTAGAACCGACTGTGATAATCTTATCACAGATGGTTATGAAGTTAGGACCGACTGTGATAATCTCTCTACATGGTACATAGTTCAATGCGGGCTTTGTCTCGCTCATTTCAAGACTTCGTGACTGTTCACTTGCCCTAGCTCTCTCCGCCCTCGCACCGTCCGGCACGATCACCTCCATCGCTTCCCCATAGTCCGGCGCGATCACCTCCATCGCCTCCCCACCGTCCGTTGCGATCACCTCCATCGCCTTTCCACTGTCAGGCGCGATCACCTCCATCGCCCTCCCACCTTCCAACGCGATCACCTCCGTCGCCACCCCACCGTTTCTGCCATTCTTGATTAATTATAAGTATATGGGTTTTGTTATAGAATTATTAGTTTCAGATTTACTTAAACTGTTCTCTCTTTCACTTATGTTAGACACTGATATGTCTGGTGACGAAATGAACTAGTCGGGGAGTCAGAGTGACCTCACTGGCGATGAGACACTTGGGCCGGAGGTCGCCGCGTCCACCATGACCCAGTCGCAAAAGACAAAGGGGCGAGGCTGGACGACATGCACGCGTCTCGACAAGTGGGAAAAGCAGCACGTACAGTTCGACGACAATGGTGTGCCGGAAGCTCCAGACAAACTTGTCGGTCAGTACCGCTCACTATGCGGTAAAGTGGCAAGGGAGCGGGTGCCCATCACCACCTCCAACTGGGGTCAAGTGCCCCCAGAGTGCAAGGATGTGCTGTGGGAAGAAGTGTAGGCGGCGTTTCATATTCCCGAGAATCACCAGTTCACCGTCCGCCGGATGACACTGATGTCAATCAACAAGGTATGGAGGAACTTCAAGAGCCACCTTGTCAGGGACTATGTGAAGGAGTCGAAGACCACCTTCAATGACTACCCTTTCATGACTCCCGAGGCATGGTAACAGTTCATGGAGATGAAGGGCAAGCCTGAGTTCCAGGAGCTTAGTGCCAAGGGCCAGACTAACCAGGCCAAGAATACCCACCCTCACAGACTAAGCACCAGTGGGTATGTGGGGAAGAAGGGGTTGTGGAGGAAGCAGGACGAGGAGGCTTCCCAGTCTTCGGCGTACGTAACCCTTGTAGGATCGTGCCGTTGACCTTTCAACGGCCCCGTTGCTCTGGGGATGGGCCACTGAAGCAAAGTGGATGGTGAGCCCCAGGCCTTCACAGAATTCCCGGAAATACGCCGAGTCGAATTGGGTCCCGTTATTGACAGTGATCTCCCGGGGGATGCCAAAACGACAAACGATGTTTTTCCAAAAAAACTGTTGTACTGCCCGGGACGTGATGCTGGCCAAGGGTTCAGCCTCTACCCAATTAGTAAAGTAGTCAACCGCGACCACCGCATACTTGTAGCCCCCGGGCGCTGGGGGGAAGGGCCCTAGGAGGTCCATCCCCCAGCGCGCGAAGGGCCAAGTGATGGGGATAGTCTGCAGCGCTACGGGGGGAGGTTCGAACCCTTGGCCATCTTTTGGCAAGCCTCGCACGCGGAGACCAGGTCTCGCGCGTCGCGCATTACCGTGGGCCAGTAAAAGCCCTGGCGAAGAGCCTTGGCCACAATGGCGCGCTAGGCTAGATGAGAGCCGCAGCTCCCCGCGTGGATGTCTTCGAGAAGCCGGAGTCCCTCCGGCCGTGGGAGGCAACGGAGCAGGGCGGAGGCCCCCTGCTTGTAGAGCTTCCCCTCCAACAGGAGGTATGCCTGGGCTTTGGCCCAGAGGTGCTTAGCCTCAGTCTCGTTGGGAGGATCCCCCTCCCCCTTGATGAAGGAGATAAGGGGGTCCATCCAAGACGAAGTTCGAGTGATCTCGGTGACTTCCGAGACGCGAGGCTCGTCGCCCGCGTCCGGGGAGGTCACCGAGGGCTTCGCAATAATCTCCAGGAAGGCCCCTTTGGGGAGCGATTCCCGGGTGCTGGCTGCCCGGGCTAGGGCATCGGCCCGGTCGTTGTCCCTTTGGGGGATGTGCCGTGCCTCGAGGCCGTCGAAGTGCTTCTCCATCTTGCGCACCTCCTGCAAGTAAAGGCTCAAGTTTGCGTCATGGCACAAGTAGGACTTGTCCATTTGGTAAACTACGAGCTGAGAGTCTCCTTTCACTAGGAGGCGTCGGATCCCCAGGGAGCGTGCAAGACGCAACCCTAGGAGCAAAGCCTCATATTCGGTGACGTTGTTCATGGTGGGGAACTCGAGCCGCGCCGCGTACTCAAGTTCCCGCCCCTCGGGGCTCCGAAGGACTACTCCCGCACCAGCCCCGGTGAGACACAGGGAGCCATCTAAAATGAGTGTCCAATGGTCGCTGCGTCGAGGCGGCGCGGGGAGGTCTTCGTCCCCTGGCCCGGAGGCAAAAGTCCACTCCGCCACAAAGTCGGCGAGGACCTGTGACTTGATGGCGTAGCGCCCCGTGATGGGTGGCCTCTTTGTTTCAGAAGACCTCCCCCAGGGGGAGGGATGACGGGACGGTGATGGGGTGCCCCAGGAAGTAGTGATGTAGCTTCCGGGACGCCTTCAGGAGGGCGTAGCAGATCTTCTCCATCTCCGTGTACCTAGTTTTGGCCCCTTGGAGGGCTTCACTCACGTAGTACACGGGATGCTGCTGCCCATCTTGCTCCTTTACCAATACCGCGCTTACGGCGACCGGGGTCGCGGTGAGGTAGAGGAGCAAGGGCTCTTCCAGGGAGGGACTCACGAGCATTGGGGGGCTCGTGAGGTACTTCTTCAGGTCATCGAAGGCCTCCTGGGCCTCGGGGGTCCACTGGAACCCCTCGAGCCCCCGGAGGATCTTGAAGAATTGGAGGCCGCGTTCCCCCGACCGCGAGACGAAACGACTCAGCGCGGCCAAACGGCCGGTGAGCCACTCAACATCTTTGACCGTGCGCGGCGGGGGCATGTCCAAGAACGCCCAGATCTTCTCGGGGTTTGCCTCTATGCCCCGCTGGGACACAAGGAAGCCCAAGAATTTCCCCCCGCGCATGCCGAAGGCGCACTTCTCCGGGTTGAGCTGCAACCCATACACATGGAGGTTGCGGAAGGTTTCCGCTAGGTCATCGACGTGGGCGGTTGCGCGGGGACTTTTGACGACCGCGTCGTCGATGTAGACTTCGACGTTGCGACCGATTTGATCCTTGAAGACCAGCGTCATGCGCCATTGGAAGGTCACTCCCGCGTTCTTCAGCCCGAAGGGCATGTGGACGTAGCAGAAGGTTCCAAGGGGAGTTATGAAACTCGTCTTTTCCTCATCCCCTTCCACCATCCGGACCTGGTGATAGCCCGAGTATGCGTCCAGGAAGCTCATCAACTCGCACCCCGCGGTGGAGTCGACCAATTAGTCAATTCGCAGGAGTGGGAAGTTGTCATTGGGGCAGGCGCGGTTGAGGTCGGTAAAGTCCACGCATCTGCCACTTGCCGTTCGACTTCTTCACGAGGACGGGGTTCGCGAGCCACTTGGGGTGCAAGACTTCCCGAATGAACCCCGCCTCTCGGAGTCGGGCAATCTCTACCTTGATCGCCTCCTTGCGTTCAAGGGAGAATTTCCTCAGGTTCTGCTTGATTGGGGGGTGACCGGGGGTCACCGCGAGCTTGTGCTCGATGACATCCCGAGCGACGCCCCGCATGTCGGAGGGCTTCCACGCAAAAACGTTGGAGTTTTCTCGTAGGAAAGCCGCGAGTTGCTCCGCATGCTCCTTGGGGAGCTCCGCCCCGATTTTGACGATTTTGTCCTCGCCGTCTGGGGACAACAAGATCGTCCGGAGGCCCCCTTCCGGATGCGGCTTGGGGAGGGGCCTCCCGGAAGGTATCACGGCGACGTCTGACTCCGGGGGAGAGGCCTCCCCCCCTGGGGTCTTGATGATGTTGACGCTCCTGATCGTTGCGGCGGCGCGCTCGTATAGAGCGCGGGCCACGTCTTGGTCTCCCCGGGCGGTGATCACGCCGTGAGGCCTGGGGATCTTCACACAGAGGTAATTATGGTGGATCACGGCTCCCAGGCGGTTGATCGTGGTCCTTCCCATGATCGCATTGTAGGAGGAGGGGAGGTCCACCACGTCAAACCGGACCATCTCAGTCCGGTAGTTTTCCGGGGTGCCAACGTCATGGGGAGATCCACCTTCCCCACGGGGTGGATCGCCTTTCCCGGGACGAATCCTTGCAAGGGCCCTGCTACGGGCTGCAAGAGCTTTTCGTCCACCTGCATCTCCCTAAAGGCTTTTAAGTAGAGGACATCGGCGGAGCTCCCACTATCCACGAGGATGCGGGCCAGGTGGCAGTTGTAAATGGTGGCGGAGACGATCAGCGCATCGTCATGGGGGAAGCGAACCCCACGCGCGTCTTCCGCCGTGAAGGTGAGGGGGACGTCCGACCACTTGGGTGGCGTAGACGTGTGCAACACCCCCACCACCTTCACTTCATGCGTGTACTCCTTGTGCTTATGCTTGGAATCCCGCCCGGAAGCGGACCCTCCCATGATGACGTTGACACGCCTCTAGGAAGTTTGGAAGGGGAGAGTCTCTGACGGCTCCCCCCCCCCCCCCAGCGCTTGCGCCTGCTGACCCCTCGCGGGAGCAAGAAGGGCTGGTGTAACACCCCTATTTTTCTCAAATCCTGGCTTGCCTCGTCTCTCTCGATTTCACAATGAGATCCCAGTTGTGCCAGTATCTTACCCCAAAAAGTTGACAGTCAATTTCTTTCGTTCAAACCTTTGTCGCAAATCAGCCCAAAAGTATCACAAATCAGTCCTTTTCAGATTTGTCAAAAGACCAAAAAGACTAAAAGTCTCAGACCATCTCCAAACATTGATCTGATTCAGTGAACATCTCCCATTCACTATTCTGAACAATTTTCCCGTCTAGAAGAATTTCCAAATCTTATCCTAAACCCTAATTTTCAGCCTCGCCACTTTCCAAAACCCTAATTACCCTGTTTACCCTAATTACTCTGTTTTCGATTTTTGTCAAAACCACCAAATCTTATCAGATCTTATCATTTTTCTTGCTAGATGAGTCCAAGTTTAGTAACACTCATCTGCAAAAATCAGATCTCAGATCAGCCCTCCAGATCTCCAGATTAGCAAATAGGTCCAAGATCCCGAAAGAATCCCTTGCAGATCAGTCCAAAATCTTCGTGAATCAGTCCAAATCATGCAACCAGGCCCCTGTGACATTTTCGGCCACGACCAGGCCCCGTTCATCCGCGCCTCGCCACCTTGCCTCGTGGCAGAACTCGCCGCCGACCATCTTCTTGGTCGCTTGTGCTCATGACCGGTTGAGCCACCCCGCGCGCACGTGCCAGCAACCAGAGCTCTGTTGAAACCAACGGATAAATGCTCGCGCTCCAGCACCGTTTTCGCACGTGCACACCCATGGCCGTGGCACTTGCATGTGCATACGTGTCATCGCCGGAGCTACGTTGCTGCCTCCGCATCTGCGCCGTTCCAAACCCAGTTCCAACACGCCCCCGACAGCGTTGGCAAAGCTAATGAACTCAAGGGGCTAGGAGTTGTTTTTATTAACATCGAAATTGTGAGAAAAATGCTCAGGGCTCTTCCGGAGAGTTTCGACACTCTAGTGACGGTACTCACCAACTCCGACCTGTCGACCACCACACCTACTGATCTCTATGAGAATCTTATCACCCATGAGATGCATCGAAAAGAAAAGAAGGAAGCGGCCGAACCTTTGGAGACGAAAAAGAAGACGTTGGCTTTCAAAGCCGGCTCCAAAGATGATTCAAGCGATGGCTCCTCTGATGAGGAACTAGCCCTTATGGTAAAGAACACTCAAAAACTTCTTCGCAAGTTGCATAAGAAAGGAGTCAACATCGACACAAGACCAAAGGGGGCAAAACAAGAAAACTCCAAGGACATCATATGCTATGGATGTCACAAAAAGGAACATATAGCCTCAAGATGTCCAAACAAGAAGAAGAAATTCTTCAACAAGAATAACGGCGCAAACAAAGAAGCATGTTTCAGAAAATGGATGTCCGGAGGAGAGAGCTCCGATGATGAAGGAGGTTGTTCCAAGAAGCTAGCCGGATTAGATCTTGGCAACAACAAAATATCGACAAGTTCATCCCTTTGTCTTATGCTAAAGGTGATGAAAAGGTGAACTACAAGACCGGTGGAAAACATTGGGTGCTAGACAGCGGATGCTCCGAACACATGACCGGTAACAAAAAGATATTCACTTCATTGGAAGATAACTCAAGTGAAAATCAAAAGATCACCTTTGGCGATAATCGTCAAGAAAATGTGGTAGGCTTCGGTAAAATTTTTATATCCAATGATCTTTCAATGTCAAATGTTTTACATGTTGAATCTCTGAACTTTAATTTGCTTTCTGTTGCACAAATTTGTGATCTTGGTTTTCGTTGCATCTTTTAAACTAAAGAAGTTTTAGTTGAAAGTTTAAAAGATAATTCCTTGATCTTTAAAGGCTTTCGTTTTGGAAATCTCTATCTTGTTGATTTTCACTCTAAAGATGCATCCCTTTCAACATATCTTGTCTCTCAAACCTCAAAAGGTTGGCTATGGCATAGAAGGCTTGCACATGTTGGAATGCATCAACTTAAAAAGCTTTTAAAACGTGATTTGGTTGTTGGCTTAAAAGATGTGAATTTTGAAAAGGATAAACCTTGTAGCGCTTGTCAAACTGGCAAGCAAGTAGCTACTTCACATCTGATTAAGCGTGTTCTTTCAACTTGCAAACCTTTGGAATTTATTTGGACCTTCTGAGTTCCAAAGTATCGGGAGTAACAACTATGGTTTTGTTATTATTGATGATTTTACTCGCTACACTTGGGTCTTCTTTATTTCTCAAAAATCTGAAACCCCCGATGTTTTCAAAAGTTTTGCAAAATGTGTTTCCACTGAATT
Source organism: Pharus latifolius (assembly GCA_019359835.1). NCBI lineage: Eukaryota > Viridiplantae > Streptophyta > Magnoliopsida > Poales > Poaceae > Pharus > Pharus latifolius. The sequence continues at coordinate 48,272,181 of CM033330.1, read as the reverse complement.
CGAACTTTCCATCAAGAAAATCCGTAGTGATCATGGTGGAGAATTCGTTAATTCAACTTTAGTTGATTTTTGTGACTCACTAGGCATTAAACATGAATTTTCTACTTCTTACACTCCACAGCAAAATGGAGTTGTGGAAAGGAAAAATTGAACACTAATAGAAATTGCAAGAACAATGCTAAGTGAGTATGACACTCCTACTCGCTTTTGGGCTGAAGCTGTGCATACTGCTTGCTATTCTATTAAAAAGGGGGAGACTGTTGCATTTAGGCCCTTATGCCAAATTTTGATGATTAATGAAAACAAGCGTTTCAGACTAATTGTGTTTTGAGCTATTTGGATATAGAGCTTTTTTGGCAAAATATGCAAGATAATCAAGATAGAAGTCATACGAACCCAGGTGAACTCAAGTAAAAAGACGGAACGCAAGTCACAAGATTGAAGTTGCAAAGGATCTAAGGTAAAAAATTGTTTTTATTATTACTGATCTTGGTGTTTGGAGTTTGATCGGTTTATAAAAGTTTGTTTTTAGTTTTAACCGTACTATTAAGAGGGGTTGAAATTTCTCTGTATATTTCCAGCATAAACCGAGAAACTCTTAGGTCATTGCATTCATTCATCTCGGTTGAATTTGTGTTTTTAAATGATTTGGTTTTCAGATATTTTGGCAACAGGAACTCTTTTGATGTTTATGGATTTATCTAGGCCAATACAGGTCTTTCTCCTATTGACAAAAATATAGCCCTTTAAATTATCTTTCAAACAAACTATAAAAATCTTTAATCAGAGTTTTGGATCAAAAGTTATGGCTATTTTTATCCACACTGACAGTCAGCATGTGATGCTGACAGTCAGCCTGAATGTCAATTTGTTTAACTGCCATTTGTTCTCTAAGATTATGTGTTCTCCATATTCTTTTATGTGTATACTTATCTATACTATCATGCCCACACCACAAAAAGAGGCCAATTTCCCAAAAGAGAGATCTTCTCGCGGAAACACGTGTCCACCTTAATAACGATTGGCTCGACACCAACTGAAAAGTTTCTCCCATTCCGGACCCCGATCGGCAACCTCCACACTTCCACCGGTTTGAGCCACTTCATGCATCTTGGTGCAGCACGACTCTAGGTACTTGGTGTAGCAATGTCCAGCGTCTCCACAAGTCTCTAGTGCCTCCAACATATCCCGAACCCATCGAGTCTCCGGCTTGTACATGAGCGCCACTCCGATGGTCTAACCTTGTCGCGAATACACCATAACTTCGAAATACCTAAAACTTGCATCACAACCAAAAGAACCCATCACATAGCACTGTTTGCACATAATGAAAACATAAACGAACACAGAAAGATGTATCCAATTCAAAGTATTATCAAATCACAAATCACACAAGTTTAGGCAATCACATGGGTTTACAATCTCCCCATTGATGAGTGATTTGACAACATTTGAAATGAACAAATTTGAATTTTGAATATAGGAAATGAAGCTCAAAAAACATGGTCCAAAATATAGAAGAAGGATAAATACACATGACCATGAAGATGATACACAAGGAGAGTGAGGAAATAAATAGATGCAAGCAAAACTCCCCCTCAACCCAAAATGCATTATTTTTCTCCCCCTTTGTCAAATTAATCATCAAGGAAGCACGTCCTTCCTCATAGATTATACATGAAATTTAAAAGGGTACGAAGCACTGTTTTTGTATTTTTGAAAGTTGCTTTGGTGAAAAGGAAAAATAACAAGTTTGCAAAATATGCCCTTAAACATGAAATGAAGCGTCAAAAACTTAAATCCATACAAAGTGACCACACTAGAGATAGTAAGATAGTAGATGAGTGAAATGAACTAAAACATTCTTGCAAAAATCACTTAATAGCTAGAATAAGCAAAATCGGGCCAATCCAAGCAATCACCTGGGAAATGCACACTTTGAGGTTCAAAATCGCTAATTTTTCACAAAGACACATACAAATGGCATGTTGAGAGAGAAATGCATTACTTACACTAGGAATCAATGCAAACATGTGTCCTATGCTCCAAGTCCAAAGTGGAATCAAATTCTTTGACTCAATTTGATTAAAATGCACATTTGAGCGATTATTTCAGCTCATTGCGGATTCAGTGCCACTTATTGAAATTGTATGTGGTTGAGACCACTTATTTGCTAATAAAAGACTATTTTTGAGCTTTCCAAACATGAGTAGCTTTCATCGATGTGAGCACCATAGATTTGTGGCCCAGGTGCCCGATTTAATTAACTAATTCAAGGGCTCAAAATTGGACTAGAGAGCACAAAACTACACGAAAGCATAGAAATCAAAACAAAAGTTGCATATTTCAATTACATGGTGCAAGGCCTATGCAAAGAGAAGTTTCAGCTTAATTGAAACAAGAAAATGAAGATTTTCAAAAATTATTTCACAAATGCTCCTTATTGCTATAATTTGGCTAGAAGAGATAAATAACAAGTATGTGAAACTCAAAACATTCCTAAACTATCAAGCAATATTAAACATGATAAATATGCATAAAAGTGGCATATTGAACACTCAAATAATTATCTAGTAGGCATATAGAGCAAAACTACTCAAAAATTCAAAAAAATGCAGAATTTGGAAACATGCAAATGCAAAAATGTGCACATGCAACAACCTCCCACTCTCCTTGTCCCTCACACCTACAAATGAGAAGATAAGTTGGGCACCAAGTTTTGGAGCCTGGTAAGCTGGTAAGAACATACTTAGGGATCCAAAGCTTGGACACTCATGAAGAAGCAAAATATGAAGACTTAAGACGCAAAGAAGAATCACGAATATGTCTAGAACCATTGCTAGGTCTTATGAATTGTCATGAGCGAGTACCTCGATCAAAATGAAGAAGGCCAACATGAGAACAGCGAGAGCCAAAATCACCATTCATGGACCATATGTGAAACCAAGACCTCTATGTCCATGATCATTGTAGGATCAAGGATGCCGAGTAGAGGGGGGTGAATAGGAGGCTTTTAAAAACTTCAATTTAAAACAAATATTTGCAAATAAAGAAATCAAGAACAAATAATAATATGAGAAAGAGGAAGAGAGAACGAACACAATGATTTTTACCGAGGTCTCGGAGACTCGCCCAATCTCCCCTAATCCTCATTGAAGCACTCAAATAAATTGATTCTTGCTCCAATATCCATGAAGGATATTATCCACTAATGGTTGCTCCTTGTCCACTCCGGAAAGGCGAGCACCGATGCCTTTTACAACCTTGCCGAGTCTCTCCAACAATCTTCGAACAAAGAGATCAACGGCCAACCTCCAAACCGTCTAGGTGAGGGCACTCATCAAGAGTAACAGGCAGTAAGGTCTTCTCTAGACCTCTAACAATCACTGAGAAACTAATAGGATGCAAATGATGCGAACAGAAAGCACTCGATGGATCTGAAAATCACTTGACTTGATCAAAAGATCAAGATTTTGTATAAGAAACTAAAGCTCAAAAATGTGTATGAGAGGAGGCTGCTTGTTATGTAAAATACGAGCTCAAAGCCTCTATTTATAGCCTCAAGGGTCAAAAGAACCGTTGGAGCTAGGGCTGAAAATCAGCAACTCAAACTGACAGTCAGTTCACCAAACTGACAGTCAGTTACTACACAACGGCCAACAAAATTTACGGATAAAAAATAGCTAGCCGTTTGTGGTCATATATGGAAACTGAAACCCCAAACTGACAGGCAGTTAGGCAAACTGACAGTCAGTTCGACGAAAACATCGACCAGTTTAAAAGAAAACTCAGATAAAACCAGCTGACATCGAAACACAAACTGACAGTCAGCATGGGCATACTAACAGTCAGTTTAGTACAAAAAATTTTGGCCCAAAAAAACACACCCTCTGGACAATTGTCAGTTAACAAAATTGACAATTCAAACTAACAGTTAGTTTAGCAAACTGACAGTTAGCATAGATAAAAATAGCTATAACTTTTAATCCAGAAATCCGATTGAAGTGTTTGATAGCTTGTTTGAAAGATATTTTAAATTTCTATCTTTTTTTCAACAGAAGAAAAATCCAGATCTGCCTAGATCTTTCTAAAAAATGCAAAAACTTTTCTGCTATCAAAAACTCAACTGAAAAACCAAATAACTGACAGTCAGTTAAAAACATCCATAACTTTTGATCCAGAAATCCGATTTAAATGTTTGATAGCTTGTTTGAAATATAGTTTAAAGGGATACATTTTTTTCAACATAAGTAAAAACCAGATCTGCCTAGATCTTTCTAGAAAATTGAAAAACTCTTCTACTGTCAAAAACTCAACTGAAAATCCAAATCTTTCAAAACCAATATCAAATCAAATCCAACCGAAAATGATGCAACGCAATAATGACCTAGTAATTTCTCGGTTCATATTGGAGATTTAGAGAGGACATGCAACCCCTCTTTAGTACGGTTAAAACTAAGAAATAATTTTCTAAACGATCAAACTCCAAACACTTAGATCGGTCAAAATAAAGCAAATATTACCTCAGGTCCTTTGCATCTTTAATCCTTGCAACTTTCGTTTTGGCGACCTTGCACTTGCGACCTTGACTTCCAACCTTGAACTGCGACCACAGCCAACATTGCGACCTTGTGCTTGCGACTTTGGACCTGTGACCTGCAGATCTTCCCGGATCACTTGCAGACTTTACAGAAATCGCTCTGCATAGAAATAGCTCAAAGACAAGGTTAGTCCAAAACACTTAATGTCATCAATAATCAAAATCAACCTAAAAGGGCCTAGATGCAACAATCTCCCCATTTTTGATGATTGATGACAACAAGTGTTTAAATGAAAAAATCAAATGACTCCCCCTAAGTACATGGATAATTAACAGATATTCAGGAACTCCCCCTAAATGCATGCATAAATAAATACCCATATGAGTCATTTGAGATTTGAGAGTGAATCTATAATGATGAATCTATAATGATAGATCATGAGATATTTCAAGAATCTTGAATCTATAATGATAGATCATGAGATATCTCAAGAATCTTTCTCCCCAATCTCTCCCCTAAGCATAAACAATGTCTTTAATGAAGCAAGAAACTCAAGAATCTCTCCCCCTTTGTCATCAAGCACAAAAAGGCGGGAGGACAAGAAAATCAGACACTTATCTTAGATCAACTAGCATTAGACATATCAATAATGTTCAGTTCACCTCTTAGAAAACAAAATCTTGATTCATCTAAGGGTTTGGTGAAAATATATGCTAGTTGCAAGTCTGTTCTAACATAGCTCACATCAATATCTCCTTTTGCTACATGATCTCTAATAAAATGGTGCCGTATTTCAATATGCTTAGTTCTAGAGTGCTGAACAGGATTATTTGCAATTTTAATGGCACTTTCATTATCACACAAGAGTGGCACTTTATCAAATTTAATTTCATAATCCAAAAATATCTGCTTCATCCATAATAATTGAGCACAACAACTTCTTGCAGACACATATTCAGCTTCAGCTGTGGAGAGAGCTACAGAATTCTGTTTCCTAGATGACCATGGTACTAATGATCTCCCCAACAGCTGACAGCTACCAAATGTATTTTTCTATCAATCTTGCACCCAGCATAATCAGAATCCGAATATCTAATTAATTCAAAATATGCATCTTTCGGATACCAAAGACCTAAACTGGAATAACATTTTAAATACCTAAGGATTCTTTTAAGAGCAATTAAATGGCATTGCTTAGGATCTGACTGAAATCTAGCACATAAGCACACACTAAACATGATATCAGGCATAGATGCAGTAAGATACAACAAGCTACCAATCATAGACCTATAGAGTTTAGAATCGACTGATTTTTCGCTTTTGTCCATATCCAGATGTCCATTTGTCACCATGGGGGTTTTGATTGCCTTAGCGTCTTCCATCCCAAAGCGCTTGAGCAAGTCCTTCACGTATTTCATTTGACTCACGAACGTACCGTTCTTGAGTTGCTTGATTTGAAGTCCAAGGAAGAAGCTTAGCTCACCTATCATTGACATCTCGAATTCTCTAGACATCATTTCTCCAAACTCATGACAGAAATGTTCATTAGTAGATCCAAAAATGATGTCATCAACATATATCTGACAAATGAACAAATCTTTTTCAATTTTCTTTGTAAACAAAGTTGTATCAACCTTCCCAATTTTAAAACATTTTGATAAAAGAAAGTCTCTAAGTCATTCATACCAAGCTCGAGGAGCTTGTTTGAGACCATAGAGAGCTTTAGATAATTTAAACACATGGTTTGGAAATTTTGAATCTTCAAAACCGGGAGGTTGTTCAACAAATACTAGTTCAGATATTTCACCATTCAAAAATGCACTTTTAATATCCATTTGAAATAATTTAATATTGAAACATGATGCATAAGCAAGAAGAATACGAATAGCTTCAAGTCTTGCTACAGGTGCAAAAGTTTTGCCAAAGTCTAAACTTACGACTTGAGTGAAACCTTGAGCAATAAGACGAGATTTGTTTCTAATTACTACACCATTTTCATCTTGCTTATTTCTGAAAACCCATTTTGTTCCAATTACATTATGATCCTTGGGTCTTTCAACTAAAGTCCAAACTTTATTTCTAGAAAAATTGTTAAGTTCATCATGCATGGCATTAACCCAATCAGGATCACTAAGAGCTTCATCTACATGTTTAGGTTCTAAAGACACAAATGAATGATGTTCACAGAATGCAGCAATACGAGAGCGAGTTTGAACACCCTTACTGACATCACCCAAGATTTGATCTATAGGGTGATCCTTGGTGATCGTTTGATGTTGCCTTGGTGCTTCTTCTTGTGCTGCTTCTTCTTAACTTGGTTCTGGAGGATCAACTTGAGATGATGATACATGTTGATCATCATTCTCAATGATCTCATCATCTTCTTGATCATCTTCTCTTGGCTTGATGTCTCCAATGGTGATGTTCTTCACGGCTTCTTGAAGATCTTCACCTGAAACTGCACAAGAGACTTTCTCCTTTTGAGAGCCATTAGATTCATCGAATTCTATATCGCATGATTCTTCAATGCAACCAGTATTTTTGTTAAAAACGCGATAAGCTTTGCTAGTGGTGGAATATCCGACTAGAAAGCCTTCATCTACTCTTCTTTGAAACTTACCACCAAAATTTCTTTTCTTAATAATGTAGCATTTGCAACCAAAAACTCGAAAATAAGAAATGTTTGGCTTACGCCCAATAAGAAGCTCATAGGGAGTTAAATTCAAAAGATGGTGCAAATAAAGACGATTGATAGAATAGCAAGCAGTATGCACGGCTTCAGCCCAAAAGCGAGTAGGAGTGTCATACTCACTTAGCATTGTTCTTGCCATTTCCAATAATGTTCGATTTTTCCTTTCTACAACTCCATTTTGCTGTGGAGTGTAAGAAGTAGAAAATTCGTGTTTGATTCCGAGAGAGTCACAAAAATCAAAAAAAGTTGAATTAACAAACTCTCCACCATGATCACTACGGATTTTCTTGATGGAAAGTTCGAATTCAGTAGAAACACGTTTTGCAAAACTTTTGAAAACATCGGGGGTTTCAGATTTTTGATATATAAAGAAAACCCAAGTATATCGAGTAAAATCATCAACAATCACAAAACCATAGTTGTTGCCCCCGATACTTTGGAACTCAGAAGGTCCAAATAAATCCATATGCAGCAGTTCCAAAGGTTTGCAAGTTGAAAGCACGCGCTTAATAGGATGTGAAGTAGCTACTTGCTTGCCAGCTTGACAAGCGCTACAGGGTTTATCATTTTCAAAATTCACATCTTTTAAGCCAATAACCAAATCACGTTTTAAAAGCTTTTTCAATTGATGCATTCCAACATGTGCAAGTCTTCTATGCCATAACCAACCTTTTGAGGTTTGAGAGACAAGACATGTTGAGAGAGATGCATCCTTTGAGTGAAAATCAACCAAATAAAGATTTTCAAAATGAAAGCCTTCAAAAATCAAAGAATTGTCTTTTAGACTTTCAACTAAGACTTCTTTAGGATAAAATGTGCAACGAAAACCAAGATCGCAAATTTGTGCAACGGAAAGCAAATTAAAATTCAGAGATTCAACCAACAAAACATTCGAAATTGAGAGATCGTTTGAAATAGCAATTTTACCCAAGCCTACCACATTTCCTTGACGATTGTCGCCAAAGGTGATCTTTTGATTTTCGCTTGAGTTGTCTTCTATTGAGGTGAACAATTTCTTGTTTCCGGCCATGTGTTCGGAGCATCCGCTATCAAGCACCCAATGCTTCCCACCGGTCTTGTAGTTCACCTGCATAAACAAAAGAATCAAGTCTTTTTAGGTACCCAAACCTTTTTGGGTCCTTCGATGTTAGCAATCAAAGCTTTGGGCACCCAAATTGATTTCTTCTTTTTATTTAGCATGGGTGCACCAACATACTTTGCTATAGCATACCCTTTCCTTGACCTTTGAAGCATGTAGCAAGTATCAAAATAATTTGGAGTCATTAAAGGACATGCTTCATGAGAATGACCAGTTTCATGACATTTAAAGCAAAATGTGTTGCATGCTTTTACAAAAATAGTTTTTGTACTTGGTTTCTTTCCTTTCTTCGGAAAGTATCCAAGTCCTTCTTTCTAAAGGAACATTTTTGTTTGCTAAGGATTAGATCAAGAGACACTTTTCCTTTGTAGCAGTTTTCTAAACCTTTTCCAAGCTTTTCAACTTGTGCCTTAAGTTCATTATTTTCATTTAAGATTATATCATTTGAAGCACATGGTATATGATGGCTAGTAGGAATAGTATCAGAATCTAGATCACATGAAGTGGATATATCAACTTTCGATGGAGAATGAGTAATATCTTTGATAAGCAAGCTTTCATATGAATCTTTTAGTTCTGAGTATTGAGTGCGTAAAGAAGAATGTTCTTCTTTAAGCGCTTTATACTTCTTTTTAGTAGATCCATAAACTTCATTTAGTTCAGTGATCATTTCAACTAATTCATCATATGAAGGATTGTTAGAGTGTACCTTTTCATCACCTTTAGCCATAAGACAAAGGGATGAACTAGTCGATGTGTTGCCGAGAGCTAGTCTGGCAAGCTTCTTGGAGCAACCTTCTTCATCGTCAGAGTCTGAGTCGGAGCTCTCACCTCCTGACATCCATTCTCCAAAGCAGGCTTCTTTTGTTGCTTCATTTCCCTTCTTGAAGAATTTCTTCTTGTTGTTCGAAGTCCTGTTCTTGTTCGGACATCTTGATGCTATGTGACCCTTTTCGTGACATCCGTAGCATATGATGTCCTTGAAGTTTGTTTGCTTTGGCCCCTTTGGTTGAGTGTCGATGTTGACACCCTTCTTGTGTAACCTGCGAAGAAGTTTTTGTGTATTCTTTACCATGAGAGCTAGATCTTCGTCGGAGGAGCCATCACTTGGATCGTTCTTGGAGCCGGCCTTGAAAGCCAACGCCTTCTTCTTTGTCTCTGAGGGTTCGGCTGCTTCCTTCTTTTCTTTCCAATGCATCTCATGGGTGATGAGGTTCCCACAAAGATCTGTCGGTGTTATGGTTGATAAGTCGGAGTTTGTGAGCACTGTGACCAAAGTGTCGAAGCTTTCTAGAAGCGCCCTAAGCATCTTTCTTACAATGTCCAGGTCAGTAAAAACAACTCCTAGCCCCTTGAGTTCATTTACAATATTGTTCAACCGAGTAAACATTGAATCCACGGTCTCGGTTGACAACATTGTGAATGTCTCATATCGTTGCTGACGAGGATTATTACCCGAGCTAGTCAGAATAAATGCATGTCTGGCTCAAGATAGATTCGAGCCAAGCAACTGTCTGTTGATATAATCTCAAGTTGTCCTAGGAAGCGCAGACACATGGTCGCAGGTTCTACGCTATCAAGCCGCAGATAGTGCGCGGTCAGAAGCTCGTATGCGATAAGCAGATAAAAGGCCACAGATGGTGCGCGGTCAGATGATTGCAAGCAATGCGCGGTCAGAATACCCTCGACCAGGAAACGCGGGGTTGCTTAGACCTTACACAGGTATATCCCGAGTATCCCGAAGATTCCTCCACGTGCAGAGACAACCGTCAAGAGGTTAATACGTGCAGTTATTATTTAGTTGCACGTGTTAAACCTACATGGAGGTTAAGTGTAGTTATCAAAACTGCACCAGAACAACTGTTCGAAGCCGTTGTGCTTTGGCGCCCTTTCAACCAATATAAAAGGGTAAACCAATGCATCAAACGAAAAGAGGAAGAAATCAAGATAAAAAACAGAAGACATTAGATTAAGTTAGTTAGCTTTCATAAGTCTTCTTAGCATTGTCCTATATAAACACATAGGAAAGATCTTCCCTTGTGAAGATCCTTTCCATAGTCTTGTAACTCTTTTTCCCACACATATAAATCTCAACAGGACGTAGGGCTATTACTCCCATCATCGAGGGCCCGAACCTGTCTAAACCTCTCTGTGCTTCAGTTAACTTTGGTTCATCATCCCTTCCTGGAGGGACACCCTGAAAGGTCTCACAACTTACAAATTCTGCATAAGTTCGACTAAAGACCCCGAGTCCGAATCGTTGATAGCTGGCGCCCACCGTGGGGCCTTTCTCAAGGCGTCCTAATTTCCATCCGGAGGTTCGCTGAATCATGGCTGGAGCATATGATTCCGAGAACGACTTCGATCTCAAAGATTATGCCCACATCCAGATGCCTTCACCTAGTGATCCTATTCCGATGGAGGAAACCGGAAGCGAAGTCGTCCCGGAGGTCGATTCGACCACTCAGGTCATGTATATGGACCAGGAGGCAACCAACGCAGAATCGGAGCCTACTCAGGTCCTTAATGCGTTAGAGGTCGAATCCAGTCCATCGTACGACCCTGCTGAGGGTAAGAACGATGAGGACCAGGAAATCAGTCCGGGGAAATTTGACCCTGACAACCTCCATCGTCTCTTTGATTTCGAGTCTGACTTGGAACAAACGGAGATGTTTTCCCCATCGGCGACCTCTCTCCCTAGACAGTTCGCTGCCTTTTCGGAAGAGACTCCTGATCAACGGGCTGCTAGGGAAGAGCAGGAACACAAGCAGAAGGAAGATCAAGATCGTGAGCAACAAGACAACGAACTTCGCAGAACAGCCCTAGAGGCTCTTCAAAATGCGCAGGCTCGTTACGATGCTGCTCCTAATTCTTCCCGGTGATCACGTGGTCGCAGACGCGACCAGACGCCGTCTTTACCCCCGGAGCGTTTCCCGATGGATGAAGAGACGATAACACCTGCTGCCCCAAGGAGAAGTACGCATGGCCAGCTCCGATCCATCGCGGAGGTCTTGCGTAATTTTCCTCCTACGGTCACAGATGCGCAGAAGCCGGCTTTCGCCAAAATCCTGGCAAAGAGGTTGGACGAGGTCGCATCTGAAGCAACCCCAACGGCCTCTTCCCGATCGGCGACACATTCCCATAATCGAGAGTATTCTCACTCTGGTTCTGGTAGATGTAATCGTCCACCACCAGTCCCGTCTCGGCTCGATAAAGCTAGACGAGTAGAGGATCCTCAGAATAGGGAATGCGTCCCTGTCCACTCTCGCGTAGGACCACGGGTGGACTCTCCTTTGCGTGAGGTCGTCCACGATCAGGTCGAAAGCCGCAGGTCAATTTATGGCCCTTATGTTGGTTGTAAAGCTTTCTCGCCTGGCCTTCGTGCGGTCGTTTGGCCAGACAAATTTAAACCAAGGACCATAGAGAGATTTGATGGAACTCAAAATCCATCTGAGTTCCTCCAAATCTACATTACTGCCATCCAGGCAGCAGGCGGCTATGACAGGGTCATGGCCAACTATCTACCTACAGTCCTCGAAGGACCGGCGAGAACCTGGTTGTTCAATCAACCTGAGGGTTCGATCTATAGTTGGGAAATGTTGTGTGATGCCATCCTCAACAATTTCCAAAATTGTTATCAGAAGCCAGGCAAAGAGGACGACCTCCATCGACTACGGTAAACTTCGACCGAAACCCTTCGTCAGTTTGTCAAAAGATTTGTTGGAGTGAGAAATTTCATCCCGAACATATCTGATAGTTCTGTTATCAGGGCATTTAAACATGTCGTTCGGTATCGGAGATTCATCGAAGACTTGCTCATCCATCCTCCTCGATCAGTAGCCGATCTCTTTGATATGGCTGATCGATATTCCGACGCAGCCGAGGCTGTTGAATGGAATCGGATGGTGGATAAAGGCAATCTACCACCTCAACCAGGTCTCAAGGACATTAAGAAGGAAGATTCAAGTAAGAAGCCGGAATCTTCATCAGGCAGCAGGTCGAAGAAGTCAAAAAGGAGTCGATCTGGACAATATCGAGAGGTCGCGGTCACAGAGAAGCCTCCATCGACCAAAGGTAACAAGCCGTCATTTAAGAATAAAACTGCTTCTGGTGGTCGTAGTGCCGACCAGCCAGAGAAATCGACTAACCCGCAAGAAGGCAAGAAGTGGTGTCCGCTCCAACACTCCGCAGGCCATGACCTCAAGAACTGCAGGAGTTGGTTGAAGCAGCTAGATGACTTCTACCAAGGGATAGGACCTCTGCCGACCTTACCAAACAAGGAACAAGCTTGTGGGCTAAGAGACACTGACGGAGACAAAGAGATGTCTTACCAGGTACCTCGTAATCATGTTAATGTTATTTTTGGAGGTTCCTCCTCTTTTGTTTCTAAGAGGCAATTTAAAGCCTTTATCAAGAGGTCAACCAAACGGAAACTTCCCTTGGTGAACCTCAGTACCCCCGTTGGTCGGACACACCCTTGACATTTGATCACTCTGACTGCCTGCGGGGCTTATGCGACCATTGAGGCTTCCTCTGGTCATTACCCCGACTATCAGCAATGCAAGAGTCAAGAGAGTCCTGATCGACACAGGTAGCTCCTTGGACATTTTATTGGTCAAGGCGCTCGACGAGATGCAGATTCCTCGTTCGAAAATCAAACCCATAATCCATCCATTTTATGGGATAATTCCTGGTCCCTCTATGATGCCATTGGGACAGGTGGTGCTCCCGGTCACGCTAGGAGAACCGGATAACTTCCGAACAGAATTGGTTATTTTTGATGTAATTGATTGTGATTCGGCTTATAATGCAATCTTTGACAGGCCAACTCTTGCTAAGTTCATGAAGGCTACGCACTATGCCTACCAGTGCGGCAAGTTGCCTGGCCCCAAGGGTGTTATCTCGATCTGAGGCAGTCACAATGTGGCGCTGACGTGTGATCGGCTATTCCTGGAGATGGTAGATCAACTTCCCCTCCGAGACGCCCAGATCGCCGCAGTGTCCACTGATACGATCAAGGCTGCTCCACTGGTTCCATTGTACCCAGGCGATCCGTCCAGGACAATTCGGGTCGGATCAGGCCTGGATGACAAATAGGAACTCAAGCTCATTGCTTTCCTCTGGGCTTAATGCAGATGTGTTTGCGTGGAAACCATCCGACATGCCCGGTGTCCCAAGGGAAGTAATCGAGCACAGGTTAGCTATTCGACCTGGACAGCGACCGATAAAGCAGAAGCTCAGGCGTTTTACTGTTGATCAGCGGGAAGCCATTTGAAAGGAGTTGGACAAACTCCTAAAAGCAGGGTTTATTCGTGACGTCGATCACCCGGAATGGCTTGCAAATCCGGTCATGGTCCGCAAGTCAAATGGGAAGTGGCGCATGTGCGTCGACTACACCAGCCTCAACAGTGCCTGTGTGAAGGATGACTTTCCCCTTCCCCGCATCGACCAGCTAGTCGATTCTACTGCGAGCTGCAAACTGATGAATTTCCTGGACGCTTACTCAGGATATCATCAAATTAGCATGGCAGAGGAAGATGAAGAGAAGACTGCCTTCATCACCCCGTTCGGCACCTACTGCTACGTCAGAATGCCGTTCCGTCTCAAGAACGCAGATTCCACGTACCAGCCTTGATGCAAAAGACCTTTCTTTCCCAGATGAGGCGTAATCTAGAAGCTTACGTAGACGACTTGGTTGTAAAAAGTTCAAAAAGATTGTCGCATTTGGACGATCTCGCTGAAACCTTCTGTAATTTGAATCGATATGGAATAAAATTAAACCCGGAGAAGTGTTCTTTTGGGGTTTCATTAGGAAAACTTCTTGGTTTTCTTGTTTGTTCCAGAGGAATCGAAGTTAATCCTGAAAAAATCAGGGCTATCGAACAGATGAGGTCTCCCTCGACCATCAAGGATGTTCAGCGCCTAGCAGGTCGCATGGCGGCATTAAGCCGATTTATATCGCGACTAGGCGAAAGGGGACTACCTTTCTTCAAAGTCCTGCGCAAACATCACAACTTTACATGGTCCGATGAGGCCGAAAAGGCATTTCAAGAGGTAAAGGCATATCTTTCCAGTCTGCCGGTTTTGGTTTCCCCCGAGAAGGAGGAACCATTGCTTCTCTATTTGGCGGCCACACCACACGCGGTCAGTGCTGTCCAGATCGCAGATAGAGAGGGTGTGCACAGACCCATCTACTATGTAAGCGAAGTACTTCATGGTCCTAAGGAGCGATACCCTGAGGTCCAGAAGATACTTTACGCACTACTGATGGCTTCCCGTAAGCTACGACATTACTTCCAAGCACGTAAGATCACAGTACCCTCATCTTTTCCATTGGGGGACATTGTCCGCAATCCAGAGAAGTCTGGTCGGATCGCCAAATGGGCCGTTGAATTCGGAGCGTTTGACATCCAGTTCACGCCTCACACTGCGGTCAAGTCTCAGGTCCTGGCCGACTTTGTAGTCGAATGGACTAACCCTAAGCCACCCGTGCAGGTGCCCGAAGAGTTGGAATGCCCAGATCATTGGACAATGTACTTTGACGGTTCTCATAGTTTTCAACACTCAGGGGGCTAGCGTGGTCTTAGTTACGCCTCAGGGCGAACAGTTGAAGTTTGTCTTTCAACTACACTTTGTTGCGACCAACAACGCAGCAGGGTATGAAGGTCTTCTTGCAGGGCTCTGGGCAGTTAAATTCCTCGGAGTCCGTCGACTAGTGGTGAGGGGAGACTCACAGCTGATCGTAAACCAGGTAAACAAGGAGTACAGCACCTCCGATGAGACAATGGCTCATTACCTTGGGGAAGTGAGGAGATTGGAAAAACACTTCAGTCATTTCGAAGTCCAATACATCCCGCGAAAGGACAACATTCTCGCAGACCAATTATCCAAAGTTGGGTCCTCACGCACATCAGCTCCGGCAGGAGTGTTCGTTGAACACTTGGAACATCCTTCGATCATGACTACGGTTGAGGATGATTCGGTAACAGTCTGCGTACCAACATTGGATAGGAACAAGATTGGACTCATCCATTGAGGGTTTATCTCGAACACGGTACCCTGCCCGAGGATGAAACCAAAAGCAATCGGTTAGTTCGAAAGGCGCGTCTATACAAACTCATAGAAGGAGTTTTGTATAGAAAAGGTACTCAAGGGGTATTTATGCGTTGTGTGTCCCAAGAGGAAGGCAAATCCCTCTTGAGAGAATCCATGGCGGTGTATGCAGTGCACACGCGTCATATCGTACACTGGTCGGCAAAGCTTTCTGATAAGGATTTTATTGGCCTTCGGCACTTGATGATGCCAAAAATATGGTCAAAACATGTCCTCAATGTCAATTTCATGAGAGACAGGTTCATCAACCTGCCTATGCCCTTCAAACCATTCCCCTTTCATGGCCCTTCGCGGTCTGGGGGATGGACATTGTCGGTCCTATACCACAAGCGGCCAATGGATACAAGTTCTTGTTTGTAGCCATTGACACGTTTACAAAGTGGATTGAGGCCGAACCAGTAGGTAACATTACTACCGCAGCCGCACAAAAGTTCTTTCATAAGAACATTGTGGCTCGATTCGGTGTTCCAAATCGTCTCATCACTGATAACGGTTCCCAGTTCGCCAGTGGTCTTATTATGGATTATTGCGATCAGGTTGGAACCAAGGTGTGCTTTGCTTCTGTAGCCCATCCACAGAGCAATGGTGCTGTGAAACGTGCCAAGGAAAATATTGCAAGGCATCAAGAAACGTGTTTTTGATCGCCTTAAGGCATGCTCGGGGGCTTGGGTAGATGAGTTCTATACCGTTCTATGGGCACTACGTAATACTTCTAGTCGAGCCACCAGTGAGACGCCATTCCATTTGGTATATGGGACTGAGGCCGTGTTGCCTACGGAAATTAGTATTGGCTCTGTCCAAACAGATCAATTCGAACAAATTGATCAGAACGGACAGCGGTTACGGGATCTCATCTTTTTAGAAGAAAAGCGTGACCGAGCCTTGATCAAGTTCGCGTTGTACTTGCAAGCTCTGCGCAAGTACCATAACAAAAGGGTACGACCACGCAATCTTCACGTGGGCAATCTGGTTTTACGTCGAATACAAAACCAATCTAGTCGCAACAAGTTCTCCCCACAATGGGAAGGCCCCTACACTGTTGTTTCAGTGCCGCGATCAGGGTCAGCTCGGTTAGCAATGGAGGATGGTCGGATCTTGTCTAAAACATGGAACATCGACCAACTACGCAAGTTTTATGTGTAAGTACCCCATTCCTTTTTCCTGTTCAATTAGCATGATTTAATAGTTTTTTTTTAAGTTTCATGTGTGGATTATTCCTCTTTTTCCCGTATATATAACGAGTCTGGCTTGGGGGCTGGTCGCTGATGGTTATATTGTCGCAATATCCTGATCGGATTCGCTGGCCGATCTCATGACCACTTCCAGACAAGACACCCCTCAATAAGCCGTTTCTCAACGCACACGGGGGTTGCTGGCATGGCCTTGGTCATCAGAGTGGCTGCCTGTTTGCAATAAGATTGGGTATTGTGTTCAGTATGATTGTTAGTCTGGTCGGGTATCCCTTGTCGTCGTTCACATATATTTCTCCTATGCTCATAATACTAAGTTTTCAGTATATATAATCACAGGCGGGGGCTAGGGGGATATGGTCGCAACATGAAACAAAGAAAAGTGTTTTTCTTTTTAAACAAAAATGCATGCATCTGCATTGTATAAATTGTGTTTGAACAGGTACAAGAATTTACAGTAAGCCGAGATTGTTCAAGAATTTCTCGACCAGAAGTTTAACTTCCTCCATGATAGACCTAAGCCGGTCTTCACTCTCGACCTCTGCTTCTTCCGCTGCTGTGTTCAGATCCAGATTTGGGCCATGGCGAAGATGAAGTAGGCAGAGGATGGCGGAGGCAATTGATCGAACTCTAGATTTCATCGCTTCTTTTTGCCGCCTAGTATCTTCAGGAAGATACTCGAGGAGTGATTCTGCTTGGGTCGCGACCAATGTGGTCTAGTCGCTAAGGCTAAGGTCGTCCACCGCAGTTTCAACCACATCAGCCCTCAGTAGACCGGCCACCATCTTCAGTTTTTCGAATATGTTTTCTTGAGCACTGTTGCAAGATGAGAGTGATGTGCTCAAATCTTTATTCTCTCTGCGAACAGAGTCAAGGGTCGCCTGGAGGGTTGCCTTCTCCTGATCGAGCTGGCTTATTTGGTCATCTCACGCTACGACAAGAAGTCATTATAAACAATTCATACAGAGAAGTTAATTTACTCTGGACAGAGGTATGCTTACAAGAGAGTTGTGACCGCAATTTTTTGAGTTCACTCTCCAAAAAGAGATGTGGGTAGCCGCCCGAAATTCTTGGTTTTCCCGTTCAGCGAGGCTCTTCATCAGATAAGCATTTTCTCTGTGACAGAATGAGTGATTATCAAGATAAGGGCTTGCATTTGAATAAGGAATATCTCCCTTACCGCTGTAGGCGACCGATTTCTTCTTCTGTAGCCTCGATGCTATCTATCATAGCCATCGACATGGTCGCCATACAGGTCATTTCCTATGACAAGGAAGGGGATCAGTCTCGAAACACAGATGTTCTTATGCAAGCACAAAATCCATAAGAGGTGGTTGGAATACCTCGGCATACTCCCGGAATGAGAGTTTCCTTGGTTGGACTGCTGGGTTCATCTTATCCCCAGCAGGGACAGCGGATGTACCTCCCTGCTAGCCTTTATCCTTGGCTAAGGCTGCAGATTCTAATACATCTGATTGTACTTCTGCAGAAACCCTATCTATCATGGCCCGAACGACTTATTGGACCGAAGGGATGGATCTTTGCTCCCCGGAGACCTTGGTCGCAGGGGAAGCCCCAACACTGGCTGAGGCCACTGAAGGGCTTGGCACTGAACTCCTGTGCCTGAGCAATAGGAAACGATATCAATTGAGTTTTCTATAAGTAACCATTGAGATCTAAACTTGTCCAAGGGAGGTTTCTTACCTTATTCGAACTCCCTCTAATTTTTGGGATTTTGAAGAGGGTTCCCCAAGGAAAAGGGGACAGTCGTCATTTGTCCTGGTTTTCCTCTTTGTAAAGAGGACCCTGTCCTTTTCTCCCTGTGTGTACAAAATCATGAACATACGCATAAGGAATGATAAGGACTGAGACTGGGATGATCCTTACCTGGATAACCTCTTCGGTTGGTAAGGATACAGCCTTTGGACCAGGTGTCTCCTGGACCATAGACGTCAGGACTTCATCCGCGACCGCGGGATTGCTGGCAGTCGTGGTGTCCTATTCTGTTGTTTTCGCCCCAGGCGTTAGGAGCGGAGTGCTCGCCACCCCAGGGCTGGCCACAACCGTCTCGGGGCGGATGGAGGGAATGTTTTCTTCCTCCTGCGCGAACACTACTTAGTCGACATTCACGAATGGATAACGACTTTCAAAGTTGTGAAGGAACTTACCACAGTCACCCCTCCGGTCAAGGGGAGAGGTATAGCAAGTTCTGAAGCTTCCTGAGCTCCAGACACTGGGACTTCCCCCGCAACCACAGGGTTATCGATGGTCACGGGGCCCACCGTGGTCGTTTCTGGTCTCACGGGCGGAGACAAGACTTCGCTGGGCAGGGAGGTAATCGTCTTCCTCTTGCGGGGGATCAGAGGGACATCATCTTCTTCCTCCTTGCTCCCTTCGCCCTGTACGACGAAGAAGTGATTCTGGTTTGTACCTAGGGGAATAGAGGGCATTGAATATCTTACCGCGGTTTTCTTTGCGGTAGAGGGAGCCTTTGCAGAGAAAGCCTCTCCCAGAAGTCCCTTAAACTTCTTGGGAACGCTTTCCCTTGTCCCGCGCTTCGAAGAGACTTTCTTCACTCTCTTCGGAGCCGGCTTTCCCAGGAAGCCAACATCTTCGGTTGGGCGTGCTGCCTCACCGAACTTTCCCAGGAGCTGTATTATTCGAGTTAATACAAGGTCGGTGGACGGTCTGAAAATGGAGCTTGGCAAGAATGTCCTTACCTTTCGGCGCTCCTGTCGAAGATCATCACCAGCATGGATCAGGCTCTGCGTGCGAGGCGATCCTTTAGCTCCCTCCACATTGGCACTGTACGCCTTGAGGAGGTAGTTCATCCGTTTCTCGACTTCGGACGAACTCAGAGCTACATCATAAACAAACAAGTTAACAGATGCAATTTTTCAGAAGGAATTTGTGTTTTTGTTGGCTGGATGACATACCATTATTATAGTCCAAGGTGCAATCCGCCATGGATTGTATCTTCCAAGCCGGGTGAGCCCTTTCACGTAGGGGGCTCACCCGATTCTTCACAAAGTCGCAGAGGATGTCGCAAGCAGTTAATCCCTCCTAGACTAAGTGAAGAATCGCTTGGGCCTGCTTCTTGTGCTCCGCGCTTAGAGCAGGGAGAGAGTCCAACTCGCTGGACTTCTCTGGACGAGAGTTCTCGAACCATAACCCGCTCTCGGGCGGAGGGGTGCAGTAAAACCACTTCTGGTACCACCCGTGCACGGAGTCTCGCAGGGGTGGGAAGGGATACTCTTTCTTTTCCCTTATCCAGAAGTAAATACATCCGGCGGCGTTGGCACTCTTTGACCACGCCGAATAGTAGAAGCGCCGGAAGAGCTCCACGCTTGCGAACACTCCGACGAAAGCTTCGCATAAATGCTGGAAAAGCGCCAAGATCAGGACAGCATTCGGGTGGAGATTCACCAATTTCAACCCGTAATGCTCCAAGATCCCTTTCAGGAACCTGCTCTCTGGGAATCGAAACCCACATCGCAGGTACTCCTCAAAAACCACCAACTCGCCCTCTTGGACGATTGGGGTTTCTTGATCCTTCTCCACGGGTCGCCAGTTGATTAGCAACCGCGAAGGGAGGACCTCCTCTTTCTACAACGCCATCAAACTCTCCTCCGTGTGGTGAACTGATCGGCTCCAAGATGTCATTTTTTACAAGAGATTGTGAGGAAAAGTAGGCGGCTTTAGGGGCGATGGGAGACAAAGGACGAGAATTTTGTGCGGCGGAAGTTCTAAGGTTGAATACTGATTGTGAGTGGCTTCCTCAGGAAGCTACCTACTCCTTTTATAGGCCCGAGGCAACGTTCCACTAAGGGCAACGTTCCACTGAGGACAACGTTCCATTGAATACTTTATTTATTTCTCATAATGGATGTTTTCTCTTGGAAATCCGTTATGCGTTCCCCGCACCGAATCCGAAACAAAAAGTATTCTTTGTTTCGAATTTGGGAGTTAGGGTGAACATAAGAACGTGAAAACTCTACAAAGATTTTCAGAGGATATTGTCCTTCATGTTTTTTGTAAACTTTCATGTGTTGATCACAATGTGTTCCTGTGGTCTCTTTAAAATTTGCATTTTGGGCATAATGATATTCTATGATCATTGCGAATAGGTAACCGCTATGCAAACGGTTGTCATCTGATCAAAACGTTATGTTATCAAGACTTCAACTCTGATCGGATTTCAGTTCTGATCGTGATAACAATTTTGATCGGATTTCAGTTCTGATTGGGATAGCAGTTTTGATCGGATTCCAGTTCTGGCCGCGACTTTGAGTTTGATCGCGGTATCAGTACTGGTCGCGGTATGACATATTAGTGCGTTTCTAATCGCAGTACTCAGATTTACCTGTGTATGTGTGGTCATAAAGATATTACTTATGGCCATATTTTCACACAGAGATTATGAAGAGTTTTCAACTTATGTAAGGTAAAAGAAATCTTTATTTCTGGCAATCTTTATATATAAAAGGGATACAAGCGACCAGAGCGTCGACCTGATCCGAGAGAAGTTTACAAAATTCTCCTAGGGACATATTGGCGTCAGTAGGATCTACACTGACGGCCCCAAGAGAACTAGCAACTACTCTAAGCCTATCTACATCATCCCTAATCAGAGATGCACTACCGTCTCTGATCGAATCGGACAGTTCTCGCTGTTGTCGAGCGTAGTCCCTCGCCAGGCAAAATTGGTGCTCCTCTTCACGGGATCTTTCAAAACATTATGCCAGGTGCAGAATGACCGAAGACATCTCTTCGGTCTTCTTCTCCAAGGCTTCTTTTTCCCCTTGGAGAGTCTGTTCGAGGGAAGGAGGTTGAATCTCAGCAGACTGGTCGCTGAGAGCTCCAATAATTTTCATCTCCTATATTTGTATATGTTAGTTTTATAAATTAAAACAACAAGCAAAGGAGATAAAAATAATTACCCATCCTCGCAAGTGAGAGGTGGAAGTATTTCCCCCAGAAAGTAGATCACCCGATAAAGGCCGAGGGCCATCAGGTGATGGAAGTACAACCTTCCCACCAGAAAATTGATCATCCGTCAGAAGACGAGGATCATTGGGATGAAATGGAGAAAGGAGATAAGGCCTTGAAAGATTATCATGAATCTCCAAAGGTGAAGATGAGGGTTCAACCTACCGAAGTGCATGAACAGGGAGGATCACAGGAACCGAAGGAAGAGAGATCGGTGGTACATTTCTCGTCTTTGTACCACTAGAAGATCCCTTGTCAACATTGGGTTTCTTCCTTGGAGGAACCTAGTCTTCGGTCGTCTAAGAATTTCCATTTGAGAAAATGGTCAGAATGTAAGAAAGCAACCAAGAGTTCTAGAAGAAATTTACCTTCTATAAATCTTGGTCAAATTCAGGTACCATTTCCTCTTCATCTCTCTCAATCTTGATGATACCTTTATCTGCCATTGAGATGAAGACGAAAGAGAAGAGAAAGATGGCTGTAGAAAAGGCTTAGCCGAGAAAAGGATTGTGAAGTTTTAGGCTAAGGGGCTTCAATATTTATAGCCCCCGAGGTGACGGTTCGTTTCTCAAGCACCTCGAGCTTTTAAAACATTTACGGTTTTATCTTGGGTTTGAAAACATTTCTACAGTGCCATCATTACCTGTCAAATGCTGCTCAGAGATTCTCATGGGAAACAAACCGCCATACTTAGTGCGCCACTAAGTGGAGAATTTGAAGCGTCGGGTCACTCATCCGATGTATGTTCTCAAATTTGAAGCAAATATGTCTCTTCGTTTTCTTCAAATTTGGGGGCTGGCTGACGAGGATTATTACCTGAACTAGTTCAGAATAAATGCATGTCTGGTTCAAGATAGATTCGAGCCAGGAAACTGTCTGTTGATATAATCTCAAGTTATCCTGGGAAGCGCGGACACATGGTCGCAAGTTCTACGCAATCAGGCCGCAGATAGTGCGCGGTCAGAAGCTCGTATCCGATACGTGGATAAAAGGCTGCAGATAGTGCGCGGTCAGATGATTGCAAGCAATGCGCGGTCAGAACACCCTCGACCAGGAAATGTGGGGTTGCTTAGACCTTACAACAGATATATCCCGAGTATCCCGAAGATTCCTCCACGTGCAGAGACAATCGTCAAGAGGTTAATACATGCAGTTATTCTTTAATTGCACATGTTAAACCTACATGGAGATTAAGTGCAGTTATCAAAACTGCACCCGAGCAACTGTTCAAAGCCATTGTGCTTTGGCGCCCTTTCGACCAGTATAAAAGGGTAAGCCAATGCATCAAACAAAAAGAGGAAGAAATCAAGATAAAAAACAGAAGACATTAGATTAAGTTAGTTAGCTTTCATAAGTCTTCTTAGCATTGTCTTGTATAAACACACAGGAAAAATCTTCGCCTGTGAAGATCCTTTCTATAGTCTTGTAACTCTTTTTCCCACACATAGTAAATCTCAACAAGACGTAGGGCTGTAACTCCCATCATCGAGGGCCCGAACCTGTCTAAACCTCTCTGTGCTTCAGTTAACTTTGGTTCATCATCCCTTCCCGGAGGAACACCCTGAAAGGTCTCACAACTTACAAATTCTGCATAAGGTCGACTAAGAACCCCGAATCCGAATCGTCGACAGTTGCCTCACCATAAGCAATTTTGCCTCTTTGACTTTAGTTGTGCCCTCGTAAATTTCTTCGAGGGTGGTCCAAACCTTGTGAGCAGTCGTGAGATTTCTTACACGGTTGAACTCATTTGAAGACAAACCGGCAAATAGAGCATTTTTTGCACTGGCATTTAAATGTAATTTTCTCCTGTCGTCATCGGAGTGACTTGCCGGATCATCCAGAGGAATAAAACCGAATTTAACGATGTCCCATACATCAAGCCCCATGGCCTCTAGGAATACCGACATGCGCACTTTCCAGTAGGGATAGTTAGTCCCATCAAAGATAGGCGCACAACCGGTATGACTGAGAGAAAATCCCTCATTAGACATCATCCTCTCTTTAGGCGGTAAAGCCTAATTAATCGAGAGACCTTGCTCTGATACCACGTGTAGGATCAAGGATGCCAACTAGAAGAGGGGTGAATAGGAGGCTTTTAAAAACTTCAATTTAAAACAAATATTTGCAAATAAAGAAATCAAGAACAAATAATAATATGAGAAAGAGGAAGAGAGAACGAACACAACGATTTTTACCGAGGTCTCAGAGACTC
Organism: Pharus latifolius; assembly: GCA_019359835.1. NCBI lineage: Eukaryota > Viridiplantae > Streptophyta > Magnoliopsida > Poales > Poaceae > Pharus > Pharus latifolius. Next base: position 48,248,345 of record CM033330.1, on the reverse strand, counting down.
GCCCAGTCTCCCCTAATTCTCATTCAAGAACTCAAATAAATTGAGTCTTGCTCCAATATCCATGAAAGATATTATCCACTAATGGTTGCTCCTTGTCCACTCTGGAAAAGTGACCACCGATGCCTTTTACAACCTTGCCGAGTCTCTCCAACAATCTTCGAACGGAGAGATCAACGGCCACGCCTCCAAACCGTCTAGGTGAGGGAGCTCACCAAGAGTAACAGGCAGCAAGGTCTTCTCTAGACCTCTAACAATCACTGAGAAACTAATAGGATGCAAATGATGCGAACAGAAAGCACTCGGTGGATCTGAAAATCACTCGACTTGATCAAAAGATCAAGATTTTGTATAAGAAACTAAAGCTCAAGAATGTGTATGAGAGGAGGCTGCTTGTTATGTAAAATACGAGCTCAAAGCCTCTATTTATAGCCTCAAGGATCCAAAGAACCGTTGGAGTTAGGGCTGAAAATCAGCAACTCAAACTGACAGTCAGTTACATACACAACGGCCAACAAAATTTACGGATGAAAAATAGCTAGCCTTTTGTGGTCGTATATGGAAACTGAAATCCCAAACTAACAGTCAGTTAGGCAAACTAACAGTCAGTTTGACGAAAACATCGACCAGTTTAAAAGAAAACTCAGATAAAACCAGCTGAGGTCGAAACACAAACTGACAGTCAGTATGGGCATACTGACAATCAGTTTAGTACAAAAAATTTTGGCCAAAAAAACACACTCTCTAGACAATTGTCAGTTAACAAAACTGACAATTCAAACTGACAGTCAGTTTAGCAAACTGACGGTCAGTATAGATAAAAACAGCTATAACTTTTAATCCAGAGATCCGATTGAAGTGTTTGATAGCTCGTTTGAAAGATATTTTAAAGGATATCTTTTTGCCAATAGAAGAAAAAGCCAGATCTGCCTAGATCTTTCCAAAAAATGCAAAAACACTTCTGCTATCAAAAACTCAATTGAAAAACCAAATAACTAATAGTCAGTTAAAAACATCCATAACTTTTGATCCAGAAATCCGATTTAAGTGTTTGATAGCTTGTTTGAAAGATAGTTTAAAGGGATACATTTTTGTCAACAGAAGCAAAAACCAGATCTGCCTAGATATTTCTAAAAAATTGAAAAACTAAACTGAAAATCCAAATATTTCAAAACCAAAATCAAATCAAATCCAACCGAAAATGATGCAATGCAATGACCTAATAATTTCTCGATTCATGTTGGAGATTTAGAGAGGACATGCAACCCCTCTTTAGTACGGTTAAAACTAAGAAATAATTTCCTAAACCGATCAAACTCCAAACACCGAGATCGGTCAAAATAAAACAAATATTACCTCAGGTCCTTTGCATCTTTAATCCTTACAACTTTCGTTTTGGTGACCTTGCACTTGCGATCTTGACTTCCAACCTTGAACTGCGACCACAGCCAATATTGTGACCTTGCGCTTGCGACTTTGGACCTATGACCTGTAGATCTTCCCGGATCACTTGTAAACTTTGCAGAAATCGCTCTGCATAGAAATAGCTCAAAGACAAAGTTAGTCCAAAACACTTAATGTCATCAATAATCAAAATCAATCTAAAAGGGCCTAAATGCAACAATCATGACCAACACCACTCGAGAAGGAATCAAAGAAATTATCAACAAATCTTGGCCTCTTGGGTATTTCTCGCACATGCGTGTCATGGGGTTGACGACGCATGTGGGAACAATCATGGACAAACTCTCGACACAAGTCTCTTGTCAACCTAAAACAAAAGCCTACAAGATGTCCATCTGTGCCACAATATGAACAATGATATACCGGTCTAGCAGAGACATTGGTACGGGAGGAAGATGCAACATGTGACTTAGGAGCAGACTTGCCCTCAGAAGAACCAAGTTTGGAAGAATTTTTGAGACCTACTTACCTTTGAAAGAAACCCAAGAAGAAGTATCAACTTTAAGCACTTGGGGTTTTTCGACCATACTAGGCATGTACCCAATCCCCTCCTTGTTAAAGGAACACTTCGATGTGTCTAAAATGAGATCAAGATTCTTCTCCCCATTAGAAAACATCTTCAAAACAGATTTAAGATATTCAATTTCATTTATCAAAAGAAGACAGTCGGGACAAGAAACGAGCGAATCTTCTAAAACTTTTTCTTTGAGTTTGAGGTTCTCACATGACAGACATGTTTTGGTCCTCATGTTCTGGAGTTCCTTCTCAAGACAATCAGCAAATGACTCCGTCAAGGATTCCAACTCCTTTTCAAGTTCAACACACTTGATGCATGGAGTGGCCCCGTAAGACATCAAAGTCATGCCACAAAGAAATACAAGAAGCACAAGAACTCGACTTGCAAGACTCAAGCTCCAAACATGCAGAATCAAGCTCAGAATGCAAAGATCCAAGTGAAAGCCTCAAATAATTAATCTCAGAATGCAAAAAAAAAAAAGACAAAGCTCACAAGAATCAGAATCAAAGGCGCTTGAGCTCTTTCTCAAAAAGTCATCACGCTCCTTTTTCAAAGACTAAACCTTACTCCTCAAAGAATCAATCTAAGAATCTCGTGCGAGAAGAGCTTCTAAGAGCTGGTCTTCACTCACCTTGCCCATATCAGAGTCAAGATCATCCTCATTGATGTCGTCATCTCCAAGGGCCATGAAGCATAAGTCGGTGAAGTCATCATCACTATCATGAGAAGAGATAGCAGTCTTGTTGTCCTTATCAAGACCATCATCACTCAGCTCATCAAGAGCGGACATGAAGGCTTTGTGGATAGTCTTCCTCACAGTTTCAAAATTCTTCTTCTTCATTTCACAAATTGAAGTGTTCTTTTTCTCCGACTCTTTAGTGGTGCCCTTGAGGATAGGGCAAAGAGCACGGATGTGGCCAGACTTGCCACACTCAAAGCATATGACCTCTCCTCTCTTTCCTCTCTTCTCTCTTCTTGCTTTCCAAACCCTCACAAATTTATTAGTAATCAAAGCAAGCTCATCATCAGAAAGCACATCTAGAGCCTCATCCTCAAGAGAAGTAAGAGCAAAAAGTGAAAAACCAAATGAGGACCCTGAAGACCCAGATGAGCTAGGATGTGCGGTGTGTAATGTCAACGGCTTAGATTTAGGAGGAGACATTGCCACCCTAGTCATCTCATAAGTCTTGAGAAAAGAATACAAATACTTAGTCATCAAAACATCTAGATCCTTAGCCTCCATAATGGCGGTGGTTTTGACATGCCAAACCATTGGAGTCAAGGAACGTAGGATCTTGCGACATCTCTCAGACTCAGAAAGATTTTTGCCTACATAACTCAGCTTGTTGATAAGAGTATCAAAACAAGTGAAAAATCCATCAATAGACTCACCCAACTGCATCATGAACTACTCATACTCAGATGTCAAAAGCTCATACTTCACACTCTTAACTTGAGTGGTACCCTCATGGAAACCTTCGAAGGCTTCCCAAATATCATGAGCGGTGGAAAGCCACAAGATGCGGTTGTACTCAATCCTTCCTATGGCTCCATAGATATAGTTCATCACCCTCTGGTTGAGTAAGGCCTATGCTCTATTAGACTCATTAATTTCAGCAGGCTCCACATATGCATCTTCAATGATCTTTCATGAGTGGAAGCCTTGACACTTGATGTATATCTCCATGTGCTTCTTCTAATATGGAAAGTCATCTCCATCGAAGATAGGTGGCTTTCTTATGTACTTTTCGATCTCCATGGCTAAAGAGATGGTGAAGTCTACAAACAAGAGCAACACCGGGCTCTAATATCAATTGAAAGACCAGGATAGAAAACCGAGAGAGGGGTGAATTGATTTTGCAATATAATTCCCAAAAAGCAAGCAAAAGAAACAAGAGAAGGTATGAAGATGTTAGGGGTGCTCAGATATCTCAAATATAGCTATCCTCAATTATAGCACCATCTCTCTTGATATCCAAAAATCTTCGTATACAAAAAAAAAAGAGAAATAAAAAGAAATAAGAAACAAGAAACAATCAACTACAAGTATTTAAACAACCAATTCTGAGTATTTAAACAAGCATATACAAAAATTTAAATAATCAAAAGAGAGAAGATTTAACTTCTTATAAAATATTCAAAAACCAAGAAAAGAATACAAAAGTTTCAAAAAAACTAAGCACAATAGCTAAAAAAAACTCTCTCAAAGAGATTGGAAGCTCTCTGTAGCAACTCCTCTTATATAGACTCACTCCACATCTAGGATAATCTCTATAATCCATGTGGGACTAATCCTAATAGCTAGTGGAGATTTGGGCCTAAAGCCCATTTAGTCCAACTCCTAATCACTCATTTTACAATATTCGGAATTACAAAATTTTCCACACAACAAACACTAAAACAAACATAACTTCATCATCCAAACTCCGATTTTGATGTTCTTGGATCCATTGGAAAGCTAACTTCGAGCCCTACAACTTTTCTGTTAACACTTGTCTGAGATTACGTCCCGATCAGCACAAAATCATTTCTCAAGTAGAGTCTTTTGCATAACCTTCCATACAGAGCCCATAGACCGTCTCAATGACTTTCTCGAGCGTTGTGAGCACCACCTGTGCTCACTATAATGTCTCCATGTGTCCATCTTAATAACGAATAGCTCGCCTCCAACCGGGAAGCCTCTCCCATTTCGGACCCCGACCGGCAACCTCCACACTTCCACCAATTCGAGCCACTTCGTACATCTTGTTGCAGCACGACTCTAGGTACTTGTGTAGCAACGCCCAGCGTCTCCGCAAGTCTCTAGTGCCTCCGACATATCCCGAACCCATCGAGTCTCCAACTCGTCCATGAGTGTCACTCCGATGATTTAACCTTGTCGTGAGTACAACATAATTTCGAAATACCTAAAAGTTACATCACAACCAAAAAAACCCATCATCTAACACTGTTTATACATAATGACAACATAAACGAACATAGAAAAATGTATCCAATTCAAAGTATTGTCAAATTAAAAATCATACAAGTTTAGGCAATCATATGGGTTTATAAATCCTAACAACATCTCAAAACAATAAATAATATAGTATTTTTATAAGTAATCTGAATACTAAGCATAATCTTCCAACTACAAGAGCGCTTAGTTGCATAAATAGAAGGAAAAAAACAATTGGAGCATATATGATTTTTTTTAAGGTAGGACACCTAGAAATTATTATGATGTGAAATGGACTGTTCTTAACTAAAGTTGGCATATCATTTTTAACAAAAATGTAGCATCCTCGTAACAGTTTGCACATATCTTGTCTCAGCTGGCTGTTGCAAGCCTCCAATAGATACTCATTACCAGTAGAAAAAAAAAAAAAAACTACTGAGAAGTTGGAGATGGACAGGGAAGAAACCATGCGCCTTTCACAACCAGAAAGGATAACAAAATACTAAATTAACTTGAAAATTAACCATGAGAGAGAGAGAGAGAGAGAGAGAGAGAGAGAGAGATCATGGGAGCTGCTAGTGGAGCCGAGGGGAGCCGAGGAGAGGGCGTTGGGGTGCTGCAAGGGAAGCTCCAAGCAGCAATGGAATGATGAGATATCCCCAGGGCAGAAGCTCACATATAAATTTGGGAGAGTTCGGGTAAACCTAGAATATTTTTCTTATTCTTCCCCAATCCATAGAAAACGAGATCGTGCATTCGTGCTACTTTTTTTCTTTCACACGACCATGAAGATTAAAGGGAGAATAAGATTTAGGGCTAAGCCTACATGGGGTCTACTTGTCATCATCTCAATTGAGTCATTGTCTCCTTGAGGAAGTGGGGGGCAGCTTCACCTGTGGAGGGGGGGACCCTCCTTGTCACCGAAGGCTTGCCATAGGATCACCAGATCTGAGTGGGGCCTATGACCCCGGTCCTTAACACGTGGGTTCACCCCTGCTCGGTGTAATACTAACTGCCTATAAAAGAGGCAAATGCAATACTGACAACTACAGCTGAACAGTAGGTTAAAGTCAGCCAGTGATTATTGAATGTTTGGCAGCCTCAATCATGATCCATAAATGTCCCACTATGGACACAATTCCAAATATTTCCTGCAAAAATTAGGAAATGTTGAACACCCTAATAGGAACAAGAGAGAAACAACACTTTTCTTTGGTTAAGTACCTAAGGTGGGCAACAATTGTTGTTCTTCCAGATGACCGATAAGGAAAAGCAGAATTTGGACACGAAGTATTATGCCAGAAAGCTCATAATTGCCAACCAAGCAAAATTCTACTCACCACCAAAACTAGTTCATGGACAAGTATCAGCACTAACAGTAGCTGTTCTTACTGATCACATTAGTTTAATCGGGACTTCACCTGGCAAAAGATCTGATGCAAATGCTAAATATAAGATATCTCAGACTATTCCATAGAGCTAATTCCATCTGATGCAACACACAAGAAAGATAAACAGCATTAATAGTATGTTTTGGCAGACAACTTGCAATTTGAACAGCATGCGTATCATCCAATTAGAAGAGAGAGGTTCCCTTTCCCTTCTTGTCTCCACCGATTTCAAAGTGCTTGCACCTCTGAAGTTAAGTTGCAACCAAAGTGTCAACACATGCCAAGGTACTTTCAATAACAAAAAAGCATACAATGGGGAGACAAAAAGACCTTGATGGCATGCTGAGAGTAATGTTTGCAGCTCTGGCACTGCAGCTTCAACACAATTTTCTTTGTTGTCTTGGCCTGAGATGCACCACAATATCAAACAACCAGAACCAAGAAAACATCACAGAAGTAACATTAAAGAGCCTCGACAGCAGCTTGCACTTATCTTTGGTATCTGCCAAGATCTAGGTATCAGGATCAAACCTTCTTGTGGAAAACTGGCTTTGTCTGTCCACCATATCCTGATTGCTTGCGGTCATACTGACGCTTCCCCTGAGCAGAAAGGCTATCCTTACCCTTCTTGTACTGGGTAACCTTGTGAAGGGTGTGCTTCCTGCATTCCTTGTTCTTGCAGTAGGTTTTCTTGGTTTTTGGAACATTCACCTAAAAAATGAATACAACCTACTTAGTCCAAGAAAAATAAATAAATAAAGGAACTGAAATTCTTAGGTAAAAAAATTAATAATGGGAAATCTATTAAATGCAATGCTTAAGCTCCAAATATCTTATGAGCTAGTTTCAAATGGAAAGATATAGGGAAGCAATCCAATAAAAGCATTATTGGCTTGTTAGTGTTAGTGATATGTTCTAGAGAAAATCACAAAGATGTATTTATTTTTGTTATATTTATGAACATTTGAATAATGTGTTATTTTGTTTTGAATAAATTATCATCTTAATTCGATCAATAAGTGTGTGACTTGTTCGTGAAACTCTAAATTTATTTGAAGATATTATTCTAATAAAGTCTCTAATCCATTATCTTTAAATATACATTATTGATTAATAGATCAGCACATTATTGATTGATAGTCATATTTCACGGACCATGGATATAACATATCAAATTAATAATGTTGACATATATTTGAGAATATAATATTGGATAGACCCATTTTGACACTGTTTGAATTTGTCTTTTAAGTATCACCAGTTGATCTCAAATAATATTTATAATTGATCCTTAGATTTGAGATCATCATAGTTTTCTACAAGTATAGTAGTATATTTTGATATTCCTAAACTCTACTTTTCATTGAGTACTAATAAAGGTAATAATCGGTATGCTATAAGTCATACGGAAGAATGTGAATGATTAAGATGAAATTTGCATCTCTCATATAATGAGAGATATTTCTAGACCTCTCGATATAGATGAATTGAGAAGTGGATGACCATGTCGTTTGTGGTTGAATGTCAACTACGGGGAGATTAGTTCACTATGAGATCCAGAAAAGATTAAACTATGCAAAGGTGGTGATGAGGACATCACTCATATGCATACGCCCGAGACTCCTCCAGTTGTGATGCAAGGACCCATCACAAGAGCACGAGCACGGCAATTGAATCAACAGGTGAGCTCGTTCCTAAGTGTCCGTGTATATACTTGTGAGGATAGTATGCTACCTAATGATATTATTGATTATATTGTACTTAGGAACTTTGGAGAGGATCATGAAGGCCTTGGGAACCAGCAAGGGCCAGGAGGGAGGCAAGGAGGGCGTCCAAGTCAAGTTGGAGTCCCAATTCATCTCGGAGTCGGAGTCCCAATTCATCTCGGAGTCGACTACCTCGGCCACCAGGAGCAGTGTTCACTAAAATCGTCGCCCAGGCCACAAACGGACTCCGATTTCAATGATCCACATATGTATCAAAAGCTAAGGAGATAACCTTTCCAATGGCACCGGTTTCAGGTCAATTGGACTGCTGAGTCGACAGGAATTCGCGTTACAAGTTGGCGGACAGAATCTGTCCCAGGGTGCTGCGTCACCAATTTGGGCCTTTGGCCCATGTATCGTGTTGGAGTCCATCACGGACACGTCTAGGGTTTCTAGGACGTCCCTTAGCCCTTATATTCAGTAGCCGCCGCTAGGGTTTGCTTTGGGTTTTGCTTAGATTAATCTGTCAAAGAACAGTTTCGCCGTGTATCGGTTTGTAGAACCCCAACTCGTGAGATTCAATTTATATTTGCAATATTTCAGATTGCTTCTTTCTCGTTCTTGCTTGTGTTCTCGATTCGCATGCAGGGATAAGCCTTCTTGGCGAGGTCAATCGTGTTTGTGCATGGTTGATAACCAACGGAGCCGTGGTGTAGCGATTGCTGGGTTCGGATCGGTTCTGATCGGAAGCCGGATCGTCAACGTCGAGTCTCCACCAATCGACTTACCTCTACCTGTCGGAAGATCGGGCCACCGTGCGCATCAAGTGGTATCAGAGCCTCGGTTTCCCGTCAGGTATCATTGTATCCCCTTTAGTTTTGTTTTGCCATCGTCCTTGAGTCCAGAAAATTTGCCCCACAAAAAAGTTCATCATCAATTCCGCTGTCCTACAACCCTTTGAGCTTTGCAATTTCGTTTTCAGTATCATATTGTTGAGTATTGATCCATAGTCATCGTCTTGTTGCTGGTTTGAGGTCGCGAGCCGCCTTGTGTCAATTGCCCTGCAACGCTGGCCATCCTTTTTCACCCGCAAACCTAATCCTATTCTAGCCTAACCGGGAGAAAGATCTGAATTCGCGAGCAATTCCAGATTGTGCAGTGTTCACTAAAACTGGCATAACTTTTGCATACGAACTCCGATTTGGGTCTACTTTTTTTTGTTTCGAAGGGGACGATGACGCGCATCTGAAAATTCCACAAGTCTTTGGACCTGTGCATTTTTTTTGACCCTCAAAAAAAGCTTCTAAGACCGAGTTTCGACGCCCGGAAGTTTGCTGTCCTGTTTTGTCAATTCTTTCGGGCATCGGTTTCCTGTCGTTTGTTGCTTCAAATTGTGAGATTTTTGTTTCTCCTATGAGTTAAGAGGTATATATTTGTGTTAGAAAAAAAAAAGAAGTGAAAAAAAAAATAAAAAAATAAGAGGAGAGAAAGAGCCAAACCGGCAAAAAAAAAAAAAAAAAACAGAGAGAAGAGAAAGAGAAGTAGAAAATCAGAATTGCTTGCATCCTTTGAGTCCTTTGTGCTGTGATATATCCCTTGCTAGGTTGAACTAGTTCTAGGAGCACGCTTAGGCCAGCAACTGTGACAAGAACTTTGAATCTTTATTCAGCTTTGCTAACTGTTTTCGAAATTTGCTAATCCTTGCTACTATACTTTGCCTTCCAAGCTCCACCTTTCTTCTGATCAGTTCAGGTTCAATTCGGCAATTGCTACACTCAAGCTTGTCACGGTATCACGAACCAGCCGCCGGTTGTACCACCTGTTGCATTGGTAAGAACACTTGTAAGAGCGTGGTAAGACGCTTGAGAGTAAGTGAAACCACCTTCTGCCGCCAAAGTAGTTGATAGGGATTATACCACCGGTTGTTTTTGTTTCTTTTGTCTTTCTTTCAACTAACAATGGCAGGTAATGAGGAAGATGAGTGTGTTACACGGAACGAGCTTAACAACGCGCTCAATGACATCAACGCAAACATCGCAAGGATCGGCCAAGATAACGACCAAAGATTGGAGAGGATAGAGCGAAGCATCGCCAATCTTCTTACCAGGTTGGAAAATTTTGAGAGACAGCCGCCTCCCAATGGAGCTCGTAGAGTGGAAGATCAAGAAGAGTCTGTCGCGGGAGATGAAGTGGATGGAGAGGGCCATGATGCCTTTGCCGCTCGCGCCGCTGCACAGGATGTGCGACAACAACAACGCCTGAATAACAACCGTCAAGGTATGGGAGGTAACAATTTTAATCCTCGTAATGGTCGTGGACATGATGATTCTTTTGCTAGGGTTAAATTTACCATACCATCTTTTTCTGGTACTTATGATGCTGAAGTTTACTTAGATTGGAAAATGACAGTTGAACAAAAATTTAACTCCCATCTTGTTCCTGAGATACATAGAGTTAGACAAGCTACTAGTGAGTTTAAAGATTTTGCTATCATTTGGTGGAATGAGATAGTAAATGCTGGATTAGCACCTGATACATGGGATAGATTAAAACAAGCTATGCGTAGAAGATTTGTTCCTCCTTCTTATAAACGTGATATGCGCAAGAATTTGCAACGCTTAAATCAAAATAATAAATCTGTTGAGGAGTACTACCAAGAGCTACAAATAGGCATGTTGCGTTGTGAGGTAGTTGAGGATGAGGAGGATAAGATGGCTCGTTTTTATGGGGGATTACGGCGCGAGATTCAGGACATAATTGATTACAAAGAATATAATTCTATCAATAAATTGTTCCAGCTTGCTATGTTGGCAGAAAATGAATTGCAGGGAAAACAGCAAAGGCCAAGGAGTAATTTCGGCAACATACCCACACCAAAGACGACGCCGGGGACAACCAAATCAGCTCCACCCCTTTCTGTTCGGTCTGCTGCCCCCTCCATGAGTAGGGCGCGTTCAGCAGCACCATCACCGCCATCACGAGTTCCCGAGGTGAGTAAATCTAACCATGTGCAGGCACCAACAAAGAGTTCTTCATCGGTGGCTTCCACGGGTCGAACAACGGAAATTGTGTGCCACCGATGCAAGGGGATGGGCCATGTCATGAAGGATTGCCCAAGTCGTCGAGCGTACATTGCAACAGAAGAAGGTGGGTACATTAGTGCTAGTGATGTTGAGGATGAATATGCTCTTGTAGCTAACCTTGCAGATAATGAGGATGACCATGAGACGGACGACGATGATGAGGAGATTTTAGGGACCGCTGCCACCAAGAATTATAGGACAATCATTGTGCAACGAGTGTTGAGCGCTCAAATGGAGCAAGCGGACAGGCTACAACACCATAATTTGTTTCAGATGTACCTCATCGTCAAGGACCGTCGTGTTCGTGTCATAATTGATGGTGGGAGCTGCAATAACTTGGTGAGTTCAGATCTGGTGGAGAAGCTTTGCTTGCCCACACGTGCACACCCTCATCCCTACCATATTCAATGGTTCAATAACAGCGGTAAGGTGAAGGTAACACAAACTGCGAGAGTGCAATTTTCCATTGGAACATACCATGAATTTGCTGATTTTGATGTAGTGCCTATGCAAGCATGTTCCCTTTTGTTAGGCCGTCCATGGGAATTTGATACTGATGCAATTCATCACGGTAGAAGTAACAAATACACTCTTATGCACAAGGGGAAGAAAATCACTTTGCTCCCTATGACTCCTACTGAAATTGTGCAATGTGACAAAGAGAGAGCTGAAAATGAGCGAAAAGAGAGTGCGCTTGAATCTGAAAATCAGCAAGTGGCTAAAAATATTTTCCCACCTAAGAAAGACAAGAAAGAACCTAGTTCTAGGTCCGAGGGAATTAAATTGAAGGGTAGTGTTATGCTTGCTACAAAATGTGACCTTGCTGAAATTAATGAGAATGAGGCACCGTGCTATGCTTTGATATGCAAAGATGCTTTGTTTTCATTGGATGATATGCCCAGTACTTTGCCTCCTGCTGTCACTAACCTTTTGCAGGAGTATGCAGATGTTTTTCATGCCGAGATACCTCCAGGACTCCCACCCATACGAGGGATTGAGCACCAAATTGATTTGATACCTGGAGTGAGTTTGCCAAACCGAGCTGATCGTTTTCCGGAATTGCGAAAGTCTAAATTAATGCCTAGAGCTGATGGTCCTTTCAAGATACTTGAGAAAATAAATGATAATGCATATAAACTTGGGTTGCCGCCCGAATTTGGGATTAGTCCCACATTTAACATTGCAGATTTGAAACCGTTCATGGGAGAAGAAGATGAGCTTGAGTCGAGGACGACTCCACTTCAAGAGGGGGAGGATGATGAGGACATCACTCCTATGCATACGCCCGAGACTCCTCCAGTTGTGATGCAAGGACCCATCACAAGAGCACGAGCACGGCAATTGAATCAACAGGTGAGCTCGTTCCTAAGTGCCCGTGTATATACTTGTGAGGATAGTATGCTACCTAATGATATTATTGATTATATTGTACTTAGGAACTTTGGAGAGGATCATGAAGGCCTTGGGAACCAGCAAGGGCCAGGAGGGAGGCAAGGAGGGCGTCCAAGTCAAGTTGGAGTCCCAATTCATCTCGGAGTCGGAGTCCCAATTCATCTCGGAGTCGACTACCTCGGCCACCAGGAGCAGTGTTCACTAAAATCGTCGCCCAGGCCACAAACGGACTCCGATTTCAATGATCCACATATGTATCGAAAGCTAAGGAGATAATCTTTCCAATAGCACCGGTTTCAGGTCAATTGGACTGCTGAGTCGACGGGAATTCGCGTTACAAGTTGGCGGACAGAATCTGTCCCAGGGTGCTGCGTCACCAATTTGGGCCTTTGGCCCATGTATCGTGTTGGAGTCCATCACGGACACGTCTAGGGTTTCTAGGACGTCCCTTAGCCCTTATATTCAGTAGACGCCGCTAGGGTTTGCTTTGGGTTTTGCTTAGATTAATCTGTCAAAGAACAGTTTCGCCGTGTATCGATTTGTGGAACCCCAACTCGTGAGATTCAATTTATATTTGCAATATTTCAGATTGCTTCTTTCTCGTTCTTGCTTGTGTTCTCGATTCGCATGCAGGGATAAGCCTTCTTGGCGAGGTCAATCGTGTTTGTGCATGGTTGATAACAAACGGAGTCGTGGTGTAGCGATTGCTGGGTTCGGATCGGTTCTGATCGGAAGCCGGATCGTCAACGTCGAGTCTCCACCAATCGACTTACCTCTACCTGTCGGAAGATCGAGCCACCGTGCGCATCAGGTGGCACATTTCTTACCTTGGATTTAATCTGGTATCGTATGACAAGAGGATCAACATGAAGACATTATAAAGGTTCGTTGATTATGATCTTCATGTATATTTGGCTGGTCGTTATATCCTGCTAGAGGCCACTACTGACTTACAATTCGGGTAAATATTTTCGGGTCGTGACTAAGTATGCATGAACCTACATGATAACACACTTAACGGGTTGGAACAATGCAATTTCGTATTAAATCTATTATGGGGTTTCCGTACTAGATTCAAAGACTTAATATTAGATGCCTTATGCATTCGGATTGGTTTTGTTATGGGGTTTTCGTATCAGACTCGGAGATCTAATGTTACTCTTTCTGCATTCGGACTAGGTCTGTTATGAGGTTTTCGTATCAGATACGAAGATTTAATATTAGACTCCTCCTGCAGTTCGGATAAGATTCATATCATATCAAGAAACCTAATCTGTTAAGATTTCTTCTGCAAAGCTCTATATAAAGAGAGATATGATGGGCTTTGAGATCATCAAGAAAACAATAGCTGTCATCAGCTGTCATCTCCTCTAAAGAAATAATAGCCTCTAAACCTTTGTCGTGCGCATGGTACTAGCACACCATCGTCTGACGTTTCATCCCGGTATATGTGGATACCGGTAGAGACGCTACTGTAATTGTTGTGCTGATTAGGACGATCCGTGAGCGGTCGCTGTCATCTACATCCGCTAATCAGGACGATTCGCAAACGGTTGCTATGAACATTCGATCACTTCACTAAATCTACTTCCGCTGTTTGTAACAATCTAATCTATAATCTATTATTTATAGCCTTTGAGTAAAATTTTTTTAAAATTCTGCTAATGGAGCTTACTCGGTTTCCTACAGTTAGTTATACAAAAAGTGACCAATAGTGGAACAGAAACTTGAGTTAAAATTATCAAATACTATTTAAGGAAAGCAACTAAAGAAGAAAGATAACAGATGAAATTGATGCAAGGTAAGAATTCAGAACAATTTTCAAATATAGATGAATATCACACTACAACCTTGCAACCAAGTTTAATAATATCATAATATCATTCAATTTATAAGTAAAAAATCATAAACATCAAAACAGACTGCTTGAAATTGTAGAATGTAGACATAGCCCATAAGGGAGAACTCTGGATGAACTAAGAAAGATTCCAAAAAAAGATCATAATTATCTCTTTCTGTGAATTTCAGTTCGTGCTTTCATACAAAAAAAAAATTGATGTCTTCCTTTTAGGCTAGTCTATTCACCATAGAGAACTAGATCATAATAGGATAAGATCTAGGAAAGTTGCAACCAAAGAACAGCTGAAACATTGTGTTCACAGTTATCAGTTAACACTTTTTGATTGGTAACAGGCTTAGATCTAACACTTAAGACATCTCGCACAAATTAGCAACCAGCAAGACACATGGAGACGCCCAAAACCAAAAGAATCAAATATAAGGAAATTTCGTTCTTACGGTCATGTAAACAAGGATTGAAATGAACATTAAGGGGCTTATTTTCCAATTAAAACAGTATTAATAATGCAACAAATATTAAGGTGGGACTCCCTATTGTCTCCTGCACCACATCTCAAAATCAAAGGTCAAATTATAAAATTCACTACCTCTAAAACCTCAATTTAGATAATACAAACTCAGAAGCAGTGCATAGAGACAATAGAATTTCATATTATTTAAGGGCATGACTTGTGCTTCTAATGATTATACTTGTAAAGATCCCTCTTCTTTCTATCACTTCCTGATAAAGTCACCCATATAAATCAAAACACCACCACCCACATTCTTATTAGAAGATTCTTTGGTATCTTGCCTTGAAGAAGAGTTCATGTAACACCCAGCTGCAGTTTGGCGCAAGTGGCCTAGCTGCAGTTTGGCGCAAGTGGCCTAGTCGTGTATGGGTTAGTCGTGCATGGGTTAGTGTCATATTGACAGTTCATCTTAAGATAACACTATATATATAAAGTCAAGAGAACCAATCATTTCAACCAGATTAACCCTTTTAAGCGATGTGAGAACAAAAACACAAGTGTTGGTATGAAATGATGTAATAAGGGTGTTACAGATCATTTAAGTCACAACTAAACACCATATCATGAAACCTCAATATATCAGTGACTGACAGCCATTTGTCACATCGACTTCGGCAGACATCATTATCCGCCTCTTTGAACTCATAATGGCTAATACAAAGCCAGTTCAAAGGGGACCATCCATTAACATATGCCAGGTCTCATTTAAATTAGACCAACATACTTCGATCCACCATGTAAATTCAAAAGTTTGGTTCAGTGACTCAGTCCTTTGCTACAAATGGCTATACTAACCTCCTCTCATCTCACAAATACTATGGCTGCCTATCGTTTAGCAATTCTCATATTAACACAAAACCATTATGTCAACAGTTCTTGTGAATCCAACAGACAAATCCATCAAATGCCTCTTTTAACTAACTTAAAAACGTACAATGCAACAAAAACTAAGCAATATCTAGAGAACTCTATAACAAAAACCTAAACAACAAAGACCTCACATCGTCCCTCCTAGCAAATCCTACTACAAATCAGATCTCAAACATAATTTACCCGCCAAACACCCAACAATTACTTTGCTAAAGTACGAATCCCGAACGCATAACGGAGTACAAATCAAATCCAAGAGCGTGTCCAAGAAAAAAACGCAATATTACTCCCGCAACATATCCAAGAACATGTCGATCTCAAACATGATTTACTCATCAAGCACCCAACAACTTCCTCATGCAGAACAAGAAAGAATGACTTTGCTAAGCTACTTCCAATCTTGAATCCACAAACATAACGGGAAACAGAGCACAATCAAATGGCAGCCCGGACCACACCATAACCAAATCAAAAACGCAATATTACGTTAAAAAGCAATGATAGGAAAAGGAAGAAACTAATTGATCTCTAGAAGAGGAGGAGGAGCAAGAGAACATGTGGGATCACCGACCATGGCTGCGTTCTCCTCGGTGTGGCGCGGCGGCACGAACTATGTTGCGAAAAGCCTATCAGCGCTATATCTAAGAAATTTTGTACGCATAATACATAAAAAACAATAAATACGAAAATTACACAGTAAAAAAAAATCACTCGCGAAGCTAACTGTTCACATTCTATTTATAGTTATAAAATCGACACCTAAAGTAACCCCCGATGAAAAACCCACTAATCGATACTCTGACTAGTAACTGTTGAAGCAGTATGACTCCCAACCCCGCAACCCAAGTATCCATAGAAGCAGCTCGAAAAAAAAAAGAAAAATAGAGCAGAGGAAAGGATGAGAGGAGAAAAAGAGAAAAGACGAGGAAGAGGGTTGGAAGAGAAAAATCAAAAAATCAGCGAATGTGAAAATATTTAAGTATTTGATTGTTTTTTCTGTCAATAATTAGTTTAAATCTAATTAAATTAACTGATGTTTAAATTAATATTGTAGAAAATTTAGATTTGTTTTAGTAAATGTAGATATGATTTGTATTTATTTTAAAATAGTTATTTGTTGGAAGAATCATTGTATGCTCAAAATTAAGGTTTTTTTCTGGATTTTTCTTTGGGAGAGATTAAACACAAGAGAAATGTTAATAAGAAAGAATATGGTTATTCTTTCAAATACTTGTGATTTATGCTCAAAATGTCTTATTGAAACTCAACTTCATATCTTCTTTAAGTGTATTTTTGCAACTCAATACTGGAATTTGATTGGAATTGAGTGGATATTGAATTCTTCTTTACTGGATATAATTTGGAAAGCAAGGAATGATAATCTAGTTTTCAAAGATTTTTTTCATGGAGATTATCATTGTGGCTCTTTGGAATATTTGAAAATTTTGGAATAAAAGGATTTTTCAACATAATGTTCTGAATCTCTCGGATTGGAAGCGGGCTTTCACTTCTGACTTGAAGCTAGTTGTGTTTCGATCGCCGGAAAGGATTAGAATTCAAATTTTAAGATGGATTGACTTATTGTAATTTTTCTCTTTTCTTTTTCTTTTCTTGATCTTGCACTCTTCTTTTTTCTTTCCTTATATAAAGCCTTGGTAAAAAAAAATTGTAGATCTGACCTCTAGATATGTCGTGGTATTTAAAAATACCCCGATAGGTTTTCGAACGTGCGCAACACGTGTACAGTGACACGAGCTGACCGTGTGACGGGTAACCTCCCGTCAGGCAATCACAGAGATTGACATGGATAGTTTATACAAGTTCGGGTCTCAGTGAGAACTCTACTCCTATCGGCATCCCCTAACGTAAGTCAGCTAGAGAGATCCTCTCTCAGGGAGAGATCTCTAAGGAATGCCTATTTGCTTTGAGTGTGTATAAAATGAATTGGGTTGTTCTACAAGAGGGTATATATAGGCCCCAAAGACGTAAAATGACTAAAAAGCCCTAGTTGTGACCGCCGGATCGAAGGGCACCTTCGCCTTTTCACAGGGTAAGGGCCCTGGATGCTTGACAAGTGCCATCGCCAGTTCCCGAGGTATCCTTGACGTCATCCATCCCCCAGGCTTCCAGGTTCGGGTGGTCGGCCCCGGGCACTTGAATCCCGGCGATCGGACCCGGACACTCAAGATGCACCTGGGGTACCGGCGGGAGGTTTCACAATGCCTATGACCGGGGTCTCAGGGTTCCCGTGAGCGGTCGTGATATCAACGATCGGAGGACTGAGGGGACCGTGGGTCCTAATGGGAGCCGTCCGTGTCTTTCCACGATAGGCGTCTGTGGTTTTCCACAGGAGGCGCCCATGGCTCACCACAGGAGGCGTCCGTGGCTTCCCACGGGAGGCGTCGGTGACTATCCACAGTAGACGTCCGTGGCTTTCCACGAGAGGCGTCCGTGGCTCACCACAGGAGGCGTCCGTGGATGTCCATGATAGGCGTCCGTGGCTCACCACGGGGGGCGTCCATGGCTTTCCACAATAGACGTCCATGGCACACCACGGGGGGCATCCGTAGCTCCCCACAGGAGGCGTCCGTGTGGCTCACCACGGGGGGTGTCCTTGGCTCCCCACGAGAGGTGTCCGTGGCTTTCCACAATAGGCGTCTATCGCTCCCCACGGGGGGCGTCCGTGGGTTTCCACGGGAGGCATCCGTGGCTCTCCACCTGAGGCATCCGTGGCTCACCACAGGATGCGTCTGTGGCTTTCCATGAGAGGCGCCCTTGGCTCTCCATGTAAGGCGTCTGTGGCTCACCACAGGAGGAGTGAGTGGTGTTGTATCTAGGCCCTTTTTAGGTTAATTTTGATTATTAATGATATTAAGTATCTTGGACTAATCGTGTCTTTGAGCTATTTGTATGCAGTGTTATTTCTATAAAGTTTGCAAGTGATCTGGGAAGGTCTGCAAGTCGCAAGCGCAAGGTCACAGTGTCGAGGTCGCAGTCCGAGAACGTGAGCCAAAGTCGCAAGTGCAATGTTACCAAGAAGGAAGCTGCAAAGACCTAAGGTAAGTGCTTGTTTATTGTACTAATCTTGGAGTTTGGAGTTTGACCGGTTTTATAAGATTTTCTTTTTTAATTTAAACCGTACTATTAAGAGGTGTTGCAAAACCGCTTTTAGTTCCGACAAAAACTGAGAAACTCTTAAGTCATATGTTGCATTCGCATGCATTCACAATCTTAGTCAAGAATCTCAAAGAGGAACTGAAACTGGTCATTCGAGTGCTGTTTATTTGACCAGGTACTGTTCATTCAACCAGTAACACTGTTTATTCGACCAGTGGTCACACGAGTATTGTTCATGTACCAGACACTATTCATGCACTGTTCATTCGACTAGTAGTCACACGAGTATTGTTCATTTGACCAGACACTATCCATGCACTGTTCATTTGATCAGTTACTGTTCATAGGACCAGTAGCACTGTTCATTCGACCAGAGGTTCCAACGGCTATTTACTAGCCGTTATAGGTCGTAGCTGGCTGTTAGCTATACTGATTTCTTTCTTTTTCGACCACAACGATTAGCTGACAGGTTGGGCTATAAATACAGGTGTTTTGAGCAGTATTTTCACACATCTCAAGCTACATTCTCATACACATTTTTGAGCAATCTCTGTACACACCTTTGAGCTTCTTTTCTATACATTTTGAGCAGTTTTTAGAAGCAGTTTTTGATCAGTTTTTAAAATACTTTTGAGCAGATTCTCGCTACTATTTTTGATCAGTTTTTTATAAACACTTTTTAGCATATTTTCGCCACTGTTTTGATCAGTTTTTCATAAACACTTTTGAGCATATTTCTCCACTGTTTTGACCAATTTTTATAAACAGTTTTGAGCAATTTTTAAAAACAGTTTTGAGCAGATTTCTAAACACTTTTGAGCAGATTTCTCCACTGTTTTAACTAGTTTTTATAAATAGTTTTGAGTAGTTTTTAAAAACAGTTTTGAGCATATTTCTAAACACCATTTGAGCATATTTTTATACATCTTTTGAGCTATTTTTTAAACATTTTTTAGCAGTTTTTCTCAACATCCTTGAGCAATTTTTCTTACATATCTCTGAGTATACACTTGAGCCAAAATTTCCAAGTGCGAAAATATTGATCTTTTATTCAAGTATCATTCTTTGTAATTGAGAGAGATCCTCCGAGAGCATTCATTTGCATCATTTTCATCCTTAGAAGTTTATCGGTATTTGTCGGGGTCAAGAGAAGATCTTGCAACTTGTTACTCTTGGTGAACGCCCTCACCTAGACGGTTTGGAGGCGTGGCCGTTGACCTCTCCATTAACGAAGGTTGTTGGAGAGGCTCGGCATATTTTGTGAAAGGCAGGTGCTCGCCTATCCAGAGTGAAGAAGGAGCAACCTTAGTGAAAAATATCCTTCGTGGATATTGAAGCAAAACTCATTCATTTGAGTGCTTCAACGAAGAGTAGGAGATACCAGGCAAGTCTCCGAGACCTCGGGATAAATCACTGTGTTTGTTTTTCTTAGTCTTTCTCAGTGCAAAATATTATTAAATTGTTTTTAGTCAAAAAGTTTTAAAGCCTCTTATTCACCCCCCTCTAGTCAGCATCCTCGATCCTACAAGTGGCTCCCCATGGGAGGCGTCCATGGCTCACCACGGGGGGCGTCCGTGACTCCCCATGGGAGGCACAGAGGAGCAAAAGGAGGCGCATTTGGCTGCATTGAAGGTTTAGCAAGATAAGATTACAAAGATGAATAATAAAGAGTAGGCTACATCATGTATTTTATTATTTTAGTAATAAACGCAAGTGAACGGTTAAACGTTGAGCACTTCAGGGTCAAATCCATAAGGAACAAACATATTTGTCTTTCAAATTAAGAATTTGCCAACTAAATCAGTGCGAGAATTGGTTTTTGAGAGCTACAACTTAAAATCTGTGGGGTTTTGAAAACAGGAAAATTGTAATATTGAAAAGCTAGAGTTTTAGAAACAAGAAGTAACAAAATTAGGGTTTCAGAAATTAAGAGAGAAAACCTAGGGTGTCGTGGTATTACGAATACCCCGGCAGCTTTTGTTGAAGTCCCTAGCAAAGAAAAGACGACGCGAGTTGACCGCGTGACCGGTCCTCTCCTGTTGGGCAAACACAACAAATGACACGAAGGTTTATATAGGTTCAGGCCTCAGTGGAGGCCCTAGTCCTGTCAACGAGCTCCCAACAGAAGTTGGCTACAGGGGAGCTCTCTCGGTGAGAGATGGCTCTAGAGCACGCCTGTTTGATTGTGTATATTGAGTAAAAAATGAACTGTGCTCCTCAAATGAGGGGTTACAAGGGCTTATATAGGCCCAAAAGATGCAAAAACACTAAACTACCCCGTCCGCAACCGTTGGATCGAGGGTCACTGGCGTCCTTCTTCCGGTCAAGAGCCTTGGATGCTTGACAGGTGTCTCCGCCAATTCTCGAGGCGCTTCTCGCGTGATCCTCACGTGACCCGGAGCCGGGGGCCCTTGTCTTCGGGTAGGTGGCGGCACCCGGGACAAGCCACCGAGGGGCCTTGTCCTCGGCCAAAAGGCAACGCTCAAGACGAGCCACCAGGGGGCCTTGTTGTAGCTTCTAGGCCCCTAAAGAGTGTTTTAGTAATTAATGACAATTGCAAATGTTATACTAACGATACCTGCTAAGTTGTGTCAAGAAGAAACTCATAAGACAGGGTAATGAAAGGCAAAGAAAGAGCCTCATGATGAAGAAAGGACATTGATCAAAGAGGCAAAGGTACGAAATAGGGTCTTTTCCATTTTACCGGTCTAAGGTGATTAGAGAAGAATTTTGACCGAATTTTTGGATAGTCGCCGTACTATTAAGAGGAGCATGTGGTGCATCACGAAATACTTCATCTATGTGCCACAAATCATAAAATCAACTTGCATTGCACACTAGAAGGTCACATACTTTGAAAAAGCTTGTTTCAACTCTTTTCTGCCAAACTCTGTCTCAGTCGGTCTGACCGTTTGTTAGACCGGTCTGGCCGAATAGATGGACTGACCGAATAGGGTTTCGGACTGACCGACGTTATGTCAAAGTCTAGTGTATACCTTTAAAAGGTCGGTCTGTCCGTAGGTAAAAACCTAGGTCAGTCTCCTGGTACTTCATGTCCTATCTTTCTGATGTATTATGTTATGACGGTCTGACCATTTGTTAGACCGGTCTGACTGAGAAATCGGTCTGACCGTGTTTTTGTACTATGGTCTGACCGTATGGCCGGTCTGTCCGTATTTTTCGGCCTGACCGTATAACGTGTCCAGAAACTATGTCGTCTCTGGATAGTTTCACAGTCTGACCGCAATTGGCTCCGGTCTGACCATGAGTGTGCCTGACAAGGGCAGGTGAGAATTTATTGCGCCTGTTTAATGCCGTTGCAATTGCGGCGGTCTGACCGAGCTTATACCTGCGATCTGACCGCCAAGTGATCTTTTTCTCCCAACGGCCTCTAACGGCTATATTTATTGTGGGGGGTATATATACTCCCATGCACGGCCCTGTTCATAACTTTTGGCATATTTGTGAACATTGTCATCATCCTTGAGAGCTTAAGCAAGTTTCATACACTCTAGGGTTCTAATTCTCGAATTTGTGAGAGTGTGCATTTGAGATCTTCTAGTGCATTGTATTTAGATCACTAAATCAATCTTGTGGCCCTAGAAGAAGGTTAAGTGATCATCACCGGCTTGTTACTCTTGGAGTTTGCCGGCTCCTAGACGGCTCGAGAGAAGGTTTTGGAGAGCTCTTCAAGGAAGATTGTGAAGAAGCCTCAAAACGTCTTGTGAAAGGGTTGAGCACGTCTTGCCGGAGCGGTAAAGTGCATCATTAGTGAAATCGAGGT
This sequence comes from Pharus latifolius, assembly GCA_019359835.1. Lineage (NCBI taxonomy): Eukaryota > Viridiplantae > Streptophyta > Magnoliopsida > Poales > Poaceae > Pharus > Pharus latifolius. The sequence goes on along the minus strand of CM033330.1, from coordinate 48,225,714 downwards.
TTGGATAATCATCACACTAATCCGGCTCAAGATCTAGGTCACTTCTCGAGAGAAGGTTGACTAGATAGAGGAGCGGTTAGAGATTTGAGTTTGCCTCAACGTGGATTAGGGGTGATCGGCAAATCACCGAGACCACGGGATATATTCTTGTGTTAAAATTGTTCATTGTTCTTCATGTGTTAGTTATTTGCTCTCATTTACTATTAATTGTTTGATTAATTGTTAATTATTTAAAATCGCCTATTCACCCTCCTCTAGTCGATATCCTAGATCCCTTTCAATTGGTATCAGAGCAAGGACTCCTTATTTAGAGGATTTAACCATCCCGGAGTAGGATAAAGATGGCTAGTGAGGGTCGGATCAATATTGGCAAACCACCACTCTTTGATGGATCTAACTATACTTATTGGAAAACTAGGATGATGGTTTATCTTAAAGCCATGGGTGATTTGGAAAGTTATGGATGAGGGATTTGCAATTCTTAATGATGATGACATGACTAACCTAGATAGAGATAATGCCTTAGCAAATGCTCAAGCTATGAATGTTCTTTATAGTGCTATAAATCTAGGTCAATTCAATAGAATTTGTTAACTTGAAACGGCTCATGACATTTGGAGAAATCTTATGGATATTCATGAAGGAACCTCGATGGTCAAGGATGCTAAATTATTTATCCATAAGGGCCAATTTGAAAAGTTTTCTATGTTGCCAAATGAAGATGTCTCGGAGATGTTTAATCGATTAAATAACATAGTAAATGAGTTAAAAGGGCTTGGTATGGATGTTACAAATGTGGAATTTTGTCATAAGTTTCTTAGAGCTTTACCTTCAAAATATGATACAATTGTAACCTTACTTGTGCGCTCGAACTTGAAAAGTGTGACTCCGTTGGAAGTCTTGAGTGAGATTCTCACTCATGACATATTCAAGAAATCTCAAGAAGAAGTGAAAGATGAGGCTTCCGACTCCAAGAAGAAGAACATAGCACTCAAAGTTCAAGCCTCCAAAAGGGAAGACAATGAAGAAGAAAGCGATGAGAGAGACACCGATGAGGAAATGGCTCTCTTTGTGAGAAGGTTCAAGCGGTTCATGAAGAAGAGATATCAAGGAAAGTCCTTCAAGAAACGACAATCATCCAAGAGGAACCCATTTGAAGAAAGAAGATGCTTTGAGTGCGGTGAAAAGGGTCACATCTCCTCACAATGCAAAAACAAGGAAGAAGAAAATTCGGTGAAGAAGAAGAAGTACCAAAAGGAAGGAGAAAGCAAGAAGAAGGTTTTCAAGAAATATTACAAGAAGAGGAAGGATGGACAAGCTTGCTTCATTGAATGGGATTCGGATGCTTCAAGTTCCAATTCCGAAGATGAAGATGAAGCATCACCTAAAGGACTCGCCGGGGTAGCTATCAAGGAAGCTCCATCTCTATTCTCCACTCCTCATTGCCTCATGGCTAAAGGAGAATTGAAGGTATCATGTGATGAAGATGAATATACATATGATGACCTAGTTGAGATGATCACTGGTTTTGATGACTATATGAGTAAAGAAAAAGAAAAATTCAAGGAATTGAAGAAGAGATACAAAACTCTTCAAAATTCCTATGAGGAGCTAAACACATCTCATGAGAGTCTCAAAGAAACTCATGAGATGCTTAAGGAAGCTCATGACTCACTAATTACTCATAAAGCCAACAAAATGGGTAATGACATAGGCATCACTTGCAATATTTTGAATGACTTACCCATGATGTCTACGTCTAGCATATCTACATCTTGTGAAGATTTAATTGAATTCCCATCTAGACCTAAAATTGATGATCATGTGCTTAGTCTTGAAAACAATGAACTTAAGGACAAAATTGAAAAACTAACAAATGATCTAGCTAAATGCTATGTAGGAGAATCAAAATTAAGACATCTTCTTGATAGTCAAAGGTTCTCCTTAAGAAAATAAGGACTAGGCTACATTCCTAAAAAGGGAAAACATGCATGTGTTCCAACTAAAACCGTATTTGTAAAAGAAAAGGGATATTGCAACAAATGTAAAAGTTTAGGTCACATTGAGAAAAATTGCCATGGTAGCAAAAATAATTCATCTCTTATATTCAACTCTTGCTATGTTTTAAAGAAAATGAACAATGAGGATATTAAAGCCAAATTTGTTAGAACCCCGATCATTGGTGCCAAAAAGAAAGCCATTTGGGTCCCAAAATCCTTGGTAACTAACCTCCAAGGACCCAAAAAGATTTGGGTACCTAAAAGGACCTAACTTTGTTTTGTAGGTAAATTACAAGGCCGGAGGACAACATTGGGTGCTCGATAGTGGATGCACTCAACATATGACCGGTAATCACAACATGTTCTCCTCTCTAAATAACGAAGGTGCGGAATATGATAAGATCACATTTGGAGACAATAGCAAAGGAAAGGTAAAAGGTTTAGGTAAAATTGCCATCTCAAATGACCTCTCCATATCTAATGTATTGCTTGTTGAATCTCTAAATTTCAACCTCTTATCCGTAGCTCAACTTTGTGATCTTGGATTCATATGTGCATTTTATCCAAAAGAAGTGATTATCACTAGTATTGATGATAATAGGTTGATTTTCAAAGGTTTTAGACATGGCAACCTCTATTTAGTTGATTTCGATTCAAATGATGCTAATCTTGGTACATGCTTGTTCACTAAATCATCTAAAGGTTGGCTATGGCATAGAAGGCTTGGGCATGTTGGAATGAAACAACTAAATAGACTAGTTAAACATGATTTAGTTGTTGGATTAAAAGATGTAAAGTTTGAAAAAGATAAATTATGTAGTGCTTGCCAAGCCGGGAAACAAGTTGCAAACTCACATCCAACTAAAAGCACAATGTCAACTTCTAGTCCACTTGAATTATTGCATATGGATTTATTTGGACCAACTACTTTTGTGAGCATTGGTGGCAATAGTTATTGTCTTGTCGTTGTAGATGATTTTTCTAGATATACATGGATATTCTTTTTACATGATAAGTCAATTGTGTTTAACACTTTCAAAAGTTTTGCTCAAAGGGCCGAAAATGAATTTAGTTTCAAGATCAAGAAAGTGAGAAGTGACAATGGCTCTGAATTCAAGAATACCAAGGTTGAAAATTGGTGTGATGATAAGGGCATCAAACATGAATTTTCGGCCAAGTATACACCGAAGCAAAATGGAGTAGTCGAACGAAAGAACCGGACATTGATAGACATGGCAAGGTCTATGCTTTAGGAGTACAATGTTTCGGACACCTTTTGGGCCGAAGCAATCAACACCGCGTGCCATGCATCAAATCATCTTTATTGTCATCAACTACTAAAGAAAACTCCCTACGAGCTTCTCATCGGAAGGAAGCCAAACATTTCCTACTTCCGAGTGTTTGGATGTAAGTGCTATATCTTGCGAAAAGGTACACGCTTATCTAAATTTCAAAGTAAATGTGATGTAGGATTTTTATTAGGATACTCATCAAATAGCAAAGCATATCGTGTCTACAACCCAAACTCCGGTTTGGTTGAAAAGACACATGATGTTGAATTTGATGAGACTAATGGCTCTCAAGAGGAGCAAGACAACTTGGATGATGTAGGTAATGAAGGGTTGAGAGTGGCGATGAAGAACATGACCATTGGGGATATCAAGCCTAAAGAAGATAGTGATCAAGATGAAGATCCATCCACTCAAGCTATCTCCTCTTCATCAACTCCTCAACATGAAAATCAAATAGTTGAAGTGGGCAATGTGGAAGACTCCTCTCAACAACAACCGGAAGTACCTTCTACCTCTACTTCACAAATCCCGGTTGATCATCCAAGAATTCATCACTCAATTTCCAAAGATCACCCCGTCGATCAAATTGTTGGTGACTTGCGTAAGGGTGTCCAAACTCGTTCTCGTCTTGCTTCATTTTGTGAAAATTACTCTTTTGTTTCCTCTTTTGAGCCCACACTTGTAGATGAAGCATTAAAAGATCCGGATTGGGTGAATGCTATGCACGAAGAATTAAACAACTTTACCCGCAACAATGTTTGGGAATTAGTAGAAGAATCAAATCCGGATGAACACAATGTCATTGGAACCAAATGGATTTTCAAGAATAAACAAGATGCAAACGGAGTGGTAGTAAGAAAAAAGGCAAGATTGGTGGCTCAAGGATACACTCAAGTTGAAGGTTTGGATTTCGGTGAAACCTTTGCTCCCGTAGCTAGACTTGAGGCTATTAGAATCTTGCTTGCTTTTGCTTCATCTCATAATATTAGACTTTATCAAATGGATGTCAAAAGTGTATTTTTAAATGGAAAAATTAATGAATTAGTATTTGTTAAACAACCTCCCAGATTTGAAGATCCTACAAAGCCGAATCATGTGTATAAACTCTCCAAGGCTCTTTATGGTCTTAAACAAGCGCATCGTGCTTGGTATGAAAGACTTAGAGACTTCTTAATTTCAAAAGGATTTAAAATTGGGAAAGTTGATACTACTTTATTTACTAAGAAAATTGGAAATGATTTCTTTGTATGTCAAATTTATGTTGATGACATCATATTTGGATCTACTAACCAAGATTTTTGTGAGGAATTTGGTAATATGATGTCCAGGGAATTTGAGATGTCTTTGATAGGTGAACTAAGTTTCTTCCTCGGACTACAAGTTAAACAACTCAAGGAAGGAACTTTCATCAGTAAAAGCAAATATGTGAAGGACCTACTCAAGAAGTTCGGACTTGAAGAAGCAAAGCCAATCAAGACACCAATGGCCACAAACAGTCACCTTGTCTCTGACGAAGGAGGTAAACCGGTAGACTCAAAGCTTTATAGATCTATGATTGGTAGTTTATTGTATCTTACTGCTTCTAGGCCCGATATTATGTTTAGTGTTTGTATGTGTGCAAGATTTCAAGCCTCTCCTAAAGAAAGTCATTTAATGGCCGTTAAGCGCATTTTGAGGTATCTAAAATATTCATCTAGTATAGGGTTGTGGTATCCTTAAGGTGCTAAATTCGGATTAATTGGATATTCTGATACCGATTATGTTGGATGTAAAGTGGATAGAAAAAGTACCTCTAGCAGTTGTCAACTATTAGGAAGATCTTTAGTATCTTGGTCCTCCAAGAAACAAAACTCTGTAGCTTTATCGACCACCGAAGCGGAATATGTTTCCGCGGGTAGTTGTTGTGCACAATTGCTTTGGATGAGGCAAACCTTGTTGGATTATGGAATAAAATTTGAAAAAGTGCCTCTTTTGTGTGATAATGAGAGTGCGGTGAAAATAGCCACAAATCCAGTTCAACACTCTCGGACCAAGCATATAGATATCCGAACCACTTCCTTAGAGATCATGTTAGCAAAGGTGATGTGGTGGTGGATAATGTGAGAACCGAAGATCAATTAGCGGATATATTCACTAAGCCCTTAGATGAAAGTCGTTTTTGCAAACTTCGAAATGAGCTTAACGTCATTGATATATCAAATGTGGCTTGAAATGTTGAACTCATATTGCTTGTGCTTAAAGTATCACTTGATTGCTTGAACTTCCTCTCTTAGAGCTTTTTAGACTCCTTTATCGGCAATTGAGTAAAGTGAACCAAAAATATGTTAAGTTATAAGATAAATACTTCCCCTTTGGTGATATTGTCTCTATCTCTCTTATAATTATCTTATATATATATATATATATATTACCCTATCCAAATCTCTTATGAGCATCAATTCAATCAAAAATCCTCCAAGATTTTTAGTCCTTCCAGCGGTCGGACAGATCCAATTGCGGTCTAACCGAATGCATCTCCTGAGAGCATCTTAAATTTCCTGCTTCCAGCGGTCTGACTGGTATCTTACCCACGGTCTGACCCAACTTTCATGACCAGAGACCTTTTTATCCCGAATCTCTGTCCTTTTCACCCTCTTCCCACTTGTCTCTTTCACGTGCGCCTCATATTTTTTTTGGATTCTTCCTCTCCGGTCAAACCCTCGCAAAGCTCGGACAAACTGTGGTTCAAGATCACCTCCAAACCATGTCGTCTAGGTATTTTACTCAGATTCTTCTTCGTTATCAATTTCTTTTACTGTTCATCTTGAGGTTTAGGGAAAATGTGATGAATCTAGTCCAAATCTTGTCATATCTTGAAATTGATTCATCCCATTGATGCAATAAGTATTTTCACACGTATATGTGTCCAAATTGTGCCCTAAAATCGAGTAAATCTCAGGAATCATGCCAAACCCTATCTCTACGGTTGTGCCGGTCTGACCGCCCCTGTTTCGGTCTGACCTACTGCAACAGCAGAGCCAGGATGTGCAGTTCTGTTGACATCTCTATTCTCGTCATGCTTTCCTGTTTTCTGGTATCTTACCTCTGCATTTCTTCCAAATCTTATAGTGGTCGAGGTATTCAAGGCACTGCCTCCATCCGGACCAATAAGAAGAAATTGGCTAAGCGGCCAAAAAGGGCTCTACCCTCGAGTAGCAGCGACAGTCACGATGATGATTGGGTGCCCTCGCCCGGAGACTCAGAAACAGAACAGTCGTCTCATCGTGGCGGATCTTCTCATGTGGCCATGGACATCGAGAGCGAGGACGATGAAATAAATGTCCATGCTTATCAAGGCCCGAAAAAGAATTGGACGTCAAGTGACTATACGAAGGCTAGGACCACCTATGCCTACAATCATGAGAATGACGCCTCTACTCCTCACTTCCACACGTTGACACAGCAAGATGCCTTCTATGGACATCTGATCCACAAGAACATCTTCGAACACAAGTGGATCGAATGGGCGTATGTGGTAAATCAGCCTATCATAGCTCCTTTGGTGCAGATCTTCAAGGATATTGGGCTCTATGACTTTGTGGAGCACAAATGCCCATGGAACACCACTGCCATCAGACAGTTTTATGCTATGATCGAGATCAGATGGGCGGACCAGAAGATCATGTGGATGACAGGCTCGAGGAGGTATGAGGCCACCTTTGAGGAGTTTGCTGCGGCAAACAAGATAAATTATGAGGAAATGAAGGAGGGGATCAACATGGAGGATGAGGATTACCTCCATGAGGATGACTAGCTCCAGTTTTATGAGCAGCCGGGAGGTGGACAGCGGATTGTACCTGGCACCGTTACAGGTCTCAAAGTCCTCCCTGCTGTGGTCAACAAAATCATCCGAGCCACGATCCATCCAAAGAGTGGAAATCGAGAAGCGGTCTGGGATTACTATTGGAACTTCATCGACCACATCCTCAAGAGTCATCGAATCAACATTGCCTCTTTTATCTTGAAGACAATTGAGGATGTCTCGGTAACCACTCTGCCGAACCTATACTATGCTCCATTTATCATGTCTTTGCTGCTCCAGAAGACGAAGTTCCCTCGCGGATCATGTGATATCAGACATCTCGGCTATAAGCCGTTTAGTGTCAACCCGCACGTCTTGGCTCGAGGCCATGGAGCACAGCATCAGCAGCAGCAGCAGCCGGCTCAGCCTATGCCTCCTCCTCCTCCGCCTCAGGCACAGCAGGCAGCTCAGTCTAGCCAAGCCCCCGCCTAGTTTACACAGTTTTAGCAGCAGTTCCATTAGCCAATGATGGATCAGTTCGCTACTCTTCTACAGGGGCTTGAGCTCGCTCGCTCGGACTTGGCGGCATTGAATGATCAGTTCCAGACCTTCTCGTCATGCCAGGATCAGTTCGAGCAGCGCTTCGATGCCTTCTCCGCTCACTTCTACACCCGTTTCCCTCAGACGCCTCCTCACCATCCTCCAGATGATGATGCTCCTTCTTAGCTTTTATGGCAATTGATGCCAAAGGGGGAGAGAGAAGAGTGTAGAGAGAAAAACTTTTAAGTTTTTAACTTCTTGTGGATGATATTTATGTTGGATGACACTTTTGAGAGATTGTTACTTCATGACATATGGGTTGTGTTTATGTTATTTTCATATTTTCATATGACTTTTGTGATGTTGATATCATGTGTTGAATTGAATGTTTTATTTATGATCTATGTGATGTTTTGAATACTCTTGTGATACTTCATGACTATTTTTTTAGAATGAATTGAGATATCCTCTTACACACATGCTTGGACTCCACCAAAATGCAAAATTCTCATATTCATACATTTAGGGGAAGTGTGTCTTTCGCTACTATGCTTATTGTAAAATTCCTTTCATGCTTAAAACTCATTCATCTACTCTTTGTGTTGTCATCAATTACTAAAAAGGGGGAGATTGTAGCTTCTAGGCCCCTAAAGAGTGTTTTAGTAATTAATGACAATTGCAAATGCTATACTAACGATACCTGCTAAGTTGTGCCAAGAAGAAACTCATAAGACAGGGTAATGAAAGGCAAAGAAAGAGCCTCATGATGAAGAAAGGACATTGATCAAAGAGGCAAAGGTACGAAATAGGGTCTTTTCCATTTTACCGGTCTAAGGTGATTAGAGAAGAATTTTGACCGGATTTTTGGATAGTCGCCGTACTATTAAGAGGAGCATGTGGTGCATCACGAAATACTTCATCTATGTGCCACAAATCATAAAATCAACTTGCATTGCACACTAGAAGGTCACATACTTTGAAAAAGCTTGTTTCAACTCTTTTCTGCCAAACTCTGTCTCAGTCGGTCTGACCGTTTGTTAGACCGGTCTGACCGAATAGACGGACTGACCGAATAGGGTTTCAGACTGACCGATGTTATGTCAAAGTCTAGTGTATACCTTTAAAAGGTCGGTCTGTCTGTAGGTAAAAACCTAGGTCAATCTCCTGGTACTTCATGTCCTATCTTTCTGATGTATTGTGTTATGATGGTCTGACCATTTGTTAGACCGGTCTGACCGAGAAATCGGTCTGACCGTGTTTTTGTACTACGGTCTGACCGTATGGCCGGTCTGTCCGTATTTTTCGGATTGACCGTATAACGTGTCCAGAAACTATGTCGTCTCTGGACAGTTTCACGGTCTGACCGTGAGTGTGCCTGACAAGGGCAGGTGAGCATTTCTTGCGCCTGTTTAATGCCGTTGCAATTACGGCGGTCTGACCAGGCTTATACCTGCGGTCTAACCGCCAAGTGATCTTTTTCTCCCAACGGCCTCTAACGGCTATATTTATTGTGGGGGGTATATATACTCCCATGCACGGCCCTGTTCATAACTTTTGGCATATTTGTGAACATTGTCATCATCCTTGAGAGCTTAAGCAAGTTTCATACACTCTAGGGTTCTAATTCTCGAATTTGTGAGAGTGTGCATTTGAGATCTTCTAGTGCATTGTATTTAGATCACTAAATCAATCTTGTGGCACTAGAAGAAGGTTAAGTGATCATCACCGGCTTGTTACTCTTGGAGTTTGCCAGCTCCTAGACGGCTCGAGAGAAGGTTTTGGAGAGCTCTTCAAGGAAGATTGTGAAGAAGCCTCAAAACGTCTTGTGAAAGGGTTGAGCACGCCTTGCCGGAGCGGTAAAGTGCATCATTAGTGAAATCGAGGTTTGGATAACTCATCACACTAATCCGGCTCAAGATCTAGGTCACTTCTCGAGAGAAGGTTGACTAGATAGAGGAGCGGTTAGAGATTTGAGTTTGCCTCAACGTGGATTAGGGGTGATCGGCAAATCACCGAGACCACGAGATATATCCTTGTGTTAAAATTGTTCATTGTTCTTCATGTGTTAGTTATTTGCTCTCATTTACTATTAATTGTTTGATTAATTGTTAATTATTTAAAATCGCCTATTCACGCCCTCTAGTCGATATCCTAGATCCCTTTCACTTGTCCCCGGGCAAAAGTCGTCGGGAGTCTTGCCTCTCACCTAGACTTGATCCCGCGGAGATTTCCCCCAACAGCAGCCCCCCATGCCCTCCGGGGACGCTGTTCGAGTCCCCGGAGGGGATGGTTCATGTTACCGGGAACATCTCCTCTGGGGTGGATGTCTAGAGCCATGACGCTTTGATCTTCGTGCCAAGCGTTTATGGTGGCGCCGTTCATTAAGGCCCCGTCTCGATTGGAGCGCGTCGTTCGACCATAATGGCCGCTAGCGGTTCGAACCGGTGATGCATCATTTCACGCGCCCGTCCCTTCAATTCCCGCGTGCTGTTTGAATTGGGCGGTGCGGATGCACTGCGAGGAGCCACGTGGTGCCCATCGGGGCCACGTTCGAGCCCTATAAATGGGGCCTTGAGGGACCCGGAGGAGTCACCCGAACCCTCAACCCTCAAACACCACCGGCGCCCTTAGCTCTCTTCCAGAAGCCCAGTCACAGGAAACTCAAGGCCTTTCCCTTAGAGCCCAAGTCACCGGAGGTCAATGGGTCCCAAGGGTCGCGCTAAGGACGCTGAGGTGCCTCCGGAGGAAGTCACCGCGGACTTCCTCTGGACCTCTGAGTTCACGTCGGGGGACTTAGAGTCCCTCGTGCACCGGGGGGTCATCGCGGACGGGGATGTCCAGATCCCCTCCAAGAAAGATGGTGCCCCCCACCCTAGGCCCGGGGAGGTGGTGGTCTTCGAGGCTTTTCTCGAGGCCGGGCTCCAGCTCCCGGTGCACCCGTTGCTCCGGGAGTTCCTCCGGGAGTACGGGGTGGCGCTCAACCACCTGACGCCGAACGCCTTCGTCCAGATGGGCATCTTCATCTGGCTGTTCGAGACAGCCACCGGACGGGAGCCGACGCTCTGGCTGTTCTGGTACTTCTACGAGCCGGCGGCAAGGAGCTCCCACCTGGTAAAGGGAGGGCCGAAGTCCCCGTTCGGCCCCGTCATGATCCAGCTCCTGCCATCCCGGGTGGCGGAGTACCCGGTGGCAACTTCCCGGGACCACTAGGGGGATTGGGTCCGGAGGTGGTTCTACCTCCGGGTCCGGGACGCCGAGGTGACCTACTCACTGGAGCCCCCCTCCTATAGCCGATCGTCCGCCCCCAAGCCCCCGGTATGGACCGAGGAGGAGCTGAAGCTCCTCAGCAAGGTAGTTGGCTCCCGGGACGTCCGTTCCATGAGGGACACCGCCGAGGACACTATTGAAGATCTCCCCCTTCTCGCATGGGAGGAGGGGGATCGGGATGTGCACGGCACAGTGGCCCCCACAAAAGCCGGTGACTCGACATAAGTTTCCGGCTACTCCGCTCACTTTTTTGTTGATTTTTCTAACTCTTTGCTTTTGCAGTCCGGCCGTATCCGGCTGCCCGAGAGAAGGCGGAGAACCTCCTCGGGAGATACTACGCCGATGAGCACGAGCGCATCGTGCGCGTTATCGGGGAGGGTCCTCCCCATAACTTGGTGGCTGAGGCCTTCGGGCTGAGGCTATCGAAGAGGACGCCTCTCCCCACCCCCGGCTCTCACAAGCGGGGGAAGGAGGTCGCCGGGGGTTCTGAGCCAAAGTGGGCCAAGGCTCAGAAGGACCCTGGTCTGGCGACGATGCCGGGTTCCACGCCCCTAAAGGCCCGGGACGCCGCCCTCGGGTCAGGGCGCGTGCGGGTGCCTTCTCAGCGCGAGGTGACACCGCCCCTCCCAGAGAACTCCGGGGGGGGGGCGATGGAGGCACGAGAACTTGCACACCTTCCCGAGGCCTCCGGAGAGGCTCGGGGAAAAGAGCCGACCGATGACGGGGGGGCATCCGACTCGGCGAATTATGCCCCTTGCCTCCTTCAGCGATCGCTCTCCCAGTGGCCCCGGCGCCACCGGAGCCGGAGAGACCGGAGGTTCGATTCGCGGAGGCTTCCCCTCCGCGCGTCGGATGGCCGGTAGACAAGGGGGAGCCCCTCGATCTACAAGGTCCCCAAAGCAAAGGAGGTCCCAGGGGCCCCGTGGTCCGGAAAGGGGAAAGAGCTCCTCATCCCCCCCGGGGGGAATCCCCTCGGAGAGCTCGTCGGCCTTTTTCTCGGACACCTCTTCGGCGGCAAGGACTCCGACCACCACCACTCCGGTCCTCATCACCCCTGCGACCTTCGTGAGGGGGCCTGCCGCCGGCGCTGATGGGTCCGGAGTTGTTGGGAGGGAGACCCCCCTGCTGTCCACGAGGGAGGTCTTCCGGTTCGCGGAGGAGCTCCAGACCCAGAAGGTCCAGGACTACGTCTCGCAAGGGACGCTCCGCGAACGCTGCGGGGAGCTGCAGTCGCTCCACATCCAGGTTCGTCCTCGAACCGGTGGTTGGTTTTTTCCAGGATTCCGCCTCACGTGTTTTGACTAACTCTCGAGTTCGTAGGGGGCGGCCATCGCCTGGGGCATCAAGGCACACTTTGACAAGGCGCTGAAGGAGGCAGAGGGGAAGGCCACCGCCTTTTTGGAGGAGCGGGACGGTGCGCTCTAGGAGTTTGCCCGAGTCCGGGCCCAGCTCCACGACTTCGAGAACGGCAACGACCCTCTCTGGAGGGAGGCGAGGGCCAAGGAGGAAGCCCTCAAGGAGCTCGAGGGCTCCAGCGTTCAGGCGGTGACGGACGCAGGCCACTCTATCCGCTCGGCCCTCGAAGGGCTCGGGGTGAGCCTTGGCCCGGGAGGTAGCTCCGAGGTGGTGCCGGTGACGCTCGCGAAGGCTATGCGTTTTCTTAACGCACAAGTCTCCGTGATCCCGGAGGCCGCCGATGCCCGAGCATGGGGCCGGGCGATCCCTGTGGTGGCTGCCGCGGCAGGGCTTGTGGAGCACCAGGGGGTCGGCGCCTGGGCAATCGGGGGCCGGATCCCCCGGAGCTTTCCAGAGTCTTCGAGCCATCCAGGCGAGAAGTGGAGCAGCTCACCAGTGGCTTCTACGACCGGATCGTTCGGGTGCGATTCCCGGCGCCGGCGCCTCCGAGGGCGGACTCTACGGCTTCGACGGAGGCCTCCCTGGGGGAGGACGCCATTGAACAAGTATGAGCCTCCCCTCGAGCCTTTAGATAGGTCCCCCCCTTTTTTGTTTTAGGGTTTTTGCTCCCGGTAGCTTCTTAGAAGAAGCCCCGGACATTTGTACAAAAATATTTTGATGCAATATAATGGAATTTTTGCTAAGTCTTTTGAATTGGATTTACCAGGAGCCCCGAGGTTTGAGCGCAGCCTCAGGGACGCCCCAATGCTGCGAGGAGCCTCTCTGGAGGTGGGGCCTCGGTCCCCGGCGAGTGTCACCCAGGGGATGCCCAGGCCGCCTTCATCTTGTTAAGTCTTCTCTCCGGGGGACATGGTAGGGGTGTCTCCCGGGAGCCAATCCGGTTGCGGTGGCTTCTGGAGTGGCACTTAGACAACTTCGACAACCACCACGTTGAATTATCCCCTCCGCGACCGGGGTCTCGGAGGGTCCCGCCGCTTCGAATACTTCCACCAGCGGGCTATGAATATTGGCCCGAAGACTTGATCTGGGAGGCCCAGCGGCGGATATGAAGCTTGTATCGAGGCCTGGCCTGGGAGCTATCCGAGGGCCTCCGGGATTATTAGGTGTAGGAGCTTTCCGGGTTGTATCTTGTGTTTAATGTATCGATACCCACCGGAGGGGGAAAGATGTCCTCCGGTTAAATATTTTAATAAAGCTAAGTTTGCTTGTGTACTTTTGTGAATTTTCAAATGATGGTCCGGAACAGGGCGATCCCCGGGCACAAGTTACCCCCCTCCCCTCCACAGCGGGCCGGAGGGCGGCTCCACGTGCTGTGGAGGTGACGAAGCCCGGGGTAAGAATTTCCCAAAAAATTTTCCATAGATTCCGATGAGAAATTTCCCGGTCGCCGTGAGGACGGGGGGCTGGGTAAATCTTCCGGGAACGATTTTCCGAAAATCCCGGTGAGAAACCCTTCGGTCACCGTGAGAACGGGGAGCCGGGAATGAAATTTTCGGGAGACAGTCTCCGAGATTTTCGGGAATTTTTCCGGGAGAAAATCTCTGAAATTCCCGGGGATAATTTTTTCGAGAGAAAAGCCTCCGGTCGCCATGAAAACGGGGAGCCGGGAATGAGATCTCCGAGAAAAAATATCCGAGAATTCCGTCTCGCTAAGGAGGAAATCGACTCCCAGAGGAGGATGTACCTGATGACGGGTCTGAGTGTTTGAGGAGGGGACTAGTCTCTCAAATTGACTCGTTACCACGGTCCTCGAGAACCGGGTTGCCGCTTACACCCTCAGTCCACAAGGGGTGATCGTAAGCCGCCATACGGGAGTGGGACTTTCGTTGTAGGGACTTCTTGGGTCGTGATAGCCCACTTCCTCACGGGGAGGGCATCGCCGTGAGAGACGGTAATGTAAAGACCTGCAGTGAGCCAGAGCTAAGGAAAAACCAGTTGTATTAATAAGGAGTTGAGATACAACACCTCCCCCCGCAAGACCGCGATGGGGGAGGGAATGGTGAGAACAATGTCCCCCTCCCCTCCGACGTAACCGCTCCGGGGGAGGGGACGAGCCTGTAGGCTAGACGTAGAACTTGCGAAACAAGCGTACGTTCCACGTGTGCTTCAGCTCCTGCTCTTGAAGGTTAAAGAGCTTGGAAGCCCCCGAGCCCAGGACTGCTGAGATCCTGTAGGGGCCCTCCCACTTGGGGGAGAGCTTGCCCTGGGCCTGGGGGTCGGTTACGCGCTTGAGGACGAGGTCCCCGAGGCGGAAAGCTTTCTCGCGGACGCGCTGGTTTATGCGCGTGCCATTTCGCGCTCGTAGGTGGCGTGGCGGAGGAGCGCTCGGTCGCGTTCCTCTTTCACGAGGTCAACCTCCAGTCGCTGATTTGCTTTGTTGGCTTGGTATGTTGCGGTCGTAGCTTCGTCTAGGAGCTCGACCCGCAGTGATCGGAAGCCAATCTCCGGGTGAAGAACCGCCTCGGCCCCGTATACAAGGGAGAAGGGGGTGCGTCCTGTTGGATCAAGGATGCCGACTAAAGGGGGGTGAATAGGAGGCTTTTAAAAACTTAAGACTTAAAACAAATAAATGCAAATCAAGAACAAATAATATAAGCAAGAGGAGAAGAGAACGAACACAGTAATTTTTACCGAGGTATCAGAGACTCGCCCAGTCTCCACTAGTCCTCGTTGAAGCACTCAAGTCACTTGAATTTTGCCTCAATATTCACGAAGAGTATTATCTACTAGCGGTTGCTCCTTGTCCACTCCGGAAAGGTGAGCACCAATGCCTTGTACAAACTTGCCGAGCCTTTCCGACAATCTCCGAACTGGAGAGGTCAACGGCCACGCCTCCGAACCGTCTAGGTGAGGGCTCTCACCAAGAGTAATAGGCAGTGAGGTCTTCTCTTGACCTCCAAACACACACCGAGAAACAAAGAGTATGCAAATGCAAAAGAACTGAAACTCTCGGTGGATCGAAAACACTCGACTTGATCAAAAGATCAAGATTTTAAGTAGAAAACTAAAGCTCAAGAGTGTATAAGAGAATGCTACTGCTTATTGTATAAAACTCATGCCCAAAGCCCTTATTTATTGCCTCAAGAATCAAATGAACTGTTGGAACTAGGGTTGAAAATCAACAACTCAAACTGACAGTCAGTTTGTCTAACTGACAGTCAGTTTAATGTACAACGGCCGACAAAATTTACGGATAAAAATTTGCTAGCCGTTCGTGGTCGTTTATGGAAACTTGAAACCCACAACTGACAGTCAGTTATGCAAACTGACAGTCAGTTCGACCACAAACTCGACCAAAACAGATAAAAACTCAGTTAAAAACAACTGTGGTCGAAACCCCAACTGACAGTCAGTATGGACAAACTGACAATCAGTTTAGTACAAAAATTTTGAGCCCAAAATACACCCTCTCTGGACAATTGTCAGTTAACACAAACTGACATTCAAAGTGACAGTCAGTTTAGCAAACTGACAGTCATCCTGAACAAAAACAGAGATAACTTTAAATCCAGAAATTCAAAAGAGGTGTTTAATAACTCGTTTGAAAGATAATTTCAAGGGCTACATTTTTGTCAACAGAAGTAAAAGCCAGATCTGCCTAGATCTTTCTAAAAATTATAAATACGCTTCTGCTGTCAAAAACTCAACTGAAAATCCAAATGACTCAATTCAAGTTCAAATCAAATCCAACCAAAAAGATGCAATGCAATGACCTAAGTTTCTCGGTTTATGTTGGAGATAAAAAGAGTACTTTCGCCACCCCTCTTTATAGTACAGTTAAAAGCTAAAGAACAAAGTCCTTAACCGATCTGTCTCCTGACTCCGAGATCGGAAAAATAAAAACGGATTACCTTAGGTCCTTTGCTTTTCTGGCTTGCGTCTTGTCTTCATTTTTGCGACTTGTGCTTTTACGTCTTTTGCGTTGGGTTCATTTTGTTCATCTCGACAATCTTCCCAACGGAGCCCTGTATTAATCAATCTCAAAAAGCACAGTTAGTCCTAAACACTCTGTTTTCATTAATCATCAAAATTAGGGTTAGGCATGAAGGCCTAGATGCAACACGTCCCGTCGCCCGGCTCGGGGTCGTACGCATGGAACAGATGATGCTAGGGAGCTCCTCCGCCCACGCACCCCGTTTGAAGGCGGCTTGTTCGAGCCATCGGCGTAACCCTTGTAGGTTACGCCGTTGACCCTTTTGACGGCCCCATTGCTCTGGGGATGAGCTACCGAGGCGAAGTGGATGGTGAGACCCAAGCCTTCGTAGAATTCCCGAAAATATACCGAGTCGAATTGGGTCCCGTTATCGACAGTGATTTCTCGGGGGACCCCGAAACAACATACAATATTCTTCCAGAAAAACTGCTGTACAGCTCGGGACGTGATGCTGGCCAGAGGTTCGGCCACTACCCACTTTGTAAAGTAGTCGACCGCGACCACCGTATACTTGTAGCCCCCGGGCGCTGGGGGCAAGGGACCCAGGAGGTCCATCCCCCAGTGCACGAAGGGCCAAGTGATGGGGATAGTCTGCAGCGCTATAGAGGGGAGGTTAGAACCCTTGGTCATCTTCTGGCAGGCCTCGCACGTGGAGACAAGGTCTCACCATGTGGAGACAAGGTCTCACGCGTCGCGAATCACCGTGGGCCAATAGAAACCCTGGCGAAGGGCCTTGGCCGCGATGGCGCGCGGGGCCAAATGAGACCCGCGACTTCCCGAGTGAATGTCCTCGAGAAGCCGGAGCCCTTCCGGCCGTGGAAGGCAGCGGAGCAAGGCGGAAGCCCCCTGCTTGTAAAACTTCCCCTCCAGCAGGAGGTATGCTCGACCCTTGGCTTGGAGACGCTTGGCCTCGGTCTCGTTGGGAGGGTCTCCCTCCCCTTTGATGAAGGAGATGAGGGGATCCATCCAAGATGAAGCCCGGGTGATCTCGGCGACTTCTGGGACACAGGGCGGATCAACCACGTTCGAGGAGGCCACCGAGGGCTTCGCGTGATCTCCAAGAAAGCCCCTTTGGGGAGCGGTTCCTGGGCGCTGGCTGCCCGAGCTAGGGCATCGGCCCTGTTGTTGTCCCTCTGCGGGATGTGCCGGGCCTCTAGGCCGTCGAAGTGCTTCTCCATCTTGCACACTTCCTGCAAGTAGAGGCTCAAGTTTGCGTTATGGCACAAGTAGGACTTGTCCATTTTGCAAACTACGAGCTGGGAGTCTCCTTTTACTAGGAGGCATTGAATCCCCAGGGAGCGCGCGAGGCGCAACCCAAGGAGCAAGGCCTCGTATTCGGCGACGTTGTTTGTGGCAGGGAACTTGAGCCGCGCCGCGTACTCCAGTTCCCTCCCCTCGGGGCTCCAGAGGACTACTCCCGCGCCGGCCTCAGCGAGACACAGGGAGCCATCAAACATGAGTGTCCAATGGTCGTTGCGTCGGGGCGGTGCGGGAAGGTTTTCATCCCCAGGTCCGGAGGCAGGAGTCCACTCTGCCACAAAGTCGGTGAGGACTTGTGACTTGACGGCGGAGCGCCCCGTGAGGGAAAGGAAAAGGGGGAAAGCTCGGCCCCCCACTTTCCTATTCGGCCGGTGGCTTCCTTGTTCCGAAGCACCTCCCCCAAAGGGAGGGATGACGGTACAGTAATCGGACGTCCCAGGAAGTAATGACGAAGCTTTCGGGACGCCATTAGAAGGGCGTAGCAGATCTTCTCCATCTCCGTGTACCGAGTTTTGTCCCCTTGGAGGGCCTCACTCACTTAGTACACGGGACACTGTTGCCCATCTTGTTCCTTTACCAACACCGCGCTTACGGCGATCGGGGTCGCGGCGAGGAAAAGGACCAAGGACTCTTCCAGAGACGGGCTCACGAGCATTGGGGGGCTCGTGAGATACTTCTTTAGATCGTCGAAGGCCTCCTGGGCCTCGGGGGTCTATCGGAACCCTTCAAGGCACCGGACGATTTTGAAGAATTGGAGGCCGTGTTCCTCCGACCGCGAGACGAAGTGACTCAGCGCAGCCAAGCGGCCGGTGAGTCGTTGAATGTCTTTGACCGAGCGCGGTGGGGGCATGTCCAGGAGTTTTCGGATCTTTTTGAGGTTGGCCTCTATGCCCTGCTGGGACACGAGGAAGCCCAGGAGCTTCCCCTCGCGCACGCCAAAGGCGCATTTCTCTGGGTTGAGCTTCAACCCGTATGCGCGGAGGTTGCGGAAGGTCTCCGCTAAATCGTCGATGTGAGCAGTCGCGCGGGGACTTTTGATGACCACGTCGTCAACGTAGACTTCGATGTTGCGGCCGATCTGGTCCTTGAGGACCAGGGTCATGAGTCGCTGGAAGGTCGCTCCAGTGTTCTTTAGCCCGAAGGGCATGTGGACGTAGCAGAAGATCCTGACGGGAGTTATGAAACTCGTCTTTTCCTTGTCCCCTTCTGCTATCCGAACTTGGTGATAGCCCGAATACGCGTCTAGGAAGCTCATCAACTCACACCCCGCTGTCGAGTCAACCAGCTGGTCAATTGGCGGGAGCGGGAAGTTGTCTTTGGGGCAAGCACGGTTGAGGTCGGTGAAGTCCACGCACATTTGCCACATACAATTCGACTTCTTCACGAGGACGGCGTTCGCAAGCCACTCGGGGTGCAAGACCTCCCGAATGAATCCCGCCTCTCTGAGTTTGGCGATCTCGACCTTGATTGCCTCTTGGCGTTCAAGGAAGAGTTTTCTCAACTTCTGCTTGACCAGGGGGTGACCAGGGGTCACCATAAGCTTATGCTCGATGACGTCCCGGGCGATGCCTCGCATGTCGGAAGGCTTCCAAGCAAAAACATCGGAGTTCTTGCGTAGGAGATCCGCCCCAATCCTGACGGTCTTGTCCCTATCACCTGGGGACAGCGGGACCTTTCGGAGGTCCCCTTCCGGACGCGGCTTGGGGAGAGATCTCCCGGAAGGTATTGCAGTGGCGTCTGGCTCTGGGGAAGAGGTCTCCCCCCTGGGGTCTTGATCATGTTGACGCTCCCAATCATTACGGCGGCGCGCTCGTATAGAGCGCAGGCCACATATTGGTCTCCCCGGGCGGTGATTACGCTGTGAGGCCCGGGGATCTTCACACAGAGGTAGCTCTGATGGATTGCAGCCCCCAAGCGATTAATCGTGGTCCTCCCCATGATTGCATTGTACGAAGAGGGGAGGTCCACTACATCGAACCGGACCATCTCTGTCCAGTAGTTATCCGGGGTACCAAAGGTCATGGGGAGTCCACCTTCCCCACGGGGTGGATCATCTTCCCCGGGACAAATCCCTGCAAGGGCTCTGTTGCGGGCTGCAGTAGCTTCTCGTCCACCTGCATCTCCCTAAACGCCTTTAGGTACAGGACGTCGGCGGAGCTTCCGCCATCCACGAGGATGCGGGTCAGGTGGTAGTTGTAGACGGTAGCGGAGACGATGAGCGCATCATCATGGGGGAAGCGAACCCCACGTGCCTCTTCTGCCGTAAAAGTGAGGGGGACGTCAAACCACTTGGGTGGCTGGGACGTATGCAGCACCCCCACCACCGTTACTTCACGCGCGTATTCCTTGCATTGACGCTTAGAGTCCCGCTCGGAGGCGGACCCTCCCATGATGACAATGACACGCCTTTGGGAGGTTTGGAAGGGGAGTGCTTCTAACGGGTCCCCTTCCAGTGCTTGTCCTTGCTGTCCCCCCGCGGGGGCAGGAAGGGCCAGTAAGGCCGGCTGAGGGGGCAAGGAGGAAGGAGTCCCCCCCCCCACCCATGCTGGTCGAGGAATGTGGTGAAGTGTTGGAGCAGTTGGTGGCATTCTCGGGTGGCGTTGGTATTGAACTTGTGGAAGGTACACCACAGACCTTCCCTGCCTCTTGCTGCGGGACTTTCGCGACCATGGGACGACTGCCCTCCCCTACGACCTTTCGGCTTAGGGAAGGGGCGGTTGCCCTTGGAGGCATCGCACGAGCCGCCTCCACCCTCGAGGACAAAGGTGTCCCGAGGCCGTGGTTCGCTATGATTGCCCCTCTTGGGGCGTTTGAGGGGGTCCCTAGCTTCCCGGTCGACGAGGGCGGGGACCCCCTGGTTTTTCTTCCAGAGGTCATCCTCCTCCGCCAGAGCGTACTTCTCGAGTACAGTGAAGAGCTTGTTGACAGAGGAGGGGCAGCTTCGGGAGAGTCTCCGGTGGAGCTCCCCAGGGAGGATCCCGCTCTTACATGCCTCAATGACTGTGGAGTCAGGGACGTGAGCTACTTTGCTCTTGACCTGAGCAAAGCTCTTGAAGAAGCTGCGGATGGTCTCCCCTGTCCTCTGTCGGATAGTGTACAGTTGCGAGGAATCCAGGGGGCGCACGTAGTTCCCCTGGAAGTTTGCGCAGAACTTGCGTTTTAGCTGCGCAAAGGACTTGATGGAGCCGGCCTTTAGGTTGTAGAACCACGAGCAGGCGATCCCAGTCAAGTAGAGGGGGAAGACATTGCACTGAACTGTCTTGTTCCCCCCTGCCACCGAAATGGCTGTGGAATACACCTGCACAAATTCATAGGGGTCGGCCTCACCGTTGTAGTGCTCGATGTGCGGCAGACGGTAAGGCCGTGGCCATCGAATGCACTGGAGTCTGCGGCACAGCGGCTGGTTAGCCCCTTCCACCTCTCGGGGGGCGTCCCGGTCGCTGTCCCCTTTGACAGGGGACACACGTTCGTTGTCGGAGTCGAGAAGGGGCCCAAGAGGTCCGCCGTCATGGCGGTAGCGCCGTTTTTCCTCCGAGTTCGTCGAGCTAACCTCCAGGACGTTTGGGCACCCCCCCAAGGGCGGTTGGTTCTCGATGGGTCTCTTGCCCTGGCCAGAACGAGAGCGGGGCTCCCCGCGTCTACGACCCGGGGGAGGCTCCTCGCCAGACTTGGTGGTACGCATTTGCTCGACCTCCTCCCAGGTGAAGCGAACTTGATCCACCAGGGGAGCCCTCGAGGGTGGCCCCAGGGGGAGGAGGGAGCTCATGCGTGTCAACTGCGGGTGCGGGAGGCGCAACTGGGACGTGGATGGAATCCATTACCGGGGGATCCCTGGGAGTACCGTCCTGGACCGGAGAGTGGGGATCTTGACAAGGAAGGTCCAGCGACGGCGCGAGAGTCATCCGGTGGGCCACCTCTGGAACGACGGGCATAACCGGTGAAGAGAGGCTGGCGTCCGGTCTCGGGAAGGTCCCCAGCGTGGAGTGAATCATTGGCATGGGGAAGACCCCGGGGACGGGGTAAGTCCCCAGCATCGAAAACGCCCCCGAGGTCGGGAAGGCTCCGGATGACGGGCCCGCCGGAGCGTAACCCCCGTTGGAACCACAAGCCCCGGGATCGACCTGACCCCCGAGGATCGGAGGGGCCACCGGATGTCCCATAAAGGGGGCATTGCCCCCATGAACGGGAACTGTGGGTAGATGGGGGCCGGCGGCCGCACCAGAACGCGGAGGAGTTCGTTCATCGAGCACTGGGCGCGGAGCTGGCCCTCCACAAGAGCTTCGAGCAGCGCGTCTCGGGAAGCCGGCGGAGCCACCGGGGGAAAGCTAGTCCCCTCGGGAGCGCCCGAGGTCACCGTGTTGGACCCAGAGCCCTGTCCGCCAGAAATTATCGGAAGAGTTAGAGGTGGTACCTGGGTTTGGCCTTGTCCGGGCGGCAGTGCCGAGATGGCCGCGCTTCGGAGGGGTGGCGCCGGGTCACTGGGACCGGCATCACTGGGAAGGGTGCGAGCCCTCGTTCTTGGGGGAGCCATGGTGATTCGTCATGACTCCCCACGGACAGCGCCAACTGTCGTGGTATTATGAATACCCTGGCAGGTTTTGTTGAAGTCCCTAGCGAAGAAAAGACGACACGAATTGACCGCATGACCGGTCCTCTCCCGTCGGGCAAACACAACAAATGACATGAAGGTTTATACAGGTTCAGGCCTCAATAGAGGCCCTAGTCCTGTCGACGTGCTCCCAACCGAAGTTGGCTAGGGGAGCTCTCTCGGGGAGAGATGGCTCCAGAGCACGCCTGTTTGATTGTGTATATTGAGTAAAAAATGAACTATGCTCCTCACATGAGGGGTTACAAGGGCTTATATAGGCCTAAAAGATGCAAAAACAATAAACTGCCCCGTCCACAACCGTTGGATCGAGGGGCACTAGCGTCCTTCTTCCGATCAGGAGCCTTGGATGCTTGACAGGTGTCTCCGCCAATTCCTGACGCGCTTCTTGTGTGATCCTCACGTGACCTGGAGCCGAGGGCCCTTGTCTTCTGGAAGGTGGTGGCGCCCGGGACGAGCCACCGGGGGGCCTTGTCCCCGGGCAAAAGGCGGCACCTGGGACGAGCCACCGGGGGGCCTTGTCCCCTGGCAAAAGGCGGCGCCCGGGATGAGCCACCGGGGGGGCCTTGTCCCCGGGCAAATGCCGGCGCCCAGGACAAGCCACCGGGGGCCTTGTCCCCGGGCAAAAGTCGCCGGGAGTCTTGCCTCTCACCTGGACTTGATCCCGCGGAGATTTCCCCCAACATAGGGTTTCGGGAATTTTATAACCATTGGGCGTAATTCTAACCAAAGCCAGTGAATTGTGAATCAGTTTCAAGTGTTTTTCAAAATAGATTAAGTTGCTGGTATGGTCGTCAGTACAATAGTCAAAAGATCGCTTCAACAGTTAAGTCTGGCGAAAATCTCTCTCATGTTCAGGAGTTCCATGTTAGAGCGCAATTACTCAGTTGAAAGAACTCAAGAAATCCTCTAAGTTCTCGTCTAGGCTCAACAATTACACCTGTTGACTAGCTAAAAAATTAAGGTTTAGAGGAAGAAAACTCGAGAAACTAAGTCACAAAACTTGAAAACAGAGCCACAGAAGAATTACATCCTCTGGATTAGATCATCCCTAATACTAGAAGGAAATTACTCGAAGAAAACCATAAGAACAGAGCGACGCAAATAATTAAGAACTTACTCAATTGTAGAAAAATAACGAAGTTGCCATCCACGTTGGCTTATAAGAGCAAAACTGGAACAAAACTTGAAACAATGAGAGGGGAGCTAAACTAACATAAAAGCTAATCTAAGCTAAAACTAATCAAACTGTGGATCCAAGGATCCACAGATTCGTGGATGAGAACTAAGCCAAAAGTCTCTCTATTTATACACAAGAATCATAAATTTATCCAATTACAACTCAAGACGCACAAACAATGGAAACTGACTCCAAAAAGTACGTGAAACGGATAAAAGACACGAGAAATCAGTCGAGACAGAGCTGGGCACGGGCCGTGCCAGTGCCGCTACGCTCGGTCCCAAGGTCTTGGGCTCCATTCTGGGTCCGATTTTTGTTCTCTACTTCGTCTCCTATCCAAACGATGACAAAATGCCTCCAAATTTGGTACGTTTGTTCCCTGGAACACAGCAACACACTCATGAGAGAGAATTGTAAAAATCTTACAAAAAGTTACATCAAATGTTTTTTCTTCCTCTACTTCACTTTCTATCCAAAACGATATCGAAGTGCCTCCAAATTTGGTATGTTTGATTCTTGAAACATTACGAACACAATCATGAAAGAAGATTGTAAAAATGTTACAAAAGTTGTATAAATTGACGCGTCGAATGAGTTTTTAGCATGAAAAAGGTTGCTAACCAAGGGCAAAATTCATACTACTTTAACACTTATCAACCATTATGTAGAAGCAGCCGCCTCTCAAAACCTTTGGATATAGCATGCCTTCTTTGGTGTTGCTGGCTTAAATAACAACATCAATGTGCTGAACCAGTTGCTAGTCTTCTACCGGTTATTGGTGGTGAAGTCGACCGGATTCATTCTTTAAATTTTAGATTTATCGGTTGTACTATTAAAAGAGATGTAATCCTAGTAGCTTGATCTATCTAATGTCTTGAAACTCAAATGCATATTCATATAGTCTATGAGCTAATTAGGGCAGAGTATGAATAGAGATGAAAATTTGTTTCAGTCTGCATTGGCCAGACAAAGTCTGTCTTGAGTGGACAATGTCTGGCCAATACAAATTGAGCCCTAATTGTGCACTAGTTCACCAAAAACAAATAAATCTGTCTGGACACAACTTGTCTGATATGGCCAGACAAAGTTTGATGTAACCGGATAATGTCCGGCCAGTACAAAACCTGGTCATATTAAGTTCCAACAAAAATGTAACTAGAGACATATACATTCGTCTGATCTATTTGTTTGACTTGGCCGGACAAAGCCCGGGCAATACAATCACAACAAATGTTTTTAAACTAAATGTAACCAGAGACATATACATCTGTTCGGACCTTTTGTCCGATTGAGTATGTATCTGTCTGACCTTCACAAAATTGTGTAGAATGTTCATTGACAAATATATTAATTGCTCAACGATCACTAGTCACTTGCACTAGCCGAACAATGTTTGATGTGATCGGACAAAGTCTAGCCAATGCAAATTTTGTTTGAAACTTGCCAAACAGCTAGTTTTCATTGGAGAGCTATATATACACTTCAATTGGCATTCACTCCGTAGCTTTGGCATTCAGAATTTATTGCTAGTTGTTACAAAACTACGAGCATTCAATTCTCATTTAATTCACAAATTCTTGCATCTAGAGCTAACAAATTGTATTCAATACATTAGTTGCATTGAAGAGCTAACTCGGAGAGTGAATTGCTTTGCATATTGAGCTTCTTGTGTAGAAGTGGATTAAGCGAATGTGTTTCACTTATTGCTCTTGGTGATTGTCACACCTAGACGACCCGTGGATTCCGATGATCTTTCCATCGATGGAGTTTGTCAGAAAGGCTTGGTAATTAAGTGTGAAAGCTTGGTGCTCGCCTATCCGGAGAGGAGAAGAGCAACCACTAGTAGAATTGAGGCGATACTCTTGTGTATAATGTTTCAATGAGGATTAGTGAAAATTGGCAAATTTCTGATACCTCAAAAAATCGATCGTGTCATTGGTTATTTCTTCTCTTGCATTTTCATATCTAGAGTTTGCTTATTGCCATCGAATTAATCACCGTAGAATAGTAAACTTGTTATTTGTGCTTACAACTAGTTTGTATTTGATACTCTCTTGTGCTTGTATTAGAAATTATTAATTGTGATTAAAATTTTAATACTGCTTATTCACCCTACCTCTAGTCGGCATTTTTCGATCAATAATCAACACTTACAAAAATAATGTGAGCATGTGTCATCTTGCACAACATAATAATCAAGGATGAGCAAGACTATGTGATACAGGGTGCCCGATCTTCACGACGTAGGATCGTTGATAACTCGTTGATTCGTGTAACCTGACGAACCGATGGCGCCAACCACTGTCAATACAGCAACCTGCGACAAAAGAATTCGCCCAACCACACACTTTGATCGTTGTCTAGTTGACCACGCAAAAGTAGACGCACTGTTCCTGCAATCAACGAAGAAATTACAAGAACAATGGTAAAGAGAGTAGCTCCCAATTCTAGGCGGTGGCTTATGAGCACAAACCCTAGAACAAGAGCAAAAGCTTCTCTGAAAATATTTGTGTATTCAATTTGTGATTCTCAAAACTATGACCATGCCTCTTTTTTATAGAGGGTGGTATTTACAAAAGATAGAATGTTTAAAACCAGAATTCTAAACTAATTTGAAACAGAATAGAATCCTAACAAACTATAAAAAGAAAAATCCCGAGCTACTTTTCACAGATCCGAACAGGACTCTTCCCCCTCGTGCACTTGCCATTGTTTTGGGTCTCCTGGTTGCATACGATGTTGGAATTCGATGATTCTTGATGCGTTGGAAAGCTCTTTCGATTACCTTTCCAACAAGTACTCACACAACCTACTTGGACATTTGTGCTGAAATTGGCGCTTGGTTGAAGTCACTGAACAATTATGCTTGATCGGCAGACTGGATGGTCCTCAGGTTGCGACCATGTGTTTTTAGGCTTGATCGGCTGCGACCATGAGTAGTGTTGCAACCTTGAGCAATGCTGATTATGCACAGAGTTCTTTTAATCGAGAGCAAAGTTCTTCTGATCGATCGTTGATGCGAAGGATGCCCTCATCATACTCCCCTTCTTGAAAAGGACTCGTCCTCGAGTCCAACAGTGTAGAATCGAAGGACAGAGAAAGGTCTGAAACGTTGAATGTGGTGCGAAGGATGCCCTCATCACTATGATTGCCCGCTCAGTAGTTCATATGATAGTCAGGGGACATCTATCGTAACACCGCCTACTTTTCACAATGGTGCTCTGCCTCTTTTTGTCGATGTATTTCCTCGAGGTGAAGAGATCTATGCATTTCATGCACACTCCATGCCTCATTAAATCCATGCTATATTTAACGACTATTGTTTTTGAGCCACTAACATGCGGGTCCTACTCCAAAATAACCCCAAATAAGCATATTTCAGTATGCAAAACAACCACTGAAACTGACATGTGGGCCAAACTCATAATGGACCCACATGTTGAGACCTTGGTAGTCGGTGTGCGTGGCGAACGAGGTGAGCACACACAAAACTCGAGTATACGGTTTGTGGGTCCTACTACTATCACCTCACACACTGAAGCGCATGCGCATACCTCACACATAGTTGCTCACACATGGTGGCCCAACCTGTCGCTTGGACGTTTTGCAATAGTTGACCAGACGCAAAGTGTAAAGGCGTGAGGTCTACAAAACACGTTATCCGGCGCCATTTTGTCTCTAACGCAGTTGATTTGTCCTAAGCTTGGTTTGCTCGGCCAACTTGCAAGCTCTTGGGTGTCTGCTGCCTCAGCATGTGGTGTCATGTGATTGGAGAATCTTAGGCGGAGTCTAATGCGGGTGCTCCGCCTAGCGCCCACAATAAAAATATTTTTTTTTGAAAAGTAGGAGAGAAAAGGTGCTAGGGAAGTGGTGGGTACCGAAAATAAAAATTATTTGTTCTTTCTTGATTTTCTGTTACCAAGTTGTATACAATTTTTATTTCATGATTTATATATTAATTTAATTCAAATTAGTTCTTAACTATACTTAGAAACTTATAACTCTTTGAGTTATCTTTATAGAATTCAAAAATCACATAAATACAATTTCAGAATTAAAATTTATTTATATTTTATTAAAATCACTTAAATTCTTGTAAATATTCAATTTATTCATAAACCAGTTTAAAAGATTTAATAAAATACCAATATATTACGCCTCATATTGTGACACAAAATATTTGTTTGAATCACCGCCTCCTCTCCTTCAACGGGGAGTACTACAACTGCCCTTGCTGCGTCGGATTTGGCTCCCGCCGCGTTGGAATCACTCTTAATTGATGGATCAGGGTGCTCGGATTACACCATGTTTTCGGTGAGTTGGCATGGAACGTGAATTGTTCATCTAGCAACCAGCAAGCATTTACAGTTACGAATAATATTGTTGTGGTAGATCAGCATCATCAAACACCGCCACCCCCACCTCCTCCGCCCCCGCATGCCCCGGATCCGCGCGTCGCGCCACCCTCAGAGACATGCCGGCCGACCAGTCCACCGCGGCCGCCGCCGATCCAGACGGCCCCGACGCCATCCGCTTGACCTGGAACGCGTGGCCGCAATCCAAGGTCGAGGCCAGCCGCTGCGTTGTGCCCCTCGCCGCCACCGTCTCCCCGATCCGCGCGCCTGCGCCCCTTCTCTCCTACCCGCCGCTCGGCTGCAAGCCGCCGTGCTCGGCGGTGCTTAATCCCTTCGCCCGCGTCGACTTCGCCGCCAAGATCTGGATCTGCCCCCTCTGCTTCTCCCGCAATCACTTCCCTCCGCACTACGCCGCCGTGTCCGAATCCAACGTCCCCGCCGAGCTCTTCCCCCAATGCTCCACCGTCGAATACCTCGTGGGCGCTGCATCCGCCTCCCCTTCCCCGCCTCCACCTCCCGTGTTCTTATTTGTCATTGATACGTGTTTGATCGAGGAGGAGCTGGCGTTTGCCAAGATAGCGATGAGGAAGGCGGTGGCGCTCGTGCCGGAGCACGCGCTGGTGGGGCTGGTGACGTTCGGGACGCAGGTGCAGTTGCACGAGCTCGGGTTCTCGGATCTCAGCAAGATCTACGTGTTCCGGGGGACGAAGGAGATTTCGAAGGAGCAGATTCTTGACCAGCTGGGGCTCTCCGGCGCGGGCCGGCCAGGGTTCCCGAAGCTGCCGCAGCAGCCGGGTGCTGGGCCACAGGTGAATGGGATGCATCCTCCTGCTGTGGCGGCGGCGGCAGCTGGGGTGAACAGGTTCTTGCTCCCGGTGTCAGAGTGTGAGTGCACGCTCAGCACGGTGGGTATGAAGGATTTGGGCTGTTGGGGTTGTGTTTGAGGAGAAAGGTGTGACCTTCGATTGTGGGTTTTGTTTGCAGTTGCTGGACGAGTTGCAGCCTGATCAGTGGCCGGTAGGACCCGGCTATCGCCTGATTCGGTGCACGGGTGTTGCACTGAGCGTTGCAGCCGGGTTGCTGGGGGCTTGCATGCCTGGGACCGGCGCGAGGATCATTGCTCTGCTTGGCGGTCCGTGTACGGAGGGTCCAGGAATGGTAAAGATCTCTGGTCTGGTCAGTGTCTGCACAATTTGACACAGTTGGGTTGCAATTTGATGATCTGTGGAAATAATTCTGTGAGATTTTGAAAGTCATGTTGAGATTTGAGACTTTACCTTGGTGCAATCAATGCTAAAATCTTGTGGAATTGCAGGTATTGGTTGTTGCAACAATATAAGGAAGCATGGCTGGGAAGTGCAATAACTATCCATTTAGGAAAACTTGTTTATGATTTACATCTTTAATCTGACAATGGAGAAGTCATACATTTTGAGAAATATGCCATCTGGCCGCATTCATTTGGTTTCTCAATTGTTTGCATGTATGCAACTGTCGTCAGTGTGGCAACTAAGCAAAGTTCGGCCATTATGAAGTGTACCTGATAAGGGTTCCTTCAAATTCAGCTAAGTCTGATGCAAAACTACACTAAAAGAGAAAACGTCTATTTTGACATTACTCTCTGATTGTTCCAATGCAGTCAAAGGTGAAAAGCACACTTGAGGCGCTAGGTCTTTAAATCATGTGCGGCGCAAGGCACAAAAAAAGTGCCGCTTGGGAAACATAAGGCACTAAGATATAAATGAAATATTTCTCTATTATTAAGTCTTAAGCTGTCACTTTATAACATATATTCAAGATATTTTAGTATCAAAGCCTATCCAGCATATCCAACCTATCCCAATTTTGGATACTTAAGCCAAAATTTTCAACATCCATCTCATCCACTTCATCCCAATTCTGGATATGTAGCCAAATTTCTTGACATCCAATTTGTCCACTTCATCCTCTCTCTCAACACAGCTCTCTCTCTCTTTCTCAACACACATTTGAACCACGCGTGCACCTCAGCACTTCAATGCCTTGCGCCTCAGGAAGAAAAGCTTGTGCCTCATCAATGGTGTTGCACCTGGAGCAGCTCGAGGCATGTTGCCTCGCTGTGTGTCGCCTGAGCACCTGGTGTGCGCCTTTGATTGTGCTGGATTGTTCTTGAACATGACAGCCTTTTCTCTTCTCCAGTGAATTTAACTTTCACAATTTCTGTGATGCTAAAATGATTGTGAATGTTTGATGTGCTGTTTTCTGCGATTTGATGTTATGCGGGTGCAATTTTTGAATTGTGTAATCAGGGACAAAAATACATAGACTAATAAGAGATATCAATGAAGTATTTTAGATTTTGTTCTGTTTATTGGGCTACTTTAGTTTAGGATTTCTTCACGCCTATGTTTGCTTCAAAATCTAGCTAGTTTCATGCTCTGTTCTGTTTATGAAAGTTTCAGTTTATGATTCCCTGTTTACTCCTTTGTCTATATTTGCTTCAAAATATATGTAATACTCCATTCTATAATGCAGATTGTGTCGAAAGATTTATCAGAGCCCGTTAGATCACATAAAGATCTTGACAAGGATGCAGCTCCTCACTTCCAAAAGGCAATCAAATTTTATGACGGTCTTGCCAAGCAATTGGCTAGCCAAGGTCATGTGCTAGATGTTTTTGCATCAGCTCTTGATCAGGTTTGGGAAGCATCTTTATCTTGGTGATAAATGTACATGATGCTGAATTCTGGACTCTGCTAGTGGTTGCAAAAGAAAAAAAAAAGAAGTGTACATTTTCTCTTACCAATTAACTTCTTCCTTGTTTCTTAATATTGGTATATTGGTTTATTGCTGAGAACTACTTGGGACCAAACCCTTACTGGACTATGTGCAATTCATGACATGTAAAATGGACAAATGATTCTTGCATTGTTGTAGCAAGTAACTAGAATTTAGGAAAATCTACATACTGAATTTGATATCCATGGTGCATGACTGGAAGCTTATTAAATCCGGAGTTTTGTTCTTTTTCCATCTGGATTGTTAGTTACTTCTACATGATGAACAAGTTTTATGAGTCAAATTGAGAGCCTTATGAGCTAAGTTGAATTCAATGCTATTGGATCACTGGAGATTGTCTAACCAACTGCTGATGCAGATAGTTGTGTCTTCTTGTTGCTACAAGCTTGAAGATTATGCACACTGCTAACTCAATCTCGTTCACATTGTCTTTTGGAGGGTGTGGGGTTCTCTTTGTGGGCTCCAAATATTGGTAAATGTTTTTGAGTGATTTATTATGAACAGAGGGTCCTTGCATACAGCAGCTTGGGTATTGCAGAACTGTTCTAGTTACTATCTTTTTTTGTCTTTTACTCACCCTGTTTGTTAGTTCTTGTGAGTTGCATAAAAGTCTCTAGACTATTCACTATTGTACTTAGGTTTGTTATTTAAGTGTTTTCTAGTCCAGCTTTCACTATAACTTATGTTGTACTTGTAGTTGTTCTCAGCTTCTTAACTGCAATTGTGGAGTAGTATGTCATGCAATTTGTCTTTGTATGTTCTAAGAACAAAAGATGGGTAGCTTTGGCAAAGATGCGTGTTGTAACATTGCTTTCTATTCTTATTATGAGAAAATTCAACTTAATTTTTTTAAGGGAACTTAAATGGCATCATCAATTTGGTAGATCATGATGTCATCACAGATGGTTTTGGAGGCTATTACTTGAATCTTTCTGATTATAATATTATACCATATGTACATTCATTTGAATCATGATTGTATCATTAAATATTGGAAAAATTAGGTACATACCACCCTTACGATCATAGTTTAGAAATACAGCACCTTAAGTTCAATCTTGAGTAAAATACCACTCAATGTTGCTAAACTTAGAAAAATACCACCACTATTGCTAGATGGCTGCCACCTGGTGTATTTGGTTGATGTATGCAATATGTATTTTTGTATATGACCTATACTGCCCCTGCCCATATTTGGAGTGCTACGAAACAACCCAGTCGAACCAAATACGCCACATCGCTTCCTATTGGCCCGACGGCAGCAGGGTTGAGCCATCGCCTTCCTCCCTCTGTACTTGCTGCCGCCACCCTCCATACTGGCCACTGTCTCCTTCCATACTAGCTGCCGCCTCCATCCTCGCCACTGCTGCTGCCACCCTCCATACTCGCCGCCACCTCCCTCCAGACCAGTCGTTACCTCCACAGCGCTGACGAGGACGCCGGGGACCTCGCTACTTGATTCCCCTGGCAGCGCTGCATCTGAGTCGACACGGGAGGCTGAGTGTGCTGCAAAGACGACACTAGAGGCCAGCAACCGTGTCATACCGAGCAACCCCCTCGCCGGAGATGACTGCGTTGGAGAGCTAGGGTTGGCTCATGTGAGAATGGCATGAACTGACCAGAGTGGAGGAAATAAATTGTGCAGAGGCATATTTCCAAAAGGCACCTACATATGGTGAAAACGGTGAGGGGTACTTTCATACAAAATATTATGCCGACTTGCCCAGGTATACGATAGTGGCATATATCTAAACTTTGCCAAAAGGGTGTGGTATTCTTCTCAAGGCTGAACTTAAGGTGGTATATTTCTAAACTGTGAACATAAGGGTGGTATGTACCTAATTTTCCCTTAAATATTTGTTTGAAGTTCAATGTTGCAAATGTAAGTAGGATGATATCTAGGTCATCAATTAACAGTTCTTATCTGTAGGCTGACGCATCAGCATAACCATACAATTCAATGATCTTGTAATGGTCTGTGTTGTGAAACATATATACTTTTTCTTCTCGTTTCTGTCTGTTTTGTTACATGCAATGCTGGGCTCGTCACACTGGTAGTGCTTGCTGTTACTCATTCGTCTATAAATTGATTACACCTAGTTTGAAATTATTGTACAATAAAAGCATTCCTAATATCTTAATATTTTCGTGATATACAAGTGGAATTAACCCTTTTTTGCATTTTTTTAATCTTTGATACATGAATGTAGGTTGGAATAGCAGAGATGAAGGTTGCTGTTGAGAGAACAGGTGGCCTTGTTGTCCTGGCTGAAAGTTTTGGTCATGCAGTATTCAAGGACTCTTTCAAGCGAATTTTTGAGGGAGGTGAACAGTCTCTTGGCCTTTCGTTCAAGTGAGTTTTTTTTTTTTCCTGTTTTCTGCGTTAAAATATGTTCTTTCAAATTTGATGTTTTTGGATAAATGTGGTTGCTCTTAAATGGTAGTTATCATGGAAATGCAGCTACTGAGCTACCTCTTTACACAACATCAACTTAGAAATTTGAATCTAATGACTCATGCATTTATTGATCAATCTTACTATCAGGGCAGTCCTAACATTTCGTAGGCCTGGGGGCGAAATAAAAATAAGAGGCCCTCGACTGGATGTACATAATAAAAACTTATTGTATATTTACTTTTTCAAAGTTAGTTAAAATTTTGTTATGTTTTACAATGTGACTAGACTTTAGTGACAGTAAATTCACATAATACACCTTAAACATTCTAATATTCAAAGATTTGTACAAACAAGCAGAAAGAAATGGAATTTAGGTATTCAAATTGAAAAAAATAAAAGAAGCCGAACAGTCTGCAATTTGATCTATTTGAGGATTTGAACTTTTTTCTTTCTTTTTTTTAAATAGGTTATATGTTTTATCATAGTTATTAGACTAAGACCAGTGATCAATCCGCACCGCCATTTCTTATAAAATATTAAAATATATGTAACTTGTAATAAAACAATGTAATTACTATATATTCATTCCAACTCAAATAATATATACTCTTCATTATATGTAAATGGGATTATGTAGGTAATATGCTTCAATCTCATTAGACATGCCATTTTTAGTGAGTGACTAGCATAGATCTAAACAGTGTTATTAGTATTTTAGTGCTCTATTACCAAAAAAACAACTATTAATTCACCCCAAAATTGCTTCATATTTGAGAAAATTTATAGTTCACCCCAAATTCCGAGTAGCATGTAATTCCATATCTGCTGGCTAGTTTTAGGTGGTTTATGTTCCAACTATGACCAAAAGATTGGTAAAATGTTTGATTGCAACCAGATGTTGATCGTGGTATTCTTTTTTCTGTTGGGGATTGGCCTCAATCCCTCATTTTTACCTTTTCTCTTCATGAAAATATTGAATCCAGGCTCAGTCTTATCTCACTAGAAAGGTTTAGTTAGGCCAATCCCTCATTTTTACCTTTTCTCTTCATGAAAATATTGAATCCAGGCTCAGTCTTGGCTCACTAGATAGGTTTAGTTAATTCAAAATCTTGAAGTACTTTAGACTGAATACAGATTGTAGGAATGTCTATCTGGAAACTTCTTAATCTACAATGTTTGATAGGATGACTATAGTTGAAGTCTTGGAAATTCTGACAGAGTTTACTTGTAACAATGGGCACTGCCAGTTCATTTCTTTGCCTTCTGTAGCTGGTATGAGATATGATGCCACAATGATCCTATGCTTTGTTAAGAGAGTGGCTTTTATACAACTACATTTAAAATCATGTGCAAGTAGTCTGCATAACAACAGAAGAATGTACTGCCATGAAATTGAGGTGATGGCTTTTTATTATATTCATTGCAATGCTGAATTCTTGCAATGATCCTCATTTCTTGTCTCCTATGCAATGGAAGAAAATTAAGATCTGATTAAAGTTTCTCTTCGGGGTAGGTTTTGTGTAGTGGATACATGGTGACAATCAGAGACATCTTATTTGTTACTTATAATGTAAATCATTTAGTTTCAAGAGCCTTTATTTCTTCCCCTTTATCCAACAAAAAATGTATATATCAAAGGCTGTTGTGTAACCTAACTGTGATAACCGCAAACATTCACTAATTCTTGTCGTTCTTGGTTTTACAGTGGCACACTTGAAATAAACTGTTCCAAGGACATTAAAATTCAAGGTATCATTGGACCATGTCAATCATTGGAGAAGGTAGGCTTATCTATACACCACTAGATATTATTTTAATGTGCTAAATATCCTTCAACGGGACATACCGATGTTAGAATTGAACATGACATTGCACTAAACTTGTGTAGAAAGGAGCTCTTTGTGCCGCCTCAGTTATTGGTCAAGGAAATACAACAGCATGGAAAATGTGTGGCCTAGATAACAGTACTTCTTTGACTGTGTTTTTTGATGTTTCACCTAGTGAACGGTCAAGCCAACCAGGACAACAAAATCCCCATTTGTATATACAATTTGTAACAAGGTATTGTTTGTTACTTTTCTTCTATCTTAGGTGTGATCATGGCTCGATTCAGTGGGTTTGTTGATTCTTTTGTAGCTACCAGCACCCAGAAGGTCAAATGAGGATAAGGGTTACCACGATATGCAGAAAATGGGTGGATGGTTCTACTAACACTGAGGTTAGCCTTGAAAGTTCTGTTACTTGCGCTATTTATTGGGAGTTGTGCAATGCGTACCACACTTAAAAAAAAAGACTAATCTTCATGCATCTTATTTCAAATATGAAATATGAATATACTGATATTGATGTAGCGCGGGTATGACATGAAACGGCGGGCAAATTGAAGAGGCACACGAAAGGACAAGAAAAGGGATAATCTAGACGAGATGCGCCATCGCAATCTCAAATCTAGACATTCCGATAACTCAGAAAACTGATAATTTTATTATTCTCAAATTGTTTGTCCTTTGTCCTCAAACTAAACCATGGCTATATATTTATAGGCCTCATTATAAAATTCAAGTAGGAAAGTAAATCCTAATATAGAAACAAAAAACAACTGAGCTAAGATTTGAACTCTAATCAAAACAAAACCCAAACTTTCCGAATAAAGATAATTCCTAATAAAGCTATCTTATTTCATAGCTATTTTCCTCTGCATCGTTCTCCTATGGCTGGAAAAGAACTCGTCCTTGAGTTTGAATGTTTTGTGTGTCTTCTACAGTAGAACCAATAACTTGGTGATGTAGTCCAATCAACACTTTGTGAATTAATCATCACTTGTTGAATTTCTTCTCAAAGAAACCTTCAATTGTTGGGTTGATGCCAAAATAAACATAGCAAGAACCATAAAAACGTGATATTTGATGATTTAGGCCAATGAGCACTTGTGATGTTTTTTGCAAGATATTCTTCTCGGTCGAACCTTTACCTATAACTATGTTGAGTGAAGCATTCAATTGGATTCGACATATTCTTTTCTTTTTGTGTTTCCAGAGACAGATTTGGCCACACCTTTGTTGCTCGTGATGCTTCATTCATCTCTTGTTCCATGGCTTTATACTTAGCTAGCACAGTAGCTTTAGTTTCTAGAATGTCTCATCACGGATCCTCTCTACACCCTTCTCCGAGATCCAACATTGAAGGAGTTGAACCAAGATTTCCAAGTGGATAGGACAAGGTATTTCTATATGTAATAGATAATGTAGATGCAAAAATTTGTCTTCTAAAAAAGGAAATATTGAATGAAAGAAAGATAGATGAGCCAACTTAAGATTTTTTGGCATTATCATCACAAAGAATAAATTCTGAATTTTTCTTATTTCATATCTTCAAAGCAAATCGACCCAATCGTGTGGTTGATGAAGTTTTCAATTCGTTTTTCTATATCTGTTGAAAATTTGTGTGTTTCTCCTTGAGCCGTACAAGATGAAATTTTCCGGGCCCTAGAAATTCATTTCGTACAATTGAACCTTTTCAAACTACTTCTTTTTTAGAACCAAAAAAACTTGTGCCCCCCTTTGTTTGATTAGAGCGGAAAAGACCTGCGGAATTCTTACTCTTAAAACGCGACTTTAATCTATTCCATAACCTACAAATTAGTTAGCTATTTCAATTTTGGTGAATCAAATCCATCATTATTGTATACTCTTTGCTATATATAGGGCAACCTAAACTAATACCTAATTCTTATTTTGCAAGTTCTTAACAAGTTCTTATCTTTAGA
The DNA here is from genome assembly GCA_019359835.1 of Pharus latifolius. Lineage (NCBI taxonomy): Eukaryota > Viridiplantae > Streptophyta > Magnoliopsida > Poales > Poaceae > Pharus > Pharus latifolius. The sequence goes on along the minus strand of CM033330.1, from coordinate 48,189,141 downwards.
CCATTTTGAACCATTTACGAACATTATGGCAAATATGATTAAGATATTTATGGCTCCCACATAAATAAGGAGTTGTGTGACAGATTGAACAACTGGGGTCCATTTACTTATGATACCTAGTTGACATTGATAACAAAGATCTAACTCCTGATTCGTTAGATCAACATTGATATTTCGATGGCTTCGGTAGTGATGATCTGCGGTCTTGTCATCTTTCTTCCATAGCATCGGCATGGGTGAAGGTCACATGATGCGAGCTTCCGGATAACGACCACCAGCCATAGATTTGAACCTCCGCTCTAATACCAACTGATGTAGTGCGGGTGGGTGTTGCACAATGGGCAAATCAAAGAGGCACTTGAATGCATAGAAAAAGGGATAAATTAGACGAGATGCACCATCGCAATCTTAAATTTAGACATTCCGATAACTCAAAAAATTGATAATTTTATTACTTTGAAATTGCTTGTCCTCAAACTATACCATGGTGATATATTTATAGGTCCCATTAAACAATTGAACTAAGATTTGGATCTAATCAAAACAAAACCGAAACTTTTCGAATAAGCTAATTCCTAGTATAACTATCTTATTTCATAACTATTTTCCGCTGCATCTGATATGCTAATGTTGATGAAATTGTAGCAGTGTTATCAAGTTGACGACTAGTCGTCCAGTCGGCCAGCTGCCTCCGACTTGTGCCGTCGACTTGACTGGCCGAGGTTAGTCGGGCGACTTGGTTGCCTGGTCGCTGATTAGTCGTCGTTGAGTGATTCGAGTGATCGAGAGTGCATGTGCAGTGAGAGGGTTGAGAGAGACAAGAGAGGGAGAGGCGCAACAAAGAGAACCGGATCTGAAATCTAAATGAGGGATAGGCGAGAGAAAGAGAGCACTTGTCACCGTCCCGCCGCTATCGTAACCCTCGCAAGCCCTCGTTGCTGCCGCCGTTGCAAGCCCTCGAGGCCATTAAGGCTGTTGCTGTCGTCACAAGGCCTCGAGGCCGTCGTCACCTCGAGCCCCTAGTCAACCCATCCGCCGTCGCCGCCCTTGATTGTCACCTCGGACCGTCCTCGAGCCGTCCACTTGTGGTCGTCGCCTCTGACAGCCATCCGTTGTCGCTGTTGCCTGCTTTGAGTTTGCTTCGACTCTGCCATTGCCTCAATCCCACTCGCCTCAAGTCCGCCGTCACTGTCCGTCATTGTCTTGCAGTTGCTTTGAGTTTGCTTTGTTAGCCTTTGCTTTGAGTTTGGCTGCCTTTTGCTTTAGCTGTGTTGATTGTTGGCCTGCTGCTTGCTTGTTGTTGCTTCTGTTAGCCTTTGCTTTGAGTTTGGCTGCTGCTACTAATCTAATGGCAAACCAAGCTCCAGTTAATTTGTTTAATCATTAAGTCTTAATATTCTGTTAATTTGCTGTCATACAAAATAATTTTCTCGACTAGTTGGCTAGTCGGTTCTATGGCGACTTACACTGACTGATCAACTTGATAACCTTGAATTGTAGACTATAATACATTTATACAGTTTTCTGGTATTATGAGGGCAGACTTTTTCTTGTGTGCATCATGTATATGTACAATCATGTAGTCATGTGTTCTGTAAGTGAGCAATGGTGATCTGTGTTCTTTGTTGGCTACAAATTGGATAACATGTCTAGCTATCCAAACTAATATTACTTGTATTGGGATAAATCATACATGTGATTTGAGTTTGTGTTGTGGTTGTTTTCTAATTTCAATTCTTGTACTAAATTTGTACTTCAATTCTTATGCTACGATACATTATCCTCCACAGCTTCTTTTGTTGATTGTGATATGTTTATGCAAACATATATTTGGTATTCTTCCTGAATCGAAATCAGATTGATTCAACAATATTTTTCATGCTATCTTGATCTCAGGAGCCTTGGATTTCATTTGGCTAACATTTGAATAAGATGATAAATGCCCTCTGTGAGTAAGTTGAGAGGACTTGTATGATTATTTGACATACAAAAATTGTCTTCTGAATGTAGGAATTAATTGAAGGGTTCGACCAGGAAATTGCAGCTGTTGTGTTGGCAAGATACATCTCCTTGAAAATGGAGGTGGAGGTTAGTTTTGTTTGCTGCTACTTCAGAGTTGTTAAAACAATTATGTTACTATTATTTGATTTGCAGATTTATTTTCAAACTCCTTTCTGCATAATTTAAGTAGATATTATCTGCTTGTTAGTGGGGATTCTTGTAATCTGAAGTCTCTGTTGGGCCTAGTTTTAATATTTATCTTCTCATCGAATAATCTCAAGTCAAAGCCAAATACGAAACTTCTTTTGCACCTTAAATGATGGGGTCTCAGCTGGCTAATGAATTTAAGTCTGATATACTAGAGGGTGGAATTTATCTCATTCACAAGTTGGGTTTATCTAAGTGGTGGATTATTTAAGTGGAGGAGTTTTTTTGGTACTTGTAATCCAAATATTTGCTAAACAACTTTTATGGCTCTCTCACAAGGGAGCTTGTATGGCCTGTAGACTAGAAACTTTGTAAGCTAGATTACAAAAGAAGCATAACCTAGCCACAATGCCCACAGTCTGTTTATTTGGACATTTTGGCCATACTAACCATAGCTGGGATGGGTGACTTAGCTTGTTCAGGTCAAGCCTTACATGATTGAGGTAGTAAATTGGTTTAATAGCTTTCAAGGGCAAGTTTTAGTGGCTAACTGATTGGATCTATTTAAAATCAAAGGATTAGCTAATGGAAAAGTAGAACACTAAAAATCTAAATCCACGTTGGCAACTTTAGTAACCTTGCCCATCTGAGTCAATTTGGCTTTTGATTAAGGATTTTTTAGTAGTGGCTAGTTAGTTTGGTAAAGCAAGAAATTTCAGTCCTTAGCAACTAGCTCACTTAGCCCAGAATGTTAGATTAGTCACTATAGCCTATAAGTTGGTGACATCAAACTTGTTCACATGGGGGAGCAGCATTTTCTCTCCAGTGAAGGATTGTCTATCTCATAGTGACTACTGATTGTAGCAAAGTAAGAAGTTTTAATTTCTATCAAACAGTACACCTAGTTTAGGAAAGCTAGATCAAATATTTTCTAAATTTGGACACCTGAAGGACTTTGCTCAAGTGGAAGAGTGAATTTAGCTCTTGCGCAAGGACTTTTTTAACCTATAAAAGCTAGTTAGCTTGGCTAAAAGAATCTTTGTTCTTACCAAATGGCAGCTCACTTAGCCTCACAATGCTAGATTGCTTATACCCAACTGAGCTAAGAATCCAAAACAATATCCAAAAATTTTTGCTTTGCCAAACTAAGTTGTCTGAATGGGCTGGAAAACCCTTGTCCCCGATAGAGCTAAAAAGGGCTTAATTATCTGTCTCCCATGCTGTTGCCAAAGGCAGAAACAGAAAGATTACAAGATTAGTAATGCTACGGACGGGTAATAACTGATATTGTTTTGGTAGGTAAGGTGTACTGCTTTGTAAGAGCCAAAAAGCTCTGCTTTTCCGGTCTAATTAGCCCGTATGAACTAGAAAATCGTTGCTCACTGGTAGGGGTGGTAAAGGGTAGGCTTGAAATGGGTTGAAAAGTATCATGTCTAGAATGGGTTGGTTTTGGGTGGGTCTACTTGAGCTGAGAATAAAATGGGGTTGGATTGGGTTAGGGACTAGGGTAACTTCAAAATAGGGTAGGATTGGATTGGGTTAGAGTGGAAAAATTAGGGTCGAACCTACAAAATAATATGGATTCTTATTCTTTTCTTCACATTCTATGGTATTTAAGTCTCTTTGAGATGAGTGGGCAGAATATGGATAGAGATGGGTTGGACCCTTGAGTTGAACCGATATTGGGAAAAAGGGTTGGGGTTGGGTTGAAGTGTTAAGTGGGATGGGGTTTGGTTGGGTTTTAGAAAATGGGAAAAGTATTGGATTGGGTTAGAATTGGGTTTAGACTCATCACCAGACCTACTTATTGGATGTAGCCAAATGCTCTCCCCCACAAGAGTAGAGTTGCTTAAGTGGCCAACATGAGACTGGGCATCACCATCTACTCATTTTGTGATTTCTTCTGCCTCACTAGTTCTTCAGTTTCTTTGGAGAGTCTCCCTTTTTAGCTTGAAAAGATAGGTTTTGTTGAGATCCAAACATTAATTTGTGAAATCTGCATTTAGAAACTACTAAGCCAAATAATTTATCCAGTAATGCAAGGCTCAGCCAAAATGGGTTTGTTTGCCAATTCCAGCCATGGCTATGATGGATAGAAGATCCCAATAACCCAGGATGTTTGGATTTTTTGTCCAAGGATGCCCATCAGGCGTAGCCTAATCTAATTTCAATATTAAATGGGAAACAAGTTATTTACCTTCTTTTTTTTTCCAAGAAATTCTTCTTGTTATGTACTTATGTTGGAGGAAAAACTAGGAAACCACTAATCCGCCAATAATTTTGTTCCTTCCTCATGCATGCCTACTTGCCTAAAGTATATGTCTTTGTACAGACTGGTGTGCCAAATACTCATGCCAGCTATTATGTTAGAATTGTAACCTGCAAACTTCCTTTCTATTGGACTTGTACATCAATTTCCATGGGAACATGGATATATGCTTTTGTGAACTCTTGACGTTGCCTCTAATTTAAAATTGGGGAAGGCAAAAATCATGTACAGTTAAAATTATTAATTTGAATCTGTGAGGGTAGTTGGTAGTTAGTGTTGGAAACTAAGTAAGCTACACTAGTTGAATTTCAAAAAAATTTTACTCGAAAGCTGTAAGTAATAGACCATAGATTGATTGTTATCAACAGCGGAAGGAGATTTGGTGAAACGATCGAATGTGCATAGCGACTGCTCGCGGATCATCCTGATCAGCAGACGTAGATGACAACAATCGATCTGCAGCAACGCCTCTACCAGTATCCACACGTTCTGGGATGGAACGCTGTACGATGGTGTGCTAGCACCAACATGCACAAGAGTTTAGGGGCTGTTGCTTTAGAGATGGCAGTTAGGGTTTTTCATGATCTCAAAATCCATCATACCTCGCTTATATAGAGCCCTACAGAAAGAACCCTCTCAGATTGGGTTTCTTGATGTGGTATGATATCACATAACGAATTTTATCCGAATTGTAGGAGTCTAATATTAAGTCTCTTAGTCTGATTTGAAAACCCTCATAACAGATCCAATCCGAATTGATTTATTCCAACCCATTAAGTGTGTGACCCTGTAGGTTCATGTATATCTAATCACGACCTGGGAATACTTAACCCGAATTCTGAGTCGGTAGTGGCCCCTAGTAAGACAACGACTATTCAAATATACACGAAGATCATAACCAAAGAACCTATATAATGTACTCATGTTGATCCTCTTGCCATACGATATCAAATTAAACCCAAAACAGGAAACGTGCCACCCTTGTACAGTTCAATCTTTTCTCGATCACACAGTGAACTGATTTTCCCGTAGTTGACACTCAACCACAAACAACATGGTTATGCACTTCTCAGTTCATCTATATCGAGGGGCTCAGAGATCTCTCTGATTATATGAGAGATGCAAATTCCATCTTAACCATTCACATTCTTTCGCATGGTTCATAGTATATCCGAATATTATCTTTACTACCACTCAATTAAAAGTAACGTGTGGTAATATCAAACTATACTACTACACATATAGAAAATTCTGACGGTTTTAGGTCTAAGGATCAATCATAAATATTATTTGAGACCAACTAGTGGCACTTATATGACAAATTCAAACAATCTTAAAATGAGTCTATCCAATATTATATTCTCTAACGTATGTTCACATTATTAATTTGATATCTTATATCCGTAATCCGTGAAATATGACCATCAATCAATATATGTGCTAATCCATTAATCAATAATATCCTATTTAAAGATAATGGATCAGAAACTTTATAGAATAATATCATCAAATAAATTTAAAGTTTTACGAACAAGTCACACACTTATTGATCGAATTAAAATGATAATTTATTTAAAAATAAAATAACATATCAATCAAATATTCATAAACATAACAAAGATAAATACATCTATGTGATTTTCACTAGGACATATCACTAATAGTTAATACATAGGATTGGTGACTGTAGATCACATTCTTAGTGAAGGTGTAAGTCTTATCTTGAATTTCCAGATATTAAATTTGTTAAGGGATGACTACACCAGAGTTGAAAAACCGGCAGTAACTAGTCAGTCGCCGCTGGTTGTCTAGGATCTTCCAGTGGGGATTGTGATTAGATAAACTAGAGCAAAGATTTCAGTGAGTAATGTGCGATACCAACTGATTCTGGCTAGTTTTAACATTATTCTTTTGCTAAAATACATTTTTTTGGGTAATATTCTGTAAAAAAGTGAAAAAACAATCATAAATCCCCGGTGTGCTCAGATTTTCCTAAAAACTGGCTAGAAACTGCTACTTGCAGCTCATCAGTTCCAGATTCAGAATGGTGTCTGGAAAACTGGGCTGCACTGCTGGGTTTTACTTTAATAGCTTCACTTGAAATCGAAGCACATTTCAAGAATCTCTTTTGGTGAACTGCAATTTTATGTTCTTAGATAAAATGCAAATTGATTTTTTTTCTCTCCAGATGATTTAGCAGAATAGGTTTCCCCTATGTTGCTTTCTCTGTCTTATTCGTAGGCTTATAAGTCCATTATTCTTGTGCTTACTCCACCAGTTGAGTTGCAACAGTGGTTGGGTGATCTTGATATATGGGCAACAAAAGTTGCATTTATTATCGTGATTTGAGATCTATTATTAACCTTCTTAGTTCATTTTTCTAGGAAGACTTTGATGCTACACGATGGTTGGATAGAGCCCTTATACGACTTTGTTCGAGATTTGGGGATTATCGCAAGGATGATCCCTATTCATTTAGTCTACATTCTAATTTCTCATTATTTCCTCAGTTTATGTTTAATTTGCGGCGCTCACAATTTGTTCAGGTGATGTATTACATACCTACCTTTGATTTTGCTACAGGAATTCTTCTCTTTCTAATACTCTAAATTCTTGTCACAGGTTTTCAATAACAGTCCAGATGAGACAGCTTATTTCAGAATGTTGCTCAACCGCGAGAGCATCACTAACTCTGTTTCCATGATTCAACCCTCATTAATTTCATTTTCTTTTGATTCACCGCCTTCTCCTGTATTCCTTGATGTAGCATCTATAGCAGCAGATCATATTCTGTTGCTTGATGCATATTTCAGTGTTGTCATCTTCCATGGCATGACAATAGCTCAGTGGCGAAACATGGGTTACCAGAATCAACCTGAGCATCAGGTAACTTGAAGAATCCTTACCCCATTTCCTAGTCCATGGCAACTTGTCTTTGAAGCTGCTTATCCCATGTTAGGTTTATCCCCATGCTATCCTTGATCTATGTGAAAAAGAAAGAAAAAGCACTGCTGTGATCTGCTGTTAATGCTCTTCACACTGGCAACTAGCTGCTACCATCTTATTGGTTTGCATTGGCCTCAGTGGTTTGCTGGTTGGTCTGTTGCATACTGTCTGGTCTGAAGAATTCTAACTATGTTTAGGCTTGTTTGGATTGGAGGATCTCAGGAATTTTGAAGGAAATCAAACATCCATTTTCACTAAATGTGGGGTTTCCTCCAAAATTCTTGTGGAAATCCTCCAATCCAAACTAAGAGTGATATATTATACTAGTCTACTAGACCTGTGCTGAGCACACAATATAGTCAAATCAACTCATGAATTCTGATGTTTCTTCACTATGTTTCTGCTGCAGCAATTTGCCCAGTTGTTACAAGCTCCTCATGAAGAAGCTCAGATGATTATAAAATGTCGATTTCCAGTTCCAAGACTGGTTGTTTGTGATCAACATGGTTCACAGGTCTGTGTCCTTATGCTACATGGTTTCATTCACTTATTTCATGCTACTATTATCTGTCTGCGGCTCTGCACTGTAAGCTAGTCTGCTGGATTTCACATATCCTGCAGTTGCAATACCTCTTTAGAGCAAACTTTGCAAAACTTGCAATAACTCTTTAGAACAAACTCTGCTGGGTCTCTTAGTTGATATCTAGTCGGCGGAATTGTTCTGAGCATCTAGTTGGCACAGAAATATTCTAATTTGAAGTAATCTCTGTATAGTGGCAAGATGCACAGCAAATGAGAACAATGTAGCATGAACTCCAAATATGTGACATGGGTCACGGGATGACACGGATGAACTAATGTGATGCTTTTCCAAGGAGTGAGTGGGCTGACACATAAAGAGTTTCTATGTTACACCTTTTTTTTTCTTTACATGTGCAATTTGTGAAGTAGCTTTTCTTGCACATGCATGCTTTCCATTAATGTTACTGGGGGTAAGGAATGCTGCATCCGGAGCAAAAAGGAAGCAAAAATATTTTCTTCAAATACAACGTGGTTGTTTCTATTGCTGCTTATTTTATGCCAAACAAATATGAATAACCAATACCACCCTAATGGACAAAGATTTTGATTATTTTCTTAAGTCACCGTCAGAACATTCTGTCATGTGTCGGAGGTGTCTGTATCTGACATTTGTATGATACATAACAGATACACGTATTTTGGAATGTCACTACTTAATACGAAGAGAACAATAGAAACTTGAACCCTCTTGTATGTGATACTATATATTCTATTTTACGCAGGCAAGATTTTTGTTGGCGAAACTGAACCCGTCAGCCACATATAACTCCCCGCACCCACACGATGCGACCCCAGGCTCTGACATCATATTCACAGATGATGTTAGCTTCCAGGTCTTCTGTGAACATCTTCAAAGGCTGGCTGTTCAGTCATAAGGACATGTATGCGAACTCCGTTCTGGTTGTTATTTATGATTTACTGCGTTTCATAGGTTGATTAAGTGGTGAGAAGGTTTTGTTTCCACCCCCTTTTCCTGCCCTTGTTTATGCCCTCATATCATCACAAGTTTCGGAGATTAGACAATTTTTTCATGATTAGGAAATAATAATATGAAAAATGTATCATTTCTCCCCTTTATCTTCCATTAAATGCCGACATCATAGCCATCCTGCGTGTTCTGTGAAGTATAAAACCTCAATTGAGAGCATTTTATCAGGTTAGCTGCTATCAGATGTTTGTTCCAATCATAATCTGGCACAAAATATGCGTGCGTGTGTTTGTGTGTTTTTCTAATTTTATTTCATATGCTGCAAGAAATTAGATTGATAGCGAAACTTTGTCAAGTATTTATGTAGTGTATCATGTATCTGCTTGGTCTGGATTGTTATACTAGTGATGTCAAGAAACATTACGTAAATCATAATTATGATGAGATTATTATTGGTTGAATTGTATTGCACGATATGTTGATATATTTCTTGCTACTTTGTTAACTATTTTTTTTCTTTTTTAGTTGTTTAAGCCAAAACAGATTTATACCACGACTTAGGCTGTGTTTAGGATTGTTGTACGGGGAATTACTAAGACTGCATTTAAAAGTGCATCCTCCAAACTCTGTTTAACTACTATTTTTTATTGTTATTATTCCGTAATCACTAAAATAACAATAATATCTTATTAAATATAACAAATATTTTTGATAATCATCATATCTCACAACACAACACAAAATTGAGACTGTTCACATTATTTTTTGTAGTGTTTTTCTTATGACCACTGTAATCTTGCCATGCATTCAGGGGTAGGTTCAAGGGGGCGGAAGGGGCGGCCGTAGAGGTATAACGCAACTTTTGGTGCAATATGATCTACACAATCAACATATTCGATATGATTAACAGATGAGTAAATTTCACCACTAATCTATATTATAACACAAAAATTATAATTTTGTCACACTTTTTTTAATTTTGCATTAGAAGTGTTATTATGTAAAAAATTATAATCAAGTTCTTATCAATTAAGTTTTATAAGTGTTATTAATAAAAAAATATTTAAATAACTAAAAACTAAGGAACATATGAAAATTCAAAGAAAAATAAAAGGAAAACGTTTTTTTAGCAACTTAGTTTTCACTTTTTGATACTAACCATTAGATTTTGATTTAATATTCATTATTTGATCCAATAGATTTTATATTCTCACATTTTTTTAAGATTCTTGCATTTTTTTCAGTTGTCATATTTTTTTATGTTGTATTTTCTTGTTTTATTTTGTCGTATTTTTAAGTTGTCATATGTTTTTAGGTTGTATTTTTTTTATTTTAGGTTGTCATATTTTTTTTATTTTAAGTTATAGTATTTTTTATTTTAGATTATCACATTTTCTTATTTTAAATTCTCGATTTTTTAGGTAGTTGCATTTTATTAGGTCATCATGTTTTTTCCTTAAAAATTTTTTTGTATGTAAAAATTGTGAATACCATAGCCTCAAAAAAATAAAATTAGTTATAGCATATGTATATATGAAAAAGTGTAATTCTCTTGTCAGTTTTTATACCAGAAATATTTTTCTTCAAATCATATCCATAAAAATAGAAAAGAATTCATATAAAAAATTTAATTTATAAAAGTGTTTATTTATGAGTAACTCTTTAGTCATTTTTTCGTTGAGTTTAGTATTATTTTTTAATTTTATCTTTCTATACTTGGTAGTTTTTATAGTTTTCACTATATAATTTTTATTATACAAAATAATTGAGTTTCTAAATTGGTTTATGAGTTTGTGATTATTTTGGTTTCTTATTTTTTTTTCCTAATGTCCTTAGTCTTTAGTTTTGACTTCACATTTTTTGAATATTTCCTCTGATTATAATCTATTTTTTTAATTTTTTGTGAAGTATTATGGATGTCTTAATTCTTAGTATTTTAAAATGTTCTCTATTAATATTATTTGAGGATTTTAACTCATAGGGACTTAATTATAATTATTGAATATAATGGGAGACTTCGAGTGCAAAATTGAAAGAAATGAAAAAAAATAAAATTCTTCTGTTATCATGAGCATTACTAATGAAATTTACTCATCAACAAATCTTTAAGACGCAAGTCTCACTCAGACAATTCTATGTATGATTTGCAAATTCTACTAAATTCTATGATGTATAAAACACAACTTTTATTTCATACAATACAAATGTGAAAGAACGAAAAGGGCACAAAGCCACCAGCCACAAAGCCAAATAACACGTAGTACAATTACACAGAAGGGATCTCAAAAAGCAGTATGAAGAATTGTCAATCTCTATTACGAGTCAGGTGTGCTTTGCTGAAGACTTCACCCGTTGCCCGCCGTAGCAACCGAACTCCCAGCAGCAGCTTCGTCTTTCTGTAAGTTATGCAAGAAAGGATCCAGTTGCAAATTGAAAAAATAATAACTTTCTGCTCGCTAACCATTACACATTCAAAGCAGGTTGTATTCCGAGATTTGTAAATTGTCCAACACAAAGCAACGACACCGAGAAATACCGAGTTTTTGATTGGAGGTGAGAAAACATTCGAAACAGAGCTGGGGTTGAGCTGGAGCCCAAAAGCAATCTTCACCGCTGACCAAACGTACTTAGCTAAAGAACAAGAGATAACCGAATGATGTATTTTTTTTTTTGGCAACAAGCAGAATTTGCAGCCCCATATTGCGCTTCTATTTTCTTTTGAGTAAATTGTCTTTTGTTTAGATAGCTCCTTGAATTAGCAGCCAAAGGAAAGCTTTTAATTTTCAGCGGGATTTTCGCTATCCAGAACCTTTTTCTTGAAATGTTATCCCTTGTCTATTTAGTGTCTTGTAGAGTAAGGTGAGTTCGGTTCAGAATTGTAATGGAAACTAAAATTATAATGGGTTAAAATAGATGAATTAAAAATATATTCAATTTTGAATGTATTTAAATTTCTATAAGATGTATTTTTAATATAAGTATTATAATTATAGATGATTATATTCCTATCATAAATAATGAGGAAATGGAAAAAAACTCCCAATCAAACACCTCATGAATGATTGTGCAACACCTAGGATTTTTCTACCTGCCATCTGTCCACATCTTATTGGTTCATTAGGGTGACAAAGAAACTGAAGCTCTGTACCACTATCTACATGTGCAGTGTGTTATCGAACTGAATATCTAAGGTCTTTGTTTGGCAACATTGAAAAAAATCTATGACTAAATAAATCCCGGTGAGGATTTGAGTAACCCCCATGGAAGACCAAAAATCTTGGTGAGAAAAAGTTTCTAGTCGGAAAAATTCCCACTGTCTGTTTGGGAGCGACATGAAAAAAAAAATCCAACCATTAAAAATAAATCAACAAATCTTAGAAAATTTCAAAAAAAATCAAAAAATGCAAGAAAATTTAAAAATATATATTAGAAATTTTAATCCAGAAAATTAGAGAGCTTAAAAAATTATTAAAAAATCCATAAAAAAAATCCTTGTTGACGACTCATCTCCAAAAAAAAAAAAAAAAAAAAATACAATCATCTAAAATTTAGAAAAAACCAAAAAAGAAAATCAGAAAATCCAAAAAAAAATTAAAAAACTATATGCCACTTGCACAAATTATAATCATACAAACAAATAAGCAAGTATCTGACATATCTCCACTTACAAACATCCACAATTTGTACATAAGCATCCACAAAATAGCACAGCTTCAGGCACAAAATAAAGATATGTACTTTAGACTTGCAACATTAGCACATAAGGATTGCTCTTGAGAATACTTTGCTATCAGCTTCATTTTCTCCAGTAAGCCATACATGATTGGGTGTTCAGCTTCGTTTGCTCTAGTAAGCCATGTATGACAGAACACAATTAGATAACAAGGCAGCAAGAAATATTGAGAAAAAAAACTGATAGTTGCACAGTACAAAACATGATGTTGCACAATACAAAACAAGTTCAACAAAGGAACAGAATTTTTCTTCCTGCAGTCAGCATATGTTCTATAGACCATCCATCTACTCTATATACAGCAAACTTAATAACCAGAGATAAACCACACCTGAAAAGTATTTTAAACTACAAATTAACCATTTATTTCATCACCATTTCATCAACATGACCTATGTGATAGCATATCTATGCTATTTGAAATAACAGATAACACCACAAACATAAGTATGCAAAAGGAAAGAACAGATAACACCACAAACTAGTATTGAGCAACAAATCTGTATGCTATTTGAAATCCTTCCCATGGTGTAACACCTCAAAACTGATACCACCACAATACAACAATACCAAGACCATAGAGATGATGTCTTCAAAATTCCACATACCTATGACAAAACCTCGCTTCTCAACCAAATGAGGTGGGTAGAAGGTATTGCACTAAGAAGGATCTCTTTGTTCTGCTGATCTTTGAAGATACGATATGTTTTTGTTTGTTCTTCATTTGACAACTCTTCAATTGAATTCAAAAGAGCAATACATCTTTTGATTGAGAATTCATCCTCCTGCTTTGTTTCATTTGGTTCCTTGGCCACCTCTCTAGCTTGTTCCTTCCTAAAGTTCAAGTAATTCTCCAAAAAACCACCAAAATCACCACTTTGCTTATGTTTTTTTCCCTCTTTTCTTTTCTTTGTTTCCAAAAGAGGTTGCAGTCTTGTTTCCAAAAGAGATTGCTGATGTAGACTCACATTGATTTACAATACACTTCACATTGTCATCTCTTAACCAACCATCTTGATCTTCAAAGAGAGAGTTCACATATGACATTTGAGACATTCTTATTGATAGTGTTGATTTGATTAGATGAAATTTTCATGCGCTCAATTGATGTGAAACTCATATTGTCCTTAGCGATGCTTCTTATTTGACAAACAAATCAATGTAAGCAATGTAAACAAATCTTGAATTCCCATTCCACAACCCACACCCCCCCCCCCCCCACCCCCCCCCCCCCCCCCCACACAAAAAAAAAAACTTCAGACATTCAATTTTGCCAAGTTGAAAGTGCAGTATCGGAAGAGATAATTGCCTATTACTTGAAATATATGGACTGATTGTAAGAATTAAGGAAACAGCTCATTGACCATTGTGCATAAAGCACAACTCTAACTTGTCTATGTTGTCACTATATCCTAGTCATAGTAAAAAAGGATAAAAACATGAAAGTTGGTTTATCCAGTATCATTGCCCACAACTCTCTTCTTCTTTGCAGGTCTGCACTATCAAATTCACTTGCAATTGCTTTTGTTCAGGTCCTGCCCCGTAGGCATGAACCCAGCTGGCGGAGCTGGTACCTCGTTTGCTATGAATGGCACATGGCACATAGTACAGCGGATATTGCAACATCATATAGAACTCTAGGCTTGAAACAGAAACAAAAATGAATACAAAGATGTGACTATCATATAGAGCTCCAGGCTTTAATTAATATTAGTGAAACTTACTATCATATAGAGTTCCTAAGGAATCAAACAAGGGAAAAAGTTTGGAATGAAATTTTTTGTCTTAGAATGTGATTATTGAACAAAAGAAAAAATTTGTGTTAATAGTCTTACTGAAATGTACGAAATGAGTCTTTTACTATTGTACTCAATTAGTGTTACCTGAATAATATTATTCCAAATGAGTGGTTCAGCATCATACAACGGATGCTATCTCATCCAGCATCACTTTGTTTTCTTGTCTTTTTTAGTACCTTATAATTACTATTCAGCTCCCTCTTATGTTCTTGAATCTACACTTTTGAGAATTGAGTTTATGAAAACTTCTCATTAAACTCTTTTAGGATTTTATTCCACGCTTCTGTTGACCACTCTATTTTGACTCTTGTATCTTGGAATATTGTACTCATGTAGAAAATCAACAAAACCCAAGAGTTCCAAGAAGTTCTAGTGCTCTCCCCCTTTGTCATGGTTAGATTTAAAAAAAGCATATTCAAAACATATTCAACTTTCTTACAATGACATATAAAGCATATTCCACATATAATAGAGCATATAAAGAATTTGTACTCATTCTTGACGAGGCTTGACACCCGGGTCAGTTCAAATAAATGCACTGTTGGTTCAAGGTAGATTCGAGCCAGACACGTGCCTAGCAGTGCGGACTCAAGTCATTCTGAGAAGCATCAGCCCGAGGTCGCAGGCTTTGCGCGATCAGGTCGCAAGCTTTGCGCGATCAGACTGCAGACTTCGTGCGGTCAGGACTTCGTGTGCTATACGCGAATAGAATGTCCGAGATGTTGCGCGGTCAGCCAACATCCCGCGGTCAAAATGCTCTCGACCAGGGTACTTGAAATTCATCTGTCCGGCTGTCCCTATAGAGGGAATGTTCCAAGTATCCCGAAGATTCCTCCACATGGAAGACCAACCGTCAAGAGGTTAATACATGCAGTTATCCATGAATAACACGTGTTTAACCTGCGTGGAGGTTAAGAGCGGTTCTCTAAAAACCGCATCCAACCATCCAAGCAACTGTCTAATGCAGTTACGACTTGACACCCTTTCGACCAGTATAAAAGGGTGGCAAAGTGCATCAAACAGGAGGGGAGAACCATCTATTTGGTAGATCAAGACCTCTGATACAAGTGAGATACAACATATCTCAACCACTCAAACAGCCAAGTCTACGGCTTAGATTAGATAATATTTGCAAGCCTCCTAGAGCTTCTTTTTGTACACTTACATAGGGAAAACCTTCGCCTGTGAAGGTTTTTTCCCGCTAGTTTGTAAACCTTTACCACATATAGTGAAATCCCAACAGGACGTAGGGCTTTTACTCCCACCATCGAGGGCCCGAACCTGTATAAACCTCTCTGTGCTCCTGTTCTCTATTTTTCTACATACCTTCCCGGAGGGTCATCTTGAAAGGTCTCGCTAATACAAATTTTGCATAAGTTCGGCTGAGGACTCCGAGTCCGAATCGTCGACAGCTGGCGCCCACCGTGGGGCCTTTCTCAAGGCGTCCTAATTTTAATCCGTAGGTTCACTGAAACATGGCTGGAGTATATGATTCCGAGAACGATTTTGATCTCGAGGATTATGCTCACATTTCAATGCCTTCTCCAAGCGATCCTGTTCCGATGGAGGAGGTTGAAGGCCAGAATCTTCCAGAGGTGGAATCATCTCTCCAGGTCATGTCCATCGACCAGGGGGCTACTAGCGCAAGGTCAGAACCTACAGAGGCTCTTAATACGCTAGAGGATGAATCCGGTCCATCATACGATCCCGATAAGGGGAAGGATGACATCGACCTGGAAATCAGCCCGGGGAGATTCGACCCTAATAACCTTCACCATCTCTTTGATTTCGAGTCTGACTCGGAACAAACTGAGATGTTTTCCCCATCGGCAACTTCTCTCCCTAGACAGTTCGCTGCTTTATCGGAGGAAACTCCTGATCAACAGGCTGCTAGGGAAGAACGGGATCGCAAACAAAAGGAGGATGAAGATCTCGAACAACAAAACAATGAACTACGCAGAACTGCCCTAGAGGCTCTTCAAGATGCGCAGGCTCGTTACGATGCTGCTCCGAGTTCTTCTCTACGGTCACGTGGTCGCAAACGTGACCAGACTCCTTCCTTACCACCGGAGCGCTTCCCGGTGGAAGAAGAAACAATAACACCTAGTGCCCCTAGGAGAAGCACTCATGTTCGACTGCGATCCATCGCGGAAGTCATGCGTAACTTTCCTCCTACGGTCACGGAAGTGCAGAAACCAGCCTTTACTAGGATCTTGGCGGAAAGGCTGGATGAGGTCGCGTCTGAGACGACCCCAACGGTTTCTTCCCACTCGGTAACACGTTCCCGCGAACGAGAGTATCCTCACTTTGGTTTTGGCCGGCAAAGTTACCCACCGCCCGTACTGTCCCGACAGGACAAGTACCGGCGAACGCAGAATTCTCGTAGTAGGGATAGGATTCCTGTTCACTCTCGTTTGGGACCGCGAGTAACTTCACTGTTGCGTGAGGTCGCCCGTAACCCGGTCAAGAGTCACAGGACAGTCCATGGTCCCTACGTAGGTTGTAAGGCTTTCTTGCCCGGCCTACGTGCGGTCGTTTGGCCCGATAAGTTTCGACCAGGGGCCATTGAGAGGTTTGACGGAACTCAGAACCCATCCGAGTTCCTTCAAATCTATATCACTGCCATCCAAGCGGCGGGAGGCGATGACCGAGTCATGGCCAACTACCTGCCCACAGTCCTCGAAGGACCGACTAGAACCTGGCTGTTTAACCAGCCCGAAGGTTCCATCTATAATTGGGAAATGCTGTGCGATGCTATCCTCAGCAATTTCCAAAACTGTTACCAAAAGCCGGGTAAAGAGGACGATCTTCATCGGCTATGACAAACTTCGACCGAGACTCTTCGGCAGTTTGTCAAGAGATTTGTCGGGGTGAGGAATACCATCCCGAACATATCTGATGGCTCTGTTATCAGGGCATTTAATCATGTCGTTCGATACCGGAGATTCACCGAAGACTTGCTTATCCACCCTCCTCGATCAGTGGCTGATCTGTTCGATATGGCCGATCGATACTCTGATGCAGCCGAAGCAGTCGAATGGAACCGGATGGTCGACAAGGGTGACCTACCACCTCAACCAGGTTTCAAAGACGCCAGGAAAGAAGATTCAAGTAAGAAGCCGGAATCTTCGTCAGGTGGGAAGTCGAAAAAGTCGAAGAGGAACCGCTCTGGACAGTACCGCGAGGTCGCAGTCGCAGAGAAGCCGCCTTCGACCAAAGGTAACAAGCCTTTATTTAAGAATAAAACTGCTCCTGGTGGTCGTAGTACCGACCAGCCGGAAATGTCAACTAACCCGCAGGAAGGCAAGAAATGGTGTCCACTCCACAACTCCGCAGGCTACGACCTCAAGAACTGCAGGAGTTGGTTGAAGCAATTGGATGATTTCTACCAGGGAGTTGGGCCAATGCCAACCTTACCGCATAAAGAGCAGGCGTGCGGACTCAGAGACGCCGACGGAGACGAGGAAATGTCATACCAGGTACCTCAAAATCACATTAATGTTATTTTCGGGGGTTCTTCTTCTTTCGTTTCCAAAAGGCAGTTTAAAGCCTTTTATCGAGAGGTTAACCAAGCGGAGACATCTCTTGGCGAACCTCAATACCCCCGTTGGTCGGATACACCCTTGACATTCGATCGTTCTGATTGTCTCGCGAGGCTTACTCGACCATTAAGGCTCCCTCTGGTCATTACCCCGATCATCAGTAACGCAAGAGTTGAAAGGGTCCTAATCGATGGAGGGAGTTCCCTTGACATTTTGTTGGTCAAGGCGCTCGACGAGATGTAAATTCCTCGTTCGAAGATCAAGCCTCGTTCGAAGATCAAGCCCATAATCCATCCTTTTTATGGGATAATCCCAGGCCCCTCCATGATGCCGTTGGGACAAGTGGTCCTCCTGGTCACACTGGGAGAACCAGATAACTTTCGAACAGAGTTGGTTACCTTTGACGTAATCGATTGTGATTCGGCTTATAATGCAATCTTTGGCAAGCCAACTCTCGCTAAATTCATGATGGCGACGCACTATGCTTATCAGTGCGGAAAATTGCCTGACCCCAAAGGTGTCATCTCGGTCCGAGGCAGTCGCAACGTGGCACTCATGTGCGACCGGCTATCTTTGGAGATGGTCGATCAACTTCCCCTCCGGGACGCCCAGGTCGCCACAGTCGCCACCGACACGATCAAGGCTGCTCCTCGACCAGATGAGAAACTCAAACTGGTTCCTTTGTACCCAGATGATCCATCCAAGACAGTTCGGGTCGGATCAGGTCTGGATGACAAATAGGAACTCGAGTTCATTGCTTTCCTCCGGGTTAATGCAGATGTGTTTGCGTGGAAACCGTCCGACATGCCCGGTGTCCCAAGGGAAGTAATCGAGCACAGGTTAGCAATTCGACCTGGACAACGACCAATAAAGCAAAAGCTCAGGCGTTTTGCTGTTGACCGACAGGAAGCTATCCAAGAGGAGTTGGACAAACTCCTACAGGCCGGGTTCATCCGTGAAGTCGATCACCCGGAATGGCTCGCCAATCCGGTCATGGTCCGCAAGTCAAATGGCAAGTGGCGCATGTGCGTCGACTACACTAGCCTTAACGCTGCCTGTCCGAAGGATGACTTTCCCCTTCCCCGCATCGACCAGTTGGTCGACTCAACTGCGGGTTGCGAACTGATGAGTTTTCTGGACAGTTACTCAGGATATCATCAAATTAGCATGGCAGAAGAAGATGAAGAGAAAACTGCCTTCATCACCCCGTTCGGCACCTACTGTTACGTCAGAATGCCGTTCGGTCTCAAGAACGCAGGTTCCACGTACCAGCGCTTGATGCAAAAGATCTTTCTTTCCCAGATAGGGCGTAATCTCGAAGCATATGTAGATGACTTGGTTGTAAAAAGTACCAAAAGATTGTCTCATTTGGACGATCTCGCTGAAACCTTCTGTAATTTGAATCGCTTTGGAATCAAATTAAACCCGGAGAAATGTTCTTTCGGGGTTTCTTCAGGAAAACTTCTTGGTTTCCTTGTGTGTTCCAGAGGCATTGAAGTTAATCCTAAGAAGATCAGAGCCATTGAACAAATGAGATCGCCTTCGACCATGAAGGATGTTCAACGCTTGGCTGGTCGCATGGCGGCCTTAAGTCGTTTCATATCGCGACTAGGTGAAAGGGGATTGCCTTTCTTCAAAGCCTTGCGGAAGCATCACAATTTTACATGGTCAGATAAGGCCGAAAAAGCGTTTCAGGAGGTAAAAATATATTTATCCAGTCCGCCAGTATTGGTGTCTCCCGACAAAGGAGAACCATTGCTTCTTTATCTGGCGGCCACGCCTCATGCGGTCAGCGCTGTCCTGATCGCGGATAGGGAAGGAATACACAGACCTGTCTACTATGTGAGCGAAGTACTTCATGGTCCTAAGGAGCGTTACCCTGAGGTCCAGAAGATACTTTACGCGCTACTGATGGCTTCCCGTAAGCTATGACACTACTTCCAAGCTCACAAGATCACGGTACCATCCTCCTTTCCTTTGGGGGATATCGTCCGGAATCCAGAGAAATCTGGTCGAATCGCTAAATGGGCGGTCAAATTCGGTGCTTTCGAACTTCATTTCACACCTCGCACGGCGGTTAAGTCTCAGGTTCTGGCCGACTTTGTGGTCGAATGGACCAACCCTGAGCCACCTTTGCAGGTACCTGAGGAATTGGAATGCCCCGATCACTGGACAATGTACTTTGACGGCTCCCGTAGTTTTCAACACTCGGGGGCTGGAGTGGTCTTAGTTATGCCTCAGGGCGAACAGCTTAAGTATGTCATCCAACTACACTTTGTTGCGACCAACAACGCGGCAGAGTATGAAGGTCTTATTGCAGGGCTCCGGGCAGCAAAATTCCTCGGAGTCCGTCGGTTAGTGGTGAGGGGAGACTCACAGCTAGTCGTAAACTAGGTAAACAAGGAGTACAGCACCTCCGATGAGACAATGGCTCATTACCTGGGGGAAGTGAGGAGATTGGAAAAACACTTCAGTCATTTCGAAGTCCAATACATCCCGCGAAATGACAACATTCTCGCAGACCAATTATCCAAAATTGGGTCCTCACGCACATCCGCTCCGGCAGGAGTGTTCATTGAACACTTGGACCGTCCTTCGATCATGACTTCGGTCGAGGATGATCCGGTAATAGCCTCCGTTACCAACCTCGGTCAGGAACAGGATTGGACTCATCCATTGAGAGTCTATCTTGAACATGGGACCCTACCCGAGGATGAAACCGAAAGCGATCGGTTAATTCGAAAAGCGCGTCTGTACAAACTCATAGATGGGATTCTGTACAGAAAGGGTACTCAAGGAGTATTCATGCGTTGCATATCTCAGGAGGAAGGAAAATACCTCTTGAAAGAAATACATGACGGTGTATGCGGTGCGCACGCGTCATATCAGACACTGGTCGGAAAAGCTTTTCGACAAGGATTCTACTGGCCTTTGGCACTCGATGATGCCAAGCACATGGTCAAATCGTGTCCTCAGTGTCAGTTCCACGCAAGATAGGTTCATCAACCTGCCTATGCGTTACAAACCATTCCCCTCGCATGGCCTTTCGCGGTTTGGGGAATGGATATTGTGGGTCCTATGCCACAAGCGGTCAACGGATACAAGTTTCTGTTCGTAGCCATTGACACGTTTACAAAGTGGATCGAGGCCGAACCAGTACGAAATATTACCGCATCAGCAGCACAAAAGTTCTTTCATAAGAACATTGTTGCTCGATTCGGTGTTCCAAACCGTCTTATCACCGATAATGGTTCTCAGTTCGCTAATGGTCTCTTCCTAGACTACTGCGATCAGATCGGAACTAAGGTGTGCTTTGCTTCTGTGGCACATCCGCAGAGCAATGGTGCTGTAGAACGGGCCAATGGGCAGATACTACAAGGCATCAAAAAGCGTGTTTTTGATCGCCTTAAGACTCGCTCGGGGGCTTGGGCAGACGAGCTTTATACCGTTCTATGGGCACTACGAACTACCTCTAGTTGAGCCACCGGTGAGATGCCCTTCCATCTGGTCTATGGGGCCGAGGCTGTGTTGCCTATGGAAGTCAGTATTGGGTCTGTTCGGACAGAACAATTTGAACAGGTTAATCAGTCCGAACGGCGATCACAAGATCTCATCCTCCTGGAAGAAAGGCGTGATCACGCTTTGATCAAGTCCGCGGCATACTTGCAAGCTTTGCGCAAGTATCACAGCAAAAGGGTGCGACCACGTAGTCTTCACGTGGGCGACCTGGTCTTACGAAAAATCCAAGATCAGTCTAATCGCAATAAATTCTCCCCGAAGTGGGAAGGCCCTTACACTGTTGTCTCGGTGCCGCGACCAGGATCCGCGCTGTTAGCTATGGAGGATGGTCGAATTTTGTCCAATACTTGGAACATCGATCAACTTCGCAAGTTCTACGTGTGAGTACTCAACCCCTTTTCCTGTTCAATTAGCATTTTTTCTTTTTATAAAAAAAAATGTTTTGCTTTCATACGATGAATATTTTCCTTTATGCCCATCCGCTGCGAATTCGGCTCGGGGGCTGATCGCCCGCGGTTAGGTCATTACAATGTCCTAGTCGGATTCGCTGGCCGATCTCATGACCACTTTCAGACAAGTCACTCCTAAATAAGCCATTTCTCAACGCACACGGGGCTTTCTGGCAAGTCCTTGGTTATCTGAGTGGCTGCTGGTTTGCAAACAAGGCTAGGCGTTATAATGATCATAATTGTTGATTCGATCACACACCCCTGGTCGTTATATTCACTTTTCTCCTGTGTTTGTAATGCTAAGTCTTCAGTATCTACAATCGCAGGCGGGGGCTAAGGGGACATGTTTATAATATGAAACGACATAAAACAAAAATATATTCATTTTCAAAAATGAATTTCCACGTACATTGCATTGTATACAACTGTTTCTGTACAGGTATAGGGATCAGTCGATCCCAAGCTTAGTCAGGAGCTTATCTACAAGGGGACTAATCTCCTCCATGACGGCCTCTAGTTGCTCTTCACTCTCGACCTCAACCGGACCCACCAATGGATTCAGATCTGCATCTGGGCCATGGTGAAGACGAACCCGGCTGAGGATGGCGGAAGCGACTGACCGAACTCTGGTTCTGATCGCTTCTTCTCGTCACTGTGTATCCTCAGGGAGATACTCGAGAAGTGACTCCGCTTGGGCCATGACTAGCGCATACCAGTCATCTTGGCTGAGATTGTCTCTTGTGGTTTCGACCACATCAGCCTTTAGAAGATGAGCCACTGTCTTCAGTTTTTCGAAGACTGAACGGCTCAGCTTTCTGATCGCCTTTTCGGAGGTTTGGATAGAGTCCTGGAGGAGTTCATTGTCCTGACTAAGTTGCTTTATTTGACCCGCTTGCGCTGCAACAAGAGAAAATATTACTCGCATGTTATGAAGACAAGTCTTCCTAATCAGGAATCGACTTACCAGCAAGTTGTGACCGCAGTTTGTTGTTTTCGATCTCTTGATTCCTAACCACTGAGAGCGAATGAAGCTTGACTGTGGCCACTTCTTTGTCCAGCAACGCCACCTTTCTGTAGTAAAACAGGAGTGGTCATAACCAATTTGTATCTTTACAAGTTGAAGAGTAATGGTCCTTACCTGCGCAAGCTGTCTCGTTCTTTTTGTATGGCCTCCATGCTTGCCACCGTAGCACGCAATTGGGCCATCATCCGGGATAGTTCCTGCGATGCAAAAAAGGGAGTTAAAGGTGTCCTATGTACAATTCAGGCACCCAGAGAGAGGTTCATTATACCTTCATAAACTCCTGTAAGGAGGCATCTTCCAGACTAATGGGAAGACTCGTTGAAGGTCCAAAGGCGCCTACAGCAGGGGTAGTTGATGGGAGTGCCAGCTGGGCACTGCCCCCAGTCGCCATTGGTTGCGACTGGGTCCTCGCGCTTGTTTCTCCTCTCGCGGCCCGGATGACTTCCTGGACCAAGGGGACGGAGCGCTCCTCACTGGAGGCTCTTGCACTAGCAGCGACTTCAACCCTCCCCGAAGTGGTTGAAGGGCTGGATGTTGTTTCTTTTCGCCTGACAAAGGAAATAAGAATCAAACAATCACAGTTTGTGACCATCATTTAAATATAATCAGGATAAAGGTTCTTACCTTATTTGAAATCCCATTAGCTTTTGAGATTTCAGGGGAGGCTCTCCTCGAGAAAGGGGACAATTGCCGTCCGTCCTGATCTTCCTCTTGGAGAACAAGGCATCTCCCCCCTGGGTATGTTCTTCGGTGAGCATTTTTTTAGGAAAGATAAAGACTAACGAGGAGGATCTTTACCTGGGCAATCGGTCCCATTAACGGGGTCGCATCCGAAGGCCTCGATGGCTCCTGAACTTCTGGAGCCGGCGCCTCGTTTGTGACCGCAGTAGGGTCTGCGGCCACCTCCACTTCTATCCGCGGGGGTGGAGGATTTTCCTCCCTGCGACTCACAGGAGTCACGGGGGGAAGCTCTTCTTCCTGTATAAGCATCAATTTATCAAATGCACAGGAGGAATTGAAGAAAACGAGACTGTGAAAGAATCTTACCATGGTCATCCCTTCGACCAGGGAAGTGGAGGCAACTGGCCCTGAAGCCTCGGGGGCTTCAGGGGCTGGGGTGTTATCTGCGGTCACGAGGCTTTCAGTGGCCGCAGGGTCTGCTACAACCGCCTCTGCAGCGGCCGTTGTTTCGGCGGAATGAGTTGGAGCATCACCGGATGGAGAACCCGCAATCTTCCTCCTCTGGTGAACTAGAGGGACTTCATCGTCTTCCTCCTCCTTGCTCCCCTCTCCTTGTACGACAAAGAAGTAATTCCAGTTCGCACCTGGAAAGATTGGAGGGACATGATATCTTACCGCAGTTTTTCTGGCGGTAGGAGGAACGCTTCGTGAAGACCCTTCCCCAAGATTTAGCCTTGCTTTCTTTGGGGCAGGATTCCTCGTCCTAGGTCTCGAGGAGACCTTCTTCACGTATTTCGTCGTTGGCTTCCCCAGGGAACCAACGTTCTCGCTGGGAAACGTCGCCTCGGCAAACCTCCCTAGAAGCTGTTCTCATTCCAATGGAATTAGTGCTGGACATACATGAGACCTACAAAACAGAGGCCAAGTGGGAAATGTACCTTTCGGCGCTCCTGTTTAAGGTCGTCGCCAGTGTGGATCATGCTTTGGGGGCGAGGCGATCCTTTGGGGCCCTCTACCTCGGCGTTGTACGCCCTGAGAAGGTAGTTAGTCCGCCTCTCAATCTCAGCTGAGGATAGGACTGTTTCCAGACACGAATCAAATCAATGCATTTCAGAAATGGCAAAAGGATTTCAGTGTCAGAAATGAATACCTTCATTATAGTCCAGGGTGCTGTCCGCCATGGACTTGATCTCCCAAGCTGGATGAGCCCTTTCACGCAGGGGGCTCACCCGGTTCTTCACAAAGTCTCGGATGACGTCCCGTACTGTCAACCCTTGTGCGACTAAGTAAAGGATTACCTCGGCGTGCTTCATGAACTCTGCGTTCATCGCCGGGAGAGTGTCCAACTCGCTCGGCTTCTCCGGCCGCGAGTTTTCAAACTACAGCCCGCTCTCGGTTGGCGGGGTGCAGTAAAACCATTTCTGGTGCCACCCGTGCACCGAATCTCGCAGGGGTGGGAAGGGATACTCTTTCTTATCCCTTAGCCGGAAGTAAATGCATCCGGCGGCGTTGGCGCTCTTCGACCACGCTGAAAAGTAAAATCACCGGAAGAGATCCACGCTGGGATACGCTCCGACGAACGCCTTGCATAGGTGTTGAAATACCGCCAGTATCAACACTGTGTTGGGGGTGGAGGTTGATTAGCTCCAACCCATAGTGCTCGAGGACATCTTTCAAGAACCGACTCTCAGGGAATCGGAACCCGCAGCGCAAATACTCTTCGAAAACCACCAACTCGCCCTCTCGGACGGTCGGGGTTTCTTGATCCTTCTCCGCGGGCTGCCAGTTGATTAACAACCGCGGAGGAAGGATCTCTTCCTTCTCCAATGCTAGTAAACTCTCCTCGGAATGGTGGATGGATCGGCTCCAAGACGCCATTTTTTGGTGGAGAGTTGAAGGAAAGGTTGGCGACTTTTGGGGAAGATGAAGGCTGAGGAAGAATGAGGGTTTTGTGCTGCGGGAACGTTAAGGGTTTTTGGCTGAGTGGCTTCTTCAGGGAGACACCTGCTCCTTTTATAGACCCGAGGAGACGCATTAATGTGAGTAACGTTCCTTTCAAACGTTCCACCGAATATTTTATTCATTCATTTCCCATAATGGATACTGTCTCTGGCGGACCCGATAAAGTGTTCAGGCATCGGATCTGAAACAAAAAGACTTCTTTGTTTTAGAAACTGAAACTGCAAAGGAACTGAAAAGTTTTTAGTGCTTTTCAGGAAACGTTTTTCCTTTATATGCCTTGGACATTTTTACGGAAAAAAATCCTATGACCCAATTTTTGGACGTATGGATGTATTTTGACCGGGTTGTGGTATGATCGAGACCCTGT
This sequence comes from Pharus latifolius, assembly GCA_019359835.1. Taxonomy (NCBI): domain Eukaryota; kingdom Viridiplantae; phylum Streptophyta; class Magnoliopsida; order Poales; family Poaceae; genus Pharus; species Pharus latifolius. The sequence goes on along the minus strand of CM033330.1, from coordinate 48,163,192 downwards.
TTTTAATTAGGCTTCGATTCTAATCGAAGTGACGGTCTAATCGAGCCTCAATTCTGGTCGCAGTATGTTTCAGTTCTAACCGCAGCTTTAAGTCTGATCGCAGTATCAGAGCTGGTCGCGGTACTTTTATAAAAGCATGATTCTGATCGCAGAGACAGAAATTTCCCTGTGTATGAGTGGTCGCGAAGACATTATTTACGGCCATATATTCGCACAGAAGATGTGAAGATTATTCATATAAAAAAGAAAGTCTTATTTCTTGCATTTTTTCATACAAAAGAGATACCGGTGACCAAAGTGTCGACCTGATCCGAAAGAAGTTTGCAGAGTTCTCCTAGGGACATGTTGTTGTCAGTAGGATCTACACTGACAACTCCCAGGGAACTAGCAACTAATCTAAGCCTATCTACATCATCCCTAATAAGAGATACACTACTATTCCTAATTAAATCGGAGAGTTCTCACTGTTGCTGAGCGTGGTCCCTCTCTCGACGGAACTGGTGCGCCTCTTCACGGGATCGTTCAAAACATTCTGCCAGGTGCAAAATTGCCGAAGACATCTCTTCGGTCTTCTTCTCCAGGGCATTCGTCTCCTCCAGAAGATTATGTCCGGAAGGAAGAGACGGAGCAGCAGAAGGCTGATCACTGGGGCCTCCAATCTCCTACATTTGCAAAAGTTAGTGGTGCTAACTATAACTATCAGCAAAAGGGGATGAGGATGATTACCTGTCCCTGCTCATGACACGTTGATGTAGCCATCCTGGGAAGTTGATCATCCGATAAAACTGGATGATCACCAGATGGAGGAAGTACAACCTTCCCACCAGAAGATGGCTTCCCCAACACAAGTTGAGGATTGTCTGATCGAATAGTCACCGCTTGCTGACCAGAAAATCGATCACCCAAACAAAAGCGAGGAGTGCCAGAGAAGAAAGCTGAAGGAAGAAAAGATGATTGCTCATCTTCTACCTTTGCTCTGATGGAAGATCCTTCGTCAACCTTGGGTTTTTTCCTTGAAGGAGATGGATCTTCAGGCATTTGAGGCTCTTGCTTGCAAACTTCCTCTTCATCACTTTCAATCTCGATGATGCTGTGATCTGCCATCAGGAGGTGTATGAAGAGAAGAATGAAGGTGACTTCAGAAAGGACTTAACCGTGAGAAGAAAGTTGTGAGGTTTTGCAAAACAAAAGACCCGGTATTTATAACCATCAAGGTGACGGTTCACATTCTAAATCACCTCGGGTTTTTAAAAGCATTTACAATTTCACCTCGGGTTAAAAAACATTTCAACAGCGCCATCATTACCTGTCACGTAATACCCAGAACCCGTCTCGGGGAACCAACCGACCCACTTAGTGCGCCACTAAGTGGGGGATTTGAAGAGTCGGGTTAAAAATCCGATGCATCACTTTAAATTCGAAATAAACACGTCCCTTCGTTTCCTTCGAATTTGGGGGCTAGCTGACGAGGATTGACACCTGGGTCAGTTCAAATAAATGCACTGTTGGTTCAAGGCAGATTCGAGCCAGACACGTGCCTAGCGGTGCGGACTCAAGTCATTCTGAGAAGCATCAGCCCGAGATCGCAGGCTTTGCGTGATCAGGTCGCAGGCTTTGCGCGATCAGACCGCAGACTTCGCGCGGTCAGGACTTCGTGTGCTATATGCGAATAGAATGTCCGAGATGTTGCGCGGTCAGCCAACATCCCGCAGTCAAAATGCTCTTGACCAGGGTACTTGGAATTCATCTGTCCGGCTGTCCCTATAGAGGGAATGTTCCAAGTATCTCGAAGATTCCTCCACGTGGAAGACCAACCGTCAAGAGGTTAATACATGCAGTTATCCATGAATAACACGTGTTTAACCTGCGTGGAGGTTAAGAGCGGTTCTCTAAAAACCGCATCCAACCATCCAAGCAACTGTCTAATGCAGTTACGACTTGACACCCTTTCGACCAGTATAAAAGGGTGGCAAGGTGCATGAAACAGGAGGGGAGAACCATCTATTTGGTAGATCAAGACCTCTGATACAAGTGAGATACAATATATCTCAACCACTCAAACAGCCAAGTCTACGGCTTAGATTAGATAATATTTGCAAGCCTCCTAGAGCTTCTTTTTGTACACTTACATAGGGAAAACCTTCGCCTGTGAAGGTTTTTTCCCGCTAGTTTGTAAACCTTTACCACATATAGTGAAATCTCAACAGGACGTAGGGCTTTTACTCCTACCATCGAGGGCCCGAACCTGTATAAACCTCTCTGTGCTCCTGTTCTCCATTTTTCTACATACCTTCCCGGAGGGTCATCTTGAAAGGTCTCGCTAATACAAATTTTGCATAAGTTCGGCTGAGGACTCCGAGTCCGAATCCTCAACAATTCCAATAGAGCAATTATAGTGAAAGAAACAATAGAAAACTAAGTTCAACAAACATGATAGTTGCACCATACATGATAGACATTGATCTCAAAATTCAGATCTAATTTAGATATAATTCTAGCACAAGCAGCAGAAAAATGACTAACATCCACCTAGATATTGATCCATCTTTAACCTACAAGATTCTATGTCAGTGAATTCTTTTGAACTAACCACCTGAAATGAATCATAGCTTATAAATATACAAACATGTTAAGAAAACAAATGAATTCTTCAAATGATAAACCATCTATATAGACAGGCCTCAGGACATTGTTATTGGTTTTATTTTGTGAAACTTGCACTAGCACTGAAGCAAAAATTGTGAAGGCATTTTGAAACACTAGCACTGAAGCACATACCTACTTCTACCCATGGATCCGAGCATAACAAAATAACATGCAGATAGATCTACTAAAACACAAGCATGGATCTAAGAACAAAATAGCTTGATGCTTGTTGAACTTATCCTTGAGTGATCATGTAACACCCTAAAACCTAGGGTCAAAAAACATTTTGCAGTCAGCCTCCTCTTTTCTCATCCTCATTGCATTTTAGACCCTAGTTGTTATTTTACTGTATTGTAGACCATTCTAGATTCATCCATTTTAGTTAAAACCTAATTTCTATTCAATTTGTATATTGGCCCCTCCCTCATTCAAATTCCATCAATTCAGCCCTTCTATACTTTTGTCCCATTTTCAATATAGTCCCTCTTTAATTCATCCTCTCTAATAAAATTGCATATTAGTACATTCCTGTCGACGATTCGGACTCGAGGTCCTTAGTGGAACTTATGCAAAATTTTGTGAGTTGTGAGACCTTTCAGGGTATCCCTCCAGGAAGGGATGATGAACCAATGTCAGTTGAAGCACAAGGAGATTTATACAGGTTCGGGCCCTCAATGGTGGGAGTAATAGCCCTACGTCCTGTTGAGATTTCACTATGTGTAAGAAAAAATGATTACAAGGTTGTGGAAGGGATCTTCACAGGAGAAGATCTTTTCCGTATGGTTGTGTAAAACACTGCTAAAATGGCCTATGAAAACTAGTCGATTTGTTCCAATGTCTTCTATTGACATCTGTCCCCCTTTCGTCTGGTGCATTAGCCCACCCTTTTATATTGGTCGAAAAGGCGCCAATGCATAATGGCTTCGAACAGTTGCTCGGGTGCAGTTTAGGCAACTGCACTTAACTTCCACGTAGGCTTAACACGTGCAATTAAGGAATAACCGCACATACTAACCTCCTGACGGTTGTCTCCATACGTGAAGGAATCTTCGGGATACTCGGGATATGCTTGTTGTAGGGTCTAAGTAACCCCGCGTCTCCTGGTCGAGAGTATTCTGACAGCCCATTGTCCACAGTCATCTGACCGCGTATTATCTGCGACCTTCTGTCCGCGCATCGCATACGGGCATCTGATCGCGCATTATCTACGGCCTGATCACATAGAGCCTACAACCAAATGTCCGCGCTTCCCAGGACAGCTGAGATCACATCAACGGACACTCACCTGGTTCGAATTTGTCTTGAACCAGACGTGCATTTATTTTGAACTAGCTCAGGTAACAAACCTCGTCAGCTAGCCCCCAAATTTGAAGAAAATGAAAGGACATATTTACTTCAAATTTTAAAACTTACATAAGATAAGTGACCCGACGCTTCAAATTTTCCACTTAGTGGCGCACTAAGTGTGGCGGTTTGTTTCCCGAGAATATCTTTGAGCGGTATTTGACAGGTAATGATGGCATCGTAGAATTGTCTTTTAACCCAAGGTAAAACTGTAAATGTTTTAAAAGCTTGAGGCATTCGAAAAATGAACCATCACCTCCGGGGCTATAAATACCGGAGCCCTTTAGCCTAAAACTTTCACAAGCTTTTTCCCGGCTAAGTCTTTTCCATAGCCATCTTTTCTTCTCTTCCATCTTCATCCCAATGGCAGATAAAAGCATCATTGAGATTGAGAGCAATGAAGAGGAAGTGGCACTTGAATTCGACCAAGATTCACAAAAAGTAAGTATTTTCTAGATTTCTTGGTTCAAATTGCCATCTTATGCTCTGATCATTTCCTCGAACACTTTTTTTGAAATTCACAGACGACCGAAGACCAAGTTCCTTCAAGGAAGAAACCCAAGGTTGACGAGGGATCTTCTAGTGGTACAAGGGCGAGAAACGCATCATTGCTCTCTCTTCCTTTGGTTCCTGTGGTCCTCCCCGTTTATGTACCTCGGCAGGTTGAACCTTCATCTCCACCTTTGGAGGTCCATAATAATCCTTCAAAGCCTTCTTCTCAGCTTTCTCCATTGCATCCCAATGATCCCCGTCTTTTGACGGGTTATCAATTTTCTGGTTGGCAAGCTGTACTTTCGCGACCAGATAACTCTCAACTTGTGTTGGGAAAGCAATCTTCTGGTGAGAAGGTTGCACCTCTACCACCTGATGATCCCCGGGTTTTATCGGGTGATCTACTTTCTGGGGGAAATACTTCAACCTCTCACTTGCGAGGATTGGTAATTGTTTTCATCTCCTTTGCTTGTTGTTTTAATTTGTAAAACTAACATATGCAAATGCAGGAGACCAAAATTGTTGGAGCCCCCAGCGACCAACCTGCTGAGTTTCAACCTCCTTCCCTCGAACAGACTCTCCAAGGGGAAAAAGAGGCCCTGAAGAAGAAGACCGAAGAGATGTCTTCGGCCATCTGCATCTGGCAGAATGTTTTGACAGATCCCACGAAGAGGCGCACCAATTCCGCTTGGAGAGGGACTATGCTCGACAACAGCGAGAACTCTCCAATTTGATCAGGGATGGTAGTGCGTCTCTGATTAGGAACGATGTAGATAGACTTAGAGTAGTCGCTAGTTCTATTGGGGCCGTCAGTATAGATCCTACCGACGCCAATATGTCCCTAGGAGAACTTTGTAAACTCCTCTCGGATCAGGTCGATGCTCTGGTCGCCTGTACCCCTTTTGTATGCAAAGACTGTTAGAAATAAAGATTTCTTTTACCTTACATACCTTGAAAACTCTTCATAATCTCTGTGCGAAAATATGACAATAAGCAACGTCTTTACGACCACACATACACAGGTAAATTTGAGTACTGCGATTAGAAACGCATTATATGTCATACCGCGGCTAGTACTGGTACCGCGATTAGAATCAAAGCCGCGGTCAGAACTGAAATCCGATCAGAACTGTCATCACGATCAAGACTGAAGTCCGATTAGAACTGTCATCGCGATCAAGATCGAAGTCCGATCAGAACCGAAGTTTTGACAACACAACGCCTTGACCAGATGACAATCGTATGTATAGCGGTTATCCATTTGCAATGATCACAGAACATCTTTATGATCAAAATGCAAACCTTAAAGTGATCACAGGAATACATTGTGACCAACATGTGAAAATTTATCTTACAAAAAACATGAAGGATAACTTCCTCCAAAAATTTTTGTAACATTTTCACGTCCTTATGTATACCCTAACCTCCATATTCGAAACAAAATATATTTTTCGTTTCGGATTCACTGTGGGAGTGCATAACGGGTTTCCCAGAGAAAGCATCTATTATAGGAAATGAATTAAATACTTAATGGAACGTTGCCTCGGACCTATAAAAGGAGCAGGTAACTTCCTGAGGAAGCCACACAACCAGAAACTTGCCTTAGAAATTCCGCCGCACAAAACCCTCATCCTTCATCTTCAATCACCCCTAAAGCCGCCAGCTTTTCTCACAATCCTTTGCAAAAAATGGTTTCTTGGAGCCGATGGTTCACCACACAGAGAAGAGCCTGGTGGCGCTGGAGAAAGAAGAAATCCTCCCTCCGTGGCTGCTAATCAACTGGCGGCCCGCAGAGAAAGACCAAGAAACCCCAATCGTCCAAGAGGGCGAATTGGTGGTTTTCGAGGAATACCTGCGATGTGGGTTTCGATTTCCCGAGAGCCGATTCCTGAAGGGGATCTTAGAGCATTACGAGTTAGAGTTGGTGAATCTCCACCCTAATGCTGTCCTGATCCTGTCGATCTTCCAGCATTTGTGCGAAGCCTTCGTCGGAGTGCTCCCAAGCGTGGAGCTCTTCCGGCGCTTCTACTATTCGGCATGGTCGAAGAGCGCCAATGCCGCCGGATGTATTTACTTCTGGATAAGGGAGAAGAAAGAGTATCCCTTCCCACCCCTGCGAGACTCCGTTCACGGGTGGTAGCAGAAATGGTTTTACTGCACCCCTCCGTCGGAGAGCGGGTTGTGGTTTGAAAACTCCCGGCCAGAGAAGTCCAGTGAGTTGGATTCTCTTCCTGCTCTAAGCGCGGAGCAGAAGAAACAGGCCCAAGTGATTCTTCACTTAGTCCAGGAGGGACTAACTGCTCGTGATATCATTCGCAACTTCGTGAAGAATCGGGTGAGCCCCCTGAGCAAAAGGGCTCATCCGTCTTGGGAAATATAGTCCATGGCGGATAGCACCCTGGACTACAATAACGGTATGTCTTCCAGTCAACAAAAACACAAATTTCTTCTGAAATGTTGTATTTGTTAATTTGTTCACTTGTGATGCAGCTTTGAGTTCGTCTGAAATCGAAAACAGGACAAACTACCTCCTCAAGGCGTACAATGCCGATGTGGAGGGAACCAGGGGATCACCTCGCCCCCAGAGCCTGATCAATGCTGATAACGACCTCAGACAGAAGCGCCGAAAGGTACGGACTTTCTTAATAAGTTTCATTTGCAGATCTCGTATTAACGAGAACAACTTTGAATGATACAGCTCCTGGGGAAGTTCGGCGAGGCGACTCGTCCAACCAAAGACGTTGATCTCCTAGGAAAACTTGCTCCGAAGAGAGTGAAGAAAATCTCTTCGAAGCGCGGAACGAAGGAAAGCGTTCCCAAGAAGTCCAAGATGATTCTGGGAGAGGCTTCCTCGCCAAAGACTCCCCTTACCGCAAAGAGAACTGCGGTAAGATACTCAATGCCCCCTGTTACCCCAGGTACAAACTGGAATCACTTCTTCGTCGTACAGGGTGAAGGGAGCGAGGAAGAGGAGGATGACGTCCCCTTGATTCGTCGTAAGAGGAAGACGATCGCCTCCTTGTCCAGTGAAATCTTGTACCCGCCCGCAAGGACAGAGACGACCGCAGCGGGCCCCGCGACCACTGATAACCCTGTGGTTGCGGGTGAAGTCCCAATACCTGAAGCTCAGGAAGCTTCAGGATTTGCTGCACCTCTTCCCCTGACAGAAGGGGTGACTGTGGTAAGATTATTTACAATCTTGGTAGTCGTTATCCGTATACGAACATCCATTAAGCAATGTTCGTACAGGAGGAAGAAAACATCCCCTCTGTCCGCATTAAGCGACTGCTGCCAACACTGGGGCGGCGAGCACTCCGCTTCTAACGCCAGGGACGGAAATCATAGAGTAGGAAACCGCGACCAACAGCGATCCCGTGGTCGCAGATGAAGTCCTAGCGCCTATGGTCCAGGAAACACCTGGTCCAATGGCCATATCCTTGCCGACCGAAGAGGTTACCCAAGTAAGGATCATCACAGTTTCAGTCTTTATCATTCCTCATGTGTATGCTTATGAATTTGGGCACACAGGGAGAAAAAGACAGGGTTCTCTTCACGAAGAGGAAAACCAGGACAGATGACGACTGTCTCCTTTTCCTTGGGGAACCCTCTTCGAAATCCCAGAAACTAGAGGGATTTCGAGTAAGGTAAGAAATCTCCCCTGTCGTGACAGGGTCAGATTGCAGTGGTTGTTTGTAGAAATTCCAACTGATGGCATCTCTATTTGCTTAGGCACAAAAATTCAGTGCCCAGCCCTTCAGCGGCCTCGGCCAATGTTGGGGCTTCCCCTGCGACCGAGGTCTCCGGGGAGCAAAGTTCCATCCCTTCGGCCAGGGAAGTCTTCTGGGCCGTGATAGATAGGCTGTCTGCAAAAGTTCAATCGGATGTATTGGAATCTGCAGCCCTAGCGAAGAATAAAGATCAGCGGGGAGACTCATCCACTGTTCCTGCTGGGGATAAAGCGAACCCAGTGATTCAACCTTCGGTTGAACCAAGAAAACTCTCATTCCGGGAGTATGTCGAGGTACGTCGAACACCCCCTATGAATTTTGTGCTTGCATAAGAGTTTCTGTGTTTTGAAACTGATCTCCTTCCATGTCATAGGAAATGACCCGCATGGCGACCATGTCAATGGCTATGGCGATAGCATCGAGGCTGCCGAAGAGGAAACAGGTCACCTGAAGCGGTAAGGAAGACATTTCTTTTACTCGTTCGAATGCAAGTCCTTATCTTGGTAATCATCTCTTCTGTCACAGAGGAAATGCTTATTTGATGAAGAGCCTCGCTGATCGGGAAGACCAAGAATTCTGGGCAGCCTCCAAAATATCATTCCTGGAGACCGAACTACAGAATTTGTGGTCACAACTCTCCTATAAGCATACTCCTGACCAGAGTAAATTAATTTTGTCGCATGAACTGTTTGTAATGGCCTCTTGTCACAGCGCGAGACGACCAAATAAGCCAGCATGATCAAGAGAAGACAAGTCTCCAAGCGACCATCGACTCTGTTCGCAAGGAGAACAGAGATTTGAGCACGTCACTCTCGACCTGCAGTAGTGCTCAAGGAAACATTTTTGAGAAACTGAAGATGGTGGCCGGTCTGCTGAGGGCTGATGTGGTCGAAACCGTGGTGGACGACCTCAGCCTTAGCGACTGGACCACACTGGTCGCGACCCAAGCAGAGTCACTTCTCGAGTATCTTCCTGAAGATACTAGGCGGCAAAAAGAGGCGATCAAATCAAGAGTTCGATCAACAGCCTCCGCTATCCTCTGCCAGCTTCGTCTTCGCCATGACCCAGATCTTGATCTGAATGCCGCAGCAGAAGAGGCAGAGGTCGAGAGTGAAGACCAGCTTGGGTCTATCATGGAGGAGGTTAGACCGCTTGTAGAGAAACTCCTGAACGAGCTTGGCATGATGTAAATTCTTGCACCTGTACAAAGACAACTTACACAATGCAAATGCATGCATTTTTTGTTTAAAAAGAAAAACACTTCTTTTTGTTTCATGTTGCGACCATATTCCCCTAGCCCCCACCTGTGACTATGTATACTGAAGACTTAGTATTATGAGCACAGGAGAAATATATGTGTAGCGACGACAAGGGATACCCGACCAGGCCAATGATCATATTAAACACAATACCCAACCTTATTGCAAACCGGCAGCCACCCTGATGATCAAGGACATGCCAGCAAGCCCCGTGTGCGTTGAGAAACGGCTTAATGAGGTGTGTCTTGTATGGAAGTGATCATGAGATCGGCCAGCGAATCCGATTAGGGTATTGTGGCAATATAACCATCAGCGACCAGCCCCCCGAGCCAAACTCGTTACATATGGGCAAAAGAGGAATAATCCACATATGAAACAACTAAAAGAAACTGTTTTATTAAATCATGCTAATTGAAAAGGAAAAAAGGGATTGGGCACTTACATGTAAAACTTGCGTAGTTGATCGATGTTCCAAGTATTAGATAAGATCCGACCATCCTCCATCGCTAACCGAGCTGACCCTGGTCGTGACACCGAAACAACAGTATAGGGGCCTTCCCATTGTGGGGAGAACTTATTGCGATTAGATTGGTTTTGTATCCTACGCAAACCAGATCGCCCACGTGAAGACTACGTGGTTGCACCCTTTTATTATGGTACTTGCGCGAAGCTTGCAAGTACACCGCAGACTTGATCAGAGCTCGATCACGTTTTTCTTCTAGGAGGATGAGATCTTGTAATCGTTGCCCGTTCTAATCAACTTGGTCGAATTGATCTATCCGGACAGAACCAATACTGATTTCCATAGGTAACACAGCCTCAGCCCCGTATACCAGATGGAAAGGAGTCTCACCGGTGGCTCGACTAGAAGTAGTACGTAGCGCCCACAGAACGGTGTAGAGCTCGTCTACCCAAGCCCCCGAGCGTGCTTAAGGCGATCGAAAACTCATTTTTTGATGCCCTGCAATATTTGCCCGTTGGCACGTTCAACGGCACCCTTGCTCTGTGGATGAGCTATAGAGGCAAAGCACACCTTGGTTCCAACCTGATCGCAATAATCCAGAAAAAGACCACTAGCGAACTGGGAACCGCTATCAGTGATGAGACGATTTGGAACACCGAATCGAGCCACAATGTTCTTATGGAAGAACTTTTGTGCTGCAGTGGCGGTAATGTTGCGTACTGGTTCAGCCTCAATCCATTTTGTAAACGTGTTAATGGCTACGAACAAGAACTTGTATCCATTGGCCACTTGTGGCATAGGACCAACAATGTCCATCCCCCAGACCGCGGAGGGCCATGAAAGAGGAATGGTTTGTAGGGCATAGGCAGGTTGATGAACCTGTCTCGCATGAAACTGACACTGAGGACATGCCTTGACCATATTCTTGGCATCATCAAGTGCCGAAGGCCAGTAAAATCCTTGTCGGAAAGCTTTGCCGACCAGTGTACGATATGACGCGTGCGCACTGCATACACCGTCATGAATTTCTCTCAAGAGGGATTTGCCTTCCTCTTGGGACACACAGCGCATAAATACTCCTTGAGTACCCTTTCTATACAAAACTCCTTCTATGAGCTTGTATAGATGCGCCCTTCGAACTAACCGATCGCTTTCGTTTTCATCCTCGGGCAAGGTCCCATGTTTGAAATAGACCCTCAATGGATGGGTCCAATCTCGTTCCTGTCTGAGGTTGGTAACACAGACTGTTACTGGATCATCCTCAACCATAGTCATGATCGAAGGATGTTCCAAGTGTTCGACGAACACTCCTGCCGGAGCGGATGTGCGTGAGGACCCAATTTTGGATAATTGGTCTGCGAGAATGTTGTCATTTCGCGGGATGTATTCGACTTCGAAATGACTGAAGTGTTTTTCCAATCTCCTCACTTCCCCCTGGTAATGAGCCATTGTCTCATCGGAGGTTCTGTACTCCTTGTTTACCTGGTTTACGACCAGCTGTGAGTCTCCCCTCACCACTAATCGACGGACTCCGAGGAATTTAGCTGCCCGGAGCCCTGCAAGAAGACCTTCATACTCTGCTGCGTTGTTGGTCACGACAAAGTGTAGTTGAAAGACAAACTTCAACTGTTCGCCTTGAGGCGTGACTAAGACCACTCCAGCCCCCGAGTGTTGAAAACTACGAGAGACGTCAAAGTACATTGTCCAGTGATCAGGACATTCCAAATCGTCAGGCACCTGCGCGGGTGGTTCAGGATTAGTCCATTCGACCACGAAGTCGGCCAAAACCTGAGACTTTATCATGGTGCGAGGTGTGAAATATATGTCGAATGCTCCAAGTTTGACAGCCCACTTGACGATCCGACCAGATTTCTCCGGATTGCGGACAATGTCCCCCAATGGGAAAGATGAGGGTACTATGATCTTATGTGTTTGGAAGTAATGTCGTAGCTTACGGGAAGTCATCAGTAGTGCGTAAAGTATCTTCTGGACCTCAGGGTATCGCTCCTTAGGACCATGAAGTACTTCGCTCACATAGTAGATGGGTTTGTGCACACCCTTTCTATCTGCGATCAGAACAACGCTGACCGCATGAGGTGTGGCCGCCAAGTAGAGAAGTAGTGGTTCTCCTTTGTCGGGAGAAACCAAGACCGGCGAACTAGATAAATATGCTTTTACCTCCTGAAATGCCTTTCGGCCTCATCGGACCATGTAAAGTTGTGATGTTTGCTCAGGGCTTTAAAGAACGGTAGTCCCCTTTCGCCTAGTAGCGATATGAACCGGCTTAATGCCGCCATGCGACCTGCTAGGCACTGAATATCCTTGATGGTCGAGGGATTCCTCATCTGTTCGATAGCCCTGATCTTCTCAGGATTGACCTCGATTCCTCTGGAACAAATAAGAAAACCAAGAAGTTTTCCTGATGAAACCCCGAAAGAACATTTCTCCGGGTTTAATTTTATTCCATATCGATTCAAATTACAGAAGGTTTCAGCAAGATTGTCTAAATGAGACAATCATTTTGAACTTTTTACAACCAGGTCGTCTACGTAAGCTTCAAGATTATGCCCCATCTGGGAAAAAAAGGTCTTTTGCATCAAGTGCTGGTACGTGGAACCTGTGTTCTTGAGACCGAAAGACATTCTGACGTAGCAGTAGGTGCCGAACGGTGTGATGAAGGCAGTCTTCTCTTCATCTTCTTCTGCCATGCTAATTTGATGATATCCCGAGTAAGCGTCCAGGAAACTCATCAGTTCGTAACCCGCAGTAGAATCGACCAGCTGGTCGATGCGGAGAAGGGGAAAGTCGTCTTTCGGACAGGCACTGTTGAGGCTGGTGTAGTCGACGCACATGCGCCACTTGCCATTTGACTTGCGGACCATGATTGGATTTGCAAGCCATTCCGGATGACCAACTTCATGAATAAATCTGGCATTTAGGAGTTCGTCCAACTCTTCTCGGTTGGCTTCCTGTCGATCCACAGCAAAACGTCTAAGCTTCTGCTTTATTGGTCACTGTCCAAGTCGAATTGCTAACCTGTGCTCGATTACTTCCCTTGGGACACCGAGCATGTCGGATGGTTTCCACGCAAACTCATCTGCGTTAGCCCGGAGGAAAGCATGAGCTCGAGTTCCTATTTGTCATCCAGGCCTGATCCAACCCGAATTGTCTTGGACGGATCATCTGGGTACAATGAAACAAGTTTGAGTGTTTCATCTGGTCGAGGAGCAGCCTTGATCGTATTAGTGGACATGGTGGCGATTTGTGCTTCTCGGAGGGGAAGTTGGTCCACCATCTCCAGGGATAGCCGATCACACATCAATGCCACGTTACGACTACCTCGGACCGAAATAACACCCTTGGGGCCAGGCAACTTGCCGCACTGGTAAGCGTAGTGCGTAGCCATCATAAATTTAGCAAGAGTTGGCCTGCCAAAGATTGCGTTGTAGGCCGAATCACAATCAATTACATCAAAAGTAACTAATTCTGTTCGGAAGTTATCTGGTTCTCCCAGTGTAACCGGGAGCACCACCTGTTCCAATGGCATCATAGAGGGACCAGGAATTATCCCATAGAATGGATGGATTATGGGCTTGATTTTCAAACGAGGAATTTGCATCTCGTCGAGCGCCTTGACCAATAAGATGTCCAAGGAGTTACCTCCGTTGATCAGGACCCTTTCGACTCTCGCATTACTGATAATCGAGGTAATAACCAGAGGTAGCCTCAATGGTCGAGTGAGCCCCGCAGGACAATCTGAGCGATCAAACGTCAAAGGTGTATCCGACCAACGGGGGTACTGAGGTTCACCAAGAGAAGTCTCCTTTTGGTTAACCTCTCGATAAAAGGCTTTAAATTGCCTCTTAGAAACAAAAGAGGAGCAACCTCCGAAAATAATATTAACATGATTAAAAGGTACCTGGTAAGACATCTCTTCGTCCCTGTCGCCGTCTCTCAGCCCGCAAGCTTGTTCCTTAGTTGGTAAGGTCGTCATAGGTCCTATCCCCTGGTAGAAGTCATCCAATTGCTTCAACCAACTCCTGCAATTCTTGAGGTCGTAGCCTGCGGAGTTGTGGAGCGGACACCACTTTTTGCCTTCCTGCGGGTTAGTCGACTTCCCTAGCTGGTCGGCACTGCGACCACCAGAAGCAGTTTTATTTTTAAACGAATGCTTGTTACCTTTGGTCGATGGAGGCTTCTCTGCGACCACGACCTCTCGGTACTGTCCAAATCGACTCCTTTTTGACTTCTTCGAACTCCTGCCTGATGAAGATTCCGGCTTCTTGCTTGAATCCTCCCTTTTAACGTCCTCGAGACCCGGTTGAGGTGGTAGGTTTCCTTTATCAACCATCCGATTCCATTCAACAGCCTCGGCTGCGGCGGAATATCGATCAGCCATATCAAAGAGATCGGCTACTGATCGAGGAGGATGGATGAGCAAATCTTCAGTGAATCTCCGATATCGAACACGTGTTTAAATGCCCTGATAACGGAGCTATCAGATATGTTCGAGATGGTATTTCTCACCCCGACAAATCTCTTGACAAACTGATGGATGGTTTCGGTCGAAGTTTGCCGTAGCCGATGGAGGTCGTCCTCTTTACCCGGCTTCTGATAACAATTTTGGAAATTGTTGAGGATGGCATCACACAATATTTCCCAGTTATAGATCGAACCCTCAGGTTGATTGAACAACCAGGTTCTTGCCGGTCCTTCGAGGACAGTAGGCAGATAGTTGCCAATGACCCGGTCATCGCCGCCTACTGCCTGAATGGCAGTGATGTAGATTTGGAGGAACTCGGATGGATTCTGAGTTCCATCAAACCTCTCTATGACCCCTGGTTTAAACTTGTCTGGCCAAACGACCGCACGAAGGCTGGGCGAGAAAGCTTTACAACCAACATAGGGACCGTGAATTGACCTGCGGTTCTCGACCTGATCATGGGCGACCTCACGCAATGGAGAAGTCACTCGTGGTCCCAAGTGAGAGTGGACAGGAATTTATTCCTTATCACGAGAATCCTCCGCCCGTCTGGCTTTGTCTTGCCGAGACGGGACGGGTGGTGGGCGACTCCGTCTACCAGAACTAGAGTTAGAGTACTCTCGGTTATGGGAACGTGTCGCTGACCGGGAAGAAGCCGTTGGGGTCGCCTCAGATGCGACCTTGTCCAACCTCTCCGCCAGGATTCGGGTGAAGGCTGGTTTCTGTGCATCTGTGACCGTAGGAAGAAAATTACACAGGACCTCTGCGATAGATCGAAGCCGGCCATGCGTACTTTTCCTAGGGGCACTAGGTGTTACCGTTTCTTCGTCCGCCGGGGAATGTTCAGGGGGTAAGGACGGTGTCTGGTTGTGTCTGCGACCACGTGATCGCCGGGAAGAACTCGGAATAGCATCGTAATGAGCCTGCGCATTTTGAAGAGCCTCTAGGGCTGTTCTGCGAAGTTTGTTGTCTTGTTGCTCGCGATCTTGATCTTCCTTCTGTTTGCGTTCCTGTTCTTCCCTAGCTGCCTGTTAATCGGGAGTTTCTTCCGATAAGACAGTGAATTGTCTAGGGAGCGAGGTCGCCGAGGGAGAAAACATCTCTGTTTGTTCGGAGTCAGACTTGAAATCAAAAAGACGATGGAGGTTATCAGGGTCAAACCTCCCCGAGCTGATCTCCTGGTCAGCATCGTTCTTACCCTCAGCAGGGTCATATGATGGACCGGATTTGACTTCTAACGCATTAAGAACCTCAGTAGGCTCCGATTTTGCGTTGATCGCCTCTTGGTCGACAGACATGACCTGAATGGTCGAATCGACCTCCGGGGCGTCTTCGCCTCCAGTTTCCTCCATCGGAACAGGATCACTAGGTGAAGGCATCTGGATGTGGGCATCATCTTCAAGATCGAAGTCGTTCTCGGAATCATATGCTCCAAACATGGTTCTCCAAGCCCACGGTGGGTGCCAGCTGTCGACGATTCGGACTCGGGGTTCTTAGTCGAACTTATGCAGAATTTTGTGAGTTGTGAGACCTTTTAGGGTATCCCTCCGGGAAGGGATGATGAACCAAAGTCAGTTGAAGCACAAAGAGATTTATACAGGTTCGGGCCCTAGATGGTGGGAGTAATAGCCCTACGTCCTGTTGAGATTTCACTATGTGTAAGAAAAAAAGGATTACAAGGTTGTGGAAAGGATCTTCACAGGCGAAGATCTTTTCCGTATGGTTGTGTAAAACACTGCTAAAATGACCTATGAAAGCTAGTCGATTTGTTCCAATGTCTTCTATTGACGTCTGTCCCCCTTGCGTTTAGTGCATTAGCCCACCCTTTTATATTGGTCGAAAAGGCGCCAATGCATAACGGCTTCGAATAGTTGCTCAGGTGCAGTTTAGGAAACTGCACTTAACTTCCACGCAGGCTTAACACATGCAATTAAGGAATAACCGCACATACTAACCTCCTGACAGTTGTCTCCATACGTGGAGCAATCTTCGGGATACTCGGGATATGCTTGTTGTAGGGTCTAAGTAACCCCGCGTCTCCTGGTCGAGAGTATTCTGACCGCCCATTGTCCACAGTCATCTGATTGCGTATTATCTGCGATCTTCTGTCCGTGCATCGCATACGGGCATCTGATCGCGCATTATCTGCGGCCTGATCGCGTAGAGCCTACGACCAAGTGTCCGTGCTTCCCAGGACAGCTGAGATCACATCAACGGACACTCACCTGGTTTGAATTTGTTTTGAACCAGACATGCATTTATTCTGAACTAGCTCGGGTAACAATCCTCACCAATTCCTTTGCAACATTTTCAATTTGATCCATTCTTTAGGAATCTAATTACATTTCAATCCAATTATTCATGATTTTTTACAATCTAGCCCTTTTCTTCACTCCTTTACATTTTTGCAAATTAGTCAACAAGCTATTCACTTCTTCCTTCTCTCTCTCTTTGCTTCACACACACACCGTACTCACTTTCTCTCTCAGCCTTTCTAATGAAAACACAGAGACAGCAACACACTCTCTTCTCCCCCTCCCTCACCACAACACAGTTACACAATTAGGAAAATGCACACACACTCTTCTCTCTATTCCACTCTCAGTTGGCAAGCTAGCAACAACAGCAACACAACAGCTATGCAATTTGTCCTGTAGTCGTTGGCCTTTGCCACTGTCACCTCAGTCATCACTTCCTCCGGTCACTCTAGTAGCAGCTAAGTGTTTGACGGGTTTTTGTACCAAATAAAAAAAAGAAAGGATAATAAAAGATGGGTCCCTAAATTAGGTAGACTCATGTGTCATGAGATGAGACTGTGTCAAGGGTATGTCAAATTCCACTAGTTGTTTGGATAAACGATGCCCCTTTATGGGCCCCAGTCGTCATGAGAGAAGAGTTAGCCCACTATCAAGTAACAAAAAGTTTTCTTCCTAAAAAAGGGGAGGTGTAAGCCCTATATAAAGTGACCCCTTCAAGCCATTTGGGAGAAGGCACCATAACACCATATAACATACAACACAATACAACAAAGAATCAAGAGTGAGGAGCACAGAGGCCTCAACAAAATCTCACTAGAGTTGAGCTCTAGAGAATTCTAAACTTCTTGTCAAGAATCTGCTTGATAAGAACACTTCTCCACCAAGTGAACCTTCCCTTCCTATGAAAACATGACAATGGCTCTCATGCCTAATAGTGAGTTGCAATCAAGCCTTTGAACTCTCCAGCTTTGGGAGCGTAGGCTATGCCCATTCTCCTCAATCTTTCAGCAAGGTACTTGAATGGTAGCCCTTCACATGATCTCCACGAGATCCAGGAGTTGCATCATGCCCATTTTAAAACCTTCACTGAGGATCAACCATGACATGTGTTCGCACACCTTGGGCCAATCTGACCGCGTGCGATCAAATGCGTCGTCCCTTACATTAAGCTACTCATGCCCCTTCTTTAAGGGTGCGTACTTATTATTATTTATTTGTCACAAAGAGCTATCTTTTGATTACCATATGCATTGTGCAAGACCATCACGGTTTTTTACTATCAATCTTACGCACATCCTGTCTGTGATCGACGAGGATAGAAAACCGCATAGTAGGGTACTGATGAGGCCGATTAGGCGATTATGATGGTTGTCAACCCATAATCCTTCTTTGTGATCATCTCGCAGGTAAGTTGTTTCGTTGACATCTTCAGTAGGGACAGATTGAATGTCCTCTAAAAATAGAGGTATTTCATCGAACTGGTTATACTCTTCTTCATCGACAATGTCTTCGACCCCAACACTACATCTCTTGCTGTGAAGGACAACATGCAACTTTGGATTGGCTGGGTTAACGATGTAGAATACCTGTGTGGCTTGCTCAGCAAGTATGAATGGATCGTCTTGGTGTGCGACTCTATTGAGATCGACGAGAGTAAACCCATAATTGTCAACTTTAATGCCTCGAGGGATTTCAACCCATTGGCATCGAAACAAAAAAATCTTAAATAATCCATAATTGAGCTCCCATATTTCGTCAATAACATCGTAATATGAGTTCAACACCCTTACTGCCCTCGTATCCTCCGGAATAGCAAACAGTGTCACTCCGCTATATTGCATACTACTCTTCTTGTCTTGACTTCTTGTGTAAAATGAATACCCGTTGATGTCGTACCCCTACCAAGTCCCTACAGTAAATTTTGGGCCTCTAGCCAGCCATGTAACAGTTTTACTTATGGAGGCCTCGGCAGCTCGCATGACTCTTTTTTGGATCCACCCAGCAAATTTCCTGTTATGTTCTCTGGTGACCAAAATCTCTGGCTTCGAAGGATTCTGTGATTGTAACATTTCCTTGTGCTCGTGTATGTATGGCTCGACCTCCGTCATGTGTTTTAAGACCCAAAAATGTGCTTTCGCGTACATATCACTGGTAGGGACGACAGCTTTGAATCCAATCATTCTGATGCCCTAAAGCCTACTCTCGTGTCGGGATTTAGGAACGCAAATTGGGTCAACCCCGGCCATCTAATTTGTGCAAAATTCAATCACCTCCTCGATGGCATAACCTTCGATGATACTCCCCTCAGGCCAATGACGAGTCCTTACGTATCCCTTCAAGACACCTATAAATCTCTCAAATGGATACATATAGCACAGGAATACGAGTCCATAAAACTTAATTCCTCTGATAAAGTGAACAATTAGATGGACCATAACATCAAAAAAAGATGGAGGGAAATACATCTCAAGCTGACAAAGAGTTGTAACCACGTCGCATTGCAAAGCGTCCAGTCCATCCGGATCAATTACCTGCGAGGACACAGTTGGGCCAAATATTCATATCAGAAAAATCTTTTGATTAAGTTTCACAAATGGAGCTAATTAATTAACTTATAGTAGGAGTGCACTTATCTTGCAAGATATTGCGTTGAAGAAGTAACATAGCTTTGTGATTGTCTCTCTGACTTTAACTGGGAGAATACCTCTGATAGCAATAGGAAGCATTTGTGACATCAGCACATGATACTCTTAGGACTTCATACCAACCAGTTTCAAGTCCTTCATGCTCACAAGTTTTTTCAAGTTCACGAAATACCCACATGGAACTTTAACATCGTGCATGCACCGATAGAGTTCTGTTTTTTCACTTTTGGACAAAGTATAGCAGGCCGGGGGGAGGTATGCACGCATTTCATTCTCCAACGGTGCAAACTCAGTCCTTATCCCCATTTCCAGCATGTCACACCGAAATTTTACACCATCCTTTGTCTTTCCTAGAATGTTCAACAACAAACCAATCAAACTGTTGCAGACATTTTTCTCCACATGCATGACGTCAATGCAATGTCGAACTTGTAAGTGCTCCCAATATGGTAGATCCCAAAGAATCAATCTCTTCTTCCAAACATTTTTTCTCGAGGTTTACAACACTTACCGAACTCAGTTTTGATGTCCTTCACGCGCGAGTAAATCTCTTTACCTGTCAGAAACACTGGGGCTGATCCTTTCTCAGGCTTCCCGTTAAATGATTTCCTCTTCTTACGGTAGGCGTGATGCACCGGAAGAAACTTGTGGTAACCCATGTACATTGTCTTCTGGTAGTTTCGCAACCACATGCTCTCAGTTTCATCTAGGCAAATAGGGCAAGCCTTGGCTTCTTTCGTACTATACCCCGACAAATTTTCGTAGGCCGGGAAATCATTTAAGGTGCAAAATATCATGGCCCGCAAGATGAAATTCTCTTGCTTGTATGCATCCCACACTTGCACCCCTTCGCTCCACAATTTCTGCAAGTCATCGACTAAAGGCGCTAGAAACACATCAATATCATTTCCAGGTTGTTTGGGTCCTGAGATTAATAACGACATCATGATGTACTTGCGCTTCATGCATAACCAAGGAGGAAGATTGTAGATGCATAAAAGAACCGGCCAAGTGCTATGCTGATTGCTCATATTTCCGTGTGGGTTCATACCATTTGTACTCAGCTGAACCTTATATTCCTAACTTCGCTGCCGAACTCATCAAATGTTTTGCTGATGTTTCTCCATTGAATAGAATCAGCTGGGTGTCTTAGTTTTCCATCTTATTTCCAGCCTTCAGCATGCCAACGCAAGTACTTCGCGACTTTCGGATTTGCAAACAGCTGTTTCAATCTAGAGATCACACGCAAGTACCACACAGTTTTGGCCAGAGGTCCTTTCTTTATCTCGTGACGTTCACTGTCAATCTGGTTCCTATGCGTATACCTCGATGCGCCGCATCTTGGACAAATATGCAAATCTGAGTACTCGTTACAGTACAACACACAATCATTTGGGCATGCGTGTATTCTTTTGATTTCCATTCCCAACGGACATAACAGTTTTTTGGCTTGATAAGTAGATCTTGTCAACTCATTTCCCTTTGGAAGTATGTCCGCTAAAAGATCTAATAGTGCCGTGAAACTCTATCGCTCCAAACGTTGCTTGCCTTCAATTATATAATCTCAGCGCAGAAGACAGCTTTGTAAATTTTGCACATCTAGGGAACAAAGGCTTCTCAGAGTCAGCAATCAATTTCTCAAATTCACCAAAGTCGTTTTCGCTGTAATCTTCTTCTACATCACGTAACATCTCATCTAGATTGTCATCATCTACATGCACATAGGAGTGAACATTATCAAAATTCAGATGATCATCGATATTACTCAATCCACATCCGGTTCCTGCTGATTGGTAGCAGTGCTTGTTTTCTCAAGATCTTCGCCATGCCATATCCAACGGGTATATCGTGCGTTAAAACCACAACCAATCAAATGACTCTTAATCTAATCATAGTTGGTAAACCTTTTTAAGCTTATACAATCTGTACAAGGACAAAGCATATATTTCTTCCCCTTCCTCGCCTTTTGTTGCTCAGCAAATTTTATAAACCCATTCACACCATCCAAATATTCAAGAGTAGTACGTTTTATTCTATACACCCAATATTTTTGATCCATCTACAGTTAACAAAATTGACAAATTGCAAAACATAATGAGTCAGGCATGAATGAAACCTGGACAATTAAGCTATATATATATATATGCACAGCCTCTTACATATGTGAAATCCTAGCTTGATGAAACACTAATTAACCTAACTACACAATACAAGCTAGTGAGCTCATAAATCATGATGCATTTCCAGCAAACTAGCTAGCTAGCTCCCTAGCTTGGAGCTATAGGTGGCTTCCTAGATTGGAGCTACAGCTAGCTTGCAATTAAGTAGAGAGAGAGATAGGTGATGACAAGCTTACATTAAAGAGAGGGGCCCAATTAACTTCCTTCTAGCTTGCCTTGATCACTCTAGTAGTGTAGTTTGGAGCATGGAACCCTCATTGGAAACAGAGGGAGAACAGAGCGTGGGATAGAACGAAACAGCAATTTAGCAAGTGTCCAGTGGGGTTTTACTTATATTCGACAATTTCTAACGATAAACTCAAATACTACCGTTAGTATAAGTTGCTTCTTCTAATGGTAAATATATATATTTACCGTCAGAAAATGTTCAAACAAAGCCAACTTGGTTCATGTCTGAAACATCAATACAAATACACACATATACACCAATTCACACATCCAAGTACATGTCTCAAATAGCAATACAAATACGCCAATTCACACATTCATGTTTATTCTAACGGCAAATATATATATATATATTTACCGTTAGAAAAAGTACTACTAACAGTAAAAATATATATTTACTGTTAGAAAAAGTCAGGTACATTAAAGTCTTCAAAAAATTTGCAAAGTTGGTTCATGTCTGAAACAGCAATACAAATACACACAACTACACCAAATACAAATACACAAATACACCAGTTCACACATTCACGTACATGTCTCAAACAGCAATACAAATACGCAAATATACACAAAATACAAATACACAAATACACCAATTCACACATTCAAGTACATTATATGAAACAGCAATACAAATACACAAGTATACACCAATTCACACATTCGATGTATATTAAAAAAGTCACGTCTAAAACACTAGATCATGGCGAGGACCCAGTGGCCTATATATTGTACATCAAAGAGAACCGTTGCAAGTTGCTACAATGTAACTATCGACTACAAGTTAGACCTAATACATCACAAATCCATTCATCTGAAACAGCAAATGTATGAACCACGTTTGACTTAACCATAGGAGTTCAGTTCAAAGACGCCCAAGGAGCTAGAACTGGCATTGAGTTGCATTTGTATTGGTGATTTCCTCGGGCTCAAACTCAACTCATCAACGCAACTCAACTCAACTCAATTGAGTTGAGTTGAGTTGAATTGAGTTGCATTGAGTTGAGTTGAGTTAAGTTTGAGCTCGAGGAAATCACCAATACAAATGTAAGATGCTTTCTATAGGTCTTGATTTGAGAATCACGTCGGGCTTGAGGATCTTCTTGACCGAACCAACTAAGATCTTGCCCTTCACGTCCTTCCAACTCTCGAAGGTGATCTTCACCCTTTCTTTCGCCAACAAGCCAATGTAGGTAGCGCACTACAACGAAGAATCGTGAACTATGTTGCCCCTCATGAACATTGTGCAAGGACCTGCACAGAATCAATAGGCATTCTAGATCAAATTAAGATTATTTACTGCTACCTAAATGGCTCCCTGTCTAAAAAGAACTACCAAGTGAAGATTAGGTTGTGGTATGTCATAGTAACATCAATTTGCAACTGAGATATCAAGATATTACATTTCTACTCTATTACATAAGAAGAAATTATAATCCCAATATACATTATTTAATGAACTTTTTACAAATATCTTGATCATTGAGCAAGCTAGTGTTTGTTTGAGCATTTGACTATGTATAAATTGGTCCATGTCCTCCTCAAATCAACCAAAAGCTAGATCCATGATATATCTGAGTGAAGCCAGGACAACTGTCTAATCATAAGATTTCACCATTACTTTGAAAAGAATTAATGTTTTTTCATTTGAATTTCAAAAAATTGAACATTCTCTGTCCCACAATGATATTATTTTTTTTGTTTCAGTAAAAATAGGACCAAGACACCCTACATAATCATATTAAAAAGAAGACACATAAAAATGAAACATACAGAAATCGCACAATAATTGCCATCATAGGATTAGAATAATCTAACAATGCCGAAATTTTACTTGCCTTGGTTGCAATGCCAAAATCTAGTCGAGGGAGTTGAAGCTACGATCGATCTTGGAGTTAATTCAAGTGGCCATTGATGGAGCTAGGTGCGGCGGTCGTCAATGGAGGTTTCGGCTAAGGGCTTGTCGCGCCCGAGGAGTAAAGGTGGAATGGTTCGACTCGAAGCAAAACTCCAGGGAACATATATAGTATTTGAAGAAGTTGAACTGTTATAACGGTTCCCACAATACTACCGATAGTACAATTAACTTTCTTCTAATGGTAAATATATGAAGAACTGTCAGAATAAATCATGCCATTTTTCTAACGGTACACAAAATACTACCGTTAGTAATTATTTATTTCTTTTGACGATTAACGTATTCTATACCATCAAAATAAATCATGCCATTTTTTCTAACAGTACACAAAATACTACCGTTAGTAATTGTTTATTTCTTCTAACGGTTAACGTATTCTATACCGTTAGAAAATATCATCCCATTTTTTCTAACGGTTGCTATGCAAGTTACCGTTAGAAAAAAATACCTACAACATGCTTGTAGACACTGCGCAACATGTGTTCTAACGGTTTTCTTCTAAATCGCGAATAACCGTTAGAAGATAGGGGTTAGAGGACTGCATTTCTATGCTAGTGGTAGTTCTTATACCTGTCTTTGGATTTCCTTAGTCTCTTTAGGATTGGTGTGGTATGGAGGTTTGTTGGGTAGGGCCGCGCCAGGTACTTGATCAATTTGATGCCCGATTCCCCATAAAAGAGGAAGTCCTAGTGGCACCTCCGCTAGAAATACATCATTAAATTCCTGCAAAACAATGGTAGCAACACTAGGAAGAGAGGTTAAGTCATTAGTGGTAATCAAGGATTCTTGTACAAGAGTACATAACAATCCAGTAGTAGGTTTCTCACAACTCTCAAATCTGATGTTGTAGCTATCAATGCTAAACTCTCTTTCTCTCCTTTCTTTTTCTCACTAATATGTGGTTTGTGGCTCTCACTCATGATTGTGGCTCTCGCTCCCCGATTTGTGGATCTCATTTTTATTTTCACTCAAGCCATCAACCTTACATTCAGAAATCTTTTGCATCTCTGATAACTCTCGTATTTGTGCTCATTATCTAGATATCTTTCCTCTCATTCATGCTCATTTTAGTCATAAATATCATCAAATACTTAAATATAGCTGTATTTGCTATTGTCCGACCTCGACTGTGCGTTTTGTTTATTTTAATCACAGGTCGATGCAATTTGGGTAATTTTTGGCTAAATGGACGAGCTTCACTAACTGGATCTAGCCAATGGATGATTCTGTATAGAAGTACGCGTCGCTATGGATGCGTAGGAGTTGACCGCATTTGAATCGGAGTCTGCAGGAGGCTAGAACAGCTAAACCTAACAACATAGGGCCTAATTGCAATTCCTTGAAAATCCAAACACCAAATTGCAGAAAGGCCAAGACACATAAAACCTAAACCCTAACTCGGAGGGACTCAATTTCTATTACTAAAAACTCCGAGAGCTAAATTGCAAAATAGCCAAAACAAGAAAATTGCCCTAGTTGGCACTGCTGGTTCCTTGGCCTGGCACATACCCAAAAAACCTCTCCCCCACTACTTCTCTCCTAGCCCCGGTGAGCCACCGGTCTTCCCCCTCTTTTCTTTTTCCTCTTCTCCATCTCAGGTGAGCGGCCAGTCTCCTCCCCCTTCATCCTCTCTCACCACAATTCATCCCCTTCTTTGCCGTTCGTCTTCACCGTCGGTGAACTCCCCCTTCTTTCTCTCTTTCTCGTCCTGCTTCACTCTGCTTCCTCCTCATCCTTCCCCTTCTTCTTTCTCTCTCTTCTTCTTCTTCTCTGTTCTTCCCTCGCCGATCCGAGCCAGATTCGCTCGGATCTATCCCCGATCCGCCGCCTCGCCGCCAATCACCACCGCGCCATGCCGCCACACTATGCCACATCGCCACGCCACTCATCGCTAGATCCATCGGATTTGCTCCACTCGAGATGCCTCCTTCATCCTATCCATCATCATCGCCAAGCCTTTGGACGGTGACGCCTCTTCTCATTCCTCATCGCATCGTCGCTCTAAAACCCGCACTGCCGCCACCATCGTACATCCCGCCACCGCCGTCACATTCACTCCACCGCGCCGCCACTCATCACGCCTCCACACTACTCCAGATTTGCCAGATCTAAACCCTACGACCACTGGATCTCCACTTGACCATGCCCTCGTCTTCTCCACCTTAGCCATCTTCGCTGTAGTGACGACTTCGACCACTCCAATGTTGCTTCGATCACTCAAGTAGTTGGCGTCTTCATCGACCACTCGACCACTCCAGGGCTTCTCCTTCGACCACCTCGTCATCGGGTGATGACCACGACCACTTCCTCAACCCCAGGCCTCGACCACAGCTTGACGACCGCATCTTCATGGACCACAAGTACTTCTTTGACCACCAACATCAAGTCAATTGGTGATAAAAGTCTCTCCCTCAACCCTGTCTTTAGAACATCAATGAACTGACTATACTGTGTGTATGAGATGTCTAATGTATGTAATTGAATTCAGCAAGAACAATTGATGAACCCAATTGCTTATGTTATGCTGAATCATTTAGCCTCTGAAGAATAGACAAACTTCACTGATGAGAATAAACATCTTTACTCTGTTATGTGTTTGGATTTTGTGATGAATAGAATTGAAGTTTCTATTCTGGCAATTGTGTTGAATGTTTGCACGAATTTATTCTGGCAATTGTGTTGAATGTTTGCACGAATTAAATCAATCTTTGTTTTGTGATTGCCTGGATAGCTTATCGTAAGATGAGCTACACTGAGTTGTACTGAAATGATAGTCTTCTAAGTTGTGAAGCTGATTTGGTTGCCTAAATATTTGTCGAACTAAAATTAACAGTAGTCAATATAAAGGATGTTATTGATTGAACTTTCTTATGCATCATGTGATTTGTGATTGAGATTCTGGAGTTTAAATTTCAGTAGCTGTGAAATTCTTGAGCCCTATTTCTCTGATTGTTCTCTAACTTGATAGTCGAATTGTGTTTTGCAATTTTAAGATTCTGGTCTAATTGAAATCTTGAAGACCAATCCCTATCAATTGATGCAATCTCTTTATTGTTCAATCCTCAGTATTTGAATCCTGTCAAATGAAGTTCTTTGTTGAACTTATTGTCATTTCCTCTTTGGTTTAATCTTTGACCTGAGTTGTTCTGCATGCTTGGTTAGAAATTGAGGCATTGAACAAGTAATGAACAAGTAAATTTTAGTGATCTTCTTTTGAGTTGTGATGTTCTGTCAAGTTGAGATACTAGAGGATCAATTTTTGTTGTCTTTGAACATCTTAGCTCTTTGAAGAAGTTGATCAAATGAATTTGCAGTTGTGTTTGCTGTTGAGATATGGTTGTGTTGAGCTGTTGTCAAAGTATTGATTGAATACGTTTTGCATTTGGGCTAAGGAATAGATGTATTAGAGAATTTCACCTCTGTTTGCATCCTTCTATGGTGTATCAGTGTCCATACTCTAGAATAGCTCGAGCTGGCCTAGTTGCTTCATAGATAAGCTGTTATAGTTGTGACTGAAGGAGTGGGGCCGCTATGGACGACCTGTGTTATCTTTACGTGCATGTTCGTTGATACTGTCAATGGACACCATCGTTTTAGTCGCTTTTGCCCTTCTCTCGCGAGACTACTAAATGATTACAACTCTATCACTTGAACTCATGAATACGCGTATAGAACCGACATTGACCGAAGCGTCGCCCGATGACCACCTCTTTTCTTCTCTATTTTAATCTGACATTTTCTGCCTCTTTCTCTTGTATATTTTATTTTCTCTTCATCTCTATTTAGTTTAGTTTTATGCGTTTTGTTTCTCTAGTCCCTGAGGAAAGAACAACAGAATACTCGTCATATTACACCGATCTCGTCCTCTTACGAGATGGCTTAGGCTAGTATCAATCTCCTCCGATATGATTTGCTCAGGAGTCATGAGAAGAAGAGTAATATCCTTACTCTTGAACTTGAAGGAATATTTGTTGGAATGCCCACTATGCTATGAATCTCAATCATATTGCCATGAGCGGCCCAACAACAAATGACAAACTTGCATTGGGACCACGTCACACATGACAACATCAGTATACCCTTTAATGGTAAACTGAAGCTTCACTATAGAGGTAATCTTAATCTCACCACAAGATTTAAGCCAACTAATGCGGTATGGATGACGGTGTTTGAGCTGTTTAAGTCCAAGTTTCTCCACCATCTCTTTACTAGGAAGGTTATGACAACTACCACCATCGATAATAAGTTTGCGTACCTTGTCTTGAACCTGGCATCGAGTTTTAAAGAGATTATGCCTCTTTCCTCATTAAGCTTCCATCATTTGAATGCTTAGCACAGTCTTCACCACAAGAGTTTGACCTTGCTCAAAAGAAAAACCTCCCTCTGCCTCATTGATTCGTTTGAGACCTAGTCTTGGTTTTCACACTAGGCTCGCACAGATTCTAATATGCGGAATAACATGATCTTATTCTGAAATACCAAAACCCAAAGTAATTGCACTACTCTTTATTTCAAAGAGGGCTTTACACGTCGAACGTTAGACACACTTGCCTACGTCGAAGGAATTATAAGTGTCTAAAACTCAAATAAGTTCTATGACTCTTCGATGATCTAAACTAGACCTATTACAAGGTATTTATAGTCCAATCGTATGAGTACGTATCAGACTCAGTAACCTAAACGTATTAGACTCATATAACTAACTAATCCTAAACGGATAGGCTTAATTATATATATTTGGATCAGATTACAATTCTGAACAGGGAACGAATTCCTTTTCATGGTCGCGAACCAATCCATGGTCGCGAAACCTTTCTGAACATGGTTAAGGTCGCGAAGCCGTATGCGACTTGACCTGAAGATCCTCCCGGATCATGACTCCCTTGTTGAGAAGGAGCCAACCCCTGTTGCGACCTCTCGATCAAACTGGAGATGTGGAAATTGGGCTTGTCCATCTTCTCTGGTGTACCACTTTGCCGCACGTACTCGTTGACCTTTCCGACCCATTCGAAAAGTCTCCTTTGTGTCACTGCGGGTGGTAGTCACCTTCTTCTCTAGAATCACATCTTCGCGTAGAGGTTCGTCTCGTTGATAGACTAAGTCTTCAACAGATGGTACTATAGTATCTGGTTCATCATCCAGCATTGAAGGCTCGAAGAGTTTGATGTGCTCAACATTGACAACCGAGTAAATATCCATGTATGGAGGTAACTCGAGCTGACAAGCATTATTACCCACTTTCCCCAAAATCTGAAAAGGACCATAACGGATGGGTTTGAGTTTCTTACCTTCACCTTTAAGTCTCTCCTTACTCAGATGTAGCTATACCATATCACCTTCTTGAAATTGCGCATCAACTTGGTGTCGATCATGTCGCGCCTTGTACTTGAGTTGAGCTCTCAGCAAGTTCTGTTCAACCTCACGATGGAGTCGTTGAATACTTTCCAGGAACTTTGTGCTCGATCCTGATCAGATACTTCCTTCCTGTTCTGTGCTGAGGTAGGAATCACAAACTCCATGTCAAATGGACTCTGTGGTAGAAATCCTAAACAGACCTCAAACGGCGACTTTCCAATCGAACCATGCCCTGCTCGATTAAAAGCAAATTGCAGGTACGGTATGCTTTCATCCCAGGTCTTCGGGTGCTTCGAGTTATATCCTCTCAAGAGATGAACGATTGTGCGATTTACCACCTCGGTTTGACCATCAGTTTGCGGATGAAAAGCAATGCTCCTCTTTAGCTTGGTGTCCATTGTCGTCTAGAGCGATCGCCAAAAGTGACTAAGGAACCAGGTATCGCGATCAGACACAATAAAAGTCGGCAGTCCAAAGTGTGTCCAAACGTGCTGAAAGAATACTCGAGCTGCTTCTTTTCCTGTGATAGTCTTTCGACAAGGTATAAGAATAATCATTTTGGAGAACCGATCAACAACCACGAATAGATATTCGTTGCCATGTCGGGTCTTAGGCAATCCTCCCAAGAAATCCATGGATATGCTCTCCCATGGTCACGATGGAACTGGCAAAGGAGTGTACAAACCTAATTTTTAGTTTGCCGATTTCGAGATGCTGTAGAGACCATAGCCTCGAACAAAACTAGCCACATCTTGCTGCATACGCGGCCAGAACACATGTCGGCGAAGATTTTGCAATGTCTTTGTAACCCCAAAGTGACCAGCTACCTTCGATGTGTGCGCTTCTCACAACCATTGAATTCGAGGTGCTCCACGACGTATGCAAAGTAAATTGCCCTTGTACAAGAGTCCTTCTCGACGAACAAACTCCGTAAGTTTCCCTGTTTCGAGCTCAGTCAATGTTGTTTGAAAATCAGGGTCTTCACTATACATAGTGGCATAGTCATCATGACATGAGGGCTCGATCTGCATGAACGCTGATAAACAGAGGGTCGTAACTGGTGGTCGCGACAACATATCCGCCAATTTGTTGTTTACGCCCTTCTTGTACTTAATAACCAGATTAAACTATTGCAAATACGACATCCACTTCATGTGCCGAGCTTGATGTAGCTTGGACTGAGTTTGCAAATATTGCAACGGTTGATGGTCAGTGTGGACAACAATCTCTTTACCCAAGAGATAACACCGCCAATGTTTCATGGCCTGATGCAGTGCGCATAACTCCTTATCATAAGTCGGGTGGTTCTTCTGAGCTCCCTGGAATAACTCGGAGTGATATGCCACTAGTCGACCTTCTTGCATGAGCACTGCACCCATCGCATAACCTGAGGCATCGGTTTCTAGCTCGAATGGTTTCTGGAGATTCGGCAAAGCTAACACAAGCGCCTCGCTGATCTTCCTCTTCAGCAAGAGAAACGTGTCCTCATGTTTCCCTGTCCACTCGAACTTCTGATCGATCCTGGTTAATGCATATAATGGAGAAGTCACAATCGAGAAGTGTCGGATGAACTTCCGAAGGTATTGCCATGCTCCCACAAAATTGCGCACGTCCGAAACTATTCGCGGTCGCGGTCGCAGCCACTCACGAATCACTTTTACGTTATCTGAGTCGATTTGCAACGTACCGTTGCCGACCATGAATCCTAGGTAAAGTAGAATTTGTTTCTTGAATTCGCACTTCTTACAGTTGAGGCAAAGTCGATGTTGCCGCAGCTGTTGGAACACCTTTTCGACATGAATAAGATGCTCATCCCACGAACGACTATAAACCAGTATGTCGTCGAGGTAAACGATCACAAAGTCGTCGATGAACTGTCTCAATACGTCATTCATAAGACGCATGAAAGTTGCCGGGGCATTGCAGAGACCAAACGGCATGACCAACCAATCGAATAGACCATGTCGTGTTTTAAACGCGGTCTTCCATGTATCCTCCTCTCGGATGCTGACTTGATGATATCCTGACTTAAGATCCAATTTGGAGAAGACAATAGCATGCTTCAATTGGTCTAGCAGGTCATCAATACGAAGAAGGGAGTACCGGTTCTTGATGGTGATCTTGTTTAGTGCTCGGTAGTCGATGCACATACGCCAAGTCCCATCTTTCTTTGGCACTAACACCACAGGAGATCCACAAGGTGAACTACTCGGTTGAATGACACCATCGTTTGGCAACTCACCAAGTTGTCTCTTGATCTCTTCATTCTCCAATACTGAGTTGCGATACATACTCAGATTGGACAGTGTCACATCGGACACAAGCTGAATTTTGTGCTTGATTGGATGTTTCAGCGGACGACCCTGGGTAGTCTCGAACAGATCACTGTATTTCTCCAGTAGTCCCGACAAATGACCAGAATCCTCTCGGCACGCCAACAGCAACGTTGGTCGAGTACCCTCACCTTGACCAATGGGTCGAATCATGACAAGCACGTACTTGTGACATGCATTGACAATTCGTTTGGTTTGATTTGCGGTAATTAAGTTCGAAGTGTTGACGTGGATATCTCTACTGATCACGAACTTAACTCCGTCTTTGGTGAGGTCGTACTCTTGCCCACGCCGATGGAAGTCAGCGTCTCGATCATACAGATACGACTCCCAAAGATCACCTGACAGATATCGATAGGGACAACATCGTATTGCACCTCATCGATATATCGTGCAGAGATTGCAAACTTCAATACACACTGACTCGTAATCTGTTGGTTCACGTCAGATGTAAACCAACCCAACAGATATGGTTGCGGGTGTGTGGTTGTCTTCAAATCAAGTCGCCGAACCAGTCCAGCGGAGACCAGATTCTTCTGACTTCCGGGATCGAATATCGCTGCGACCACTTCGTACTTCACCTGGATGTTGATGGTGAACAAGTCCTCCGTTGGGTGATGGTCGTTCGGTGGATTCGAACCTTTCTCCTTCGGCATTGCTATCAGAGACAAGGTCGTGTCCGCCTCAGCAACCAAATTCACTCGGACAATTTCTTCGTCAGGTGAAGTCGCAGTTGCCGTGGTTGTTCTTTTCCTTGGTCTATTTTTCTTTGGTCGAAATTCAGGATGAAGCTTGTAGCATTTGTCTTTGGGGTGTCCCGCGACTTGACAATGTTCACAAAAGGCACCCGTGCCCGATTTTGAAGCGTTCTTCTTTGGACTCGGCTTTTTCTTTGTTGAGGTCGTACTTTCCTTTGTGCTTTTGTCACTGCGGGATTTGTTCTTCTTCTCGATCGCCATAGCAGTTGTGCTCACGGTCGCAATGTCTTGACGCCGAACAGACTTAGCTTAGTACTGATCGATTTCTGAAGTCCAGATGTGTATTTCCAAAATACCTGAGGATCGGATAGCGATATGCCGATGATCATTGCTTGTCTTTGGAACTCCGTAGTATAGTCTTGGATGGTCTGGTCGCGCCGTTGGTACAATTTGTGCCAACGCTCCCATCTCTCCTCAAGGTAACCCATCGGATAGAATTCTTGTCGTAGAAGTCATTTGAATTGACCCCATGCAAGGTCGTCAGCTTCTCCACTGGCGACAAGGGCCTTCCACCAAGTCTTGGTGTGGTCCTTCATCTTCAAAGGTGCGAACTTTACCTTTTGAGCGCTACTGAGCCCTTTCAGGTCAAAGTAGGTCTCAAGTTGATCGAGCCATGAATCTAAATTCTCGGCATCGATCTCCCCATCATATATGGGTATTTCAATCTTAGCGTCGACCTTGAAAGATCTGACAGCTAAGGAGGTGTTGGCGAGGTCGTCGGTCTTGTGGTCGCCTTCATCTTCATCTTCGTCTGCCCTACGCAAGTCTTCACCAGTCTTCACACCCATAACCTTCCCCTACTTCAGGAGGTACAATCATGGCCTGCTGCTTAATCCAAGCAAGCACGGCTTCCATGTCGGTGGAGAGCCTAGCCACTTGTTCGGCTAGGTTAGCTTGAACAGTGGTATCGTTAGACATTGTCGGAGATGCAACTGTAGGAACCGTCAATTGATCGCCTGGAGTTTCGCCGGAGGTTTTGTAACCCTAGCGAGTCTTCACCATCCACAGGATAGGAAAGTTGCTCTGATACCAACTTGATCCGTTTGAGACCTAGCCTTGGTTTTCGCACTAGGCTCGCCCAGATTCTAATATGCGGAATAACGGGATCTTATTCGGAAATACCAAAACCCAAAGTAATTGCACAACTCTTTATTTCAAAGAGGGCTTTATACGTCGAACGTTAGACACACTTGCCTATGTCGAAGGAATTATAAGTGTCTAAAACTCAAATAAGTTCTATGACTCTTCGATGATCTAAACTAGACCTATTACAAGGTATTTATAGTCCATTCGTATGAGTATGTACCAGACTCAGTAACCTAAACGTATTAGACTCATATAACTAACTAATCCTAAACGGATAGGCTTAGTTATATATATTTGGATCAAATTACAATTCTGAACAGGGAACGAATTCCTTTTCATAGTCGCGAACCAATCCATGGTCGCGAAACCTTTCTGAACACGGTTAAGGTCGCGAAGCCGTATGCGACTCGACCTGAAGATCCTCCGGGATCACTCATCTTGTGCTGCTGCGTCCTCAAGTGTTGAGTCATCATAGATAACATCATCATCACTCTAAGAATCATATTCTCCATCTTCTTGCACAATCATAGCTCACTGTTTAGGACATTGAAATGCAACATGTCCTCTCCCTTGGCATATAAAGCATACAATTTGGCTTGATCGAGCAGTAGAACCAACGGATGATGTACTAGTGGTAGGCTTCTTCTCACTGGTCTTTGGCGTCTCCTTGGTTGTAGATGCAACACTGTTTGGTAGAGATGAGGATTGACTAGTAGTAGTAACAACATTGCCCCAGCTAGCAAGAGCAATCAAGGCTAAAGCATTATTGTTTGGTTGATACTAAGTAGAAGCATTGGTTGTTCATGGGTACATCTTGTCTTCAGCCACTTGCTTCTCTGCCTTTCTTGATAGATGGACAAGTTGCTCAAGATCCTGGTACTGTTGGAAATTGACAATTCGTTGGATATCCCTATTCAATCCATTACAAAATTGAGCAACGGCCTAGTTAGGTGTCTCTTGAATGTCACATCTCATCAGAATGATCTCCATCACTTGGTGGTATTCATCAACACTCCGTGAACCTTGTTTAAGACCTTGTAGCTTGATAAACAAGTCCCGTGTGTAATAAGACGGCACAAACCTCACCTTCATGACTTCATCTTCCCAAGTAGCAATTCGAGGCTGATTTTCCATTCTCCTTAGTTCATGATATTGATGCCACCAAATCAAAGCATAACCTTCAAATTCAAAGGAAGCAGCATCTACTTTGTCTTGATCACTATCATTGCACATGAGAAGAAGTTTATCCATCTTCCGCTCCTAATCAAGATAGACTTCTGGATTTGAGGAGCCACTGAACTTCAGAATAGTGAGCTTGATTTTCCCAAGTTGTCTGCCATCGTGGTTATGATTACGATCACCGCCACGATGTCGATCATGAGCATAGAACCCAGGATGATAATCGGCAACTGGATGCAGTGGTTGCCAATTACCATCATGATAGCTGTCGCCATCAAGGTGGTTTTCATACTAGAAGTTGGCACCGTGGTACCCACTGCCTCCACCATGTTGCCCTCCTTGCTGCCCTCGGCCAGCATTAGGAAAGCCATGAGCAAAACCATGACTAGCATGGTCACCTCCTCCTCATCTACCACCACGACCAAGATGGAGTGGTCAAAAGGTTGGAGGTGGCGATTGGCACATTGGTTCATCCATTCTCTTGTCTTGGTCAATTTGCAACGCGATGTTGTGAGTAAGGCCACCATCTTGCACGGTGTCAGGATCATCACCGTGACAAGTTTCACCCTCTACTAAACATGCATCTTCTAGAGGTTCTACTTGTTGTGTGGCATTCACATTTTTCCTCTGAGGTGGAGCAACTGGGGCAGCAGCAACAGTAGTAGCAACCCCTCCAGGGGTTACTACCACATCAAGGATTCGCTCTAGGCTATCCTCTATGGTCACCAACCGTCCCTCCATAGATGCCACTCTCCCTTCAAGGATTGCGGACGATGCGGCTACTTGATCCCTGAACACAGCATGTTCAGCAAGAGTGACATAATCTTCTCGATTGACTGACGAAGAGGATGACCCGTCTCCTGCCATTGGTTAGTGTAGTAAAACCAAAACAATATATGTGGCACACAACCTCTTGGAGAATGCAAATGTGCGTTTTGGAAATGACCTGTGGTGGAACAACAGTTACTGCTTTGGAAAATTCACAATGAGACCTTACACTAACTAGTGTTTTTTTTATCTATGGAGCTTGGTTAGGAAACAAAAAGGCACAATCTGAAACTTAGTAATGAAAATCGAATAACAATCCAATGGTATAGCAGTCCTAAGTTGCTGATCACAAGAGATATGGTATGCCAAAGGATGGAAACCAATAATTGCACCACGAAAGTCTATGACAGTAAGTTCACTTACGTTCTCCTTTCTTCTTCTTCCTTTTTTTCCATTTTTTAAAATTTTTTTGAGCTCTCTAAACACTAAATCAAAGGCTCAAAACTTGAAACACACAATTTGGAATGAAGGAAAATGTGAGCAACCCGCCCGTTGCAACAGGGCTCGGGTGTGCACTTACCCTGACTACCTAGGATGCAGTTGTGAACAGAGTGATTAACAGATAGCCAGCTCAAATTAGATGAAAAAATTAGTTCTTACACAAGAGTCATATATGGCCATCAGTCCTTAATACACATCATCATACAAAGCCATAAAGGCCAACTACTTAGGTTTTATAAGAAGTAATCTTAATTGGTTCTCTGGGACCATCCCACAGGAAAAACTCGAGTACAGAACGTAATCCTTCTAAATTCTAGGTGGTTTTGCTTTGCCAATCTTTGGCTTCCCCTTAACTATATTTTTGTTATTGAACAAGAGTGAGTACAAAAATATGTGTGTGTGTGTGTGTATATGTATGTATGTATATGTATATGTATATACATACATATATGTACATGTATATACATATATGTATATATGTGTGTGTACATACATACATATATACATGTGTGTGTGTCTATATATATATACACACACACATGAGAGGGTGATTAATAAAATAGGAAGAGAGTTTGTGAGTATAAAAGTAAACACTTTGACAACAAAATTAGTACTTAAAAACAGTTACATGAAATCAACATTACCCATATTTTATGGTTGCATGATGGTTATCCATTAACCATCCAGATTTTATGACTTAATTTTATAAAAAAAACACTACTTGTGTTATTAACGTGGGTAGAACCCAACGCAAGCTGACCCCAAGAACCCGGGGGCACAAAGTATTCGAATACGTTTTAACTCTATAGAGGTATACCAATTTACCCACAAGATCCCTCAACTTATTATTGTCGGGCCACTTCTCACTTAAGTGAGTGACTGAGTTGAGGAAACAAGATCTTTTGCAAGCATAGTGTTAATTTATCCTTTGCAACCTTGACTCTCTGATTATAACGTTAAGTTATACATCGTAGTGCCCTTACACCTACTCTGGATG
The DNA here is from genome assembly GCA_019359835.1 of Pharus latifolius. Taxonomy (NCBI): domain Eukaryota; kingdom Viridiplantae; phylum Streptophyta; class Magnoliopsida; order Poales; family Poaceae; genus Pharus; species Pharus latifolius. The sequence goes on along the minus strand of CM033330.1, from coordinate 48,126,571 downwards.
GGAGCGCACACCTCATCAAAGATAGGACCGTTCCGTCCTTCTAACCACTCACCCATCGCTACCCATAAAATGAGAATGACCACCATGCATGGATAAATCAACACATAGTCGCTACTGAGTCAGGCCTGTCCCATACCAGGCTTGTAGTTAGTATGTGTTTCATGCTGCGTGAAAATTTAACACAAGATTCTAGTCCTTAAGAACTGATGTCAATGGTTGGGACAAACCACATTCTCTGTCTTGCGACACCAGCCATTCAAACCAGTGTTCCCATTGAACATTAAACCCTCTTACTGGTCAGAATGGATTCTTCCACTCGCAATGACGACTAACCCATTAAGTTTGGATCATTGGACACCGATTCAATTTTTTTCTCATAAACTCATAAAAGTGGGTCTGTCCAAATATGTCATTGCTTTAAATTGATAAGAATAGAGAAAGTGAATGGTTTTATTGGCGTGGTAGTATCGGTTACATGTTTGGGCTATTATTATTTCAATTGTTACTCAAAGTTAATACTTTCTAACCTAATTATGCATGTAATTTTGAAAAAGAAATAATAGCAGTAATTCAAAATAATAGGTTTGACATGGTTACGAATGTGACTTGCCTTGCTTGGTGTGATGTTCAGTTGGAGTTGTTGAAACAATTAGCTTCTGGAGCTTGATTCAATTGAAACCTAATCGAACGACAAACAACGCAAACATAGGTCCATCAAACAGAATATAGCTATACATTGTTATACTGGTATGCATAGAGACTAATCAATGGCTGAGATTGAATACGCAGGATGAGTTCAAGATATGAGACTAGTTGGATGAGGTGATTTAAGTTTGGTTGAACGATGGGATTGAATGGGTAAGATGGAATAGGTCTAATCGAGTGATGAAGTTAAATGGACAAGATCGATCTCGTATCGGGGCAGAATCTAGAAAAATAGAGGATATAGACTAGGTATGAATTAATGAGAAGTTTAGTTGAGTGGAAATGCGAGTTGAAAATAAAATGATTCAGGTTCTAGAATTAAAAATCTAATCAAGTTATCATTCATCAGGTTGGGGTAAGTCTGGGTTACTTTGTCCGTCGTTTATTAAAAATTTGAGACAAATATCTATTTATGTTTTAGTATTATGTAAAATCTAAATACTTGGTTTTTATAATAAAATGAGTTTCTTCGTTTTTGAGATTAATTTAATGTAGTGGTATCACCTAAATTGATTCATAGTTTACCTACTTTGTTATATCTTATTTATTCTTTGAATTTAGAATATTTAAATATTATATTATGACAAGAAGAAATTTTGTTAAGTTGTAATCTGAAAAGGAATTGATCTTCTATATTGTTTTATGTTGGAATGTCTCTTTTTGGTTTGTTTAAAGCACATTAGGGTTTGACTTTGTTGAATACGTGAGTTAGGATAAGAAATGCTTTTTGATTTTAACTAAATTAGTTTGATCGGGTATATTTTATAAAAATTAATTAGCTAGTTTAGTTCCTAATTAGAATTGGTTTTTAATTATTTTAAAGAGATTTTCCAAAGGAAAACCATGTAGATATTTTCATTGTATCGAGTAATTCGGAAATTTATTAAGGTTGAAATCTAGCTTCAATTAAAATATGATTTAATCACTTCTAGGTTCAATAAAATATAATGAAATTGGTAGTTTCATCAAAATCTAATCATTCAACTTGAGAGTAACCTTGAGCACCAATCTAGCTTTGTTTCTTACGACCATTCCATTTTCATGTTTATTCCGAAAAACCCATTTTATACCTATTATGTTATGATCATTTGGTTTTTCTACAAGTGATCCGGGAGGATCTCCAAGTCCTGATCGCATGTGGGTTCGCGACCAAGTCCTGATCGCATGCGGCTTTGCGACCAAATCCTGATCGCATACGGCTTCGCGACCTTAACCGTGTTCGGAAAGGATTCGCGACCATGGATTGGTCCGCGACCAGGAAAAGGAATTTGTTCCCTGTTCGGAATTGTAATCAGATCTGAATGTGTATAACTAAGCTTATCTGTTTAGGATTAGTTATATGAGTCTAATACGTTTAGGTCTCTAAGTCTGATACGTACTCATACGATTGGACTATAAATACCTTGTAATAGGTCTAGTTTAGATCATCGAATTCAATCGAAGAGTCATAGAACTTATTTGAGTTTTAGACACTTATAGTTCATCGACGTAGACAAGTGTGTCTAACGTTCGACGTGTAAGCCCTCTTTGAAATAAAGAGTTGTGCAATTACGTTGGGTTTCGGTATTTCCGAGTAAGATCCCGCTATTCCGCATATTAGAATCTGGGTGAGCCTAGTGCGAAAACGAAGGCTAGGTCTCAAACGGATCAAGTTGGTATCAGAGCAACTTTCCTATCCTGTGGATGGTGAAGACTCGCCAGGGTTACAAAACTTCCGGCGAAACTCCAGGCGATCAGTTGACGGTTCCTACAGCCGCGTCTCCGACAATGTCTGACGATACCCTCGTTCAAGCTAACCTAGCCGAACAAGTGGCTAAGCTCTCCACCGACATGGAAACCGTGCTTGCTTGGATTAAGTAGCAGGCCATGATTGTACCTCCTGGAGTAGGGAAGGTTATGGGTGAGAAGACTGGTGAAGACTTGATCAGGGCAGACGAAGATGAAGACGAAAGCGATCACAAGACCGACGACCTCGCCAACACCTCCTTAGCTATCGGATCTTTTAAGGTTGACGCTAAGATTGATATACCCATATATGATGGGGTGATCGATGCCGAGAAGCTGGATTCTTGGATCGATCAGTTTGAGACCTACTTTGACCTGAAAGGGTTCAGTAGTGCTCAAAAGGTCAAATTTGCACCTTTGAAGATGAAGGACCACGCCAAGATATGGTGGAAGGCCCTTGTCACCAGTGGTGAAGCTGACGATCTTGCGTGGGGTCAATTCAAACGACTTATGCGACAAGAATTTTATCCAATAGGTTACCTTGAGGAGAGATGGGAACGTTGGCACAGATTGTATCAACGGCGCGACCAGACTGTCCAAGACTATACGACGGAGTTTCGGCGACAAGCAATGGTCATCGGCATCTCACTGTCCGATCCTCAGGTATTTCGGAAGTACACATCTGGACTTCAGAAATCGATCAGTACTGAGCTAAGTCTGTTCAGAGTTCAAGACATCTCGACCGCGAGTACGACTGCTTTGGCGATTGAGAAGAAGAATAAGACCCGCAACGATAAGAACTTGAGGGAGATTTCAACCACGACAAACTCCGGAGAGGGTACCCACAATACGGGTAACACTTGTGAGCATTGTCATGTTGCTGGGCACACAAAAGAGAAGTGTTATAAACTTCATCCTGAACTGCGACCAGAAAGAAAAAGGAGGGATGAACCAAGCACACGAACAGCTATGGTTACTTCTATTCCGCTCGCAGAGGAAATTATCCAGTTGGATTAGGTTGAAAAGGCGGACACGACCTTGTCTCTAATGGCAATGCCGAAGGAGAAAGGTTCGGGTTCATCAATTGACCACAACCCAACAGAGGAATTGTTCACTGTTAACATACAGGTGAAGCACGAGGTGGTCGCAGCCATCTTCGACCCCGGAAGCCAAAAGAATTTGGTCTCCTCCGAGCTGGTTCGACGACTTGGTTTGCAGACGACTCAACATCCTCGACCGTATCCTCTGGGATGGTTCACTTCTGACGTGAATCAGCAGATCAAGAGTCAATGTACTCTAAAGTTTGCAATATCTGCTCATTACATCGACGAGGTTCAATGCGATGTCATCCCCATCGATATTTGCCAAGTGATTTTTGGAAGTCCGTTCTTGTACGATCGTGACGCCCATTACCACCGAAGAGCTCAAGACTACGACCTCACAAAGGATGGGACGAAATTTATCATCAGCAAAAACGACCACGTCGACACCAAGGACTTGTTGACAGCAAATCAGGCAAAACGGATTGTCAATGCATGCTCAAAGTGTATGCTGAGCGTGATGCGTCCAGTTAGCCAAGGGGATTGTGATACATCGAGTATGGAAAATGATGGTTGTTTGGCGAGCTTGCCTGCAGAAAACAACGTGCTGTTCGCAGCGGTATATCGTCGATCACCACAACGACTAGTTGAAAACAACATGCAACTTGTCTCTACGGCGCCACTATTCAAAATTCGCAATCCTAGCTTTGGGATCGGTGATAGTATTAACCTCGACAAGAGGAAGGCTATCCGCGAGTGGCCAAGGCCACAATCCATGACGGAGGTGCTAAGCTCCATGAGCGCCTATCCATACATTCGATCCGACGATTGTAGCATTGCTCATCGTGTGTTCGTTCCAAAACTCCCAGTCGTTCTCTACGTCATCACGGTTGGTCACCAACGGGTGTTGGCTCCTTCTCAACAGGGGAGTCATGATCCGGGAGGATCTCAGGTCGCGTTCGCAACGGATTTGCGACCACGAAAAGGTTTGTGACATTGGAAAGGTTTGCGACCTTGGGAAGGATTCAAAGTCTTTGAGCCTTCAATGCTGGATGATGAGCCAGATACTATAGTACCATCTGTTGAAGACTTGGTCTATCAACGAGACAAACCTTGACGTGAAGATGTGATTCTGGAAAAGAAGGTGACTACCACCCGCAGTGGCACCAAGGAGACTTTTCGAATCGGTCGGAAAGATCAACGAGCACGTGCGGCAAAGTGGTACACCAAAGAAGATGGACAAGCCCAATTTCCACATCTCCAGTTTGATCGTGAGGTCGCAACAGGGGTTGGCTCCTTCTCAACAAGGGAGTCATGATCCGGGAGGATCTCCAAGTCCTGATCGCATGTGGCTTCGCGACCAAGTCCTGATCGCATGCGGCTTCGCGACCAAATCCTGATCGCATACGGCTTCGCGACCTTAACCGTGTTCGGAAAGGATTTGCGACCATGGATTGGTCCGCGACCAGGAAAAGGAATTTGTTCCCTGTTCGGAATTGTAATCAGATCCGAATGTGTATAACTAAGCTTATCTGTTTAGGATTAGTTATATGAGTCTAATACGTTTAGGTCTCTAAGTCTGATACGTACTCATACGATTGGACTATAAATACCTTGTAATAGGTCTAGTTTAGATCATCGAATTCAATCGAAGAGTCATAGAACTTATTTGAGTTTTAGACACTTATAGTTCATCGACGTAGACAAGTGTGTCTAATGTTCGACGTGTAAGCCCTCTTTGAAATAAAGAGTTCTGCAATTACGTTGGGTTTCGGTATTTCCGAGTAAGATCCCGCTATTCCGCATATTAGAATCTGGGCGAGCCTAGTGCGAAAACCAAGGCTAGGTCTCAAACGGATCAACAAGTGTCCAGACTTTGTTTTTAGTAAAGTTATTGAGTTCATCATGCATGGCATTTACCCAATCAGGGTCTGCTAAAGCCTCATCTAAGCATTTGTGTTCAAAACTAGAAACAAATGATGCATGCTCACAAAAAGAAGCAATTCGAGAACAAGTTTGGACACCCTTACTGACATCACCCAAGATTTGGTTTATGGGGTGATCTTTGGTGATCGTTTGATGAAGCCTCGGACTTTGTGATACTTGATAATCATTTTATTTAATCTCTGGTTCGAGGTCTTCTCGAGCAGCATCAGTCTGAGTGGTCGTAGGTTCTCGAGCGGCATCAGCCTGAGTGGTCAAAGGTGATTTATCCCCCTTGACCCGATGACTTTTGTTCTTCATTTTTGGGCTTGATATCACCAATGATCATCTCTTTCATAGTTTCCCTCAAGCCATTGTTGCCTACATCATCAAGATCCTCATGCTCTTCTTGAGAGCCATTAGATTCATCAAATTCAACATTACAAGATTCCTCAATGCATTCTGTTATGGTGTTGAACACCCGATAAGTTTTACTAGTGGATGAATAGTCAACTAGAAAACCCTTATCAACACGTCTTTGAAATTTTCCAAGATGCATGCGCTTTTTAAGAATATAGCATTTACAACCAAAAACTCGAAAATATGAAATGTTTGGTTTTCTCCCAATGACCAGTTTATAAGGGTTTTATTCAAAAGAGGATAAGTATAAAGACGATTGATGGCATAACAAGCTGTATTAACTGCCTCAGCCCAAAAACTAGTAGGCCTCTTGTATTCATCGAACATTGTTCTAGCCATTTCGATCAAGGTCCGATTCTTCCGTTCCACAACACCATTTTGTTGAGCGTGTAGGGCACAGAGAATTTGTGTTTGATTCCAGATTCATCACAAAAATCAATAAAGTCAGAATTTTGAAATTCTCCACCATGATCACTACGAAGTTTCTTGATAGAGAGATCAAATTCTTTTTCAGCCCTTTTTGCAAACTTTTTAAAACAAACAGAGGTTTCTGCTTTGTGCACTAAAAAGAACACCCAAGCAAATCTGGAGAAATCATCGACAATAACGTAGCAATAGCTACTTCCTCCAATGCTTTGATGTTCAGCAGGACCGAACAAATCCATATGTAAAAGTTCAAGAGGTCTAGATGTGGATAAAATGTTTTTGGCAGGATGAGGTGCTAGCAACTTGTTTTCCGGCTTGACATGCACTACTAAGCTTGCTCTTTTCAAATTTTACATCTTTCATTCCCAAAACTAGATCCCTTTTCAGAAGCTTATTTAATTGATGCATTCCAACATAAGCTAATCTACGATGCCAAAGCCATCCTGTAACACCCTGAGTTAGGGGTGAAAACTTCCTTTTTCATCAATAGCATGCATGCTTGTATCTGTAGTATGAGCCAGATCAGTATCTATTCTAAGCCCTAAAATCTCCAAAATCTATCCTGTGACCTCAAATCAAGATCAGATTGTTCAGATGTGATCTATTAGTTATCCTGAATCTAAAAGCCTTCAGAACCCAGATCCAATTCTATCTCTAAATTCCAGATTTATCAACTTCTTCTGTTTTCGAAAACAGAAATACCTTATATTACCCAAATACTCTAAGTTTCAGAAATACAGATTTAATCCGAATCTTGACCAAGTTCAGACTAGATTATTCCTGGAATATGATCATGGGTATGTCAATACCTTAATCTAAAAAGTTGACAGCCAGATTTCACCATCTAGACTCTTTTCACAAATCAGTCCAAGAGTTATCGCAAATTAGTCCTTATCTGATATCTGAAAACCCAAAAAAGGCTAGAATCTCCAGATTAACTTCAAACTCAAAATCTCTTTGGCAAATCTTCTCAAAACGCTATTTGCCACAAGTTTCTCTTCTGTGCAGATATCAAAATCGAACCCTAAATGCCAGAATTCGAAATCGACAAAACTTAAACCTTATTTTACCCTAAATTACCCTATTTTCAGTTTGTATCAAAAATTATTCAAATGTATCAAATTTTATCAATTACCTTTGCCAAATACCTTGTTGAATATAATCTACCAGATTAGTGAAATCAATTTCAGTTTAAACCTCCCAAAATTCCAGATTTACATTTCAGTCCAAAACTCAAAGAATTGAAACTGCAGTTCAGTCCATTTTCGACCAGGCTAGCTACTGTGCGCACGACCAGAGATTGCCGTGGTTGCCATGCGCCGTGCACGCTCGCCGCCGGCCAAGTTCCGCTTGCATTTGTGCTCGTGCATGCTTGCTCTTCCTGTTGTGCACGCGTCAGTGTCTCAGCCATCGCCGTGGCAACACCGTGGCGGCATCGACGACTAAAGCTTGCCCTGTGCGCGACCAGCAGTGACTGCTGTCAGCATCTTCTTGCCACGTCGCTTGCCTTGCCAGCCGTTGTCGCCACCACCTTGCACCGCCCGACATGGTTGAGTCCCAATGTAGCACAGCTTTGTCTCGCCCGTGCACAGTCGTGTCACCGCTCGCCGTTGTTGCATCTGCGCCCGGCAACTCATGTCAACTGACACCAATTCAATGCTGTTTAATCCTTGCAAGCTTCGCCCACTGCTCTATTTAAGCCACCAGTACCCTGTGTCATCTCCTCTTCCCCAGGACTTAACCAAATTCTCAAACTTCTTCACTGTCGTCGTCTTCTTCGGCGAGCTGTCGAAGAGCTTCACGGTGCCAGCACACTACGCAGCACCTTCTGTCAAATTAACCGCATCAGTAAGTTTCCCTAATCTCCCTCATTGTGCTGTACCATCTAATTGAGTTATATTGCATCCAGTCGCCGGTGATCGCCGGAATTCCCGATTGCCCTGTTCCGGCAATGCAGACCAAATCACTTCGAATTAGCCCTCGAACCTGTGAGCAAATTGATCTGTGAGCTCTAATTAGCCAGCCTAAGCATCAAGATCCCCAGGTTGAGCTCGAATCGAAGGTATCCCCAAATTCAAGCTCTACCAGTCGCCGGCGATCGTCGCCAGGCTTCTCCAGCCATCCTCTGACCAAATTGACTATCCTAGTAGCTTCCTTATACTCCACAGATACTCCTTGAGCTTGGAATTAAGTTCAAACCTCCTACAGCAAAAACCCCCAAATCCAGAGTTTCTTCTCCGGCGCCGATGACCGGAAAGCTTGTTCCAGCCATTTCAGCCCTCGAAACTTTGTCTAGTATGTGTGCTTTGATCTCCTGAACACTTTTGTCTTCTAGCCCGACACCTAGATCGGCCTAGATTGGAAGTTATAGCCATGCCAAGTTTGTGTCCAGAACTGCTCCAGTGCAGCCAGTTCATCTCTGTTCATCATCAAATTTCTTGCTTTCCAGCCATTTCTTGCCCTAGATCCTGTTGACTTAATTGTTCCTGTTACTCAAGCCTACCTCCCAGACAAAGTGGTGCATCATTTGGAGCTCCAGATCAAAAGTTATGCTAAGCCCTAGTTTTTGGCATTGTCAGTTCTATGCCAGAGCTTGCCAGCCAGTGGCATTGGCCTTGTTTACCCACTTCTGGTTGTGTAATTTGAAATCCACTTTGTCCACTAAATTTGTAGAGTTGTGATCTACATTTTCTTCTACTACCACAACTTGAGATAAGCACCCTAGCTTTTCTTAAAGCTATGTCCAAGCTTTGATCCGAATGTCGATCTGTTGACATTCGCTGTTTTGATTAAACCAGCCACAGAATTGTTATCCCTATTGCAAACCTGAAACCCTAAGATTATCTAATCACCATCCTTAGCCCAAATTCCTTGAAACCCTAGAATCTCAGTTCAGTTTGCAGTTCAACTTATCTCCAGTTTAGTTCAATCATTCTTGTTGAGCATTTCTGCATATAAGTCATAACACATTTTAATATTATAAGTAACCATTGTGTGCTTGTTTGTCGTCGAGCAGATTCAGAAGCTGACTTTGAAGATTTTGCTGTTGACCCGTCATCGACTGCTGTATTTTACGACGCGGAAGGCAAGTCATATCCTTGGTCATCTTGAACCTATATTTTAAATGTTGCTAAAACATAACCTTGAATATAGGCAATATTGCATGTGAAAGATTGAGAATGGTTGATTTATGAATTGGCAGTACTAGACTGGTTATCTGTGAAATGTGAAATAAACAAGTTTTGAGCCATGAACTATTATATGTATTTATATACTTATATTCATGAAATAAAACCCCTAGCCGTGACCAGAAAAATGGTATGGATGGCTGTAGCACTGGAGGTGCTAGACTGCAAAGGATATGCAGGCACTGAAGGTGCAGGATTGTAGATGGTCTGGTCACTGGCATATAAGGACTAGAACCTTGTGTTGTGCGTCTAGTGGCATGAACAACGTGCTAACCGCAAGCCTGGTATGGGACAGGCCTGAACAAGTAATTATGTGGATCGCACATGAAACCCCTGCATGAGATGTGTAGTGATGCACGATAAACAAGGAGCGCGGCTCCCACACATATCACTGAAGGTGATCAAGCACGCTGACCCAGTAATGGGAATAAGCAAAGGGGTGGAGGTTTGGATACAACCTGCCACAACTGTGTCTCGCTGAGAGCCACAGGGTCGGGGGTGAATTGTAAGTGATACATAACAAAAGTTCTTGTTATTTCCACCTTGCCGCTCACAATATGAAGTGAGTCAGGAGTCCAATCATTTTGTTATGATAGGAAAGGTTTGAAAGTGGAATATCTTGCGGGTAAATTGGTACCTCTCTGCAAAGTTAAAAACGTATTCGAATACTCCGAGCTCCCGGGTTTTATAGGAGTCTGCTGCGGTAGATTAAATCCACGGGGTGTGACACAAGTACTATTTTCTAAATAAAATATGTTTAATCAAGATTACCCAAATGACATGTGTTGTAATGATAAGGAGTGCTGCCGTGGGCTGTCGTGTGTCGACGTGTCGCGGTAGTGCTATAATCTAGTGAACATGATTGATGATGTTATATTATAAAAAGTGCTGCCATAAGATGAGATAAGAAAGGAAAAGATTATTTTACAAAGATCCATAATTCTTGACTAGTCTAGGTTCATATCATCACTACTATATGTATCTACTCTTACCTATGACTTGCTGAGTACGTAAGTGCTCACCCTTGCAACATTCAACTCAATAGATGGAGCCTACTTTGATCAAGATGATGGCACGGAATACTACGTGGATCCAGAAGGAGGAGAATCAGTTCCGCCAGAGCCCTGAAATGTGTTGTTCTGCCGTCAACTTCTTTTGTGGGAGGGTCACCTATCTTCTGCTGCGTAGTTAAATATTTTGCTAAACCCTGAATGCCTTGTAGGCATTGTAATCCTCTTTATGTAATATTAAGGCCAGCAGGCCACACTGCTTAATATTTTGTGAGTACTCTGTTGCAATGTAATATACTCCTGTGTTTGACTTATCCTGGAAAGTCAAAGGTTTGTGAGAATGGGACTAGCTGCAGCGAGCTAGGTCTCTACAGGAGTAGTCGTTGTCCCAGTTTCGGGGCGCGACACATCCTAAGGAAATTTTAGCTACCAAGCAAGTTAAAATGCAAGAACTTTTCTAACTGAAATCAACTAAATACAAATCTCCATAACGAAATCCTTTGAAAACTAGAGATTTGTCTTTTATGCTTTTGATGATGACCCCATTTGGTTCGAATTTGCAGTGAAGATCCAAATCACAAATTTTTGCAATCGAAAGAAGATTGAAATTTAAAGACTCAACAAGCAAAACATTTGAGATGGAAAGGTTATTAGTAATTGCAACTTTACCTAGTCCAATTACCTTTCCTTTGCTGTTATCACCAAATATAATTATGTCCACATCACTATTTCCATGGTTGAAAGAGGTGAATCTATTTCCATCACCGGTCATGTGTTGAGTGTATCCACTATCAAGCACCCAATGTCTTCCACCGGTTTTGTAATTCACCTACAACAAATATATTAGGCACATTTAGGTACCCAAACTTGCTTGAGTCCTTGGGAGTTAGTGATGAATATTTAGGCACCCAAATTTTCTTTTTGTGTTCATTCAAGAATGGTGCCCCAACAAATTTAGCTACAACTTTCCCATTTGTAGTTTTCTTAAGCATGTAATGAGTACAATAAGCATTGTTCTTAATTTTAGTGGCTAATGGGCATGAGTCTGGTAAATGTTCTATATCATGACATTTGTGACAGAATTTGTTACAAGCCTTAACAAAAATGGTTTTAGTTGTTGCTCTCTTTCTTTTATGAGGTTCATAGCCTAAACCTTCTTTTCTAAAAGAACATTTTTTGCTTACCTAGAAGTCGATCAAGAGTTTCTTTACCTTTAAAGCATTTCACTAGTCCTTTGTTTAATTTTTCTACTTGTTCTTTTAGTTCTAAATTTTCTATCATAACATCAGAGATATTACAAGCACTTGATACTTCAACATTTTTGTCATCTAATATTAAATCATCACAAGTGGTCGATATGGAATGAGAGATGACACATGATGGATTTTCTAAAATATTACATGTAATGCCTATATCGACCTTTGGATTAGAACTAACAAGGTCGTTGAGCAGTAAAGCTTCATGCGAGTCTTTTAATTCATCATATAAGTTACTAAGGGAGACATTTTCTTTCCTTAGCATCTTGTTTTCTTTTGCTACTCTGTTAAGTGCTTCATCTAATTCCATAACCATTTCAATAAGCTCATCATAAGAGGGTTCACAGTTTGATACCTTTGCGTCATCACTTGCCATAACATAGAGAGATGACTGGTCGTTCATCGACATGCATTTTCCAATTGCAATTCCTACCATTTTCTCAGAGTTGGATGGTGCTTGATTGTCGAAGTCTTCAGATCCTGAGTACCACTCTCCAATGCATGCTTCACCCTTTCCTTTCTTGTCGTAGAGCTTCTTAAAGAGCATTTTCTTGTCCCTTGATCCTTTTACATTGTCTTTCTTTTCGAGCGATCTTTGATTATCACTTCTTTTGTTCGGGAACCTTGAAGCGAAGTGCCCCTTCTCATGACACTCATAACAAGTGATATTCTTGAAAGACATCTTCTTGCGTGATCCATTTCTCTTCTCAAGATCGTATCCTTCCTTGTTGATCTTGTTGAGAAGCTTTCAAGTCTTCCTTACGAGAAGAGCTAGATGACGAGGATTGTTAGCTGTTTTTTAGACCCCTATGGTCGCGATAGTGCCGGTCGCACATAACTATGGCCGCGGCCCTCCCTATGGTCTCCAAAGACCAGAAGGAGGAACATTGGGTGATCCAAGAGCATTCTGGATATTAACTCAATGACCATATTTATTTTACGCAAAATCAAGACATTCGTTATCTTTAACTTGTGTTTTATGCTGTTTCCAAGGGTAGTGTGACCACGGAGATAGTCCCTGCGACCACCCTCTTTCGTGGATACAAGAACCAACCTTAGCACCATGGTCGCAGTATTGCGCGATCATTCCTTAAACATTACCCAATCATGATCCATATGGTTATTCCCAAGATAATCATAAGTCCCTGACAAGATAATCATCGAAAGGAGATCAAGACAGCAAGGTTGTTCCACGATCACCAAGTCAAACCTGCCAAACCGCCATGTACCCATGATATACGGCAACTACCACACCCACGACCTCACAGCCACTACTTCGGGGCGGTTAGGAGAGATTGTGGGGCGTGTCTCCAGGAGAACAACCGATGACCTCTTCGGCAAGTATAAGAAGGCCTTCAAGGGAAAGGATCAGGGGGACGGATCGACCGCAGAAAGAAGACTAGGCTTAGCAAAGATAGGATTAGCTAGCTACATACTGTAAACCACCTCTCTGTAAACTCTTTTTTCCCACATAGTCAATTACACAAGACGTAGGGCTATTACCCAGCTTAAAGGGGGCCCGAACCTGGATAAACCTTGCTCCCCGTGTCTTTAGATTCATTGATATATTGAACGTCTTGAGAATTTGTCTGATTGGCCTCATACTTTTCAACTCCCTTTCTTGCGTAAGATCGATAGAGGGACCCAGAGTTCCAATCATCGACACTAGATAATAGTCAGATGCTTCATCTAAGCTGTTATCCCCATCTCGCATCTCTTCAACCCTAGCCTTAAATGCCAAGTTCTTTTTCTTAGAGCCAAAAGCTTCCTCGACTTCTTTTCTTTCCACTTTCTGCATTTCATGGGTGATAAGAGTACCCAACAGCTCGGTGGGAGTTGTAGATGATAGGTCTCCATTTATTAGCACAGTCACAATGGTGTCGAATCTTGACAGCAACACCATAAGCATTTTGCGCACCACATCAATATTTTGAACTTGGTACCTAAGCCTTTGAGATCGTTGATCAAGAGATTTAGTCGAGTGAACATGTCACTCACATTTCATTTTCAGACGTGACAAAAGAACTGTATTCTCTATTTATTTTTATGAGTCTTGCTTCCTTGACCTTTGAGGTTCCTTCATGAAGAACTTCTAAGGTTTTCCACATTTCATGCGAGGTGTCAAGATTGCTTATCCTACTAAACTCATTTAGATCTAAACCATTGAAAATAGCATTTTTAGCTTGAGCATTAGCTTGGATTTTTTTGTTTCCAAAGGTGTGGAGTTTTCCATGTCAAGAGGAGCTCTAAAACCTTCTCTAGTGTCCCTCCAAGCATCTAGACTGATTGATTCTAGATACACTGCCATTATAATTTTCCAGTAAGTATAGTTTTCACCTTTGAAAAAAGGAACATTCCCATTGTAAGTTTTTTCAGTAGAAGACATCCTCTCTCAAGACAGTAAAGTCTTAGAAATGAAAGACCTGCTCTGATACCATGTGTTGGTCGAAGGATGTCGACTAGAAGGGAGGGGTGAATAGGCGATATTAAAATTTCTAAACACAATTGAAAAATTCAAACACAGGTACAGTTAACAAGTTTTCTGTCCTATGATGATCAAGTCAACAGCAGAAAATTTCAGGTAAAAAAAAGTGAGAGAAGACATAACCGATGACAATCAATTTTTCCTGAGGTATCAGAAATTTGCCAATTTCTACTAGTCCTCATTGAAATACTCTACAAGAGTATTCTCTGAGTTCCACTAATGTTTGCCCTTCTCCTCTTCGGATAGGCGAGCACCGAGCCTTCACACCCAATTACCGGGCCTCTCTGACAATCGCGGTCAGCAATCGATAGAGAGATCGCCAGACTCTACAGATCGTCTAGGTGACGGCAATCACCAAGAGTAACAAGTATAGAATAATCACTTGATCTACTTCTACACAACAAACTCAATATGCTATGCACTTCACTCTCTAGGCTGGCTTTTCAATGCAACAGATGAATTGAATGCAATTTTGCTAGCTCCAAATGCAAGTATTTGTGAATGAATGAGACTTGAATGCCCTAAGCTCTTTACAATTTTCTAGTAGCAACTAGCAATAAGTTTGAGTGCTAAAAAATTATGAGTGAATGCCACAAGAGTTATATTTAAAGCCTTCCAATAAAAAACTAGCCGTTTGTCCATTTCAGACAAAAACTCACACTGGCTGCTAGGCATTAAATGCACTTGTCAAAGACTGTTGGACTCAAGCTTGTGAAAGAAGCTTGGTGCAATTTCGGGCGAACTGCTGGTCTGCACAAGTGTATCTTCTATGGTTGCAACATTGCTGAACTGAAAATGACCAGGTACATTTCTAGTGCGATCATGACCAAGTTCAGTATTGACACGACCAACATTGATTAGATACAACCACAACCAGTTCTTGATACTGGCACGGTCAATATTGAACTGGTACGACCACGACCAGGTTCAATACTGATATGAACAGCTTTTGTATAGACCCGATCTCGACTAGGTCTTGTATTATGAGTAACTTTGTTTAACTTAGGTGACCAATTCATTACTGTTGTGACTGAAGATATTGTGATCACAGAGTTCACAACCATAGACACGGACACTATGACCATAGACATTGAGACCATGGACTCTGTGACCAAAGACATTGAGACAACAGACTCTGTGACCATGGACTTGAGATCACGGAGTCTGCGACCATGGACATGAGATCATAGAGGTCACATATACAGACCTTGAGACCACAGCCTCTGTGACCATAGTCATTGAGACCACGGAGGTCGCAAACTCAAGTCATTGAGACCACAAACTCTGTGACCATAGACATTGAGACCACGGAGGTCACAGACTCAGTCATTGAGATCACAGACTCTGTGACCATAGTCATTGCAGAGAGACTTTAGCTTGCATCTAAACTATATTATATGCACTTTGAGCTTCAAGGTATTAGGTAGACCAAGCAGGCTGCACCCCTCTTAATAGTACGACTGATAAAACTAAAACTGAAGAGATTTATCCAATCGACTTTATCACTAATGACCGGTAAAGAAACTAGAAAATGAACCTTAGCCTTCATCTTTACCTCGGTCATCTCTCATGTGGTTTGAGGGTTTCCAGCTTGTTGCTTTTGTCATAGATTCATCATGCCTTGATCTGAAACTGAAAACACTCATAATAAATGTGTTAGCTCTGTTCGTTGTCATTAATCATCGAAACCCTAAACCCTAAACGGGCTTATATTCAACACGCATCACTTCCGACAATGGAAAGGCCTTCAAGTCGCACAAGATCTACAGCTTCGCAGCAAAATACAAAATCCAATGGAACTACTCCACTGATTACTATTCCCAGGCAAATGGGTTGTCGTCACAAGACTTCAACAAGACCTTGGGCAAGATTTTGAAGAAGACGGTTGGTAGGCATCGAAGAGATTGGCACAATCGTCTCTTTGAGGCTCTATGGGCCTATCGTGTTATGGTGCATATGCCAACACAGTCCACGCCATACGCCTTGGTCTTCAGCAGCGAGGTTGTTGATATGAACACGCCGATGAAGGACACGTTCACAGAGGGTGGCCCGATCTTCATGACGTAGAATTTGGATAACTAGTATATGAAGATACTTGGATAATTAGCATAACCTAACAAAACGAGATAGCCAACCACTTGCAGAGCAAGGACCTGCGTAAAAATGAATTTGCCCAACCACACTCTGAATTACCTATCCACACGGCCACGCACGGAGTTGGCGCATAGATAGGGTGATCACGAAGATCATTCGAGCAATTTCAAAGAAAATCACAAGAACAAAGGATGAAGAGATTCAACTCTCAACTAAAACTAAGACCTTCAATCTGAAATTATCAATATTAATGTCTTATGTCTTGTATCTTAAAAACTATAACCATGCCTCTCCTTTATAAAGGGTGGTATTTACAAAAGATATAAGACTTAAACTAGAATTCTAATCTGAATCTAATTTAAAATGGAATAAAAATCCTAACAAACTATAAAATATAAAAGAAGTCCACAATAAATATTCTCGGAGTTAGATTCAGATTCGGACTAGACTTTTTCCTTCTGTGTAGTCATTACTCTTTTGGGTCTCCTGGTTGCATACGATGTCGAAATTTAATGATTCTTAATGCGTTCGAAAGATATTTTGAATACCTTTCCAAAAAGTACTCACACGACCAAATTGAATATATTTTCTGAGAATGGTGCTTAGTCGAAGTTGGATTGTCGCTTGGTTGGCAGATTGCATGCCGAGCAAAATTCTTTTGGTTGTAGCGGTTGCAATTCTTAATGGAATCGAGTGATCTTGGGCTTGTTGGAAAGCTTAGGAAATCCTCTTTCCACTTAGTAGGTGTAAGACTAGATTCAATGAAGTTCTTTGGACCATACGTGGCTATGTTCTTCCTATTATGCTCTCCCTCTTTATATCTAATCAATGTTAAACAAGAGCTATTAGGTAGCAGCATATTCTCATCATAATTTAATTCTTTAAGGAATAAAGTCACCTATTGATGTAGTTGTCTGGCCTTTGCTTGAGTGATTGGTCCTTTATATTCCTCGGGTCGAGTTCTAGTGCTACCTGTGCTAGAGATGTCCTCATCATTCTCCCCTCTTGAAATTGACTCATCCTCGATTCTGACAGCATAGAACCGAAGAACGGAAAAAGGTCCAAAACGTTGAATGTAGCACTGACTCCATATTCCCCTGGTAGCTGTATCTTGTAAGCATTGTCATTAATCTGCTGCTTTAGTCATTCTGGCACAGGCAAAGGCAACAGATCAATAGGAGCAATTAGTTTAAAGCCATAAACAATTTCAGAAGTACACATATTAGTGGTCGAATGTAGCGCCTTATTGTATGCAAACTCCATGTGCGGCAAACAATCTTCCCACTCTTTCAAGTTCTTTTTGATCACCATCCTCAGCATGGTCGGCAATGTACGGTTGATAACCTCGGTCTGTCTTTGTATTTCTTTAGTCTCTTCAGGGTTGGTGCGGTACGGTGGTCGATTTCGCAGTGCTGCTTCAGGTGTTAGATCAATTTGATGCTCGATTCCTCATAAAGGAGGAAGTCTGAATGGTACATCTGCTAGAAATACGTCGTTATAAGCTTGCAAAATAGCGGTACCAACACTAGGAAGAGCGGTTAAGTCATTAGTAGAAATCAAGGATTCTTTGTACAAGACTACAAAACAATCCAGCAATAGGTTGCTCACAACTCCCAAATCTGATTTTGTAGCTATTAAAGCTAAGCTATCTTTCTCTCTTTTCTTTTGCTCACTCATATTTGGTTTGTGGCTCTCTCTCACCGATATGTGGCACTCACTCATATGTTCACTCACACCATCAACCTTATTGTCAGAAAGTTTTTGCATCTCTTCCAATATGATTTGCTCAGGAGTCATAGGAAGAAGAGTGATGTCATTGCCCTTGAACTTCAAGAAATACTTGTTAGTCCAACCACAATGCTGTGAATCACGATCATATTTTCATGATTGTCCCAACAGTAAATGGAAAACTTGCATAGGAACCACGTCGCATATGACATCATCAATATACCCCTTAATGGTAAACTGAACCTTCAGTATGGAGGTAATTTTGATCTCACCACAAGAGCTAAGCCAACTAATGCGGTATGGATGTGGATGTTTGAGCACTATAAGTCCAAGTTTGTCCACCATCTCTATACTAGCAAGATTACGACAACTACCTCCATCAATGATGAGCTTGCATACCTTGTCTTGGACCTTACATCAAGTTTGAAAAAGATTATGTCGCTGTCCTCATTCAGCTTCCATCATTTGAACACTGAGCACAGTCTTGACCACAAGAGTTTGACCTTGCTTGAAAGAAAAACGTCATTCTGCTTCAACTTATGCTGCAGCGTCTTCGATAACATCTTCGTCACTTTGAGAATCATATTCTCCATCTTCTTGCACAATCATAGCTCGTTGGTTAGGACACTGAGATGCCACATGTCCTCGCCCTTGGCATCTAAAGCATATAATTTGACTTGAGCGAGCAGAAGAACCAATGGATGAGGTGCTGGCTATAGGCTTCTTGGTGATCGAAGCATTGTTGTTTGGTCGAAGAAGGGTGGATGACGGATTGGACTTGGTCAAAGAATTGTTGTTTGGTCAACGCGTTAGAGGAGTCGGGTTTGAAGCATTATTGTTCGGTTGATGCCACGTAGAAGTATTGGTTGCCCGCGAATACATCTTGTCTTCAGCTAATTGCCATTCTGCCTTTCTTGATAAATGGAAAAGTTGCTCAAGATCCTGAACTGCTGATAATTGACAATCATCTGGACGTCTCTATTCAAGCCATTATAAAACCAAGCAATGGACTGGTTAGGTGTCTCCCTAACATCACATCTCATCAAAAAAATCTCCATCTCC
Source organism: Pharus latifolius (assembly GCA_019359835.1). Lineage (NCBI taxonomy): Eukaryota > Viridiplantae > Streptophyta > Magnoliopsida > Poales > Poaceae > Pharus > Pharus latifolius. Next base: position 48,107,509 of record CM033330.1, on the reverse strand, counting down.
TGGTGATATTCATCAACACTTCACGGACCTTGTTTAAGACCTTGCAGCTTGATGACCAAGTCCCGAGTGTAGCAAGATGGTACAAACCTCCTTTTCATGACATTCTTCATCTCATCCCATATAGCAATTCGAGGTCGATTTGCTTGTCTTCTTAACTCATGATATTAATGCTATCAAATCAACATATAACCTTCAAATTCGAATGAAGTAGAGGCTACCTTTTCTTGTTCAGTGCCATTGCACATATGAAGAAGTTTATCCATCTTTAGCTCCCAATCAGATAGACTTCCGGATCCGATGAACCATTAAACTTAGGAATGATGAGCTTGATCTTTGCAAGTCTTCTGCCATCCTAGTCGTGATGACGATCTATGCCACGATGTCGATTATGAGCATGGTACCGTGGTCGATAATCGGCATCTATAGGATCGAGGATGCCGACTAGAGGGGGTGAATAGGAGGCTTTAAAAAAATTTAAGTAAAACAACTTTTGCAAAGAAAGCGAACAAAAACAATTGAATAAGATATTTCACAATTAAAAATAAAGAGGAAGAGAAGACAAACAGAAGGATTTTTCCCGAGATCTCGGAGACTCGCCCGATCTCTCCTACTCCTCGTTGAAGCACTCAAATGAATGAGTCTTGCTTCAATATCCACGAAGGATATTTCTCACTAGTGGTTCTCCTGGTCCACTCTAGAAAAGCGAGCACCGATGATTTTTACAATTACGTCGAGTCTCTCCGACAATCTTTGAAATAGAGAGATCAACGGCCACGCCACCAAACCGTCTAGGTGAGGGCGTTCACCAAGAGTAATAAGTTGCAAGGTCTCTTCTAGACCTCCAACAATCACTGAGAAACTCTAGATATGCAAAAATGATACGAACAGAAAACTCGGTGGATCTCAAAAACTCATGACTTGATCAAAAGATCAAGATTTTATCTCAAAAAACAAATACTCAAGTGTATGCATAAGAATGAGGCTACTTGGTATATAAAACATCTGCTCAAAGCCTCTATTTATAGCCCAAATGAACAAAAGAGCCGTTGTGCACAAGCTGAGAAGTGACAGTGCATGCTGACAGTCAGCATAGACCACGAGTAGAAACAAACAAATCTCAGAGAAAACTCAGCTAGCCGTTGTGGTCGAAAAAGGAAACAAATCAGCACATAATGATAGTCAGCAACACATGCTGACAGTTAGCATCCACAACCATAGCTCTACAAAAATCACGGATAAAACTTAGCTAGCCGATTTTTGGTCGCATATGGAAAGAAGTCGCTCATGCTGACAGTCAGCACCGACCACAAAAACAACCAGTTAAAACAAATTCAGAAACAAAATAGATCAGGTTGAAACTCATGCTGACAGTCAGCAACACATGCTGACAGTCAGCGTAAGTCAAAAAAATTCAGCTCAAAACACGCTCTCTGGACAAATGTCAGCAACAAAACTAACATTTCATGCTGACAGTCAGCATCACATGCTGACAGTCAATGTGGATAAAAATAATCATAACTTTTGACCCAGATGTCCGATTGAAGTGTTTTATATCTCGTTTGAAAGATAATTTAAAGGGCCATATTTTTGTCAACCGAAGAAAAACCCAGATCAGCTTAGATCTTTTTAGAAAATACAAAAACACATCCATTGCCAAAACGATCAGAAAACCAAATCATTTGAAAAACAAATCCAACCGAGATGAATGAATGCAATGACCTAAAAGTATCTTGGTTTATGCTGAAAATGTAGAGAGGACTTGCAACCCCTCTTAATAGTGCGGTTTAAACTAAAAACAAATTCGTATAAACCGGTCAAACTCCAAACACCGAGACCGGTAAAATAAATACGCATTTTACCTTAAGCCTTTTGCAGCTTTATTCTTGGCGACCTTGCGCTTGTGACCATGGCTCGCGACCTTGGACTTGCAACCTCTGACTACACTGCGACCTTGTGCTTTCGACCTCGGCTCGCAACCTTGTGCTTGCGACTTGCAGATCCTCCAGTTAGCTTAGGTCTCTGTGGCTTTCTTCTTGCCGACATTGTGCTTGCAACTTTGACAATACTGCGACCTTAGACGAAATAGCTCTTAGGTCTCTGCATACAGATAGCTCAAAGACATGATTAGATAAAAAACACTTAATGTCATCAATAATCAAAATCAACAATAATAGGGGTCTAGATGCAACAATCTCCTCCTTTTTATGATTGATGACAATAAGTGTTTAAATGAATAAAATCAAATGACTCCCCCTAAGTACATACATATTTAATAGATATTCAGGAACTCCCCCTAAATGCATGCATATATAAATACCCATTTGAGTCATTTGAGATTTGATAGTGAATCTATAATGATGAATCTATAATGATAGATCATGAGATATCTCAAGAATTATCTCAAGAATCTTTCTCCCCAATCTCTCTCTCAAGCATAAACAATGCTTTTAATGAAGCAAGAAACTCAAGAATCTCTCCCCCTTTGACATCAAGCACAAAAAGGCAGGAGGACAGGAAAATCAAACATTTATCTTAGATCAACTAGCATTTGATATATCAATAATATTCAATTCATTTTTTAGAAAGCAAAATCTAGCCTCATCTAAAGGTTTGGTGAAAATATCTGCCAGCTGCAACTCAGTTCTGATATAACTTATATCTATATCCCCTTTTGCCACATGATCTCTTATAAAATGGTGCCGTATTTCAATATGCAATCGTGACACATCTTACCTGGACTTAGTCCCGCGGAGATTTTCCCCGACAGTCATTAAAATTGCTAACAATCTTGTTCAACATTCTAGAACTCCATCTGCCCGGGGACGGGGCCTCCGGGGCCTCCCCGGGCGCCGCCTTTTGGCTCCCGGGACGCGGCCTCCGGTGCTCTCCCGGGCGCCGCCATTTGCCCAGGGACGTGGCCTCCGGGGCCTCCCCGGGCGCCGCCTTTTGGCTCCTGGGATCTGGCCTCCGGCGCCGTCCCGGGCCTCATCGCCCTCCTAAAGGTAAAGTCTCGAATTGTTTATCACGTGCAGGTCACGCGAGGAGTGCCTCGGGAGCTAGCGACCACCTGTCAAGCATCCAAGGCGTTTGACCGAGAGAAGGACGGTCCTGCCCTTCAATCCGACGGTGGCTTCCGGGGTAGTTTAGGTTTTTTGCTGCTTTTTGGGGCTATAAATAGCCCTTGTACCCCTCTGTTGTAAAGGATCGGTTCATTTTTATTGGAATAGCTAAACTCACAGGCGTGCTCCGGAAGCCTCTCCCCCGGAGAGGGCCTCCCCAGTCGACTCCGGTCGGGAGCGCGTCGACAGGACTAGGGCCCCCACCGGGACCCGAACCTGTATAAACCCGTGTGTCATTCTTTGTGCTTGTCCGGCGGGGGAGGACCGGTCATCCGGTCAACCCGCGCCGCGTAATCTTCGCTAGGATCTCTCAAAATCTGCCGGGGTATTCGCAATACCACGACAATGACACTTTCATTATCACACAAGAGTGGCATTTTTTCAAATGTAATCCCATAATCCAAAAATGTTTACTTCATCCACAAAATTTGAGCACAACAACTACCTGCCAAAACATATTCTACTTCAGCAGTGGAGAGAGCTACGGAGTTTTGTTTCTTAGATGACCAGGATACTAGTGATCTCCCCAAAAGTTGACAACTACCAGATGTGTTTTTTCTATCAATCTTGCAACCCGCATAATCTGAATCCGAATAACCAATTAATTCAAAGTTTGCACTTTTCCAGATACCAAAGACCTAAGTTGAGGTAGCATTTTAAGTACCTAAGGATTCTTTTAATAGCAATCAAATGACATTCCTTAGGGACTGACTGAAATCTAGCACATAAGCAAACACTAAACATGATATCAGGCCTAGATGCAGTAAGATATAACAATCTACCAATCATAGACCTATAAAGTTTAGAATCGACCACTTTTCCGTTGTTGTCCATATCCAGATGTCCATTAGTGGCCATGGGAGTTTTGACTGCTTTAGCATCTTCCATCCCAAAGCGCTTGAACAAATCCTTCACATACTTCGTTTGACTCACGAATGTTCCGTTTTTGAATTGCTTGATTTGAAGTCCAAGGAAGAAGTTTAGCTCGCCGATCATTGACATCTCAAATTCCCTAGACATCATTTCTTCAAACTCATGACAGAAATATTCATTAGTAGATCCAAATATAATATCATCAACGTATATTTGACATATGAACAAATCTTTTCAATCATCTTTGTAAAAAGCGTTGTGTCAACTTCCCAATTTTAAAACCTTTTGATAAAAGAAAGTCGCTAAGTCGTTCATACCAAACTCGAGGAGTTTGCTTGAGACCATAGAGAGCTTTAGATAGTTTAAACACATGGTTTGAAAATTTTGAATCTTCGAAACCGGGAGGTTGTTCTACAAAAACTAGTTCAGATATTTTCCCATTTAAAAAAGCACTTTTTACATCCATTTGAGATAAATTAATATTAAAGTTTGATGCATAAGCAAGAAGTATACGAATAGCCTCAAGTCTTGCTACCGGTGCAAAGATTTCACCAAAGTCTAAACCTTCAACTTGAGTAAAACCTTGTGGAACAAGACGAGCTTTGTTTCTAATTACTACACCATTTTCATCTTGCTTATTTTTAAAGACTCATTTTGTTTCAATTACATTATGATCCTTGGGTCTCTCTACTAAAGTCCAAATTTTATTTCTAGAGAAATTATTAAATTCATCATGCATAGCAATTACCCAATCAGGATCACTAAGAGCTTCATCTACATGTTTAGGTTCTAGAGATGATACAAAAGAATGATGTTCACAAAAAGAAGCAATGCGAGAGCGAGTTTAAACACCCTTACTGACATCACCCAGTATTTGACCTAAAGGGTGATCTTTGGTGATGGTTTGATGTTGCCTTGGTGCTTCTTCTTGTGCTGCTTGTTCTTGATTTTGTTCTGGTGGATCAATATGAGGTGATGATGTATGTTGATCATCATACTCTATGTTCTCATCATCTTCTCTTGGTTTGATGTCTCCAATGGTAATGTTCTTCCACAGCTTCTTGAATATCTTCACCTGAAACTTCACAAAAGACTTGCTTCTTTTGCGAGTCATTAGTTTCATCAAATTCTATGTCGCATGATTCTTCAATACAACCAGAATTTTTATTAAAGACTCGATAAGCCTTGCTAGTGGTGGAGTATCCGACTAGAAAGCCTTCATCAACTCTTCTTTGAAATTTACTACAAAAGTTTCTTTTTCTAAGGATATAGCATTTACAACCAAAAAATCGAAAATAAGAAACATTTGGCTTACGCCCAATAAGAAGCTCATAAGGAGTTAAATTTAGAAGAGGATACAAATAAAGTCAATTAATAGAATAGCAAGCAGTATACACGGCTTCGGCCCAAAAGCGAGTAGGAGTGTCATACTCACTTAGCATTGTTCTTGCCATTTCTATTAGTGTTCGATTTTTCATTTCCACAACTTCATTTTGTTGTGAAGTGTAAGAAGTAGAAAATTTGTGTTTAATGCCTAGCAAGTCACAAAAATCAACTAAAGTTGAATTAACAAATTCTCCACCATGATCACTACGGATTTTCTTGATGAAAAGTTCGAATTCAATGAAAACACGTTTTGCAAAACTTTTGAAAACATCGAGGGTTTCAGATTTTTGAGAAATAAAGAAGACCCAAATGTAGCGAGTAAAATCAACAACAATGACAAAACCATAGTTGTTTTCCCCGATACTTTGGAACTCAGAAGGTCCAAATAAATCCATATGGAATAGTTCCAAAAGTTTGCAAGTCAAAAGAACACACTTAATCGGATGTGAAGTAGCTACTTGCTTGTCAGCTTGACAAGCGCTACAAGGTTTATCCTTTTCAAAATTCACATCTTTTAAGCCAACAACCAAATCACGTTTTAAAAACTTTTTAAGTTGATGCATTCTAACATGTGCAAGTCTTCTATGTCATAGCCAACCTTTTGAGATTTGACAGACAAGACATGTTGAAAGGGAAGCATCTTTAGAGTGAAAATCAACAAAATAAATATTTTCAAAACAAAGGCCTTTGAAAATCAAAGAATTGTCTTTTAAATTTTCAACTAAAATTTCTTTAGGATAAAATGTGCAACGAAATCCAAGATCGCAAATTTGTGCAACGAAAAGCAAATTAAAATTTAGAGATTCAATAAGTAAAACATTTGAAATTGAAAGATCATTGGATATTGCAATTTTACTCAAGCCTACCACATTTCTTTGACGATTGTTGTCAAAAGTGATCTTTTGATTTTCGCTTGAGTTATCTTCCAGTGAGGTGAATATCTTTTTGTTACCGGTCATATGTTCGGAGCATCCGCTGTCTAGCACCCAATGTTTTCCGCCGGTCTTGTAGTTCACCTACAAAAACAAAAGAATCAAGTCCTTTTAAGTACCCAAACTCTTTTGGGTCCTTCGATGTTAGCAATCAAAACTTTGGGCACCCAAATTGATTTCTTCTTTTTATTTAGCATGGGTGCACCAACAAACTTTGCTATTGCAGATCCTTTCTTTGACCTTTGAAGCATGTATCAAATATCAAAATAATTTGAAGTTATTAAAGGACAAGCTTCATGTGAATGACCTGTTTCATGGCATTTAAAGCAAAATGTGTTGCATGCTTTTACAAAAATGGTTTTTGTATTTCATTTCTTTCCTTTCTTCGGAAAGTATCCAAATTCTTCTTTTCTAAATGATCATTTTTATTTGCTAAGAATAAGATCAAGAGATACTTTTCCTTTGTAGAAATTTTCCAATCCTTTTCCAAGCTTCTCAATTTGAATTTTAAGTTCATTATTTTCATTTAAAATTGTTTCATTTGAAGCACATGGTATATCAAGGGAATTGTGACGACTAGTAGGAATAGCATTAGAAGGATTATCATTTAGATCACATGAAATGGCTACATCTATCTTAGATGGAGTATTAATAATATCTTTAATGAGAAGATTTTCATATGAATCTTTTAACTCTGAGTATTAAGTGCATAAAGAAGAATGCTCTTCTTTAAGTGCTCTATACTTCTTCTTAGTGATTCCAAAAACTTCATTTAATTCAGTAATCATTTCAGCAACTTCATCATATGAAGGGTCATTAGAATATACCTTTTCATCACCTTTAGCCATAAGACAAAATGATGGACTAGTTAATGTGTTAATGTTGCCGAGAGCTAGTCTGGCCAGCTTCTTGGAACAACCTTCTTCATCGTTGGAGTCTAAATCGGAGCTCTCTCCTTCGGACATCTATTCTCCGAAGCAGGCTTCTTTGGTTGCACATTTGTTCTTCTTGAAGAATTTCTTCTTCTTGTCCCAAGTTTTGTTCTTGTTTGGACATGTTGAGGCTATATGTCCCTTTTCGTGACATCCATAGCATATGATGTCCTTGAATTTTGATTTCTTTGACCCTTTTGGTCATGTGTCGATATTGACTCCCTTTTTGTATGACCTGCGAAGAAGTTTTTGAGTATTCTTTACCATAAGAGCTAGATCCTCGTCGGAAGAACCATCGCTTGAGTCATTTTTGGAGCCGGCTTTGAAAGCCAACGCCTTCTTTTTCGTCTCCAAAGGATCGGCCGCTTCTTTCTGCTCCTTTCAATGCATCTCATGGGTGATGAGGCTCCCATAGAGATCAGTAGGTGTGGTGGTCGACAGGTCGGAGTTGGTGAGTACCATCACTAGAGTATCGAAACTTTCTGGAAGAGCCCTGAGCATTTTTCTTACAATATCGATGTCAGTAAATACAACTCCTAGCCCGTTGAGTTCATTCACAATGTTGTTCAACCGAGTAAATATGGAATCCACTGACTCAGTTGATGACATGGTGAATGTCTCGTATCGTTGTCTTATCATGAGCAATTTTACCTCTTTGACTTTAGTAGTACCCTCATATATTTCCTCAAGGGTTGTCCAAACCTTGTGAGCGGTGATAAGATTGCTCACACGGTTGAACTCATTTAAGGACAAACCGACAAAGAGAGCATTTTTAGCACGGTCATTTAAGTGGAGTTTTCTCCTGTTGTCATCGGAGTGACTTGCCGGATCATCCGGAGGAGTAAACCCAAGCTTAACTATGTCTCAAACATCAAGTCCCATGGCCTCTAGAAATACTGACATGCGCACTTTACAATAAGGATAGTTAGTCAAATGAAAGATAGGCGCACGTCCGGTATGACCGAGATGAAAGCTCTCATTTGATGTCATCCTCTCTCTAGGTGGTGAAGCCTACTCAAAGAGAGACCACACTCTGATACCACATGTAGGATTGAGGATGCCGACTAGAGGGGGTGAATAGGAAGCCTTAAAAAAATTTAAGTAAAACAACTTTTGCAAAGAAAGAGAACAAAAACAATTGAATAAGATATTTCACAATTAAAAATAAAGAGGAAGAGAAGACAAACACAAGGATTTTTTCCAAGGTCTCGGAGACTCGCCCGATCTCCCCTACTCCTCGTTGAAGCACTCAAATGAATGAGTCTTACTTCAATATCCACGAAGGATATTTCTCACTAGTGGTTGCTCCTGGTCCACTCTAGAAAGGCGAGCACCGATACTTTTTACAATTACGTCGAGTCTCTCCAACAATCTTCGATATGGAGAGATCAACGGCCACGCCACTAAACTGTCTAGGTGAGGGCATTCACCAAGAGTAATAAGTTGCAAGATCTCTTCTAGACCTCCAACAATCACCGAGAAACTCTAGATATGCAAAAATGATGCGAACAGAAAACTCGATGGATCTCAAAAACTAACGACTTGATCAAAAGATCAAGATTTTATCTCAAAAAACAAATGCTCAAGTGTATGTATAAGAATGAGGCTACTTGGTATATAACACATTTGTTCAAAACCTCTATTTATAGCCCAAATGAACAAAAGAGCCGTTGTGCACGAGCTGAGAAGTGATAGTGCATGCTGACAGTCAGTATAGACCACCAGCAGAAACAAGCAAATCTTGAAGAAAACTCAGCTAGCCGTTGTGGTCGAAAAAGGAAACAAATCAGCACATACTGACAGTCAGCATCCATAATCACAGCTCGACAAAAATCATGGATAAAACTTAGCTAGCCGTTTTTTGGTAGCATATGGAAAGAAATCGCTCATGCTGACAGTCAGCATCGACCACAAAAACGACTAGTTAAAACAAACTCAGAAACAAAACAGATGAGGTCGAAACTCATGTTGACAGTCAGCGTAAGTCATAAAATTCAGCTCAAAAAACACGCTCTCTGGACAAATGTTAGCAACAAAACTGACATTTCATGCTGACAGTCAATGTGGGTAAAAACAGTCATAATTTTGGATCCAGAGGTCCGATTGAAGTGTTTTATAGCTCGTTTGAAAGATAATTTAAATGGCTATATTTTTGTTAACAAAATAGAAACCCAGGTCAGCCTAGAACTTTCTAAAAAATACAAAAACACATCTGCTGCCAAAATGATCAGAAAACCAAATCATTTGAAAAACAAATCCGACCAAGATGAATGAATGCAATGACCTAAAAGTTTCTTGGTTTATACTGGAAATGAAGAGAGGACTTGCAACCCCTCTTAATAGTACGGTTTAAACTAAAAAAAAATTCCTATAAACTGGTCAAACTCCAAACACCGAGACTGGTAAAATAAATACGCATTTTACCTTAAGCCTTTTGCAGCTTCATTCTTGGCGACCTTGCGCTTGCGACCATGGCTCGCGACCTTGAACTTGCAACCTCTGACGACACTGCGACCTTGTGCTTTCGACCTCGACTCGCTACCTTGTGCTTGCGACTTGCAGATCCTCCAGATAGCTTAGGTCTCTGTGGCTTTCTTCTTGCCGACTTTGTGTTTGCGACTTTGGCAATACTGCGACCTTAGGCGAAATAGCTCTTAGGTCTCTGCATACAGATAGCTCAAAGACATGATTAGATCAAAAATACTTAATGTCATCAATAATCAAAATCAACAATAATATGGGCCTAGATGCAACAGCATCCGCATGCGGTGGCTGCCAATCACCATAATAATAGTTGTCGCCTTCAAGGTGGTTGTTGTACTGGAAGTTGTCAGTATAGTTGTCACCACCTCCGTCGTGTTGTCCTTCTTGCTGCCCTCGGCCAGCGTCTGGATAATCATGGACAGAACTACGACCAGCTTAGTCGCCTCCTCCTTGCCCCATGCAGACCGAATTGAGGTGGTCAAAAAGCATGACCATGACCAGTTTGACATGGTCGAATAGTTGGAGAACAGCGATGATTCTGGCTGGCATTCTACTGAACGTGCATCTTCTAGATTTCCTTTTTGTTGTGTAGCAAGTGCGTTTTGCCTCTGAGGTGGAGCCTCTAAGTTTATGACCGCAACTTAGAGTTGTTGTAGTTCATCAACAACTGAATCAAATCGTCCCTTGACAAATGTTCGAAGTGCAGAATGTTCAGCTTGAGTGACATAAGTTTTCGGATTGATTGATGAAGTAGATGATCCATTTCTTGCCATCAGTTAATGTAAAAAAAGAAAAAATATGTGGAATAGGAAATATATGTGGAATCACTCAATCTCACCTAATATTACCAATCCAAAGTTCTTATGCTTTCCAGGGGAATGCTCAGTGCATTCCAAGAATAACCAGTGGAGCTTATCAGAGACAGATGTGGCGAATTCACAATGAGGTCTTTATGTTAACAAGTGGATTTATCTGTGGAACTAGGTTAGGTAACAAACGATATAATCTGTAACTTAGCAATGCAAAATCGAATAACAATTCGATGGTATGGCAATCCTAAGTCGCTGATCACAAGAGAGATGGTATGCCAAAGGGTAAATCAACAATTGTACTACTTAGAGAAATTTTTTTTATATCAGATGATATTTGACTCAAAGGATGATCGATGATGATCAGGATATATATATCTCCTTTTTTTTGGCTCTTCAAACACTAAACAAAAAGCTCAGACTTGAGGCACCAAGATTGACTCGATCAGCAATAAGAACTAAACCATGGATAAAAAACTCGATAAAGCAAACTAAATTAATAGATTAATATATGAAGCTTGGTGATATATTTTTTTTGGCAATTTTCTGGACTTTAGGACTGAAAAACCTAAACTACTAATCAACAGAAATAAAGAAAAGATTCTACTGTGGAAACCGAAGCTCTGATACCAACTGATATGAATTCATCCAACCACACTCTGAATAATCTATCCACACGGCCATGCACGAAGTTGGCGCACAAATAGGGTGATCACGAAGATCATTCGAGCAATTCTGGAGGAAATCACAAGAACAAAGGATGAAGAGATTCAACTCTCAACTAAAACTAAGGCTTCAATCTGAAATTATCAACATCAATATCTTATGTCTTGTATATTAAAAACTATAACCATACCTCTCTTTTATAGAGAGTGGTATTTACAAAAGATAGAAGACTTAAACTATAATTCTATTCTGAATCTAATTTAAAACGAAATAAAAATCTTAACAAACTATAAAAGATAAAAGAAATCCGGAATCAATATTCTTGGAGTCGGATTCAGATTCGGACTAGACTTTTTCTTTTCGTGCAGTTGTTACTCTTTTGGGTCTCCTAGTTGCATACAATGTCAGAATTTAATAATTCATGATATGTTAGAAAGATGTTTTGAATACCTTTCCAAAAAGTACTCACACGACCAAATTGGATATATGTGCTGAGAATGGTGCTTGGTCGAAGTTGGACTGTTGCTTAGTCGGCAGATTGCATGCCAAGCAAAATTCTTTTGGTTGTAGTAGTTACAATTTTTGATGGAATCGAGTAATCTTGGACTTATTGGAAATCTTAGGAAATCCTCTTTACACTCAGTAGGTGTACGAGCAGATTTGATGAAGTTTTTTGGCCCATAAGTGACTATGTCCTTCCTATTATGCTCTCCCTCTTTATATCTAATCAATGTTAAACAAGAGCTATTAAATAGCAGTATATTCTCATCATAATTTAATTTTTTAAGGAACAAAGACACCTGTTGATGTAGTTGTCTGACCTTTCCTTGAGTGATTGGTCATTTATATTCCTCGGGCCGAGCTCTAGTGATACTTGTGCTAGATATGTCCTCATCAGTTGTACTATGGTTGGAGGTCAAAATCCCTTCATTGCGAGTTGCACTTCATGAGGGACTTACATGTGATGAACAAGTTTGGCTCTGATATTAGGAGCTTGATGCCTTGGAAGAAAGACGCTTGCATGCACTGCAAGACCTCAAGATTTACCGCCAAAACATGGTACTAGCTTACGACAAACTCATCAAACCACGAGTCTTCAGAAAAGGTGATCTAGTGCTCGGGCGCCCCATCGTTGTCACAAACAAAGTTAAAGGAAAATTTGAGCCTAAGTAAGAAGGGACATATATTGTCGAGTAGGTATATGATGGTGATGCCTACCAATTCATTAATTAACAAGGAGTTCGCACCATGCCTCCCATTAATGGAATATTCCTGAAGAAGTACTTCGTGTGATTGTGCTTATTGCGCGATCCCTCTTCTCCTTTTCCCCTTCTCTCTTCATTTTTTTCCTTCTTTCCATCTTTTCTTAAAAAAAAGTCCATTAAAGGAAAATGTGTCTTGAAAATAATACAATAATAATAAAAAGGGCAATCTCTTTATTTTATTTGGGCATCAAGTGCCCAACAATAAAAGGCTTCATCTTATTTTGTTAAGTCACTTGCCTGGGAGATTGCTATTGAAAAATAAACTTAAGTGGTAAACAAAGGTAGAACCAGGATGGCCCCATTCACAACAGAATAATTCTACACTAAGCACATGGCATGTGTTAATGTGTAGGTAACTGAGGGCAGTAGAGTGCCGACTCATGTCCTTTTTGAAGCGACAAGCTCATCACGTATTTTGCTGTCTATTGCCTCACCCCAGATGAATGGAGGTATAAAGCCTTGGGGGAAAACATAGGTTGAAGAGCATAGAAGAGCTATTTGACTCGGCACAAGCCGTGGTTCAGTGTATAGCCGCCTGCTACACCTACGAGGCATCAACAAGGGACTTTAAAAAAAAGAGTATATGCCTCCGAGGATTACTTAGTCACAAAATGAGGTGGATAAGACTACTTTCAAAATCTCAAAGTCAATGAAAGAAAATTCGAAGAAGTTCCAAAGAAAAGCCGTCAAGTTGGAGAAAACCATCCACCATCCTCAGCAAAAGTAGAGCAAAAGTCTATCACCCTCCACCCCAACCACTTTGACCAAAATTAGCCATACCTGCGCCTCCCGATTTGATGGGGTGTGTGTACAGATTGCAGAGTCTTGGCATCTTTTAGTGAAGCAAAATACTTGGAGAAGTTTCTGCTGCCTTTGGGGATACTCTTTAAGCATGATTGTGTGTCTCGCACTATCACACACGAGAAGTGAATTTGAAAAGTGAAACACATTACGATCATCCGATGTCTTCAGGATAGAGAGTTCTCCAGTAGCTTTGTCCCAAACTACCTCAATGACTTTAACATTAAGGAAAAACCAATATTTCAAATAAAACAAATTTGCATTTGTTCTTGCTTCTTTCTTTTGTTGTTAAAACATAAATATCTATATATGTTTTGCTCTCATGTTTTCCTTTGTTTTTTTTTCTCTCACCATCCACAAGAAGAAGCTTCATATGAAAACTCTAGGTTTAGACCTGTAGATGGTCACCCCTTTGCCTCAAGACAGCTCATTGCTTTGAGTCTTGGCATTAATCGGGAGCAGCGGTCAACGATCCTAATAAACTTGTATAAGTCATGGTATGAGCATTCGTTATGTTTAGAACATAAAGACGAGTGATTATCTTGTCTTTTGGTGGGAGCAATGAAGCGTACCAATGTGGTTTATGCGAATCTATGAAACTCTTCAGGATTGTTGGTGGGCATCATAGCAGTAAGATGGTCGACAAGCCTGATAATCTCATCTGAGTCATGGCATATGCATTCATCATACTTGGGACACAAGAAGTTGTTGCTTCATTTGCTATTATGCATCATAGTAGCAAGACGGTTGTAGTAGAGGCAATGAAGTAGCTCGAGATATGGCATGGACATACACCATCCACATTTTGAAATGTTCAACTTTGTTGTCGCTTCACGTCACATCATTGGAAGCTGTCACGACAACAAAGGTTGTGGTATGGATATTCGTCTAGTCTAAATACTCTGTAATTAATTTAAAAATACAACACAGATTTATGCCATATTTGTATCATGCTACAATAATGTAAAAAAAAAGAATTATGAGTTAACAAAGCGACCAACATGTTACGTTTTTTTGTGTTGCATGAGATATATGTATATACTTACATGTATTAAAAAAAGTTCTCTTATATATATGAGGTTTTAAAAAAATAAAAGAAAAGAGGCATATGAATGACAATGACTTCAAAACTTAATTATGTTCGTATTACAAAGCCTTCAAAATTTCTAAGATAACATGCCTAAATACCCCGAAATTGATAAAATGACTGAAAAGTGAAAACAGATAATTAAAACTTTCTTTCTTCAGGAGTCACAACTCCCCACTCCATTTTCCCTTCTCTCCTCTCTCTCTCTCTCTCTCTCTCTCTCTCTCTCTCTCTCTCTCTTCCTCACTCATTCCTTTCCCGATCGACGGCGCGGAGGCGGCGCGGTGCGTAGAGGCGGCGGCGTAACGGCTAGCAACGGCGGCCGGCGGCGAGGTGCAGCGGCGGCTCCCAGCGCCCCCTCTCTTTCTCTCTTCCTCTCTCTCTCTCGGGCCTCTCTCGGGTGGCGTGAACCGTGTAGCGCCGCCGCCGCCAGCGCACCTGCCCAGGTGGCGCGACGCGGCCCTCGGGGCTCTCTCTCACTCTCTTCACCTCGTCTCTCTCACCCCATTTTCGCCCTCTTGTTTCTCACTCCCGCCGCCACGAGGAAAGGGGCGCCGCCGGTGCGCGGCCGGATCGACGAGCCCCGCCGCTCCCGTGTGCTCCCTTGGAGCCCCCCCCCCCCCTCTCGGGATCTCTGTCCCTCTCGGCTCTCATTCTCTCCCTCTTGACTCGTGCTTGCCCGATGCGGTGCCGCCGCCGGTGCGCGGCCGGCTGGCGCAATGCCACCCCGTTTCTCTCTTGCAGTAAACTGTATAGGTTTGACGCCGCCGCCGGTGTGCGCTCGGACTGGCGAGGTCCTGCCCCACACGACCTCGGCAACTCGTGGTCGCGACGACGACAAAAACAATCATTAAGGTAGTTATAGACCCTAAAGGAATTTGAATTCAATTCTGTTTCGATATGCTTGCCTAGAATTCAGGTCAGTTTGAACCTCGGAGACATTGTTTCTGTTGAGATTCTTAAGGTCTACTTTTGGGCTGGATTTTGACTGCAGAGTCCAATGGCCTCATGACTCGTGCTTATTTAGAGTCTAGGAGCTCAGTGTCTTATCTTGTTAGTTGCAAGCTCTGCATGTCTCATATGTTATTATTAAGGGTTTAAACTTCAGATTGTCTTGATGCTTGCTAATCTTGTTTAATCTCGATGTAATAGTAATATCAAGAACTCATAATTCTTGTATGATTCTTGGACTAGTCAAATTAAGTATGAAACTAAGGCTATTGAGGGGCTTATAATTTCAGGTTGTCAGCATCTTTTGTGGTTAGAAATCTAATCTTAATGGTGTCCAGGTCATGTTAAGTGGTTGATTAAGATTCTGGATCGATTAGTAATGCCTGAAAGTCCTGAATTATGTATAAGGCCCTTATGCTTTGACATGCATCATGATCATGTTTAACCAAATTTTGTTTATTGCGTGTGGAAGCAAAGCTGTATTCTGATTATGATACTCAGCTCGTGGTGTGATTATTTAGCATATACCTAGGAATGCCATATGAAGTTCATGGTTTCTGATGTGTGAAAAGCCTGGAAACTGATTGAATGAGTCATCTCACAATAAGAGGGTTAGTTGGAATATTTGTTCATATTTTTTGAAGTAAATTGAGAAGCGCAGAAAAGCAATGTAATCATGATCTGCTGTTGCCTTGAGATTTCAAAGAAAGCATGCTAAGACTTGATTGTATTAATTTTGTGCACTAAGTTTATATAAGCACAAGAAATTTGGATTGTAAACTTTTGATGAATCACAATGATTGGCTTGCTTGATTAATATTCGATCTGTTTTAACAGATAGTCTTAGTAATTTGCCACTAGGAGTGAGTCCTGCTTAATTTGATGATTCTGTCTTGGAGTTAGTGCCCTAATCCGTGAACATAACTCTGGTGTGGATAGTTCCTTTCCTGTCGGCATGAATATGTTGGGCTGACTAGGGTGGGGCTCAAGATCTGTTTTGGAACTCAATTTCAGCGTTTGGCTACATGAATCAGATCTTACTTGTTTAGTGGCCTTGTGATTAGTTGGTCTGAGAAGTGTTCTGCGACCAGGCCTCTAGTATTGTTGGTTTCTCCATGATAATTGCATTTGTTGTCAATTTGAACAAGGGTGCATGTGTATGCTCAACTGATTAAGTCTTGGAATTTGTGAAATATTGATCCGATTTGAATATGGGAAAGTGGAATGTACTGTAAAGGCTAAACACTTAACTCTCAACACTTAGTAGAAAATACTTCTCTTATTATGAGGAAGATCCTTCGTACAACTCTGTTAGAAAAACTATCCAAGAATCATATGTCTATCTAATTATAATAACGGGTATTTAAAGACTATAACTACTAAACTTTGATTGGTCCAACTAGATGTCCCTGATCGTGGGCTTACATGTTCTCAAACTGCATCCTTACGACTTGGTCTAAGTTGCATGTTCCCCGAGAAACGCCCTCATCCACTGGCAATCCTGATAACTCGGTCTTGTCAACAACCATGTTTCGACCATAGATCACCTCTGGTTGATTTTCGACCAACGACCAGTAGCCCCAGAGTGACTATCGGCCAACGACCAATCTTTATTAGTTCGATATCGTCCCGGATCAAATATAGTGCTGGACTTTTTTTAACCTCTTATGAAACTTGATTTTGCTTCCTTTTGAAACTGAATTTTGAAGTCAAGTTTTGAGTTGCCCCCGAGATTGTATCATAACTTTAGGGTGTCTAATGTATTGAACAGTGAGAGCATTTCAGAAGTTTTGAAAAGAATTGGTGCCACATCTGATTGCTTTTGGCACCACATGTCTGGAGCCCAATCCTGTTTGGTTTTGAGCAAGTTTTGTGATTGACATTTCCAGGGAGCTGCATCTTGATCAATAATGCTGCCTTTGTTTCCTTTTGAGTTGAATTGAAATCTAGTGTCATGTTTGTCTATTTCATTCTATGGATGAGTTTTGGAATCAAGTTTTGATTTCTTTCTGAAATTGCTTCAATTTTCTCATTTTATCAGTTTTCTAATGCATTGATCACCATGTGCATGGTCAGGAATTTTGAAACTGACACCAATTCAATTGCTTCACTCCTGTTTGAGTTGACATCATGCTAAAATTTTTTGATTTCACTAGCCCTTTAATACATGATTTAGCATGCATGCGTCTAACTGGGTTGGAATTCAGTGTGCGGTTAAAATCTGAGGCCATATTTGAATTTCTTGGATTTACTCGTCCTCTTTTTGAACTGAATTCTGAAGTTGAGATTGCAGTGTATTTCCCCTGGAATTTGCATTATGTTGTAACTTTCTAATTTCTTTGACCTTTTAAAACATTCTTCAGCAAGAGCATTTTCAGGATCTTTGAAACCTAAATTCATATTCGATTGTTTCATGCCAATGCGACTCATTTCATGGTGCAATTCAAAAGGAAATCAACTTAAACATGGTTCAATAGTTTCAGCCAAACAGAGAATACGAGTAATATGAGTTAAGTCAAGAAAACATGGTTTAATTACGAATGTCGCAACCCGAGACAGGAAATCACGTATCGCCAAGTCGAGCTCAAGCTGTTTCGTGCATGAACTCGATTGGGCAAGGGGTATTTTGTTTGATGTGTTTTGGTACCAAATAAAAAAAAGAAAGGATAATAAAAGATGGATCTCTAAATTAGGTAGACTCACGTGTCATCAGATGGGACTGTGTCAAGAATATATCAAAATTCCACTAGTTTTTTGATAAATGATGCCTTTTTATTGGGCCTAGTCGTCATGAGAGAAGAATTAGCCCACTCTCAAGTAACAAAAAGTTTTCTTCCCTTTTTGAATAACAAAAGGTTTTCTTCCTACAAAAAAAGGGAGTGGAAAGCCTTATATAAAGGGACCCCTTGAAACCAGCTGGGAGAAGGCACCAGAACACCATATCACATACAACACAATACAAGAAAAGAATTAAGAGAGAGGAGCACAGAGGCCTCAACAGAATTATGAGCTTTTGTCGAGAGCCTTCTTGACGAGAACGCTTCTCCATCAAGCGAACCTTCTCTTTTTGTGATAACGTCACAATGACTCTCAAGCCTAATGGTGAGTTGCAGTCAAGCCTTTAAACTCTCCAGTTTTGGGAGCGTGGGCCGCACCCCTTCTCTTTGATCTTTTAGCAAGGTACACAGGGAGGGTAGCCCCTCACTCTACATCATGCTTGTTTTAAAACTTTCGGTGAGGATCAATCACGATATGCGTTTGCACGCCTTGGGTCAATCTGATCGGGTGTGATCAAACGCGTCATCCCTCGCATTAAGCTGCTCATTCCTTTTCTTTAAGGGTGCGTGCTTATAATTTTTTATTTGTCACAAAGCGTTGTCTTCTGATCACCATATGCATCGTGGACCATCACGGTTTTGTCACTCATTCTCACACGCATCGTGTCTACAACTGAGGCTAGACAACCACATAGCAGGGGTATTGACGAGACCATTTAGACAATTCTGCATACATTCGCAACCGATGAGACCGGACAATTGCATAGCCAGGTACTGACGAGGCTAGCTATGTGCTTCCATATATGTTTATGCCTGACGAGGCCAGACGGTTTTATTTGCATTCATTCACATCCCCAAAGGGCAGAGACTAAGTTTGAAGACGACGACCCTAAGTGTAGCCTAATTGGTGGTATTCACTAAATCATATTTATTGGATATAATTAACTCGGAGTTTCATGAAGCCTCAGGAACCAGAGATCTGAACAATCTCATGCAGTCAGTCTCTTATCTTCTATATAACGCAGAAAACAGAGAAAAGAATATAGTTGCGTTATGTATGTACTTGTATTTTTGTAAATCCGACATTGGAGTTAATAAAATATAGGTTCTGTTTCTCGTGCACATTCAATTTTGTTATTTTCATTCCCTTTCAAAATTTATGTTTCCAGAAACATCGAGATAGCACAACAGCAAGCAATCCAGCAAAATCCCTCTCCAGCAGCCATGCCAGTAAGTTGTAGCAGTAGCAATGGCAGCTTCAATCACCTCCTTTTCGCTCCTCTTCCCTAGGCCATGTGCATGCATGCGAGCACCACCACTTAGGTAGCAGCAACACTGCAGCTCCAATTGCTTCTTCAACCTCCTCCCTCGTGCAATGCACTTCACATTTCACTCCTTCAACATCTAAGGTGAGCTCACACTACACTGCATTGCACTGAGACACCCAACACTTAGCCACATTTTTGCCCAAGCCATGGCCCTCTTTCCCTAGCACAGCAGCAACACGGCCACCATCGCCAGCACTCCTCTGAGCATCTCAGCCTACGCAAAGATGCCCAGTCTGCTCCTCTCCCCTCCCTCATGCTCATTGAGCAACAACTTCAGTTCTGATACTACATGTCGCCGGCAATTGGCATTTTTCTAATCGTCAGCCATCTCCCTTGATTCGGCCATCGAAGCACCTACAAGCTTCCTCCTCATCATCGGTCACGAAGAGGAAAATACTCTTCTCAAAATCTCCAAGCCCCTTCAAAAGTTTTCTTCTGACTTACTGTTGTTCGACATATCGGCCATTCGGCACTCTGCCGTCAGCAGGTAACCATTGCCAGCATCATTCGGCGACTCGTCATCGCTGCCAACCGCGTCACTGTGACGACCCCTCTTAAGTCCAGTGGTTCGTCGCCTAAGTTTGTTGTGTGCCCGTTCTACATGCATGACTGCCTCGTTGCTAACCTCGCCAATGTCGTTGCCAGCCAATCGCCGCTAGATACGCCAACCTTAGGCTGCACCCCACCTCTCTGACGTAGCTAATAGCCTCCCCACCAGCCATACATACTACCCTAGCATCAGTGAGTCGTTGTGATTCCTTTGCTAATTTAGGGCAAGATCGTTGCCAATCGTCGTTGCGTTGCCACCGGCCACACGTTCAGCACCCTTAGACAAAGTTCCCTGACAACCCAACCATCGTTACTAGAGCCTCATCTATCGTGGCATCGTGTAACCAAGTTTTGTTCGTGCTCTAGATCTGGCATCGTCGCCATTTGGCCAACTCTGGCCACCCCAATCACCACCGTACTGTCCTTCATGACCGCCCAGCAAGGTGTCAATAGTGACGCTCTTGTTGCCGGCAGATGACTACCAAAGCTTGCGATCACCTTTGTATGTTAGCGCGCATGCGTACTGGGCGCGCTTTGGCCAAGCCTAAGGCTAGCCGACTAACACAGCTATGTTAGCAGTTTGCGTTGTTGTGTCCGTTGCAACCATGTATGCATATGTAGGGGTTTTGAGCATTTTAGAACCCTACGCCTCGATGTTCGCCGCTTAACTGTGATCGTTGCAGTGGGTCCCAAGTTGTGCTCATATTCCGATTGCCTAGGATGCAGTCATGCACAGGAGAATAACAGTTATCAAATTCAAATTACATTAATACATTAGCTGACATAAAGTAACGGAGTAGGGCCAAACGGCCTTAATTACAAAACACAGCACAACGGGTCAGCATGGCCATTAACTAGTTTTTAGAAGTTAAGTTTTTAAAGAAAATGCGGAAGCGAAACTAATCGAGCTTTTCCACAGTCAAAGCTTGAGTGTGGCATGATATCCTCATGGTTCTTGTTGGAAGCCCTGGTTGTCTTCGGGCTCAGGTGCAAGAGTGAACTCTCCTTGGTCAGTTGGCTCTTTATATATTAAATTTGTAATTTTGCAAGGATGAGTACTTTGGTACTTAGCAAATTATGGTAACACCAATTATACTAAATGCTTTTATGACTTGTCAAGGAACATTATTGGTTTAGTTGAAAATCAATCTATTGATGCATCACTAACCTACCAAGTTATTATGAACACTATTTTTATCTTGCACTAAGTTCATTTTATTCCAAATATACTTGTGATGCAAAGACGTGGGTTAAACCCACCAGTAGCCAACTCCTAAACACCCAGGAGTACAGAGTATTCGAATACATGTTTAATTCTGTAGAGGTGTCCAATTTACCTATAAGCTTTCATGTCGGCCCTTATCTGCAACGATTAGACCAAATGTGTCGACGATTGGAACCCTGGAGTCCCTTTGTCGATCTTATGCAAAGAAGAGTGTGATGAAGAAATGGGCCAATCAGACAAATTCTCAAGATGTTCAAAATATTTATGAATCCAAGACACGAGAAAGAATTATCTAGGTTCGAGCCCTCTTAGAAGAGAAATGACTCTACGTCCTGTGTATTTGACTATGTGGGAAAAATAGTTACAGAGAGGTTGTTACAAGGTGTATGAGCTAGCTAATCCTATCTTTGCTAAGCTTAGTCTTCTCTCTGTAGTCGATCGTCCCCTCGAGCCTTCCCTTGAAGGCTTTCTTATACTTGCTGAAGAGGTTGTCGGTTGTCCTCCTGAAGGCACGCCCCACGATCTCTCTTAACTGCCCCAAAGTGGTAGCTGTGAGGTCGTGGGTACATGATAGTTGTCGAAGATCATGGATACATGGTAGTTTGGCAGTCTTGACTCAGTCGTCGTGGAACTGTCTTACTATCCTAACCTCCTTCGACGGTTACCTTGTCAGGGACTTATGATTATCTCGGGATTAATCATAAGGATCATGGTGAGGTAATGATAAGAATGATCACGTACTGCTGCGACCACGGTAACAAGATCAATCTTTGTATCTGCGAGAGAAGCAGGTCGTAGGGATGTGTCTCTGCGACCATACTGTTCTCGGATATAGCATGAGACATGGGTTTTATGATAATAAGTGTCTTGAATTTGCACGAAATAAGTATGATGTTTGAGTTATATCCAGAATGCCCTTAGATTACTTGATGTCCTTCCTTCTAGCTCTTGGCGACCATAGGGAGAATCTGCGGCCATGGCTGTGGGCGACCATGGGACGCTTGCGCGACAATGGTCGCTCAAAAAACGGCTAACAATTCTTTTCAAGATCCTACAACTATATGCGACTAGGTTGAGATAATAAGGACTTTATTTATACTTTCCATGCAGTTTGCCTCTGCCCTATGATTGGACTAACCACAATTGTGGCAGGCTATACCCCCACTTCGATGATCATTTCCCCATTGCTGGGTCAGAGTGCGGTGTGTGGAGCAAAACTCCTAAGAGTGTACATAAGTGAGTACGTGTAAAGGACTCCACTGTATAGGGGGTTCATATATGTTTCACATATTACAGGTCTAAACCCATCCCATACAAGACTTTTGGATAGTATGAAATTCATGCCGCTAGAAACATAACACATGATTCTAGTTCTTATATGTCTATGACTAGAAGCAAACCACATACCATGCACTAAACAGGGTTATTCCACCATTTCATACCATACTAGTCAAGAATGATCTTCATTCAACTCAAAATTTCCTAAGGTGCATTATGAATGATATGACAGACTGACCTAGAGTCACTCAATATGACCCATATGGTAGTAGTTTATACCTTAAGATGATAATAACATATCATGCAATGTAATCATATACCAAAGCATATCATAATTTACAATTTTAAATATAGGCTCAAGATGTTCAAGAACATGACTTGCCTCCTTCGAAGAACGTGTCGGCGGTCGACAGTGACTCTGTAGCGATATTGTTGAACTCGTGCTCATGACCTAAGCGACAATCAAGTTCAACCATAAACTTGATAGTCAACTAATACATGCATGCAATGCAATCAGAAATAAGATTTTTGGGGTTTCGGGTTTAGTCATCAGAAAATAGTTGGATCAGAATGGGGTTTCGAGTTATTGGGATGAGATTATGATTAGGTTTTCGATCTAAACATTTCGTTTAATGGTAAGGAACTCATAAAAATTATTTAGGCAGTAGCGATGGTCTTTGAAAAATTTTGGTTGATTTGGTTTCCGGACGATGGGTTCGGGGTCCCCGGACGGACTCCAAATTGTTTGTCGAATACGAAATATGGTGATCTTAACTTTATGAGTTGCCAAAATAAGGTATAACAGTAGCTAAGGATGAGTTATAAGTGGTTATTAAGTTTAGAAGTGGTGAGGCAAAGATCAGCAAGAATTTGGGTTTCGGCGGAACGTGAAACAGGCTCGTAGAACGTGGCTGGGGTTCTTTTTAGGGCTTAAAGGGTTAAATGAGTGGTGAACTTCACCACGGACAGATCCTAAATACCTCTACAAACTTACTGGACAGGGCGTGACACATCGGACGCGACGATTTGGCTGAAAAATAGATGAATGTCAGTCGGCCAACATTCGGTTCGTGGCCTGACAATGTCAGTAGCAGACATAGGGCTTGGTTTTTGTGGGTTTTCGACAGTCGCAATGAAGGCGAAGCGCATCACCAGGTTTAACTTGATGAAACAAAGTTGTTGGACAAGTTATTGCAATCTGGAACGAGTTGGAACAGACCGAAATGACTGGAGCAACTGAGACAGTGTCAATGTCAGCCTCAGTTCACGGCCAAAATCTAGGGCTACGGCGTTTGAGCGCGTTCGATCTCGGCGGCTTCGCCAAGCTTGTCTTGGAGGTAGGTCGTAAGCTAAAGAACACGTGGCTAAAGGGAATTGGTCGGAGGTGACCGGACAGCGACGGCGGCACGGTTTAAAATCCTCGAAACCAAAGAATTTTGGTGGTTCTCAGTTCTGGAGCAAAGAAGTAGATTATTCCCCAAATTTACGGCCTAAATAGGTTTCTGGAGTGAAGTGGATGGTGGTGGTGCGAGGAATTGGAAATTGGTGGCTGTTGGTGGCTCGTCGGCATGTGGTCGGAGGTGGAGAAGACGGCCCGTTTGGGCGTTTCCGATAGGCGACACGGAAGCTCGATTAATTTATATGTTACCATCTAGAGAGTGTAAGGAAGCTTTTGGTTGGGTCAATTTGGCCAGAGGTGCGGCGTACCGGGCCAGCAACGCGAGCTCGTCGGTGATAGCACGCGAACTTCACGAAATAGTCAGCTCAAGGCAGAATTTAAAAACTAATTGAATAGAAGGACTTTATTTGATGAGAGGAAGGTTTTTCCCTTCGTGTTCGACGGCTAATTTTGGCCTGAAATATGTCTGATGGTTGGAACAGGGGAGGTGGCCGAAATTTAGAAAAATTGAAATCGCCGGCGATGTAGCATCGGAGTTCACAAGCTTGCTTGAGAAAATAGTAGAAGGCGAGAGTATAAAGTTCGTCACCTTGGGGACTTGACTGGTGGTGTGGTGGCTTGCAGCGGCGTCGTCTTCTTCGGCGACCGAGAGAAGAACGAAGAACAGTGACTCCTAATTGTGTGTATGAGTGTTGTTTACTGGTATGTGCTTTTGCAACTTACCAGAGGTGGAGTGTGAGTGAGGAATGAGGGCAATGCAGCAAATTTTATGCAGATTCTCAAGCTTACATCAATTGGGCATGGAGGGAGGTGAGGCAGAGAATTTGCTGTGCAGTGTTTTTGTCAGAAGAATTGGAGAAGAGCTATTTATTGGAATTGCTTCCCTGTTCTGTGTTTGAAGTGGGCTGTGCACTGAAGAGCACTGTTGTGCATGAGCTTCTGTGTATGAGGCTTGGTGGAGGAGGAGTAGCTTCAGTAGTGTACACGGGTGTGTATGGTTTTGAGAAGAGAGAAGGGTGGCAGTGTGTGTGTAAATATATGTGCATGTGTATGGGGGTATTTGTGTGTGTGTGTGTGTCTATATATATATATGTGCATGAGTGTAGACATGAATCTATGTTTTGGATTTAGGATAAAGCTTAAGAGTAGTTTAGACATGTTGAACTGAAGAATTGGAAGAAAGTACTGACATGCAATTTGAGAAGAAAAAGGACTGAATTGTAATGTTCATAATATAGGGACTGAAATATACTTAGGTTGATATATTGGCTGGATCATATATATATATATATATATATATATAACGAATTCCTAAAACGAAAATAAAACAAGGTAAAAGTGAACAGTATTTTTACTCGAAACAGCTGATACATCAATAACTGGATTTTGGAATTGACTCTGAAGTAGTGGCAGAAGAGAAACTTGTGTTGAATAGTGAAATAAACATGATCGTTGTCGATGATTGGGACTTTGGTCCTTAGTCGATCTTATGTAAATTTAGATGATGAAGTGTGAAGCTAATCTAAGATGAAACTCAAGTAAATCAAGGTATCTATGTCTAAGAAAGAAAGGAATTTATACAGATTCGGACCCTTTGATGATGAGTAATAGTCTTACTCCTGTTGATATTTCACTAAGAATATTAAGGGTTACAAAGGGAGAATAAGAGGAGTTCTTGGATAAACTAAGAACAATCTCCTATTCTTGGTTACACAGTGTATAACAGTCTACTGTTTCTATTTCATTGGCCTTGGGTCTTTGTTCAGATGAGATTAGATTTCCCTCTCTCCCGCCGATACCCCTTTTATAGTTCGTCATTGGTTACGGGATTGAAGGGTCGCTGGGAGGCAAACTTGCACCAGCCATAATGCGCAATTATGCCCGTTTACGACTGCGCCTTTATCTTCCTGACAGTTACTAGAAATCAATTGAGGTAGCTGAAGATATCCAAGGCGGCGGTAGTGATCGAACAGGCTTAACTACCCGGTATGGTCAAATAAGTCTAACCATATCACCATTGGATGTTTTAACTCCTCAATCGCTTAGGTCGTGTACTAACTACGACTAGGAATAGCTATTCTCTCACTCTCCACGACCTGGGCAACCTCGAGAAGATGTCTCCATGACCAGGGCATTCGTAAGTATGTGAGACCATGAACTCCTCGACCTTAGTTCTATGGGTATCTCGAAACTATGGACCCCACGACAACTCAGGCCGATACCATAGAATAGGCTATGTCCAGAATATCTTGGACTGTCCTATTGTCTCCCTCTTAGGTCCCTGAGACCACAGAGGGGTATGCAAATTAATTAGATCTCATTCTGTAAGCCTTGCGACTATAAAATGACAAAGGTGATTAACTCCGGTTATATTCTTGTCAGCTAGCTCCCGAATTTGAAATAACAAATTATATACCTTGTCGTTTCAAATTCTAAGATTATATAAGCTTGCCGACATTTCACCTTCTCATATTGCAACCTTGAAATGCTTCGTTTTCTCACTGTGTGCTGCTTCACTTCCCAAGAAGAACTTTGGGTGCGGTTGTCAGGCCATTATGAAACCTTTTGGTTGCAACTCGAGGTTAAAATTTATAAGGTGTCTTTTAAGAACTTGAGGTTGTGGATATGAACCGTCATTTCTAAGTTCTATAAATACCCAAACTTTGAGTTCTAAAATCTCCAAGATTTCGCTGATAAGTCTTAGAACCTTTTCTCATCCTCTAATCTTCTTCTTTGTTCCTATTTCAATGGCAAGCCAAAGCTCTAAACAACCCATTGAAAGTGAAGAAGAATTAACAGTAGAAGACAATGTCTTGTAGGCACTTCAAAAGGTTATTCTCTTTTGAAGAATCTGTGTAAACCTTTTCTCTTTTGAGAAACGATTTCCAAAACAATGCTTTTTGGTTTTTCCAGCCACTGCTTCTCAAGCTGCAGCGTCTTTTTTACCATATCATTCTGATATTTCCCTTGCTTCTCCTCACTTGCAGTATGTATTGATTATTTCTCTAACTAAGTTTGGATTGCTTAGTTAGGAATAATTTACTTAAAGTGGGAGTTGGATATGCAGGGGGTGGTATTGCTTCTGCTCCAAGCCCTTCGGTGGTCCAATCAGCATCCGCTTCCAAGGTAAGTATTTTTACCTTTCTGAACCTTTCTGCATGCGACCTGGATTCATCCCATGATCATATAGGAGGACAAGACTTTATAGGTCCTCAGCGAACAGCTTGCTGAGATCCAGGTTCTTCTAAAGGAGAAAACTGCTTTATGCAAGATTCTTAAGGAGGAGAACGAGGAGATTGAGGAGCAGTATATCAGGCGAGGACTCGACCTCGACTCTATGTTCAAGGTTGTTGATCGTATAAAGGCGAATTGTGACAGGGCTCATGAGGCCACGAGGCTTGCTCACTTGGAGAGGGACCTTGCTCGAGAGGAGAAGGACGCCTCCAATGCCATTATCGCTGGCTGTGGTCTCACGATAAAGGATGCCCTTGAAAAACTAAAGACAGTTGCAGACTCACTCGGGGCGGATGTCACTGACCCTAAAAAGGATGATTTATCCCTTGAGGAGTCTTGTATTTATTTTTCTTTCGGATCAAGTTGAGTCGTTAGTTGCCAGTATCCCTTTTTTATGTAAAGATTGTAAAAAAGAATAATAAAGTTATTTCCTTCACATTAAACATTTTGGATATCTGTAATCCCTTATTAATATCCAATGTTAACTCTGCTATCAAAAATAATCACAGGTAAATATCTCTATGAGAAAAAAAGATGATTGCAGGTAAATAAATATCTCTGTGAGCAAAAATGATTGCAGGAAGAATGCCTTTTGCGACCATAACATTCATAGGTAAAAAAGTATTTGAGATCACAGCCTCTGCGACTTCATAAAATTAAAACTAAAATATCTTTATAGTTAATAGTTCTATGGTCTGGGTATGATGCAGGTAACATATTGTAGGAAATCAAGTAAGCTACACTAGCAGAATTTCTAAAAATTTACTCGAAAACTGCAAGTAATAGATCATAGATTAGATTGTTACCAGTAGCGGAAGCAGATTTGATGCAACGATCGAATGTTCGCAACAACCGTTTGCGGATCGTCCAGAACAGTGGATGTAGATGACAACGATCGCTCACGGATCGTCCTGATCAGCGCATCTACCGGTATCCACACGTACCGGGATGGACCGTTGTGCAATGGTGTGCTAGCACCAATGTGTACAACAAGGGTTTTTAGGACTATTACTTTAGAGGAGGTAGCAGCTAGGGTTTTTCTGTGTTAATCCTCAAGGCCCATCATACCTCTCTATATATAGGGCCAAGCAGGAGAAATCATAACAAATTAGGTTTCCTGCTATTATACGAATCTTATCCGAACTGCCCATGCAGAAGAAATCCTAACAGATTAGGTTTCCTGATTTTATACGAATCTTATCCAAACTGCCATGCAGAAGAAATCCTAACAGATTAGGTTTCCTGATTTTATACGAATCTTATCCGTATTGCAGGATGAGACTAATATTAAATATTCGTATCTGATACGTTAATTTCATAACACATATAGCCCCCGAATCCGAAACAAAATGGCCTTTCAGACCTCAAAAAAGGTGCTCTTTTTGTTTCGGATTTCAACAGGTCCCAAGAAGAAACTTTGGGTGCACTCGTCAGACCCATCATGGAAAGTATTAAATGCAAGGGTTTTGTGTAGTGGTTGAAAGCAACTTACAGACCAAGAGGCTTCAAAAACCCTCTTCTTGGGAATCGCCACCTCTTCAAGCAGCCTCAAGAAACCCTCAAAAACCCTTCTTTTCCAAGTTCATCTGAGAATTTGAACAGATGGCGTCTAGGAATCGATCCATTCACTACGTCATGGAGAACTTGGATATCCTAGAGAAAGAAGAGATCTTGCCATCGAGGTCATTGATCTTGTGTCAACCCACTGAGAAGGAAGAAACACCAGTCATCAAGGAGAACGAACTGGTGATCTTCGAAGATTTCTTATGGTGTGGATTTCGCCTTCCTGAAAGTGAATTCTTCCTTAGTGTCCTCAACCACTTCGGGTTGGAATTGGTAAATCTGCACCCCAATTCTGTGTTGTGTTTAGCCATTTTCCGGCATCTGTGTGAAGCTTTTGTTGGAGTTCTGCCCAGCATTTCCCTCTTTTGTTGATTTATTTCTTGGTATGGTCGAAGAGTGCGAATGCTACTGGATGTGTCTACTTTCTCCTGAGAGAGAAGAAAGACTATCCAGTTGTTCCTCTCCACGATTCCGTCTATGGATGGAACTAGCGCTGGTTCTATTGCCTGACTCCTGAGGAGAGCCATCTCTGGTTCGAAAATCGTCAGCCAGAGAAAAGCAATGAAAAAGACTCTGTTCCTGAGTTGGATGAGGAATTGTAGAGACAAGCCCTGGCTATTCTCCACCTAGCACATGAGGGCTTAACTGTGCGGGATGTGATTCAGGATTTTATAAAGAACCGGATCAGTCCGCTGAAGAAAAGGGTGCATCCTGCCTGGGAGGTGCGCTCTATACAAGATGGAACCTTGAATTACAATCAAGGTAAAGGCTCCCTCTTGTAAATTGGTATGTTGTATTGAATCTGTTTTCGAGCTCATTGTGTTTGCCGAATAGGTTTACCTACTTTTGAGGTCGAGAGGAGAACTGATGCTCTCTTGAAATTATATAATCTGACCACAGAAGGTGAGATGGATGCGCTAAGACCGCATAGCATGGTTGGTGGCAACGACAACTTAATATAAGAGCGTCGAAAGGTAAATCTCTTTCGAAAAAACTTGTATATGTTTTCCCTTTGAACAATCATAATCGAAGAAAATCATTCCGATTTGTGTAGTTGCTTATGGGCCAAATGGTTGGGATGAAGCGAACTGGCGATGATGCTGGGACTTCTGGGGGTCCTGCATCTAAGAAGTCGAAGAAAACTCCCAAAGGCCAATCTTCATCTAAAATGAAGATTTCAGCCCCCAGCAAAATTAAGCTAAAAAAGACTATAGGGGCGACTTCATGTAATGCTGTCGAGCTTAAATCCTCGGCTAAAACGGTAAAGTTTTCTAGCTCTTGTATTTCTCCAAGTACAACTAGAAATTATGCCTTAGTTGTACAGGGTGAGGGAAGCGAGGAGTAGGAAGATGATACTCCCCTTATTCTGTGGAGGAAAAGATCTGCAGAATCTACAAGGAGATCATCCAAAAAGATGTTATCTTCCTTATTGTCTCCCGAAAGTGGGATATTGAGTTTTCAAAGCCATCTGAGACTCAGCTTCAGGTATCAACTTGTCATTTCTCGAACCAATCCTTGGAAATTAGTTAGGTATTTACTTAGATAGTTATAAAAATGAATGTACAGGTCAAGCCCACCCCTTGTTGCAATACAAGATAGTGAAATGACTATTGCAGAAGGGGTAGCAACTTCTATGGCAGACACTCTTGCCATAGTTGTCACTACAGCTCCATCTGAAGTACTAGATGTTGATGTGACTACCAAGGAACCTGAAACTATCATTAACAAGGAGGTACAACAGACTCAACTCTCAGAACTTGTCAATGATGAAGAAACTGAAGTCGCGCCTGTTGCGACCTTGACCATAGGGACAAGTGAACAAGCCAGAACTTCTGCTCCCCCTATGGTCGAAGAAACCCTGCCTTCCCCTCATCGAGGAGAAGAAAATTTGGAAGCAGCGGTTCAACTGGTGGATACTTCGCGTCTTGCTCCAGGAATGAATCTTCAACTTATTGAGCAAGCACAAAATATCGTGGGATTTGAGTTTTTCTCAAAGATCGCATAGAGGTAAGTAAAATCTTTATCCAATACGTTTTATTGTTTCTTCTGAGTAATTTCTTCAGATGTTAACCTCCTTGTAGAACTCTGCTCGCCATTCGATCTTGGTGACTTCTCTAATAGAACAATTTAAGGTCATGCAAGAGAAATGAAACCGCTTAGAACAGTAAGTATCTTACCACTTAGAACAGTAAATATCTTACTCCATTCTCAATCCTCTATGAATTAGGATGACATTTATTGTTGTTGCAGGGAAAACTCTGCTCTATCATGCGAGGTTGCCAAGGAGAGATCAGATAAGGAAACAACAATAGCAGAGGCTATAAAGGAAAGCAACAGAAAACATGCTGAAGCCCTATCATCCTTGGAGGAAAATAAACGATCATATGCCACTCTCCAAGGGGAAAAGGACATGATCTTTCTCGCAGAATTGGTCACTGCGGTTATGATTTTTCATGAACTAATCAAACTGTCTTTATTTCTTCATTTGATCAGATCAAAGAGAAATAAACTCCAAGTTGGCTGAAGAGAAAAACAACTTTGAAGAAAAATCCATCTGGAGAGGACATGATCTCAAGAAGCTTCAAAAGACCATCGATATCCTCTAGAAGGCAATGGAAAAGGCCAAAAATACTGCAAAACTTTCTCAAAAAGAAAAGAATGATTTGGAAAAAATCATCAACAACTGCAGTACTATTGAAGAGGCCACTCTCACAAAGTTAAGGGAAATCGCGGACTCACTCAAGGCAACAATTATGGATCCTACGAAGGATAACCTATCTCTCGAGGAGTCTTGCAACTTGGTCGTGGCCCAAGCTGATTCTCTGATCGACAATATCCCAGAGTTTGCAAAGAGGTACAAGGCGACAGTGAAGACCAATGTAGGTACTGCCGCTTCCTCTATCCTTTGCAAACTGAGGCATCGCCATGGACCGAACTTAGATCTGAATCCAGAGGCGGAGAATATCATGTTTGACAATGAAGATCAGATGGCTGTGACCATAGTTGAGGTTAAGCCCATAATTGACAAACTATTAGAAAACCTCAAGCTTGTATAAAATTTTCCTATCATTGTAAAAATTAACAATAGAAAAAGAAATTTTTCGATGTATCAACTTTCTTATAACTTGCAAATACAGATAACTAATAGAAAATGCAAATGCATGATTAAAAGAATTTGAAAAACAAGAAACATACTTAACTTCAACAAAAATGTTATAGTTATATTCCCCTAGCTCCCTCCTGAGATCACTAACACTGATGATTCAATATAGTAATCTCAGGATAAGAAAACATGGACTAAAAAGACCATTACTAGCGAGTCTCTTATGCGTTGAGCAACGGCTTAGAAAAGAAATATCTCTACTAGAGTTTATTATGAAGTCGCAAGAATAAACAACTTAATATAAATGTCAAAGCTTTTTACAAACTGACAACCACCTGAATCGTCAGGAACATGCTAGGAAGTCTCATATGCATTAAGAAACGATTTATTTAGAAATGTCTTATCTAAATGTGACCATGAGATCGTTCAGTGAATCCACTTTAAACATTATAATAAGATGGTTATTTGTGATTAGCCCCCGAGCTTATCTCGGGAAAAATCAAGGACAGAAAACGGGAATACAACCATAACATAAAGTGAAATAAGCACTTTATTATTAAAGGAAACATACTAATGGAAAAGGGAAACAAAATGGGAAAGCTTACACATGAAATTTACGCAATTGATCTATATTCCAAGCATTGGATAAGATCCTTCCATCTTCCATAGCTAATCGAGCCGATCCAGGTGGCAGAATTGAAACTACAGTATAAGGACCTTCCCACTAAGGGGAGAACTTGTTGTGATTGGACTGATTTTGGATTTTCTTAAAACCAGGTAACCCACGTGAAAACTACGTGGTCGCACCTTTTTACTGTGATATTTACACAGAGCTTGTAAATATGCAGCAGACCTAATCAATGCTCGATCACGCTTTTCTTCGAGAAGGGAGAGTTCATCCTCTCGATAATCACCTTGATTATCAATATCTAAGTGATTTAGGTGAGCCAAACCAAGTTCTACTTCAACTGGTAAAACAGCTTCTGCACCAAAAACCAGTTGGAAATGCATCTCGCCTGTAGCTCGACTGGATGTGGTACGTAACGCCCATAACACAGAGTAGAGTTCATCTACCCAAGTCCCCCGAGCGTAACTTAAGGCGGTCGAAAACACGTTTCTTTATGTCTTGTATTTTCTGCCCGTTGGCACGTTCAACTGCTCCATTGCTCTGTGGATGAGCAACAGATGCGAAACAGACTTTGGTCCCAATGTCATCGCAATAATTTAAGAAAAGACCACTAACGAACTGGGAACCATTGTTGGTAATAAGACGACTTGGAACACCAAATCATGTTACGATGTTCTTATGAAAGAATTTCTTCACCGCAGCGGCAGTAATACTTCAGACGGGTTCAGTCTCTATCCACTTGGTGAATGTATTAATGGCTATGAACAAAAACTTGTATCCATTGACTGCTTGAGGCATTGGTCCTACAATATCTATTCCCCAAATGGCAAACGACAAGTTAAGGAAATGACCTGTAAGGCATATGCTGGCTGATGAACTTGCCGAGCATGAAATTGACACTGCGGGCATGTCTTGACCAATTACATGGCATCATTAAGTGCCGTAGGCCAATAATAACCCTGTCGAAAAGTTTTTCCGACCAGCGTTCGATAAGAAGCACATGTTCCACATATGCCCCCATGTATCTCTCTTAGAAGGGATTTATCATCTTCTTGAGAAATACAACACTTAAGTACTCATTGAGTTCCCTTTCGGTATAAGGTTCCCTCAACAAGTTTGTACATGCGTGCTTTTCTAACTAACCGATCACTATTGGTTTCATCCTTAGGCAAGGTCCTGTTCGCAAGATAGATCCTCAATGGATGAATCCAATCTACTTCTTGCACTAAGGTAGCGACGTTAGGCATCGCCTCTAACCCTTCTTTGATAGAAGGGGATTTTAAGTGTTTGAGGAACACTCCTGCCGGAGCATACGTACATGAGGACCCAATTTTAGATAATTGGTTTGCGAGATATTGTCTCTTCACAGAACGAATTGGACTTCGAAATTACTAAAGTATTTTTCTAATTTTCTCACCTCATCCAGGTAATGACCCATTGTTTTATCGGAGATGTTGTACTCCTTGTTTACCTAGTTTACGACTAGCTGTGAGTCCTCCCTCACCACTGATCGACGGACTCCAAGGGATTTGGCTGCTTGAAGCCTGGCAAGAAGACCTTCATACTCTGTTGCATTATTAGTAGCAGCAAAGTGTAATTGTATAACATACCGGAGTTGGTCACCCTGTGGTGTAATTAGGACCACTCCAACTCCCAAGTGTTGGTAACTATGAGAGCCATCAAAGTACATTGTCCAATGATAGGTATTTACTAAATCCATAGGTTCTTGCGCAAGTGGTTCGGGATTAGACCATTCGACTACAAAATCCACAAGAATTTGAGATTTAATTGCTACTTGAGCAGTGAAACGGAGATTGAATGCTCCAAATTCTACCACCCACTTCGCAACTCGACCAGAAACTTCCGGATTCCAAAGAATATCCCCAAAGGAAAGGACGAAGGCACGGAGATCGTGTGCGCTTGAAAGTAATGTCGAAACTTTCTAGAAGCCATTAAGAGAGCATAAAGTAACTTTTGGACTTCAGGATAACGCTCTTTTGGTCCATTAAGCATTTCACTTACGTAGTAAATTGGTCATTGCACTCCCTCCCGTTCTGCAACCAGCACTGTGCTGACCGCGTGAGGGGTAGCAGCCAAATAGATGAGTAAAGATTCTCCCTTGACAGGGGAAACCAACACCAGAGCACTGGTGAAGTACACTTTCACTTTTTGAAAGACTTTTTCGGCTTCATCCTACCATTGGAAACCATTGTGCTTACGTAGAACCTTAAAGAAAGGTAAACCATGTTCACCTAACCGTGAAATGAAGTGACTTAAGGCCGCCATTCGACCAGTCAGGCTTTGCACATCCTTCGTTGTCGAAGGGGATCGCATTTGCTCAATGGCCCAAATTTTCAGGATTAACCTCGATGCTTCTTGAACAAACAAGGAAAGCTAAAAGCTTACCCGAAGAAATGCCAAAAGAGTACTTTTCAGGATTCAACTTTGCTCCATGTTTATTCAAATTACAAAAAGTTTCAGTAAGATCATCTATATGACTAGAGCTCTTAAGCCTCTTTACAACCATATCATCGACATAAGGTTCTAAATTACACCCTAATTGAGAAAGAAAGGTCTTTTGCATCAAGTGCTGATACATGGAACCAGCATTCTTGAGCCCAAATGGCATCCTGATGTAATAGTAAGTACCAAATGGGGTGATGAAGGCAGTTTTCTCTTCATCTTCCTCTACCATACTAATTTGATGGTAGCCTAAGTAAGCATCTAGGAAGCTCATCAATTCACAACCCGCTGTTGAATCAATCAACTGACCGATACAAGGAAGGGGAAAGTCATCCTTTGGGCATGCATTTGGGATGGTCGACACACATGCGCCACTTACCCTTTGATTTCAGGACCATGACCGGATTCACGAGCCATTTGGGATGGTCGACCTCACGAATAAAACCAGTCTTCTGGAGTTTTTCTAACTCCTAATAGATAGCTTCTTACCGATCAAGAGCAAAACGTCTGAGTTTCTGCTTTATTGGTTGCTGTCCAAGCCGAATTGCTAGCATGTGCTCGATCACTTCCCTTGGGACTCCAGGCATGTCTGAGGTTTTCCACGCAAACACATTCACGTTATCCTGGAGGAAAGCAATGAGTGCTAGTTTCTATTTATCATCCAAATTTGACCAATCCGAATGGTTCTAGATGGATCATCTGGGAATAGAGATACTTACTTGAGTTTTTCTACTGGTCGCGGGGATCTCTTGACCGCATCTGGTGCTGAGGTCGCAACCTTTACATCCCGTAGGGGAAGTTGATCAACCAGTTCTAGGGAAATTCGATCACAAGCTAAAGCGGTATTTTGACTGCCTCTGATTGTGATCACGCCATGAGGACCTGGCCCTTGACGCACTGATAAGCATAATGCGTCGCCGCCATGAATTTAGCAAGTGCAGGCCTACGAAAAATGGTGTTATAAGCTGAATCAAAATCAATCACATCAAAAGTAATTAATTTTGTTCGAAAATTCACTGGTTCTCCAAGTGTTACGGGCAGCACAATCTGTCAAATTGGTAACATAGAAGAGCCAGGAATTATCCCAAAAAAGTGTTGAGCCACTGGCTTTATTTTTGAACGAGGGATTTGCATATCATCAAGAGCCTTGGCAAAAAGTAGGTTAAGGGAGCTTCCTCCTGTTGCATCTAGGCCCTTTTTGGGTTGATTTTGATTATTGATGACATTAAGTGTCATGAACTAATTGTGTCTTTGAGCTATTTGTATGCAGTGTTATTTCTATAAAGTTTGCAAGTAATCCAGGAAGGTCAGAAAGTCGCAAGCGCAAGGTCACAGTTGATCCGTTTGAGACCTAGTCTTGGTTTTCGCACTAGGCTCGCCCAGATTCTAATATGCGGAATAATGGGATCTTACTCGGAAATACCGAAACCCAAAGTAATTGCACAACTCTTTATTTCAAAGAGGGCTTTACACGTCGAACGTTAGGCACACTTGCCTACGTCGAAGGAACTATAAGTGTCTAAAACTCAAATAAGTTCTATGACTCTTCGATTGAATTCGACGATCTAAACTAGTCCTATTACAAGGTATTTATAGTCCAATCGTATAAGTACGTATCAGACTTAGAGACCTAAACGTATTAGACTCATATAACTAACTAACTAATCCTAAACAGATAAGCTTAGTTATATATATTCGGATCGGATTACAATTCCGAACAGAGAACAAATTCCTTTTCATGGTCGCGAACCAATCCATGGTCGCGAAACCTTTCCGAACACGGTTAAGGTCACGAAGCCGTATGCGATCAGGACTTGGTCGCGAATCTGTATGCGATCAAGACTTGAAGATCCTCCCGGATCATGACTCCCTTGTTGAGAAGGAGCCAACCCCTGTTGCGACCTCTCGATCAAACTGGAGATGTGGAAATTGGGCTTGTCCATGTTCTTTGGTGTACCACTTTGCCGCACGTGCTCGTTGACCTTTCCGACTGATTCGAAAAGTCTCCTTGGTGCCACTGCGGGTGGTAGTCACCTTCTTTTCCAGAATCACATCTTCACGTAGAGGTTTGTCTCGTTGATAGACCAAGTCTTCAACAGATGGTACTATAGTATCTGGCTCATCATCCAGCATTGAAGGTTCGAAGACTTTGAATCCTTCCCAAGGTCGCAAACCTTTCCAATGTCGCAAACCTTTTCGTGGTCGCAAATCCGTTGCGAACGCGACCTGAGATCCTCCCGGATCATGACTCCCCTGTTGAGAAGGAGCCAACACCCGTTGGTGACCAACCGTGATGACGTAGAGAACGACTGGGAGTTTTGGAACGAACACACGATGAGCAATGTTACAATCGTCGGATCGAATGTATGGATAGGCGCTCATGGAGCTTAGCACCTCCGTCATGGATTGTGGCCTTGGCCACTCGCGGATAGCCTTCCCCTTGTCAAGGTTAATACTATCATCGATCCCAAAGCTAGGATTGCGAATTTTGAATAGTGGCGCCGTAGAGACAAGTTGCATGTCATTTTCAACTAGTCATTGTGGTGATCGACGATATACCTCTGCGAACAGCACGTTGTTTTCTGCAGGCAAGCTTGCCAAACAACCATCATTTTCCATACTCGATGTATCACAATCCCCTTGGCTAACTGGACGCATCACGCTCAGCACACACTTTGAGCATGCATTGACAATCCGTTTTGCCTGATTTGCTGTCAACAAGTCCTTGGTGTCGACGTGGTCGTTTTTGCTGATGATAAATTTCGTCCCATCCTTTGTGAGGTCGTAGTCTTGAGCTCTTCGGTGGTAATGGGCGTCACGATCGTACAAGAACGGACTTTCAAAAATCACTTGGCAAATATCGATGGGGATGACATCGCATTGAAGCTCGTCGATGTATCGAGCAGATATTGCAAACTTTAGAGTACATTGACTCTTGATCTGCTGATTCACGTCAGAAGTGAACCATCCCAGA
Organism: Pharus latifolius; assembly: GCA_019359835.1. Lineage (NCBI taxonomy): Eukaryota > Viridiplantae > Streptophyta > Magnoliopsida > Poales > Poaceae > Pharus > Pharus latifolius. The sequence continues at coordinate 48,069,683 of CM033330.1, read as the reverse complement.
GGATACGGTCGAGGATGTTGAGTCGTCTGCAAACCAAGTCGTCGAACCAGCCCGGAGGAGACCAAATTCTTTTGGCTTCCGGGGTCGAAGATGGCTGCGACCACCTTGTGCTTCACCTATATGCTAACAGTGAACAATTCCTCTGTCGGGTTGTGGTCAATTGATGAACCCGAACCTTTCTCCTTCGGCATTGCCATTAGAGACAAGGTCGTGTCCGCCTTTTCAACCGAATCCAACTAGATAATTTCCTCTGCGAGCGGAATAGAAGTAACCATAGCTGTTCGTGTGCTTGGTTCATCCCTCCATTTTCTTTCTGGTCGCAGTTCAGGATGAAGTTTATAACACTTCTCTTTTGTGTGCCCAGCAACATGACAATGCTCACAAGTGTTACCCGTATCGTGGGTACCCTCTCCGGAGTTTGTCGTGGTTGAAATCTCCCTCAAGTTCTTATCGTTGCGGGTCTTATTCTTCTTCTCAATCGCCAAAGCAGTCGTACTCGCGGTCGAGATGTCTTGAATTCTGAACAGACTTAGCTCAGTACTGATCGATTTCTGAAGTCCAGATGTGTACTTCCAAAATACCTGAGGATCGGACAGTGAGATGCCGATGACCATTGCTTGTCGCCGAAACTCCGTCGTATAGTCTTGGACAGTCTGGTCGCGCCGTTGATACAATCTGTGCCAACGTTCCCATCTCTCCTCAAGGTAACCCATTGGATAAAATTCTTGTCGCATAAGTCGTTTGAATTGACCCCACGCAAGATCGTCAGCTTCACCACTGGCGACAAGGGCCTTCCACCATGTCTTGGCGTGGTCCTTTATCTTCAAAGGTGCAAATTTGACCTTTTGAGCGCTACTGAACCCTTTAAGGTCAAAGTAGGTCTCAAGTTGGTCGATCCAAGAATCCAGCTTCTCGGCATAGATCACCCCATCATATATGGGTATATCAATCTTAGCGTCGACTTTAAAAGATCCGACAGCTAAGGAGGTATTGGCGAGGTCGTCGGTCTTATGGTTGCCTTCGTCTTCATCTTCGTCTACCCTGCGCAAGTCTTCAGCACTCTTCGCACCTATACCCTTCCTTACTTCAGGAGGTACAATCATGTCCTGCTGCTTAATCCAAGCAAGCACGGTTTCCATGTCGGTGGAGAGCTTAGCCACTTGTTCGGCTAGGTTAGTTTGAACGGAGGTATTGCCAGACATTGTCGGAGATGCGGCTGTAGGAACCGTCAATTGATCGCCTGGAGTTTCGCCGGAGGTTTTGTAACCCTGGCGAGTCTTTACCATCCACAGGATAGGAAAGTTGCTCTGATACCAACTTGATCCGTTTGAGACCTAGTCTTGGTTTTCGCACTAGGCTCGCCCAGATTCTAATATGCGGAATAACGGGATCTTACTCGGAAATACCGAAACCCAAAGTAATTGCACAACTCTTTATTTCAAAGAGGACTTTACACGTCGAACGTTAGGCACACTTGCCTACGTCGAAGGAACTATAAGTGTCTAAAACTCAAATAAGTTCTATGACTCTTCGATTGAATTCGACGATCTAAACTAGTCCTATTACAAGGTATTTATAGTCCAATCGTATAAGTACGTATCAGACTTAGAGACCTAAACGTATTAGACTCATATAACTAACTAACTAATCCTAAACAGATAAGCTTAGTTATATATATTCGGATCGGATTACAATTCCGAACAGAGAACAAATTCCTTTTCATGGTCGCGAACCAATCCATGGTCGCGAAACCTTTCCGAACACGGTTAAGGTCACGAAGCCGTATGCGATCAGGACTTGGTCGCGAATCTGTATGCGATCAGGACTTGAAGATCCTCCCGGATCAACAGTGTTGCCCGAGGTCGCAGTCCGAGAACGCGAGCCAAAGTCGCAAGTGCAATGTTGCCAAGAAGGAAGTTGCAAAGACTTAAGGTAAGTGCTTGTTTATTGTACCGGTCTTGAAGTTTGGGGTTTGACCGGTTTTATAAGAAATTCTTTTTTAGTTTAACCGTACTATTAAGAAGGGTTGCAAAATCTCTTTTAGTTTTGGCAAAAACTGAGAAACTCTTAGATCATATGTTGCATTCGCATTCATTCACAATCTTGGTCAAGAATCTCAAAGAGGAACTGAAACTGGTCATCCAAGTGCTGTTTATTTCAGCAGGTACTGTTCATTCGACTAGTAACACTGTTCATTCGACCAGTGGTCACACGAGTATTGTTCATTTGACCAGACACTATTCATGCACTGTTCATTTGATCAGTTACTGTTCATTCGACCAGACATTCCAACAGCTATTTACTAGCTGTTAGAGGTCGTAGCTGGCTGTTAGCTGTACTGATTTCTTTCCTTTTCGACCACAACGGCTAGCTGAGAGGTTGGGCTATAAGTACAGGTGTTTTGAGCAGTATTTTCACACATATCAAGCTACATTCTCATACACATTTTTGAGCATTCTTTGTACACGCCTTTGAGCATCTTTTCTATACATTTTGAGTAGTTTTTAAAAGAAGTTTTGAGCAGTTTTTAGAATAAGTTTTGAGTAGTTTTAGAAGAATTTGTTGAGAAGTTTTTGTTCATTTTTTTAGTAGTTTTTAAACAGTTTTTGAACAGATTTTTGACCAATTTTTTATAAACACTTTTGAGAAAATTTTTTCACTGTTTTGACCAGTTTTTTATAAACACTTTTGAGCAAATTTCTCCATTGTTTTGACCAGTTTTTTAAAATAGTTTTGAGCAGATTTCTAAACACCATTTGAGCATATTTTTATACATCTTTTCAGCTATTTTTCTAAACATTTTCGAGCAGTTTTTGAGCAGTTTTTCTGAACATCCTTGAGCAGTTTTTCCTACATATTTCTGAGTATACACTTGAGCCAAAGTTTCCAAGTGCTAAAATCTTGATCTTTTGATCAAGTATCATTCTTTATGATTGAGAGAGATCCTCCGAGAGCATTCATTTGCATCCTTAGAAGTTTCTCGGTATTTTTTGGGGGTCAAGAGAAGATCTTGCAACTTGTTACTCTTGGTGAACGCCCTCACCTAGACAGTTTGGAGGTATGGCCGTTGACCTCTTTATTAACGGAGGTTGTCGGAGAGGCTCGGCATATTTTGTGAAAGGCATCGGTGCTCACCTATCCGGAGTGGAGAAGGAGCAACCTTAGTGAAAGATATCCTTCGTGGATATTGAAGCATTTGAGTGCTTCAACAAGGAGTAGAAGAGATCGGGAGAGTCTTTGAGACCTCGGGATAAATCACTGTGTTTGTCTTTCTTACTCTTTCTCAGTGCAAAATATTATTAAATTTTTTTAGTCAAAAAATTTAAAGCCTCCTATTCACCCCCCTCTAGTCGGCATCCTCGATCCTACACCTCCATCGACCAATACTCGTCCTACCTGAGGATTGCTAATGGTAGGGGATATTACCAGAGGGAGGCACCAAGGTCGTGTCAATCCCTTAGAGAGCAATCTTCCCGGCTAAAGGTCAGGGAAGTTTCCGACCATCGGGGAAACTGAGGCTCTCCTAAAGGAGCTTCAGACTATTTACCTCACGACAAACTTTTTAAACTGGCGCTTAGAAAAACAAGATGTAGAACCACCAAAAATAACATTAACATGATTGTTAGGTACCTGATATGGCATGTCCTCATCTCCATTAGCGCCCTTATTTCTTCTGGCTTGTCCTTGACCTGGTATTGTGGGCATGGGGGTTTTACCTTGATAAAAATCATCAAATTTTTTCAACCAGGTTTGACAATTCTGGAGGTCGTGTGATGAAACATTGTGCAACGAACACCACTTCTTCGTACCTTGCGGTTTAGTTTGTTTTTCTGTCTGGTCGCCGTGACCAACAGAAGAAAATTTGTTAGTCTTAAATGGAACCTTCTTACCTTTCCCTTGAGGTTTCTTGTCGATGATGGTGACCTCTCAGTATTGGCCGGTTCGGGCTTTCTTAGCCTTTCTTAATTTCTCGCCTATGGTTGACTCAAGTTTCTTACGCGAATCATCCTTCTTGTTGGCCTGGAGACCTGGTTGAGGTGGAAAATTCCCTTTATCTACCATCTTATTCCATTCCACGGCCTCAGCCACATCAGAATAGTGATCATCCATATCAAAGAGATCGGCTACTGATCGTGGTGGATGAATAAGCAAGCACTACCACAGAAACAGACATCCAGGATGGCACATCACAGACGTTTATGAATTTTTCAATGGAACACCGTCTGCGAAGGCCTGTTGGGAGAATATGTTAAGTTATCACAGTCAGTTCTGATGTCAAAACCAACTGTGATAGTCAACCAGACAGTTCTGAACACAAAACCGTCTGTAATAGTCTACTTATTACAGACGGTTTTAAACTAAAACCCGACCGTGATAGATACAATCGGTTCTCAACTGAGAACCGTCTGTGATAACTAGAATATCACAGACGGTTCCGTTATCAAAATCGACTGTGATATATACAATCGGTTCTGAACTCAGAACCGACTATGATAGTGTAGTATTAGAGACGGTACTAATATTAGAACCGACTGTTCTAAATAGTGCCGGCGCTTCGAATTCTCAACCGTGTTCATTTCGGTCTCCGATCTTCGCGCGGCGCCTAGGCGAACACGAAGCGTCACTTTGGAAATTCTATAAATAGCTTGACAGTGGAATAATTGCCATTTACTTTACAAGTTTTTATAATTCTCAAACTATTTAACTCCTTAGCTTCTTTGCGCCAATGGCATCCTCAATGGCATCATCAGCCTCGCCCTCCCTGGTAAGAACTCTCAATCTTTTGGACTTACCCCTGTATTGTTAATCCCTGTTCAGTACATTCTTGACCTGTTGATTTGCACAAGGAAGGGGAGCCGTGGAAGACTCGGGCAAGGTGAAAGCCAAGCTGAGGGCCCTCCAGGAGGAGCACAAGCTCCTTACGGAGAAGCACACTCAGCTATTGCTTGACCTGGACGATCTCTTCCAGCGCATTCAGCGCATGAAGACGGATGGTGACAATGCTAGGGCGAGGATGAGGCGTCTTTGCGAGGAGAAGCAAGTCGCGGATATGACCATTGCTGGCTGCGGTTTGACTATGAAGGATACCATCGCGAAGCTGAGGGAGGTCGCAGGTCTTCTCGACACGGTAGTAGTTGATCCTAAGAAGGACAACTTGTCGCTGGAGGAGTCCTGCGTCCTGGCTGTAAGTCAAACTGACTTTATTCTAGATGCAGCCAGGGCTGAGACCACCCTTGACCTAGCATTTTGTATTTTTACTTTTTTTTGTAAGTGATGAAAAAAATTAATGAAATCTTTGTTCTATGTCAATTTTCCAATTTTCCAGCACATTCTTGGACTGCATGCTATCTTCCCTCTTTCTTTATCTTTCTTTAGCTTTTGGCGAACATTCGACCATACAAAGGTATGTGCACTGTGTGCAATCAAGGAATGACTATCGCGATCATATACATAGAAGCGGCAATCTTTGGCACGTGAGGGCAATCCATCGGAGCCCTGCAAATAATATAGAAACTATATAGAAGTCGCAGCTCCCATGCAAATAATATAGAAAGAATATAGAAGTTGGGCTTATTTGGCTGGATGGAATTGTGGCATGCCAAACGCTTCGAGTTCTCAACGTGCTTTGAATATCACAGACGATTCTGAGATAAAAAATGTCTGTGATAGTCACATTACAGACGGTTTTTATGTAAGGACTGATTGCGATAGTCCCAACAGTGACCGACGCTTCGAATTCTCAACGTTCTTTCAATATCACAGACGGTTTTAACTCAAAACTGTCTATAATGTGACTATCACAGACGTTTTTTACCTCAGAACCGTTTGTGATATTCACATTACAGACGGTTTTTATGTAAGGAACGACTGTGATAGTCCCAACAGTGATCGACTCTTCAAATTCTCAACTGTGTGTTGTGTCATTTTGGGTTCTGATGTTCGCGCGGCGCACTAGCCTGGGAACATGAAGCGTCGCCTTGGAAATTCTATAAATAACTTGTTTTTATTAATGATGAAAAAAATTAATTAAAATTTTTTTCTTATGTCAATTTTCCAATTTTCCAACACGTCTTGGAATATCACAGACGGTTCTGATTTGAAAACTGTCTGTGATAGTTCTATCACAGACGGTTTTCACAACAAAACCGTCTGTAATAGTGTTGTATTACACACGGTTCTGATATGATAACTCTCTGTGATCTTCATACGCCAATTCACACATTGAAGTATATGTCTGAAACAGCAATACAAATACACAAATATACACCAATACAAATAAACAAATACACCAATTCACACATTCTAGTACATGTTCCAAATAGAAATTGATGAGGACATCACCCCTAACGATGCGTCCATTCTTCCAACACCCGTTGTGCAAGGACCAATAACAAGCGCACGTGCACGTCAACTAAATCACCAGGTGAGCTCGTTTCTTAGTACACGAGAGAATATTGACAAGAGCGAGTTACTACCTAATAATATTGTGCTTGTGCTCAGGAATCATGGTGTTGATCAGCGAGGGTGTCACTTTGCGCCAAGACGGGTCGGGAATCAAGTCTACCATGAGCTGGAGTCCGGGTCGGCCACGGCGGAGCAACCTATCTTCAAACGGGCGTAGCAGATGCATACGAACTCCGTTTGGGGTGTTCAAGTACATTACAGAGAAGCCCTCGACGAGACCTTTCCAACGGATCTAGTCCCACGTCCAAAATCCTTCTGAGTCAATCAAAATCATCGAAACAAGTGGAGACCAGATTCTGTTGGGCCGTGTGGTGCTGCGTCACCTGTCTATTGGGCCTCGGCCCGTGTATCCCGCGTGGGGGGGGGGGGGGTGTGCGCCCCAAACCCTAGATGCCACCCCTCTCACATGTCAAAACCTCATAGCCGTCATTGTTAGACTTGGGTTTTGCTTAGAATTTTCTGCTGTCGCAGTTCGCCGTCTTTCGGTTTGTGGAACCCCAACACTTCGTGATCTTAATACATACTTGCAATTCGAGATTGCTTCTTCTGTGTTCTTGCACGTGTTCTTTGATTCGCTTGCAGGAACAGGCCTTCGTGGCTAGGTCAACCGCGCCTCGGTACGGTTGATAACGAATGGAGCAGTGGTGTAGCGATTGCAGGCCTAGATCGGTTCTGGTCGAAAGTCGGATCGTCAACGTTGAGTCTCCACCAATCGAACTATCCCTTAGCTGTCGGAAGATTGGGACCCCGTTCCTCATCAGAAATACAAATACAAATATACACCAATACAAATGCACGAATTCACACATTCGATGTATATTACAAAAGTCACATCTGAAAGAGAACCTTTGCAATCAAACAACAAATGTAACTACCGACTACAAGTTAGACCTGATACATCACAAATCCATTCATCTGAAACAGCAAATGTATGAACCACGTTTGACTTAACCATAGGAGTTCAGTTCAGAGACGCCCAAGGAGCTGGAACTGGCGTTGAGTTACATTTGTCTTGGTGATCTCTTCTGACTCAAACTCAACTCATCAATGCAAATCAACTCAACTCAGTTGAGTTGAGTTGAGTTGGAGCCTGAGGAAATCACTAATACAAATGTAAGATGCTTTCTATAGGTCCTGATTTGAGAAACACGCCGGGTTTGAGGATCTTCTCGACCAAGCCAACTAAGATCTCGCCCTTCACTAACATCCAGCTCTCGATGGTGATATTCACCCTTTCTTTCACCAACAAGCCAACGTACGCAGCGTACTATGATGAAGAACCGTGAACAACATTGCCCCTCGTGAACATCGTCCAAGGACCTGCACAGAATCATGGTGAAAAGAAGACATATAAAAATGGAAGATACAAGAATCGCAGGATAATTGCCATCATAGGATTAGGATAATCTAACAATGATGAAATCTAGCTGAGGGAGTTGAAGCTACGATCGATTTTGGACTTGATTCACCAGAGAAACTAGTGGCCGTCGATGGAGGTGCGGCAGCCATCAATGGAAGTTATGGGTTAAGGCTTGTCGTGCCCAAGGAGAAAAAGAAGTGGAACGGTTCGACAGGAAGCAAAACTCTAGGGAGGGAGCAAGTATTTGTAGAAGTTGAACGGTTCAAAATTCCAGGCATATTACAGACAGTTCGGACAGCAGAACCGTCTGTAATATTAAAGCAGACAGTTTTGATCTCCCAACCGTCTGTGATAGTCCCAATAGTGTCTGACGCTTCGAATTCTCAACATGCAATCATGGATAACCGCACATAATAACTGCGCAGATGAAGAGACTTAATTATTTACTTCAAATTTAATTTGCATCAAATTATGTAATCTGACGCTTCAACTTCTTAAGTGGGCACTGTTCCGTCGTGTTGCAGTTTATCCCCCGAGAAATAATCATGAATTTATTGACCTTGAAAATCAGTAGTGCGCTTTTTAAAACTCGAGGCACCCGCGCATATGAACCGTCACCTTCTGGTTCTATAAATAGCGAGACTCTTCAATCCTTAAGACTTACAAATTGTTGGCTAAGTCTTTTAGGAATTTTGCTCCTAAATCACTGTCTTTATTCCCTCCTCAACTCCCACCTTGATGGCGAGCCGAGATTCCAATGAGGTTATTGAAATTGAGAGTGATGAGGAAGAGATAAGGAATGAACTCGATCAGGATCTTCAGAAAGTAAGTCCTCTCTGAAACTCTAATGCAGATCTTTCTTTTATGACTTGATTACCTCTAAACAAATGCATTTCAAAATCCACAGGTGCCTGAGGAAATGCTCCCTCCAAAAAAGAGACTCAAAAATGATGAAAGATCCTCCAATGGAGCTGCAGCGAAGACTCTAGAGGGTGCTGAGGCCTGTGTTGCCACATTGCCTCTTGCAACCCCTCTAGTTGCATCGACTCCACCTTTGGAGATCCACAACAATCCTTCCAATATCCCCTCTTCAACACCTTTGGATCATCAGCTTTTCTTGGATGATCAACTTTCCGGGGTAAGTCGCACACTTCCACGTCCAAATCCACTCCGAAGCTTGGCAATCATCTTCACCCTCTCTACTGGTCGTTATGTCTTTCAAAACTAACCCATGCATGTGCAGGAGGAGAAAGCTGCCTTGTGCAGAACTCTCCAAGAAGAAAAAGAGGCCTTGGAGAAGCGTTCTGAGGAGATGTCTTCTGCCATTCTACACTTGGCAGAGTGCTATGAGGGTTCTCGCGAAGAAGTGCGCAGGTTCCGGTCGGAGAGAGATTACGCTCGGCAGCAGCGAGAACTCTCCGATACAATAAGGAACAGCTGCACTCCTTTGCTGAGAGATGATGTAGATAGGATTAGAGCTATTTCTAGTTCTCTTGCGGCGGCCAGTGTAGATCCTACTGATGCCAATACGTCCCTAGGAGAACTTTGTAAATTACTTTGATTAGGTCGACGCTTTGGTCACTTGTATCCCTTATATATGCAAAGATTGTAAGAAATAAGAAATTTCTTTTCCTTATATATCTGGCTTTTCGATTGATTATGTATAACTGATAATCACCAAATGATGTTCTTTGTGTGAAAATGTTAACAAGAAAATACTACTGCGATCAAGACGATTTTTAACTCAAAACTGTCTCTGATAGTAACATTACAGACGGTTTTAATGTCAGGACCGACTTTAATAGTCTCAACATTCTTTGAACATCCACAGACATATATATACACCATAACACCATAATATATCATTTTTTTAAATACTAACATTGAAAATAAGATAAAACCAAATATGAAAAATATTTTATTCAATCATTTGGTCACGTTTCTAATATTATTGCTAACCGTCCGATTGGTATTGGAAGCTCTTACATGAAGATTCATCATCATATACTAATTCACCAGAGAAACTAGTGGCTGTCGTACGTGGAGTTGCGGCGGCCATCAATGGAGGTTACGGGTTAGGGCATGTCGTGCCCAAGGAGAAAAATAAGTGGAACAATTCAACTAGTCGAATGGTTCGACTGCAAGAAATCCAGGATATTATAGACGGTTCAGACCTTATCACCATCTATGATAGTAGAGCAAACTGTTGATTTTATAATTATCACAGACGGTTATGAAGTAAACACCGACTGTGATAGTAAAGCGGATGGTTTTGAGCTCAGAACCGTCTATGATATTCTAATTATCACCGATAGTTCAGATGTCAAAACCGTCTGTGATATTTCTACCATAGTTCTACACAAATGCACCGATATTATCGACGGTTTAAAGTGAAACCCATCAGTGATAGTTTTTGTGATATTCAGTTCTACAAAAATGCACCGATATTACTGACGGAATTATATAGAACCGTCTGTATTAAACCTGGTATAAAAGGTCTTTTGGCGGATGTTTTGAGCTAGTCTTACACTCTTGCTCGACATACTGTCCAGTTGGAAGAGATCTGGGGCAATGTAGAGCAATATCTCAAAAGGGGAGCATTTGGGGGTAACAAATTTGAAGATCCAAGGTTGGTACTTGCTCCTAAGGCATACACATTACTTGATTTCATCATCAATATCGATCTCCATGGATTGATCAAATTAGAGGGAGAGAGAGGGGGAAGCTACAGTAGCAAATCCTGGTTGTAACTCATTTTCAACTTGTAGCTATTTAATTGCTTTATGATGTATGTTATCCACGCCCCTAACTAATTGCTTGCAGTTCAAGTAGTAGTTAACTAGTTATACCGCAAACTCCACGTCAAACACTAGCTAGCTAGATTTATAATTTATTGTGTGTCGACCGTACGTAGAGTATTACTAATTAGCATGTGTATGAATTTAATTAATTGCAGATGGTCCATCGAGGCTGGATGTATAATGGCAACTGAGTGAGTGAGGAATACATGAAAGGTGTTTTAGATTTCCAAAAAGTTGCTGAGCAAGACATGGCGAATAAGGGTTTACCATATATGTACTGTCCTTGCGTAGACTGCCATAATCTTAAGATGTTTACCAACTCATCTCAAATTGTCGCCCACTTGATCCGACATGGTTTCAAAAAGGGGTACACGTGTTGGGTCCACCATGGAGAAGAGCCAACTGTAGAAACAAGTGCCACTCAGGTTGAGGAACAGGACATGTCGGATCCCAACAACGACTTCGATGAGGATATGCCAGAGAATGACAATTTAGATGACATGTTGCATGATGTGGAAGGAAATTACAGTGAAAGGGAGTTTGGAAAATTCAAGCACTTGATTGAGGACTCAGAAAAGCCATTGTTCCCTGGTTGCAAGTCAAAGTACACAAAGTTGGCCTCTGTGCTTGAACTGTTAAAATTGAAGCAAGTAACAGCTGGACCGACAAGAGTTTCACGGCACTATTAGATCTTTTGGCGGACATACTTCCGGAAGGAAACGAGTTGCCAAAAAATACCTACCAAGCGAAAAAGCTGTTGTGTCCTTTGGGAATGGAAGTAGAAAGGATACACGCATGCCCTAATGATTGCATCCTTTACCGTAACGACTACAAGGATATACATGTTTGTCCGGTGTGCGGTGCATCCCACTATAAGCGTAAGGATCGAACCGACGACGGCGACTGCGCTGAGATAAAGCAAAGACCTCCTGCTAAGGTGTTGTGGTATTTACCCGTCATTCCCCGCTTGCAGCGTTTGTTTGCAAACCGTAAAGAGGCAAAATTATTGCGTTGGCACTCAGAAGACCGGAAGAAGGATGGAAAGCTGAGACACCCTGCTGATTCTTCGCAGTGGAGAAACATCGACAAGGAATTTGTTAACTTCGGAGCGGAATTGAGGAATATAAGGTTCGGGTTGAGTACAGATGGAATTAATCCTTTTGGTAACATGAGCAGTCGGCATAACACTTGGCTGGTTCTTTTGTGTATCTACAACCTTCCTCCTTGGTTGTGTATGAAGCGCAAGTACATCATGATGTCTCTACTTATCTCAGGACCAAAACAACCCAGAAACGATATTGATGTGTACCTAGCACCATTGATAGAGGATCTAACAATGTGGAACGAAGGGGTGCAGGTATGGGACGCATACAAACGAGAGACCTTCATCCTACGTGCTATGATATTATGCACCATCAACGATTTCCTTGCCCTTGGAAATATGTCGGGCTCTTGCAAGGTCATTGATCCCGATGGACTAGATTCTCTGCAAAGCGAGGTGGTTCGAACTCTCTGTCAGCTTGAGATGTATTTTCCTCAGTCATTTTTTGATATCATGGTCCATCTCACCGTCCACCTTGTCAGAGAAATCAAGATATGTGGACCCGTGTTCCTACGTTATATGTATCCATTCGAGAGGTACATGGGTGTACTTAAGGCCTACGTGAGGAATCGGTCTCGGCCCGAGGGTAGCATTGTCGAAGGTTATGCAGCGGAAGAGGTTATTGAGTTCTGCGTCGATTACATGGCCGAGATAGAAGCAATAGGAGTTCCTGTGTCTCGTCACGAGGGGAGGCTTGATGGTGTTGGCACTATTGGACGGAGAGCCATCACTCCTGATTTCGATATGTACTCGAAAGCTCATTTTTGGGTCTTGCAACACATGACGGAGGTGTCTCCGTACATCGACGAGCACAAGGAGATGCTACGACAAGACAATCCTCGCTGTCGACGATTCGGACTCGGGGTCCTCAGCCGAACTTATGCAGAATTTGTAATTGTGAGACCTTTCAAGATGACCCTCCGGGAAGGTATGTAGAACAATGGTGAACAGGAGCACAGAGAGATTTATACAGGTTCGGGCCCTCGATGGTGGGAGTAAAAGCCCTACGTCCTGTTAGAATTTCACTATATGTGATAAAGGTTTACAAACTAGCGGGAAGAAACCTTCACAGGCGAAAGTTTTTCCTATATAAGTGTACAAAAAGAAGCTCTAGGAGACTTGTGAATATTATCTAATCTAAGCCGTAGACTTGGCTGTTTGAGTGGTTGAGATACGTTGTATCTCACTGGTATCAGGGGTCTTGTTCTTCCAAATGGATTGGATCCTCCCCCTCTCGGACCTCTATGCCACCCTTTTATACTGGTCGAAAGGGTGCCATATGACAAAAACTGCATTAAACGGTTGAATGCGGTTTTTGGAGAACTGCTGTTAACTTCCACGGAGGTTATTAACACGTGTTAATCATGAATAACCGCATATATTAACCTCTGACGGTTGGTTTTCAACGTGGAGGAATCCTCGGGATGCTTGGGAAGATCCTGTTATATGGATAACCGAATGAACTCTAAGTACCTTGGTCGAGGATGTTCTGACCGCGGAATGTGGGCTGACCGCGTAACATCCCGAATATCCAGTTCGCGTATAGCACACGAACTTCTGACCGCACAAAGCTGTCGGCCTGATCGCACGAAGCCCGCGGCCTGATCGCGTAAAGCTTGCCACCTCATGGCGATGCCCCTCAGAATAGCTTGAGTTCGCATCGCCAAATACATGTCTGGTTCGAACCTGTCTTGAACCAAAAGTTTATTAGAAGTGACCCGGGTGACAATCCTCGTCACTCGCCGATCCGAGGTTTGGATCACGGGAGAACATAACAGTCAATTCAACGCATGGATGAAAGTGTGAATCACCGGAGAGTCCGCAAGTGAGAACCTTAAATGGTTGGCAAAAGGGCTCACGTTTACTGTACAGACATGGCAGGGATATGACATCAATGGGTACACATTTTACACGAAAGCTCAAGATCGAAAGAGCACTGTGCAAAATAGTGGAGTGAGCGTAGAAGCTTTTCATGAGGAGTTCAGCGAGACAGGCCCAACAAGGGTAGTACGTGGATTGAACTCGTACTACGGGTTCATTAAAGAAATTTGGGAACTCGATTACGTACTGTTCAAGATTCCCCTGTTTTGATGCCCATGGGTCCAAATCCCACAGGGTGTGAAGGTTGACAGTTACGGTTTCACTTCTGTGGATCTCGATCGAGTTGCTTATAAAGATGAGCCATTCATACTTGCAAAGCAAGCCATTCAGGTCATTTATGTCACTGACCCGGCCAATAAGAAGTGGCACGTCGTCCTTCATGGCAAGACAAGGATTGTTGGAGTTGAAAATGTCATAGACGAGGAGGAATACAATCAATTTGATGAGATGCCTCCATTTGGAGATGGTGTACAAGTCGATACTGAAGACACCGACGAAACCAGTTACGTGCGTATGGATCACCAGGAAGGGTTATACTTTAAAGGTAATCAACCGTACGTCCTTATCTCTCTATTTCCATCGGTATAGCTTATATATCTCCTCTAATTTTCATCTTTGCTGGGCCGCAGCAAGTGGAAAGTTGAGGATAACATGGCTGTCGTGGTATTAAGAATACCCCGGCAGGTTTTGAAGACGATCCTAGCGGAGATTACGCAGCGCGGGTTGACCGGGTGACCGGTCCTCCCCCGCCGGACAAACACAAGAATTGACACGTGGATTTATACAGGTTCGGGTCCCAGTGGGGGCCCTAGTCCTGTCGACGCGCTCCCGACCGGAGCCGGCTGGGGAGGCTCTCTCCGGGGGAGAGGCTTCCGGAGCACGTCTGTGAGTTTAGCTATTCCAAATAATAATGAGTTGATCCTTTACAACAGAGGGGTACAAGGGCTATTTATAGCCCCAAAAAGAAGCAAAAAGCCTAAACTACCCCGGAAGCCATCGTCGGATTGAAGGGTAGGACCGTCCTTCTCCCGGTCAAACGTCTTGGATGCTTGACAGGTGGCCGCTGATTCCTGAGGCGTCCCTCGCGTGACCTGCACGTGATAAACAAACAGGGATTTTACCTTTTAGGAGGGCGATGACGTCCGGGACCCTTTCCGGAGAACAGGGTCCCGGGAGCCTAAAAGGCGGCGCCCGGGGCAGGCACCGGGGGCCACTGTCCCCGGGCGAATGGCGGCGCCCGGGACTCGCCCGGGGGGCAAGGTCCCGGGAGCCAAAAGGCGACGCCCGGGACCCGCCTGGGGGGCACGGTCCCGGGGGCCTAATGGCGGCGCCCGGGGCCGGCACCGGCGGCCACTGTCCCCGGGCAAATGGCGGCGCCCGGGACCTGCCCGGGGGGCACGGTCCCGGGAACCAAATGGCGGTGCCCGGGACATGCCCCGGAGGCATCGTCCCGGGAGCCAAAAGGCGGCGCCCGGGGCAGGCACCGGAGGCCACTGTCCCCGGGCGAATGGCGGTGCCCGGGACCCGCCCGGGGGGCAAGGTCCCGGGAGCCAAAAGGCGGCGCCCGGGACCCGCCCGGGGGGCACGGTCTGTGAGACCCCATTTGAGGGTCACCTTGGCAACCGCCCAGGTAGATTGCGCACAGAAAGGTACATCACAAGCTCACAACAACAGGATTCACTATAAATAATAAAGCTGGTAGATAAAGCAAGTACAAGGTCACAAGGACCACTATTACAATATCATAATGCCAAGGGTGGCACTAATTAAAGTTGATACAAAAGTAGAGAGTTTTTCAAAATCAAGAATCGGTATTGAAGTACCGAACACAGAAAAACAACACAAAAAGCAACCACAAGGGTCTTCATTTTCTTCTGCAGCGGCTCTGGAAGGGCTTTCTCCACATCGGACTCAACTTGGCTCATGACCCTCCTAGAAGCTCAAATCGTCTGGAAAGACTCTTTCCTCTTCTTGGTGCTCAAGGCCAGGGGAATCGGAATTCTCAAAGTCTTCTTCTGAATTTGTTTGCAAAGGCAAGGGTGAGCATGTTTTTACACAATGCTCAGCAAGTCTCATTACAAAAATGTAGGTATATAGATGAGGAGTGATCAAGAAAAGGGTTTGAGACTTATAATTATAAATAGTATAGATTTCAATTCTTTGATCTCTCAAATGAGGGTTTTATTTTCAACAACGGGGTTTTGTAAATCTTAAGTTATACTTTAGAAATCGTTATGTGTGATGGTCTCCCATGAGTCATCATTTTTATCAACCATATTATGAAAACATTCCAAATCATTACTTGTGCTATAACCCATGGATAACATCCACTACGAAAAGACTCCTGAACCTGGGAGTACAGAGTATCTGATACTTCTTTTATACTTTGCAAAGGTGTACCTCTTTTTAAATCCACCAGTTCACTCGGCTTTCAAGTCGGGCCAACTCCATGTGACTTATACACATGTGACAAGGCCGAGATCACGCAACGCTTTACAATCCAGTATTAACAGTATCCCCGCCCGGTAAATAGACAATTAAGTCTCAAGTACCGTTGTGGGTCTTCCCCACTGCCTTACTTCCTAGCCTCTCTGGTCTATGTTCCCTCAGGACACATAGCCTTGGTCTATGTCCACACGAGACATACGACCATTTAAGATTACAACCGCTCACGGCTTAATCAGGTCTAGGGCGCCTTCCTTCTTTTACGCCTTTTCCTCTCATCATTTTTCTGACTCACATCACTCATGGCCGAACCTTGGCCTTCCAGTTTCCACGCGAGAAACCAGATCGTCAAACCATGCAGGGAACTGCTAATACCAAAAAGCTACTGAGTTGTGCCTGTCCCATACCAGGCAAGTGGTTGGTACGTTTACAATTCGTATAAAGACACAGCACAAGGTTCTTGTCCTTATGAACCAATAGTGAGGAGCATTCACATTCCCTGGTGCGCACCGCACCCTCTCCATACAAACCAATCCTCACTACTGATCCCTTTTATCAGTTTTCTTGACAAAATGGTTTTCATTATAACTTCTCATGTATTTGACCACTTCAAGTTTAATGTGAATATTCAGTATATGAGTCCTAGGGTGACAAAAGCATATATACAAAGGTTCAATAACAAAAAGGGTTTCATGATCCATTAGGTAATATCTACTCATGTCTTTCAAACATAACTTGTATTTCAATTAAGCATGCATAGTAAGAAACAGTGAATATACTTCATATGAAAATATTGGGTGAGACATGATCAAAGGAATGAGGCTTGCCTTGCACTGCTAGGTCTAATTACTCGGACGAATCTTCAAAGACTTCTTCCGCTCCTTCAGCTTCGGGCACTGCGGTGGACACAAGCAATACAATACACACA
Source organism: Pharus latifolius (assembly GCA_019359835.1). NCBI lineage: Eukaryota > Viridiplantae > Streptophyta > Magnoliopsida > Poales > Poaceae > Pharus > Pharus latifolius. The sequence goes on along the minus strand of CM033330.1, from coordinate 48,052,701 downwards.
CTACATAAGCATACATAAAATAGTTTCCATAGAAAATATTGAGTAAATAAGTCATGCATGCAGGGGAAAGGTTAGGGCAAGGTCACAAGGGTTCTGGTCGAAGAAACGGCTAAAAAGGATTGAACATCGAAGGGTCGACATTCAGTGCACGACTTTGGCATAGCTTCAAGCTGGTATTAGGATGGTTTTCTGGAGAAGTGATAGAAGGGAAAGATGTAGAACACAACTCCAGGAATCTAGGGGACAAAGTGACATTTCCATTGCTCAACCAGAAGGGGTCAAACAAGGCCAATGCCAGTGGCTGACATGCACTGACATAGTGCTGACATTGCCAAAATCTAGGGCTTGACATAACTTTTGATACAGGGTTCCAATTGATGCACAACTTTGTCTGGGAGGTAGGCATTGATAACAGGAACAAAATACTTAACAGGATCAAGGGCTGAAAGTGGCTGGAAGGTGATGAAATTCAGTGATGAACTGTGGTGACTTGGACATGAACTGGGCTTCTGGACAGTGATCTTGGCAAGGGCATATCTTCCAATCTAGGCAGATTCAGATGTCGAGCTAGTGGAAGGAAATGCTCAGGGAGGTGAGGCAAAGCTAAGGGACAAAGTTTCAGGAGCTAGATCGGCCGGGGAAGAATTCCGGCGACCGGTGCTGGAGAAGACGACATTGGAGATTGGGGGTTTTCGATACAAAGCACTTGAACTCGATTGCTTGCTCAGGGAGTGAGAGAGAGAAGTGAGGAAGCTAATGGTTTAGTTAATTTGGCTGGGGAATAGCTGGTACGGCCTGGCGACGAGAGCCAGATCATCGGCGGCGAGCCAGAACGGGAAAACTTCAATTTCAGCTCAATTATGCAATCTGAGCGCACAGGCTTGCTAGATGGGGCCTACTGATCAAGAAACTCTACTGGAGGGGAAACCAATTTGGGATGAATTGAACAGCATTGGGGAAACAGGGCAAACGGCCGTTTACGGCGATCACCGGCGATGGGGTTCACCGGCGGCCAATTGGGAGCTACTACACAACGAGATAGGTATGGGGAACTCACTGGTGCAGTTGAATTGGAAGGAGAAGCCACGGTTTGCTCTGGCGACGGTGGCCTCAAAAACAGCTCACCGAAGAAGAAGAATACAGCGGCGAGGTTGCTGGAAAAATGGCTAAGTCTTGAGACAAGGAATTTGCACAACACAGGGGGTTTAAATAGGCTAGGAGGCGGAGCTAGCGAGGGGAAAACAGCGGGGAAAATCAAGCCAGGGGCAAGGATGGCCGGGCGCAGGTGCGACAACGGCGACGACGACGTGATGTGCACGGGCTGTGCAGTTGCTTTGCCAGCGTTGTCGGGAGCGCATTGGAACTAGGTTTGAAACGGCGTGGATGCGGAGGCAGCAACGCAGCTCCGGCGATGACACGTACACGCATGCAAGTGCCACGGCCACGGGCGTGCGCGCGCGAAAACGTTGCTGGAGCGCGGGCGTTTAACCGCTGGGTTTAGCAGGGTCGTTGGTCACTGGCACGTGCGCGCGGGATGGCTCAACTGGTCACGAGCACAGGCGACCGGAGAAGATGGCCGACGGCGAGGAAACACGGCGAGGCAAAGTGGCGGGGCACTGGTCGAACGGGGCCTGGTCGAACAGGGACCGAAAAAGAATAGCTCGGGCTGAAATGTAATTTCGAAACTTGCTCCAGGGACTGATCTGTGAGGAAAAGTTGAATTGGAAATGGGCTTGATTGTAAATCTGGAGATCTAGGGGGCTGATCTGAAATCTGATTTCAGGAATGAGTTGCATAAGATTAATGGAACTCATCTAGCCAAAGTTTGACAAGATCGGGCAAGATCTGAAGGGTTTCGACAAAAGTTGGGGAAAACGACTTTAGGGTAAAACAGAGTAATTAGGGTTTCAAGAACGGCGAGGGTCGAAACTCAGGTTTAGGGCAGGATTTGGAAATTCTTCCAGAAGGGAAAAATGTTCAGAATAGTGAATGTGAGATATTCACTGAATCAGATCAAAGTTTGGAGGTGGTCTGAGACTTTTAGTCTTTTTGGGCTTCTGACAAATCTGAAAAGGGCTGATTTGTGAAAAAGATCTGAACAAAAGGGTTTGATTGCCGACTTTTTGGGGTAAGCTGCTGGCACAACTGGGATCTTATTCTGAAATAGAAAGGGACAAGACAGGCCAGGATTTGAAAAAATCGGGGTGTTACACGGTCCCGGGGGCCTAATGGCGGCTCCCGGGGCCGGCACCGGAGGCCACTGTCCCCGGGCAAATGGCGGCGCCCGGGACCTGCCCGGGGGGCACGGTCCCGGGAACCAAATGGCGGCGCCCGGGACATGCCCCGGAGGCATCGTCCCGGGAGCCAAAAGGCGGCGCCCGGGGCAGGCACCGGAGGCCACTGTCCCCGGGCGAATGGCGGCGCCCGGGACCCGCCCGGGGGGCAAGGTCCCGGGGGCCAAATGGCGACGCCCGGGACATGCCCCGGAGGCACGGTCCCGGGAGCCTATGGCAGCACCCGGGGCAGGCACCGGAGGCCACTGTCCCCAGGCAAATGGCGGCGCCCGAGACATGCCCCGGAGGCATCGTCCCGGGAGCCAAAAGGCGGCGCCCGGGGCAGGCACCGGAGGCCACTGTCCCCGGGCGAATGGCGGCGCCCGGGACCCGCCCGGGGGGCAAGGTCCCGGGGGCCAAATGGCGGCGGCCGGGACATGCCCCGGAGGCACGGTGCCGGGAGCCTATGGCGGCGCCCGGGGCAGGCACCGGAGGCCACTGTCCCCAGGCCAATGGCGGCGCCCGGGTCATGCCCCGGAGGCACGATCCCGGGAGCCTAAAAGGGGGGCCACTGTCCCCACGCAATCATGAACTTACCTGGAGTTGGCCGCATGGAGATTTCCCCCAACAGCAGCCCCCCATTCCCTCTGGGGACGAAGCTTGAGCCCCCGGAGGGAATGGTTACGTTACCGGGGAGATCTCCGGATGAAGCCTCCGGACGAAAATCACCAGAGCCCCGGCGACGCTTCGGTTTCTGTGCCGGGCGCTTTATGGCCGCGCCGTTTTCGCAATAAATGCACGCGCGGTTCGAACCGGCTTCTCGATTTACGCGCCTGTCCCTTCGTTTCCCGCGCACGGTTTGAATTTCAGTGGCCCAGATTGCTCCGAGGGGGCCACGTGGCGCGCATCTAGATCACGGCCAGCCTCTATAAATAGGGCCTTAGGGGGCCCCGGTAGCTCATTCCAAATTTTCCAACTCCAGCTTCAGCTCTCCCGGTAGCGCTCTCCCGGTAGCATTTCCGGTAGCTTCCTCCGGTAGCGAGCGTCCGGGAGCTTTAGTCAACCTCCTGAAAAGTTAGCCACCGAAAAAAAGAAAGAACTGACCTAATGGCGCCCAAAGGTCGAGCGAAGACCACGGAGGTGCCCCCGGAGGAAATCCCCGTGGATTTCCTCTGGGCCTCCGAGTTCTCGGTCTCGGACGCGGAGTCCCTGGTCAAGAAGGGCATTGTTGGAGAGGGGGACATCCGGGTCCCCCTGAAGAAGGACGGAGCCCCCCGCCCCAGGCCCGGAGAGGTCGTGGCCTTCGAGGCCTTCCTCGAGGCGGGGCTCCGGCTCCCGGTGCATCCGATGCTCCGGGAGTTTCTCAAAGAGTACGGGGTGGCTCTCAACCACCTCACCCCGAACGCGCTCGTCCGTATGGGCCTTTTTATATGGCTCTACGAGACAGCGACCGGGCGGGAGCCCACCCTCCGCGCCTTCCGGTACTTTTACGAGCCGGCAGCGCGGAGCTCCCACCTAGTGAAGGGAGGACCGAAGTCCCCCTTCGGCTCGGTGATGGTCCAAATGCTGCCCTCCCGGGTGGCGGACTACCCGGCGGCGGCCTCCCGGGACCACTGGGGGGACTGGCTCCGGAGGTGGTTCTACCTCCGGGTTCGGGACGAGGCGGTGGTCTACGCCCCGGAGCCTCCCACCTACAGCCGGTCATCCGCACCGAAGCCGCCGGTGTGTGCGGACGAGGAGTTCGAGCTCCTCGGGAAGGTGGTGCTGACGAAGAAGGCCCGCTTGATGCGGGACGCCGCGGAGGAGCTGGCGCTCCTGCGGCTTTCCCCTTCTCGCGCCGGGAAAGGGGGATCGGCATGGGCCTGGAGCAGCGGTCTCCGGTGAAGCCGGTGACACGGCGTAAGTACCCTGCACTTTCGCACATGATTTTTTATGAAAATTGACTAACTCTACCTCTTGCAGTGCGCCCGTATCCGGCGGCGAAGGACAAGGCGGAGCACCTCCTGGGGAGGTACTTTGCCGACGAACACGAGCGCATCGTGCGCCTCGTGGGGGAGGGGCCTCCCCGGAACCTGGTGGCCGAGGCCTACGGGCTCAGGCTTCCGGAGAGGAAGCCCCTTCCCACCCCCGGGTCTCATAAGCGGGGGAAGGATGCGGCCGGGGGCTCGGAGCCCAAAAGGCCCCGGGTCCAAAAGACCCCCGCCCCGACGACGACGCCGGCGACGACGCCGGTGAGGGCCCGGGACGCGGCTCCCGGAGCCGAACATGCCCGGGCGGCGCCCCGGGCAGAGGCGACGCCTCCGCCCCCGGAGGCCCCCGTCGAGGCCCGGGGGAAGGAGGTTGTTACCGGCGGGGCGGGGTCCGATTCCGCGGACTACACCCCGTCGCCAGTTCGAGTGGCGCTCCTCTCGCCTCTCCCGGCGGCATTGGCGCCGGAGAGGCTAGAGGTGAGGTTTTCGGAGGCGGCGTGTAACACCCTAGTTTTGGGGGTGAAAAGTTTTGCATAAAAACCCTGCATGCATGTATCTCTGTAGTAGTAGCCAGATCAGCTGAACTCTAATATCTCCCAAACCCTAAAAATCTCCAAATCTATTCTCTAGATCCAGATCAAGATCTGACCATCCAGATTTAACCTACCAGTTACCCTGAAGATAAAAGTCTTCAGGAGCCAGATCAGATCCGGACCCTAACTCTCAGTACCTAAGCCTCTCTCTGTTTTCGAAAACAGGAAAACTCAGATTTACCCTAAGTACCCCAGTTTCCAGATAATTGAGTTATCTTGATTTAACCTTATCCAGACTCAAGTAACCCCTGGAATATGTTCCTAGGTTCATCCTCAACTCACTTCAAAAAGTTGGGAGCCAGATTAATTCATCTAAACACTTTTCGCAGATTAGTCCAAATATTACTGCGAATAGGTCCTTTTCTGTTTACCTGGAAGCCTGAAAAGGCTAAAATTTGCAAATCAATTCCAACTCCAGAATTTCTTCAGGGAACACCTCCCAAATGCTATTTGATACAGATCTCCTGTTTGATCAGACCTCAAAATCTCTCTCCAATCACCAGAATTCGAGATCGACAAAATCCATATTTAGTTTACCCTATTTTCGAAAATAGGTGAAATCCCTCAAACCTTATCAAACTTTCTCCAAATTTGAGCTAAATGAGTATTAACAGAAATATTATACTCAGCCATGAAATCAAATCTCAAATTAAACCTCTCAAAGACCAGATTTGCAGTTTAGTCCAAAACCAAACCAAAAATCATCGCAAATCAGTCCCTGGTTCGACCAGGCTACTGTGCACGACCAGGGCGTTTAATCGACCACGAGCGCCGGATTTTGGTCGTCGCCGTTGCCGCTGCCGTGGCTTCGTCGCCGGCGGTCTTCAGCATCGCCACCTCCGCCACTGTCTTCCTGCCACGTGTGCGCACCGTGTTCGCCACCGTGGAATCGCCTCGCCCGCCAGCAGCGCCTTCGTTCTCCCGCGCGCGCGCCCGACAACGGCAGCACAGTTGCGCCACGTTGCAAGCATGCCTGGGGGAAGCATCAACTCGCCGTTGCATCAACCAGGATTGTGCGCCAGGCTGCAAAAGCCGGCACGGCCGCTGGAGCGCGTCACTTCGCCGGGATGCAGCCGTGTTGTCACCTCCAGCCCGCTTCAATTCTCCAGGCAATTCCAGCCGTTGCGAGCTCCTTGCTGCGCCTATAAAAGCCACCCCAGCCCAGTTCAAACGCACTTACACGCCAGAACCACTCAAATTCTCAACTCGCCGTCGTCTTCGTCTTCTTCGGCGAGCTCGAGAAGAGGCTCACGGTGCCAGGCCAAACCACTGCACCAAACTCCAAATTGAAGCTACCAGTAAGTTACTCTCAACCACTTACCTGTGTAGTAGCAGCCAATTGAGTTCTATTGCACCTCATCGCCGGGAATTGCTGTTTTTCCCCGACAACTCCGGCGAGCAATTAATCCTTAACTAAGTCAAATTAGCTCTCGAGCCTGTAATCAAACATGATCAGTGGACTGTTTAGAACACATCTAAGCAACCAGAATCACCAATTTCGCTAAAATATGAAAAACCCCAAGTTTACACCTTGCATGCACACTGGAACTCGCCGTTAAGCTTCTGTGGTGATTTTCCAGTTAAATTGACTTCACACCTAGCTCTGTTATGCCCCAGAGACCATCCTCAAGCAAGGATTCGAGTTCGTTTGCCCTAGAACAGAAATGCCCAATTTTGGTGTCTTCTTCCCTAGCTCCGGTCGCCGGATTTTGTTCCCGGCCGTTTCAACCCCAACCACCTTGTCTAGTAGATGTGCCTCAACCCCATGAGTATTTTTGCCTTCTAGCTCGACACCTGGATCGGCCCAGATGAAGAGGTATCACCATGCCAAAGTTTGGTCCAGAAATTGTTGAGAACAGCTCGGCCACCGTGTTCTTCGCCGGTTTTCATCACTTTCCGGCCATCTCCTACCCTAGGTCCTGTTGAGACATTTGTTCCTGTTACAAATGCCTAACCACCAAACAAAGTGGTGCATCATTTGGAGCCCTGAGTCAAAAGGATATGGCTAACCCTAGTTCCTGGCTGTGTCAAGCCTATGCCAGACTATGTCAGCCAGTGGCATTAGCCCTGTTCACCCACCTCTGGTCATGTAAAACAGAAATTACTTTGTCAAATAGCTGCCTCACTACCTTGTGCACCATATGCTTGAATCAAAACCTACTTTGGCCACTGGAAACTGTTCAAACCATGTCAATGCCATTCTAGAGCACTGTCAGCCTATGTCAGCCAGTGGCATTGAGCCTTTTCACCCACTTCCAGCCATGAACTTTGGAAATAACTTTGTCCCTTAGACTCCTGATGTTGTGATCTACACTTTTCTCTACTGTCACAACTTGAGTTGAGCCCTCTATCACCCATTGACCTTATGTTGATGCCTTGAACCGAATGCCAACCTAAAGACATTCGCTGTTTTTGGGCGAACCAGTCACCACCTTGATATCACCCTGATATTTTGGACCTTGTAAACCTTAACAACTAATCTTAACCCTAGTTACCGTAGTTAAACTCAAATCGCTTTCAAAACCTTGTATCACCAGAGTATTTTCTCCTTGCATCTTTGCATGTAGTAGATTAGTAAGAATAGGATTGATTGTAATGCCTGTTTGCTTGTTTGATCTTGTTCAGAGCAAGAGTCCGGGGTTGAAGATCTTGTCGCTGAACCGTCATCGACTGCTGATACTTACGACGCGGAAGGCAAGTCATACTTTGATCATATTGAAACCCATATTTTATGAATTGCTATGCTATTCCATGAGTAGATATCTCATTAATATTGCATGTGTTGAGATCAATGATATTATGGCAGTGGTAGATTGAATACTTGAGAAATGTGAACTTGATAAGATAGCAAGCCACGAACTAATAAAAGTATAAACATGTACATTTATATTCATGAAATAGAACCCCTAGCCGTGACCAGTATTTTGGTATGGAATGGTGGTAGCACTGGAGGTGCTTGGCTGCACTGAATGTGCAGGCACTGAAGGTGCATGGTTTGTGGTATGATCTGGTCACTGGCATGTAAGGACTAGAACCTTGTGTTATGCGTCTAGTGGCATGAAAAACGTACCAACCACTTACCTGGTATGGGACAGGCGCAACCTAGTAGCTTTCTTAGTATTATCAGTTCCCTGCATGGCTTGTCGATCCGGTTTCTCGCGTGGAAACTGGTGGGACGCAGTTCGTCCATGAGTGATGTGAGATCAGAAAAATTATGAGAGGATAAGGTGTAAAGAAGGAAGACGCCCTACGCCAGATTAAGTCGTGCGCGACTGTAATCAAAAGAGGTTATGTGTCCTGCGGGAACATAGACCCAGGCTAGGAAGTAAGGCAGTGGGGAGGACCCACAACGGTACTTGGGATAGTATTGTCCATTTACCGGGCAGGGATACTGTTAATACTAGACTGCAAAAACGTTGTGTGATCTCGGCCTTGTCACATGCGTATGAGTCGCATGGAGTTGGCCCGACTTGGAAGTCGAGTGAAAAAGTGGATTTAAAAAGAGGTACATCTCTGCAGAGTTTAAAAATGTATTCGAATACTTCGTGCTCCCGAGTTTTAGGAGTATGCCGCGGTGGATTAAATCCATGGGGTGTGACACAAGTATTGTTTTATAAACTAAAATTTGTTAGTTCAAGATTACCCAAGTGGTATGTGTTGTCACGATAAGGGGCGTTGCCGTGGGCTGTCATGTGTTGACGTGTCGCGGTAATACCATAATCTAGTAAACATGTGATAACTAAGAGGCATGTGGATTTATGCCCTAAAGTATACGAAATACTGTTATGAGTATGAGATTGAAAGGCTTGAATAAAAATAATGTGATATGAGGTTATATCGCCTTGGATATGGGATATAAGTATCACCATCAATATGATTTAATTACTGCCATGGGTATGATCAGAAGTTGAGTAAGAATTGAGAAAGAAATGTATTTTGGGAAAAACCCTTCACTCTTTCCCCAATAGCATAGGCTCATGTCATTTATACTGTAACTATATCTCTACCTCCCCTATGACTTGCTGAGTACGTAAGTACTCACCCTTGCAACAACTCATCCATAGATGGAGCGTTCTACGACCTTGGAGGATACCCTGAAGATGCTGCAGACCCAGGAGAAGATGAGCAGTTCCCTTCGGAGCCCTGATGTGGTGCTGTCTGCTGTCAACCTCAGTTTCCTGTGGATTGCTTTTGGGCCTAGCTTCCGCCGACTAGATGTGTTATTTTGTTAGACCCTTGTGCCTTGTAAGGCACTGTACCTCGTTTTGTACTAAGGCCTGATGGCCATACATTTATGACTACTGTATTATTTTGCTGCTTCAATGTATCCCTGTGATTGACTCATCCTGGGAAGTCAAGTGGTTTAAGGGACCAGCTGCATCGAGCTGGGCTCCTCACAGGTAATGTCACTGTCGTGGCAGACGTGACACGGCGCCTCCGTGCCTCTGGCCGGTTGATGAGGAGGGGGGGAGCCCCTCAGTCTTCGAGGTCCCCCCGGAGCAGGAGGCTCCGAGGGTCCTCCGGCCTGGGGCGGGGAAGGGCCCGATGATCCCCCCTCGGGCGGAGAACCCCGCCCAATCTTCGTCTTCGTCTTCGGAGGAAACTTCATCGACGAAGACGCCGGCGACGCCGGCCGTGCTCCCGGATTCCGAGGTCCGGGGGCCCTCTCCCGGCCGCGACAGGAGGGCCGGGCAAGATACCTCCCTTCTTCCCGCGGGGGAGGTGGCCCGCTACGCGGAGGGCCTGCACAACCGGAAGGTGCAGGCCTTCGTAGCAGGAGGAACGCTCCACGAGCGTTTTGAGGGGCTCGAGTCCCTCGGAGCCCAGGTAACCCGAGCTCTTAATACTTCGTCTTTTTTCCTGCACTTAAGATTTTTCTAACTCTTTATGTATTTTGTAGGTAGCGACTGTTACCTGGGGCCTTGAGCAGCGGGTCACCCGGCTGCTCAAGGAGCAGAGAGCCGGGCCGCGGCTTGCGTGGAGCAGCGGGAGGCGGCCCTCCGGGAGCGGGACGAAGCTCTTGATGAGCTGTCCCGGGCCCGGGCCCAGGTGCACCTTTTGGAGGGCGCCTACTGCCGCCTCCGAGAGGAGGCCAAGGTGAGGGAGAAGGCGCTCCGGGAGCTCGAGAGCTCCAGCGTCCGGGCGCTGTCGGACGCGGGCCGCTCCGTCCGCTCGGCCTTGCAAAGCCTTGGCGTTAGCCTGGGCTCCGGGAGCGGCCCGGAGGTGCCCCCGGCGACCCTCGCGGAGGCTGTGCGTTTTCTTAACGCACAAGTCTCCGCCATCCCGGAGGCTGCGGACGTCCGGGCGCGGGGCCGGGCGATCCCCGTCATCGCGGCCGCCGCGGGGCTCGTTGACTACCGGGGGGTCGGCGCCCGGGCGATTGGGGGGCGCATCCCCCGGAGCTTCCCGGAGGCCTTCGAGCCAACGCGCCGGGAGGTGGAGTTCCTGGCAGAGGGATTCTACGACCGGATCATCCGGACGAGGTTCCCGACACCGGCGCCTCCGGCCGCGGATGCCCCTGCCCCGGACTCGGAGGAAGCTCCCCGGGGGGAGGACCCCAATGCTAAAGTATGAGCCTCCCCCTGGGTCTTTAGCTAGGACCCCTTTTTATTTTTGTTAGACATTTTGATTCCGGTAGCTTCTTAGGAGAAGCCCCGGGCACTTGTACAAAAACATTTTGCAATGAAATATATCTGAAATTTTTCTAAGTCTGCAATGAAATGTTACCAGGGTACCCGGGGGGTTATTCCCGGGCAACGGTCCGGGAGAGGCTCTCCGGGGGACGCCCAAGCGGCTTTGATTTTGCTGAGCCTTGTCTCCGGGGAGCGCGACGGGGGTACTGCCCGGGAGCCTGTCCGGTTGAGGTGGCGCCCGGAGTGGCACTTGAATAATTTTGACAACCGTGCTGAATTAACTCCCCCGCGCCCGGAGGCCCGGATGATACCTCCTCTCCGGATACTTCCGCCGGCTGGGTACGAGTTTTGGCCCGAAGACGTACTTCGGCACTCTCAGCGTCGCGTCCGGGCGCTGTACCGGGACTTGGCCCGGGAGCTGAGGGAGCGCCTCCGGGAGCTTTAGGCGTAGGGGCCTTAGGCTCGTAGAAAATCCCCCGGGTTAGGACCCGGGTTGTATCATTTCCGAAACCTACCGGAGGGGGAAGATGTCCTCCGGATCTCCCAATAAAAAAAGCTGCCTTTCTTTTGTTGCTTGCTTTGTCTTTTCTTCTTGGCTGGTCTGTGGGGCTCATCTTCAGAAGAATGAGCTATGTTTGTTCGTGGGTGACCCGGGGGCCCCCTGTCCCCCCCCGCCCACAGCGGGCCGGAGGAGACCTCCGCGCGCTGTGGGGGTAACAGGGTCCCTGGGGGGAACATAACCTGTAGGAGAAATATTTTTCAAGTTAGAAAATTGTAAAAACAGGATTTCCGAGGGAGGGACCTTCCGGGGTGCCCGGGGGCACCGGGAGAGGTTCATCCGGCCGCCGGGAGAACGCGGAACCGGGAACAAGGCGCGGAAGGGGCTCGTGAAAAGCCGATAAGACCTCCGGAGGGGAGCTTCCCGGGAGGCTTCGTCCGGTCTCCGTGAGAACGGGAAACCGGGAATAATGTCCGGGGGAAAATATATCCGAGAAATCCATATCTTCGTAAGGCAATCGTCCGGTCGCCGTGAGAACGGGGAGCCAAGAATAAGGTCTCTGAAAGATAATCGTCCGGTCGCCGTGAGAACGGGGGGCCGGGAATAAGGTCGACTCCCGGAGGAGGAAGATAGATCCAATCAAGCCGCAAGGGGCTGATCTTCCGGTCGCCGTGAGAACGGGGAGCCGGGAATAACGTCGACTCCCGGAGGAGGAAGATAGATCCAATCAAGCCGCAAGGGGCTGATTTTCCGGTCGCCGTGAGAACGGGGAGCCGGGAATAACGTTGACTCCCGGAGGAGGAAGAAAACCCAGAAAGCCATTAGACGTCCCGCTGAGGAGAGCGTCTACTCCCGGAGGAGGATGTGCCCGAAGACGGGTCTTGAGTGTTTGGGTAGGGGACTAGTCTCCCAAAGTGACTCGTTACCGCGGCCGCTGGGGACTGGGTTGCCGCTTACACCTTCAGTCCACGAGGGCTGTTCGTAAGCCGCCCTACAGGAGGGACTTGCTGGGTCAGGGCCCACTTCCTCACGGGGAGGGCATCCTCGCGGGGAGGGCTTCCTCTCGGGGAGGGCATCTTCACAGGGAAGGCATCCTCGCGGGGAGGGCATCGCCGCTAGGGGCGGTAAACAAGAACCTGCAGTGAGACAGTTGAAGAACAAAGGCTATGCATTGATTAACAAAATATACAAAGCCCCCCCTGCGAAACCGCGAAGGGGGGGAAAGGGAAGCTACAGTGTCCCTCCTCCCCCTCCGGCGTGATCGCTCCGGGGGAGGGGACAGGCCCGTAAGGCTAGACGTAGAACTTGCGAAGTAAACGCAAGTTCCAGGTGTGCTTCAGCTCCTGCTCTTAAAGGTTGGAGAGCTTGTAGGCCCCCGAGCCTAGGACAGCGGAGATCCTGTAGGGGCCCTCCCACTTGGGGGAGAGCTTACCCTGGGCTTGGGGGTCTGTGACGCGCTTGAGGACAAGGTCCCCAAGGCGGAAAGCTCTCTCGCGCACGCGCTGGTTGTATGCGCGCGACATCTCGCGCTCGTAGATGGCGTGGCGGAGGAGCGCTCGGTCGCGTTCCTCCTCCACGAGGTCGATTTCCAGCCGCCGGTTGTCTTCGTTGGCCCGGTAGGCTGCGGTCGTGGCTCCGTTCAGGAGCTCGACCCGCAGCGACCGGAAGCCGATCTCCGGGGGGAGGACTGCCTCCGCCCCGTAGACCAGAGAGAAGGGAGCACGCCTTGTGGCCCGGGACGGGGTCGTGCGCATCGAGCAGAGGATGCTAGGGAGCTCCTCTGCCCACGCGCCCCGCTTGGAAGCGGTTTGCTCGAGTCTCCGGCGTAACCCTTGTAGGATTACGCCATTGACCCTCTCGACGGCCCCGTTGCTTTGAGGATGGGCCACTGAGGCGAAGTGGATGACGATCCCCAGGCCTTTGCAGAATTCCCGGAAATAAGCCGAGTCGAATTGGGTCCCGTTGTCCACGGTGATTTCCCGGGGGACACCAAAATGGCAAACGACGTTTTTCCAGAAAAACCGCTGAATGGCTCGGGAGGTGATGCTAGCCAAGGGCTCCGCCTCAACCCACTTTGTAAAGTAGTCAACCGCGACTACCGCATACTTGTATCCTCCGGGCGCTGGGGGGAAGGGCCCTAAGAGGTCCATCCCCCAGCGCACGAAGGGCCAAGTGATGGGGATAGTCCGCAGCGCTACAGGGGGGACATTCGAGCCCTTGGCCATCTTCTGGCATGCTTCGCACGCGGAGACAAGGTCTCGCGCGTCGCGCATGACTGTAGGCCAGTAGAAGCCCTGCCGAAGGGCCTTGGCGGCGATGGCACGCGGGGCTAGGTGAGAACCACAGCTCCCCGCGTGAATGTCTTCCAGGAGTTGAAGTCCCTCCGACCGGGGGAAGCAGCGCAGGAGGGCTGAAGCCCCCCGCTTGTAGAGCCTTCCCTCCAGCAGGAGATATGCCCGGGCTTTGGCCCGGAGGCGCTTAGCCTCGGTCTCGTTGGGAGGGTCCCCCTCCCCCTTGATGAAGGAGATGAGGGGATCCATCCATGATGACGGCCGGACGATCTCGGCGACCTCCGGGACCGGAGGCTCGGGGCCTGCGTCCGGGGAGGCCACCGAGGGCTTCGTGATTGTTTCCAAGAAGGCCCCCTTGGGGAGCGTTTCCCGGGCGCTTGCCGCCCGGGCCAAGGCATCAGCCCGGTCATTCTCCCTTCGCGGGATATGCCGGGCCTCAAGGCCGTCGAAGTGTTTCTCCATCTTCCGTACTTCCTGCAAATAAAGACTTAAATTTGCATCATGGCACAGGTAAGACTTGTCCATTTGGCAGACAACGAGCTGAGAGTCTCCCTTCACTAGTAGGTGCCGGATCCCCAGGGAGCGCGCGAGGCGCATCCCGAGGAGCAGAGCCTCGTATTCAGCGACGTTGTTGGTTGCGGGGAACTCGAGCCGCGCGGCGTACTCGAGCTCCTTCCCCTCGGGGCTCCGGAGGACTACCCCCGCGCCAGCCCCAGTGAGACACAGCGACCCATCAAACAGCAGGGTCCAATGGTCACTGCGTCGGGGCGGCACAGGGAGATCTTCGTCCCCGGACCCAGAGGCGGGAGTCCATTCTGCGACAAGTCGGCGAGGACCTGCGACTTGATTGCGGAGCGGCCGGTAAGGGACAGGGAGAAGGGGGCAAGCTCGGCCCCCCACTTCCCAATCCGGCCGGTGGCTTCTTTATTCCGCAGTACCTCCCCCAGGGGGAGGGACGACGGGACGGTGATGGGGTGCCCCAGGAAGTAGTGCCGGAGCTTCCGGGACGCCATGAGGAGAGCGTAGCAAATCTTCTCCATCTCCGTGTACCGAGTCTTGGCCCCTTGGAGGGCTTCACTGACGTAGTACTCGGGACGTTGCTGCCCCCCTTCCTCCTTCACCAAAACCGCGCTGACGGCGACGGGGGTCGCGGCGAGGTAGAGGAGCAAGGGCTCTTCCGGAGACGGACTCACGAGCATTGGAGGGCTCGAGAGGTACTTCTTGAGGTCATTGAAGGCTTCCTGGGCCTCGGGGGTCCAGCGGAACCCCTCGAGCCCTCGGAGGATCTTGAAGAACTGGAGGCCCCGCTCCCCCGAACGGGAGACGAAGCGACTGAGAGCGGCCAGGCGGCCGGAGAGCCGCTGGACATCTTTGACGGAGCGCGGTGGGGGCATGTCTAGGAAGGCCCGGATCTTCTCGGGGTTTGCCTCAATGCCCCGCTGGGACACGAGGAAACCCAGGAGCTTCCCCCCGCGCACCCTGAAGGCGCACTTCTCCGGGTTGAGCTTGAGCCCGAACGCGCGGAGGTTGCGGAAGGTCTCTGCGAGGTCGTCGATGTGGGAGGCTGCACGGGGGCTCTTGACGACCGCGTCGTCTACGTAGACTTCGACGTTGCGGCCGACTTGATCTTTGAAGACCAGCGTCATCAGGTGCTGGAAGGTGGCTCCCGCATTCTTGAGCCCGAAGGGCATATGGCGGTAGCAGAAGGTTCCGAGGGGAGTTATAAAACTTGTCTTTTCCTCGTCCCCCTCCGCCATCCGGACTTGATGGTATCCCGAGTAGGCGTCTAGGAAGCTCATCAGCTCGCACCCCGCGGTGGAGTCAACGAGCTGGTCGATCCGCGGGAGCGGGAAGTTGTCTTTGGGGCAGGCGCGGTTAAGGTCGGTGAAGTCCACGCACATGCGCCACTTGCCACTTGATTTCTTGACGAGGACGGGGTTTGCGAGCCACTCAGGGTGCAAGACCTCCCGGATGAATCCCGCCTCTTGGAGTCGAGCTATCTCCGTCTTGATGGCTTCTTGACGTTCGAAGGAGAGCTTTCTCAACTTCTGCTTGATAGGGGGGTGACCGGGGGTTACCGCGAGCTTGTGTTCAATAACCTCCCGGGCGACGCCCCGCATGTCCGAAGGCTTCCACGCAAAAACATCGGAGTTTTCGCGCAGAAAGGCTGCGAGTTGCACTGCATGGTCTTGGGGGAGCTCTGCCCCGATTTGGACAGTTTTGTCCTTGCTGCCCAGGGACAGCGGGACCTTCCGGAGGCCCCCTTCCGGACGCGGCTTGAGGAGGGGCCTCCCAGGGGACGGCGCAGCGACGTCTACATCCGGGGGGGGAGCCTCCCCCCCGGGCGCCTTGATCAGGTTGACTCTTCCTATTGTGGCAGCAGCTCGCTCGTATAGAGCACGGGCCATGTCTTGGTCCCCCCGGACGTTGATCACGCCATGCGGCCCGGGGATCTTCATGCACAGGTAGTTTTGGTGGGTGGCAGCCCCCAGCCGATTGATCGTAGTCCTCCCCATAATCACATTGTAGGAGGAGGGGAGGTCCACTACGTCGAAGCGGACTAGCTCGGTCCGGTAGTTCTCCGGGGTGCCGAAGGTGATCTGGAGATCTACCTTGCCCACGGGGTGGATCGCCTTCCCCGGGACAAACCCTTGCAGAGGCCCTACTGCTGGTTGCAGGAGCTTCTCATCCACCTGCATTTCCTTGAAGGTTTTGAGGAACAGGACGTCGGCGGAGCTTCCGCCGTCCACGAGGATGCGGGCCAAGTGGCAGTTGTAGATTGTCGCGGAGACAATGAGCGCGTCGTCGTGGGGGAAACGAACCCCTCGCGCGTCTTCCGCCGTAAAGGTGAGGGGGACGTCCGACCACTTGGGCGGCACGGACGCGTGTAGCACCCCCACTACCTTAACTTCTCGCGCGTACTCCTTGCGCTGGCGCTTGGAGTCCCGCCCGGAGGCGGACCCCCCTACGATGACGTTGATGCGGCGCTGAGAAGTTTGAAAGGGGAGAGCGTCTGAAGGCTCCCCCTCCTGCACCTGCTGCCCCCCCGCGGGAGCGGGAAGGGCCGGAACAGCTGGCCGAGGGGGCAAGGAGGCCGGAGTCCCCCCCCCTGCCCGCGCTGGTCGAGGAACGCTGCGAAGTGCTGCAGCAGCTGGTGGCAATCTCGGGTGGCGTGGGTACTGGACCCGTGGAAGCTGCACCACAGTCCTTCCCAGCTTCTCCCCGCGGGGCCTTCGCGGCCGCGCGAAGACTGTCCTCCCCCATGGCCTCTTGGCTTGGGAAAGGGGCGGTTGCCCCTCGGGGGGTCGCGCGAGCCGCCTCCGCCCTCGAGGACAAAAGTGTCCCGAGGCCGTGGTTCGCTACGGCCCCCCTGCCTGGGGCGCCTGGGGGGATCCCGGGCCCCCCGCTCGGCGGGGGCAGGAGCCCCCTGGGTCTTCTTCCAGATGTCGTCTTCCTCCGCGTGAGCGTACTTTTCGAGTACGTTGAAGAGCTCGTCGGCGGAGGAGGGGCAGCTTCGAGAGAGTCTTCGGTGGAGTTCCCCCGGGAGGATCCCGCTTTTGCAGGCTTCGATCACTGTGGAGTCCGGGACGTGGGCCACTTTGCTTTTTACTTGGGCAAAGCGCTTGAAGAAGCTTCTGATGGTCTCCCCGGTTCTCTGGCGCACTGTGTATAGCTGTGAAGCATCCAGGGGACGTACGTAATTTCCCTGAAAGTTGGCGCAGAACTCCCGCTTTAGCTGCGAGAAAGACTTGATGGAGCCCGCCTTCAGATTGTAAAACCAGGAGCGGGCAATGCCGGTGAGGTAGAGGGGGAAGACGTTGCATTGGACGCTCTCGTCCCCCCCCCCCCCCGCCGCGGAGATGGCTGTGGAGTAGATCTGCACGAACTCGTAAGGGTCCGCCTCGCCATTATAATGTTCGATGTGCGGGGGACGGTAGGGCCGCGGCCATCGGATGCTGCGGAGTCTTCGACACAGAGGCTGGTTCGCCCCCTGCACTTCCCGGGGGGAGCCCCAGTCACTGTCTTCTTTAACGGGGGATGCCCCCTCGTTATCCGAGTCAGGTAGTGGCCCAAGAGGGCCGCCAGAGTGCTGGTGACGACGCTTCTCTTCCTGGCCGGGGGCCGCGCCAACACATTGAGGAGCTCGTCCATAGAGCGCTGGGCGCGGAGCTGGCCCTCCACGAGAGCCTCCAGCAGGGCATCCCGGGGAGCCGGGGGAGCCGTCGGGGGGAAACTCGTCCCGGCCGAGGTCCCCGCGACCGCCGGGAGCGACCCGGAGGTGGAGGCACCTAGATTGAGAGGAAAGGTGGGAGGCGGTACCTGGGAATGGTCGCCTCCGGACGGAAGCGCCGGAACAGCAGTGTCCCGGACGAGCGGCGCCAGGTCACCGGGACCGGCATCACCGGGAAGGGCGCGGGCCCTTGTTCTCGGAGGAGCCATGGCGATTCGTCACGGGTCCCCACGGACGGCGCCAACTGTCGTGGTATTAAGAATACCCCGGCAGGTTTTGAAGACGATCCTAGCGGAGATTACGCAGCGCGGGTTGACCGGGTGACCGGTCCTCCCCCGCCGGACAAACACAAGAATTGACACGTGGATTTATACAGGTTCGGGTCCCGGTGGGGGCCCTAGTCCTGTCGACGCACTCCCGACCGGAGCCGGCTGGGGAGGCTCTCTCCGGGGGAGAGGCTTCCGGAGCACGTCTGTGAGTTTAGCTATTCCAAATAATAATGAGTTGATCCTTTACAACAGAGGGGTACAAGGGCTATTTATAGCCCCAAAAAGAAGCAAAAAGCCTAAACTACCCCGGAAGCCACCGTCGGATTGAAGGGTAGGACCGTCCTTCTCCCGGTCAAACGTCTTGGATGCTTGACAGGTGGCCGCTGATTCCCGAGGCGTCCCTCGCGTGACCTGCACGTGATAAACAAACATGGATTTTACCTTTTAGGAGGGCGATGACGTCCGGGACCCTTTCCGGAGAACAGGGTCCCGGGAGCCTAAAAGGCGGCGCCCGGGGCAGGCACCGGGGGCCACTGTCCCCGGGCGAATGGCGGCGCCCGGGACTCGCCCGGGGGGCAAGGTCCCGGGAGCCAAAAGGCGATGCCCGGGACCCGCCCGGGGGGCACGGTCCCGGGGGCCTAATGGCGGCGCCCGGGGCCGGCACTGGCGGCCACTGTCCCCGGGCAAATGGCGGCGCCCGGGACCTGCCCGGGGGGCACGGTCCCGGGAACCAAATGGCGGCGCCCAGGACATGCCCCGGAGGCATCGTCCCGGGAGCCAAAAGGCGGCGCCCGGGGCAGGCACCGGAGGCCACTGTCCCCGGGCGAATGGCGGCGCCCGGGACCCGCCCGGGGGGCAAGGTCCCGGGAGCCAAAAGGCGGCGCTCGGGACCCGCCCGGGGGGCACGGTCCCGGGGGCCTAATGGCGGCGCCCGGGGCCGGCACCGGAGGCCACTGTCCCCGGGCAAATGGCGGCGCCCGGGACCTGCCCGGGGGGCACGGTCCCGGGAACCAAATGGCGGCGCCCGGGACATGCCCCGGAGGCATCGTCCCGGGAGCCAAAAGGCGGCGCCCGGGGCAGGCACCGGAGGCCACTGTCCCCGGGCGAATGGCGGCGCCCGGGACCCGCCCGGGGGGCAAGGTCCCGGGGGCCAAATGGCGACGCCCGGGACATGCCCCGGAGGCACGGTCCCGGGAGCCTATGGCGGCGCCCGGGGCAGGCACCGGAGGCCACTGTCCCCGGGCAAATGGCGGCGCCCGAGACATGCCCCGGAGGCATCGTCCCGGGAGCCAAAAGGCGGCGCCCGGGGCAGACACCGGAGGCCACTGTCCCCGGGCGAATGGCGGCGCCCGGGACCCGCCCGGGGGGCAAGGTCCCGGGGGCCAAATGGTGGCGGCCGGGACATGCCCCGGAGGCACGGTGCCGGGAGCCTATGGCGGCGCCCAGGGCAGGCACCGGAGGCCACTGTCCCCGGGCCAATGGCGGCGCCCGGGACATGCCCCGGAGGCACGATCCCGGGGGCCTAAAAGGGGGGCCACTGTCCCCACGCAATCATGAACTTACCTGGAGTTGGCCGCATGGAGATTTCCCGCAACAATGGTTGTGTATGTGAAAATTATCGGTCAAAGTCCCCATTTGTATGTAACATTTATTTGAGCATGCTCCACATTGTATGTTAAATTTATTTGAGCATGCTCCATATTGTAACCAATTTTTGAATCTACATTGTAACCAATTTACGGAGCATGTGGACTCCATTTGAAATATCTGAGTGTTCATTTAAAACAAGTTTTCGAGCATTCAGAGTTGCAGAGCTACAGAGTTTCTGGTTGTAAAACTCTACATATTGTGTAGAAGACGTTCAGAGTTAAGGTTCTGAAGTTACATGCATTCGTGCAGTCACAGTCGGTTCTGAAGTCAAAACTGTCTGTGGTAATCTCTGTAGAGATTATCACTAGAGAGATTATCACAGACGGTTATGAATCTAGAACCGACTGTGATATTCCCAAAAATGTCTGACGCTTCGAGCTCTTCACGTGCATTCGTGCAGTCATAGTCGGTTCTCAAGTCAAAACCGTCTGTGATAATATTATCACAGATGGTTATAAATATAGGACCGACTGTGATAATCTCTCTACGTGGTACATAGTTCAAGGCGGGCTTTGTTCCGCTCATTTCCAGACTTCGCGACTGTTTGCCATAGCTCTCTCCACCCTCGCACCGTCCGTCGTGATCACCTCCATCGCTTCCCCACAGTCCAGCCGATCACCTCCATCTCCTCCCCACCATCCGTCGCGATCACCTCCATCGCCTTTCCACCATCAGGCGCGATCACCTCCATCGCCCTCCCACCTTCCGGTGCGATCACCTCCGTCGCCTCCCCACCGTTTCTATCATTCTTGGTTAATTATAAGTATATGGGTTTTGTTATAGAATTATTAGTTCAGATTTACTTAAACTGTTCTCTCTTTCACTTATGTTAGGAACTGATATGTCTGGTGACGAAATGCACCACTCGAGGAGTCAGAGTGACCTCGCTGGTGATGAGACGCCTAGGCCGGAGGTCACCACGTCCACCGTGACCCAGTTGCAGAAGACAAAGGGGTGAGAACGGACGACATGCGCGTGTCTCGACAAGCGAGAAAAGCAACACGTATAGTTCGACGACAATGGTGTGCCGGAAGCTCTGGACAAACTTGTTGGTCAGTACAGCTCACTATGCGGCAAAGTGGCAAGGGAGCGGGTGCCCATCACCACCTCTGACTGGGGTCAAGTGCCCCCAGAGTGCAAGGATGCGCTGTGGGAAGAAGTGCAGGCGGCGTTTCACATTCCCGAGGATCGCCAGTTCACCGTCCGCCGGACGACACTGATGTCAATAAACAAGGCATGGAGGAACTTCAAGAGCCACCTTGTCAGGCACTATGTGAAGGAGTCGAAGACCTCCTTCAATGACTACCCTTTCGTGACTCCTGAGGCATGGCAGCAGTTCATGGAGATGAAGGGCAAGCCTGAGTTCCAAGAGCTTAGTGCGAAGGGCCAGGCTAACCAGGCCAAGAATACCCACCCACACAAACTAGGCACCGGTGGGTATGTGGGGAAGAAGGGGTTGTGGAGGAAGCAGGACGAGGAGGCTTCCCAGTCTTCGGCCGACTCTCCTTATGCGGGCATAACAGACGTACGCGCCCGCAATTGGTACCGAGCAAGATCGACGATGACCTCCTCCGGAAGCGTCTCTGTGAATAACCCTGCGGACAGGGAAGTGATCGACCGGCTGGTAAGATTGTACGATCACGTACTATCCTCGTAACACGCATGCAATGGGTTGTATTGCTAAGTTCTCCTGTTGCAGGTGACACTGAGTGCGTAGGCGGCATCCGAAGAGTTCAACCCGAGGAGGGACAGGGATATCCTCACGGCGGTGCTAGGAAACAAGGAGCATCCAGGCCGCATGCGCGGCCTCGGTACTACTGTGCCTTGGAGGGATGGTTTCCCTGATGATGAGGAGGCAGATAAGAGGAGAAAGAGATCGCACAAAGCCCGCGATGAATGGCTCAAGGAGGAGATGCAATCGGAGTTCGCTGCTCGGGACAAAGCACTCCTGCAGTAGTTGTCAAAGATGCGGGCCATGTATGACGAGCTAAAATAGGCGACCCAAGGCACCCCCCTTGTAGCAGCGGAATTACCGACCCCCATTCTTGGCCACCGTAGTAGCTGCGCGTCCGCGCCGGGGTCTTCACAGACAGAGCCCTCTCCAAAGTATCCGGTGGACTTTCTGCAGGTAATGACGGTTTTTCTATGTTAATTCATTCGAAAAGTGAAAAGCGGTGAAATTCAATATGTTAATGCGCACTGTTTGTAGGAACCCGCCTCCTGCAAGCTTATGGTGCTGGCCGGTCTCTTCCCGATCAAGACTGGCCGTGGGATGGCGCAACCATGCACGGCGGGGGCCACAATCCACGGTGTCCCTCTATCTGAGGGTTTTGCACGGGTCCAGGTGGACAGTGTCTCCGACCATTGCAAGGGTTTTCCGTTGGAGAAGCCGCCGAATGACGAGATTACCACTCTCGGGGATGCAGTGCACACGTTCGTGCAATGGCCCAAGAAAGACATCGTCCTGGATGAGGTAATTCCCCCACCAGTTTCATAATTCGTACTGTAATAATAGCCCTCAGAGTTAGTGTCTATTACTATACGTAGGTTCTTACATCACAGACGGACACCGACACTCGGCCTACTAGCCAGCCGACCCCTCCGAGAAGCCAACCAACGGGTCCAATGACGAAGCTGACTCCGACTAAGAGGCAACCATTCAAGAAGCTGGCTAGTAGGGGAAAAGCAAATAAGAGCTCGGCGAAGGAGAGTGAGACGAGTGCGCCAGCTCTCATGCCGTTCGCTCTGGGGATGCCCATGACCTCCGATGCCGCAATTTCTAGCATGGGGTTAGCATGCTAGAGCCTGCATGGATGGTACATGAAGAGGACAAACAAGACCAGGACGCAGCGTCCGACGCACATCATGGTCAAGTACACCGTGGCAGAATTCCATATCAACGTCGGGACCTACCCGGTGACTTTCGAAGACCTGCACAATTTACTCAACAAAGATGCGCTCGACTTGTCAATCCTACGATCTTGGGTACTGTAAGTATCCTACTATCCTACGCCTGTTCGTGCATATACGGATATATGTCATTTATTAATTGGTTACTTTCATGCAGCTGCATGACCTGATATGCCAAAGCTAAGGGCGAACCTGTCGGTTTCTTGGACCCCCAGATGGTCACCGAGGTGATGTTTAGGACCGACGTGGACTTCATTGTCGACTACATCAAAAGAGGGTTTCTTGCTCAGGTCGACAAGAGTACATACTTGTACCCTACAACCAGAGTTGAGTGCTTTCATCAGTACTTCACCCGTAGATTAGTGTCTCCATATGCACACCCCAAAACTTAGATTAAATTATTAATTCTTTATGTGTAACATGTAGCTACCACTGGATCCTGCTAGTACTTATTTCGAAAAAGAACAAGGTGTTCTACCTTGATTCATTGTAGAGGAAAGGGTACGAGTATTGCGGCGCATGAGATATATTCGAAAGGTTATGATATTCATGTGGACCTGTCTTGCATCTAGATTTACTGTCCTCAAATTGTCAATTTCGACTATCCTCAAACTGTCAATTTTGACTATCTGTAGGGCTTTCACGAACTACTTTGCTGAGGGAGGGCGGCAACACGAGCGGCGAGCCGATAAGTTTCAGTGGTTACAATTTTTGGTACAAATTTCAACTGGCATCTGTTTTACTTTATAACGTGTCCCCAGCTAACTCTTGGTCTATAAATTGGCAGTGCCATCAGCAGCCGGACGACAATACATGTGGGTTCTACGTGATGCGCCACATGTATGACCTGATCATCACCCCTCACCGGCTAGATTTCCCCGAGGTATACAACTGCTCCCCTTTGTATCGATTTGGCAGAATTTACAACTGCATTGAGCTAATTTTTTTTTACCAACTCTTGCTGTAGGGGGTCGACTTTCCTTCGGAAAGCTTTGACCCTCGGCAGATTGGTATGGTCCGAGGGATGCTCGCTGAGTTTTTCCTTGCAGAGGTCATATCAACCAAGGGGAAGTTTAGGGACCCACAAGGTTCATATTAGTGCAGATAGTATAGTACATCTAACATACTGACTTTAATTGTCGATTACATTTATTTGTTCAATCTCAATTGTACATATTTCTGAGTCATGTGCTGTATATATGAAATGCTATTGTACATGTTTCTAAGTTGTGTGCATGTATGAGATGAACTGTATATATTTGAGTACTGTGCATGTATGAAATGAACTGTATATATGAAATACTATTTGTACAGAGGACATGGCTAGCATGATTCCTGAGGCTAGCCACAAAAAAATAAATTTATTAAAAAAATATTAACATGCACAGAAGGTTTTGATCTTATAAACCGTCTGTGATAGATCGAACTATGTACGTATCACAGAGTATCACAGACCGTTCTGAGCTAATAACAGTCTCCGATAATGAAACTATTCCAGATAGTTTTGACCTAAAAACCGTTTGTGATACTATCACATAACGATTATGAGATTATAACCATCGCTGATAATGACACTATCCCAGATGGTTTTGACCTCCATACTATCACAGACAATTCTGAGATTATAACCGTCGCCGATAATGACACTATCTAGGACCTCAAAACCGTCTGTGATTACTCATACTATTGCTGACAGTTCTAAGATTATAACCGTCGCCGATAATGACACTATCCCAGATGGTTTTGACCTCAAAACCATCTGCGATACTCACACTATTACTGACAGTTCTGAGATTATAACCGTCTGTGTAGTAAGAGTAATCACAGACGGTTTTAATCTTACAACATCTGTGATACTCACACTATCATTGATGGTTCTGAGATTATAACCGTCTGTGGTAATATGAGTATCCAGACGGCTTTGATCTTATGACCGTCTGTGGTAATATGAGTGTCACAGAAGGCTTTGATCTAATAACCGTCTGTGGTAATATGAGTATCACAGATGGCTTTGATCTTATAACAATCTGTTTAGTAAGAGTATCACAGACGGTTTTGATCTTATAACAGTCTGTGAAGGGAAAAATTACAGACGGTTCAAAACTGTCAGTGATAGTACTCGATTATCACTGACTCGAATATCACTGACGGGTTAGAACCGTCTGTGATGACTGTTTTGACCCGACTGTGATAATGAATTCTGTAGTAGTGAAGTCTCTAGTAAATCTCTGATATCAAATGGCATGCTTAGATTCCCTGATAACAGAGCTGTCAGAGATATTGGAGATGGTATTTCTTACCCCCAAAAATTGTTTGACAAACTGCCGAAGAGTTTCTGTGGAAGTCTGGCGTAAGCGATGAAGATCATCCTCTTTGCCAGACTTCTGGTAACAATTTTGGAAATTGTTGAGGATCGCATCACACAACTTTCCCAATTATAGATTGATCCTTCAGGCTGATTGAACAGCCATGTTCTTGCTGGGCCTTCCAAGACAATCGGTAAATAGTTGGCCATAACCCAATCATCACCACCAGCCGCTTGGATGGCAGTAATATAATTTGGAGAAATTCAAAAGGATTCTTGGTTCCATCGAATCGCTCGATTGTTCCAGGTTTAAACTTATCTAGCCATACTGCTGCACATAGTCCTGGCAAGAAAGCTTTACAACCTACGTATAAAGGACGTGGTGGTTGATCGTCACGACCTCCATCAAGGTCGCGGAAAGAATCAACTGGTGCCCCCAAGGTGATCGAACCGGTCCGCGATTATGGTCGCGAGAAGAATCTACTCGCGGCACCAATCGCGAATACACTAGTTCACGATGAAGGTCACTGGGATTACCTGTTCACATGGTTTTATGAAACCGAGCTAACACTGTGTGTCCATGTTGTCCATGGCTCGAATGATAACTATCATGTTCTCATGAACGAGTTACCGATCGTGAGGATGATGTTGGAGTCGCAATAGTTGCTACCTCGTCGAGGTTATCCGCCAAATCCTCGCGAACAGCACTCTTTCATCATTCGCCAAATCAGATGGAGGATCGTGAAGAGTATCTGCAATCACGCGAATACGTTCCTGTGTACTGCTTCTGGGTGCCATGGGAGTTACTATCACCTCATCCACTAAGAACAGCACGGGGCTGATAGCGGAGTCTGATCCCGCCTGCGACCATGGTGATTTCGTGGACGAGAAGTTCCAGGGGTTGAGTCGTGAGCTGCAGTATCATGGCGAGATTGCGCAAGTTGCAGAGCTTTCTCCGTGACTTTACGAACCTCGGCCTCTCACCGCTCCCGAGCCACATCTTCCCATTTGCGCTCCTCCTCTTCTCTGGCAGCACGTTGCTCAGGGGTTTCCTCAGAAAGTACAGCAATTTCCTGGGGAGCTGAGTTCGCAGACGGGGAGAGCATCTCCTCATCTTGATCAGACTCAAAATCAAAGATGGAATTCAAGTTATCTGGAGCAAATCCTTCCAGACTAAATTAAGCTCCTCATCTCCCGTGTCATCTAGGACGATGGGTTCTGGCACATATTCACCTCTCGACGTGGTAGGACTCACCAGAAGTGAATGAATTGCCTGTTCAGGCTCCTAGCCATGGACCAGGCCTTGAGAATACTCCTCAGCAGAAGGTTCTGAGGGAACTTCATTTTCTTCCATGTAGAGAGTTTCATCCTCCATGTTAAGATCAGCATAATCTACAAGGAAAAAATCATTTTTGGAATCATAAACTCCCGACATTTGATGAGGATTATTAGCTACTCTTTTAGGCCTCAAAGGTCACACCAACTCTGTGTGGTCATGTGTGACCATGGTCGCAGACCCATCCATGGCCGCCAAAGGCCGGAAAGAAGGATATAGGGTAATCCAAGGGCGTTCTAAATATAACTGAAAAACCATATCTAATTCACGCAAAATTTAAGACATTTGTTATTACGGAGCTTATGTTTTATGCTGTATCTAAGAGTGACAAGGTCGCGGAGACAATTCCTGCAGTCCTCTCTCTCACAGATACAAGAACTAATCTCATTACCGTGGTCGCAGTACTACGCGGGCATTCCTAAAAATATTACTTCACTTTGGTCCTTATGATTGACCTCGAGGCAATCATGAGTCCCTGACAAGGTAACCGTCGATGGAGGTCGAGACAGTAAGGCAGTTTCACTACGACCCAATCAAGACTGTTCAAACCACCATGTACCCTTGATTCACGGCAACTGCCATCCACAACCTCACTACCCCCACCTCTGGGCGGTTAAGAGAGATCGTGGGGCACGCCTTCAGGAGAACAACCGGCAACCTCTTCGACAAGTACAAAAAGGCCTTCAAAGGGAGGATCAAGGGACGAATCGACAGGGAGAAGACTAGGCTTAGTAAATAGGATTAGCTAGCTACTTAATGTAAAGGACCTCTCTCTATGTAACCTTTTTTTCCACATAATCAATCTAACAGGGCGTAGGGCTATTACCCAGCTTAAAGTGGGGCCTGAACCTGGATAAACCCTACTCCCATGTCCTCAGATTCATTAATACCTTGAACATTCTGAGAATTTGTTTGATTAGCTCCATCTTTTCCTCACTTTATTCTTTGCATAAGCTCGGTAGAGGGCCCCTCGGTTCCAATCATCGACAGCTGGCACCCACCGTGGGGCACGGAGACATTTTCATTAGGATGCATTGTATTCATGGATCATTTCCCTTGCTTACATGATTCTGAGAATGATTTCAATCTCGAGGATCATGTAGATGCAATGGATGAAGATGCCATCCCCTCTAATGGCGATGACGATGCCCTCACAGTTTGTCTTGGGGAAGTATCATCCTCGATCCCAACCACGTCTGCCGAACAAGAATCGGGTCAGGCGGTTCACTTACCCTTAGCATAGGGCAAATATGTGCCAGAACCGATTGCTTTGGCCGATTTGGAAGGGGACGACCTCGACATCCATTTGGAGAACTTCTCCCCAGATAATCTGAAATCTCTCTTTGATTTTGAGTCCGACTCAGACAAAGATGAGATGCTTTCTTCGTCTGCAAACTCAATCCCTAGAGAAATTGCCACACTTTCGAAGGAAACTCCAGAGCAGCGTGATGTTAGGCAGGAACGAGAACGCAAATAAAAAGAGGACTAAGAACGTGAATGGCGAGAGGCCAAGGTTCGCAAGGTCCCAGAAGGCCTCCTACGACCAGCAACCACATGCGGAGGTACCGTGTTTCGCGACCCCGATCCTGGAACGTCTGGACAACCCTCTCTGGGAGGTCGTAGGCGTAATTACACGCCTATTCCCTCTCCGAACTACTCTCCACCGGTAGGTGCGACCTCACCAAGAACTCCACCAGCACCTCATCGGAATATCGAGGATCGTCTCCGAAGGATTGCATATGCACTCCGTAATCCGCCCTCAAGTGTCATGAATGATGACAGGATTATATTCGCAAGAGTGCTTGCAGATAATCTTGACATCGCACTCGGGTTTACTCCAGAGGCGTCATCACATTCAACGACCAGAGGACAGGCTGGTTCACTCCAAGGGCATAAGAGACGTAACCCTATATAGTCCCGACATGACAAGACCAGACAAACAGGTACTTCACGTGACCATGGTCGCATACCAGTACACTCACGTTTGGGACCACATCGTGAACCGCCCTAGGTCGACCATTTCCGCGACAAAGGCATTAGTCATGATGATCAACGACCGCGTAGCACGTACATAGGTTGCAAAGATTTTTCACCTGGAATGCGGAATGTAATCTGGCCTGATAAGTTTAAACCTGGTACGATCGAGAGATTCGATGGGACTCAAAACCCAACCGAGTTTCTCTAGATCTACGTCATGGCCATCCAAGCGGCCGGGGGAGATGAATGGGTCATGGCAAACTATTTGCCAACAATCCTAGAAGGTCCGGCGCGGACCTAGTTGTTCAACCAACTGGAAGGATCGATCTACAACTGGGAGATGTTGTGCGACGCTATCCTCAACAATTTCCAAAACTGCTATGAGAAACCTGGCAAGGAGGAACCACCCGGAACAACAAATAAGCTTCCCTCCGGAGGTCGTACTCGCGACCGCCCTGAAAAACCCATGCAAGGAAACAAAAAATGGTGTCCATTGCATAACGCTTCTGGACATGATCTCAAGAATTGCAGCACCTGGTTAAAGAGCCTGGACGATTTCTATCAAGGAACCGGCCCCATGCCAACTATACCAGAAAATAGACAATCTCGAGACACAAAGGACGCTGACGGAGATGAGGTAATGCCATACCAGGTACCTAGCAATCATGTTAATGTCATTTTTGGTGGTTCTTCCTCTTATTACTCGAAGCGTCAATACAAAGCTGTTTACCGCAAGGTAAATAGCGTGCAAACACCATTAGGAGAGCCTCAGTTCCCCCATTGGTCGAAGACTACTCTGATGTTCAATAGGGAAGATTGTCCCAAAGGAATGTCCAACCCGAGATGACTCCCTTTGGTGATCACCCCCATCATTAGTAATGCTAAAGTGGGGCGCGTACTGGTTGATGGCGGCAAATCGCTCGACCTGCTATTCGCCAAGGCTTTTGACGAGATTCAAATACCTCATTCTAAGATCAAACTGGTGGCCCACCCATTTTTCGGGATCATACCTGGCTCCACAATGACGCCCATAGGGCAAATAATGTTACCTATAATACTCGAAGAGCCAGAAAACTTCCGAACAGAATTAATTACTTTCGATGTGATTGATTTTGATTCAGCTTACAATGCCATTTTTTTGGCAGGCCATCACTCGCCAAGTTCATGGTGGCAACACACTACGCCTACCAGTGTGTCAAATTGCTAGGCCCAAAAGGCATCATCACAATTAGAGGCAGTCAGCATATAGCCTTAACCTGTGATTGCATCTCTTTGGAATTGGTTGATCAGTTACTCCTATGGGATGTCAAGCTGGCGACCATGGAGCCTGATGCGGTCAGGACGACTCCACGACCAGATGAAAAGCTAAAACAAGTTCCTCTCTTCCCAAAGGACTCATCTAAGACTGTCCGGATCGGGTCATCACTGGACGCCAAATAGGAACTTGAACTCATTACTTTCCTCCGGGCCAACGTAGATGTGTTTGTGTGGAAACCATCCGACATGCTTGAAGTCCCAAGGGAAGTGATCGACAACAGGCTAGCGATTCGGCCTAGACGGTGCCCAATAAAGCAAAAGATTCGATGCTTTGCTCCTGATCGACAAGAAGCCATCCGTGCGAAGTTATCTAAACTCCAAGACGCTGGTTTCATCCGCGAGGTTCACCATCCCGAATGGCTCACAAACCCGGTCATGGTCCTGAAGTCCAATGGTAAGTGGCGCATGTGCGTTGACTATACCAGTCTCAACAATGCCTGCCCAAAGGATGACTTTCCTCTTCCCCACATCGATCAGTTGGTCGATTCCACAGCGGGTTGCGAACTGATGAGCTTCCTAGATGCGTACTCAGGCTACCATCAAATTAGCATGGCAGAAGTAGATGAAGAAAAGACTGCCTTCATCACACCCTTTGGCACCTACTGCTACGTCAGAATGCCATTTGGGCTCAAGAACGCTGGTTTCACATACTAGCACTTGATGCAGAAGATCTTTCTATCTCAATTAGGGTGTAATTTAGAAGCTTATGTAGATAACCTGGTTGTAAAGAGCTTACAAGGCTCTCACTGAGACTTTCTGCAATTTAAATAAACATGGAATCAAATTAAATCCCGAAAAGTGTTCTTTTGGAGTTTCTTCTGGTAAACTCTTAGGTTTTCTTGTTTGTTCTCGAGGTATTGAGGTTAATCCTGACAAAATACAGGCCATTGAGCAAATGCGATCTCCTTCCTCAACGAAGGACGTCCAAACCCTAACTGGTCGAATGGCGGTCCTAAGTCGTTTCATATCACGGTTAGGCAAACGTGGGTTACGTTTCTTCAAGGTACTACGTAAGCACAATGGTTTCCAGTGGTTGGAGGAAGCTGAAACAGCCTTCCATGAAGTCAAAAAGTACTTATCAAGTGCCTCAGTGTTGGTCTCCCCGAATGCTGGAGAACCATTGCTCATTTACTTGGCTGCAACCCCATGCGCAGTCAGTGTGGTACCAGTTGCAGAAAGGGATGGCGTGCAACGATCAGTCTATTACATCAGTGAATTACTAAATGGACCAAAGGAGCATCACCCAGAGGTCCAAAAACTACTTTATGCCCTCCTAATGGCTTCCCAAAAGTTGCGGCATTACTTTCAAGCGCACAAAGTTTCCGTGACATCGTCCTTCCCTCTAGGAGACATCCTCCGTTACTCGGAGGCAACAGGTCGAATTGCAAAATAGGCTGTAGAACTGGGGGCTTTCGATCTCCACTTCACTGCCTAGATTGCAATTAAGTCTCAAATTCTTGCTGACTTGGTAGTCGAGTGGACTAATCCTGAACCACTACCTCACTAGATTTAACGACCACCGACCTCTGGATGATATACTTCGATGGTTCTCGCGGCTTCTCACACTCGGGGACTGGAGTGGTCTTAATTACGCCTCAGGGTGACCACCTCCAGTACGTCATACAAATCCACTTTGTTGCGACCAACAATGCAGCAAGTATGAAGGTCTTCTAGCTGGGCTCCGAGCAGCCAAATCCCTTGGAGTCCATCGGCTAGTGGTGACGGGAGACTCACAGCTAGTTGTCAACCAGGTAAACAAGGAGTACAACACCTCTAACGAGACAATGACTCATTACCTGGGCGAGGTGAGGAAACTGGAAAAATACTTCACGAATTTCGAAGTCCAGTTCGTGCCGAGAAGAGACAATGCTCTCGCCGACCAGTTATCAAAACTTGGGTCCTCATGCGCATCCACTCTGGCAGGAGTGTTCTCGAGCACTTAACACATCCTTCAATCACTGAGAAGAATGAAGTGATTCCTAACGTCGTGTCGACAATTCGGACTTGGGGTCCTTAGTCGAACTTATGCAGAATTTGTAAGTTGTGGGACCTTTCAGGGTGTCCCTCCGGGAAGGGATGATGAACCAAAGTTAACTGAAGCATAGAGAGGTTTAGACAGGTTCAGGCCCTCGATGATGGGAGTAACAGCCCTATGTCCTATTGAGATTTACTATGTGTGGGAAAAAGATTTACAAGACTATGGAAAGGATCTTCACAGGCGAAGATCTTTCCTGTGTGTTTATACAAGACAATGCTGAGAAGACTTATGAAAGCTAACTAACTTAATCTAATGTCTTCTGTTTTTTATCTTGATTTCTTCCTCTTTTTGTTTGATGCATTGGCTTACCCTTTTATACTGGTCAAAAGGGCGCCAAAGCACAACGGCTTCGAACAATTGCTCGGGTGCAGTTTTGATAACTACACTTAACCTCCATGCAGGTTTAACACGTGTAATTAAAGAATAACTGCACGTATTAACCTCTTGACGGTTGTCTCTGCACGTGGAGGAATCTTCGGGATACTCGGGATATACCTGTTGTAAGGTCTAAGCAACCCCGCGTTTCCTGGTCGAGGGTGTTCTGACCGCGCATTGCTTGCAATCATCTGACCGCGCACTATCTGCGGCCTGATCGCGTAGAACCTGCGACCATGTGTCCGCGCTTCCCAGGACAACTTGAGATTATATCAACAGACAGTTGCCTGTCTCGAATCTATCATGAACCAGACATGCATTTATTCTGAACTAGCTCGGGTAATAATCCTCGTCAGCTAGCCCCCAAATTTGAAGAAAACGAAGAGACATATTTGCTTCAAATTTTAAAACTTACATCGGATGAGTGACCCGACGCTTCAAATTCTCCACTTAGTGGCACACTAAGTATGGCGGTTTGTTTCCCAAGACAATCTCTGAGCAGCATTTGATAGGTAATGATGGCATCGTAGAAATATTTTTTAACCCAAGATAAAACCGTAAATGTTTTAAAAGCTCGAGGTGCTTGAGAAACAAACCGTCACCTCGGGGGCTATAAATACTGAAGCCCCTTAGCCTAAAACTTCACAATCCTTTTCTCGGCTAAGCCTTTTCTACAACCATCTTTCTCTTCTCTTCCGTCTTCATCTCAATGGCAGATAAAGGTATCATCGAGATTGAGAGCGATGAAGAGGAAATGGTACCTGAATTTGACCAAGATTTACAGAAGGTAAATTTCTTCTAGACCTCTTAGTTGCTTTCTTACATTCTGACCATTTTCTCAAATGGAAATTCTTAGACGACCGAAGACTAGGTTCCTCCAAGGAAGAAACCCAAGGTTGACGAGGGATCTTCTAGTGGTACAAAGATGAGAAATGTACCACCGATCTCTCTTCCTTCGGTTCCTGTGATCCTCCCTGTTCATGCACTTCGGCAGGTTGAACCCTTATCTTCACCTTTGGAGATTCATGATAATCTTTCAAGGCCTTCTCTTTCTCCATTTCATCCCAATGATCCTCGTCTTCTGACGGGTGATCAATTTTCTGGTGGGAAGGTTGTACTTCCATCACCTGATGGCCCTCGGCCTTTATCGGGTGATCTACTTTCTGGTGGAAATACTTCCACCTCTCACTTGCAAGGATGGGTAATTATTTTCATTTCCTTTGCTTGTTGTTTTAATTTATAAAAACTAACATATACAAATGTTGGAGACAAAAATTATTGGAGCTCCCAGCGACCAGCCTGTTGAGATTCAACCTACTTCCCTTGAACAGACTCTCCAAGGGGAAAAAGAAGCCTTGGAGAAGAAGACCGAAGAGATGTCTTCGGCCATTCTGCACCTGGCAGAATGTTTTGAAAGATCCCATGAAGAGACACACCAATTTCGCCTGGAGAGGGACCACGCTCGACAACAGCGAGAACTCTCCGATTCGATCAGAGATGGTAGTGCGTCTCTGATTAGGGATGATGTAGATAGGCTTAGAGTAGTTGCTAGTTCTCTTGGGGTCGTCAGTGTAGATCCTACTGACGCCAATATGTCCCTATGAGAACTTTGTAAACTTCTCTTGGATCAGGTCGACGCTCTGATCGCCTGTATCCCTTTTATATGTAAAGATTGCCAGAAATAAAGATTTCTTTTACCTTACATAAGTTGAAAACTCATCATAATCTCTGTGTGAAAATATGGCCATAAGTAATATCTTTACGACCACACATACACAGGTAAATCTGAGTACTATGATTAGAAACGCACTAATATGTTATATCGCAACCAGTACTGATACCGGGATCAAACTCAAAGTCGCGACCAGAACTGGAATCGATCAAAACTGCTATCCCAATCAGAACTGAAATCCGATCAGAATTGTTATCACGATCAGAACTGAAATCCGATCAGAGTTGAAGTCTTGATAACATAACGTTTTGATCAGATGACAACCGTTCGCATAGCAGTTACCTATTCGCAATGATCATAGAATATCATTATGACCAAAATGCAAATTTTAAAGAGACCACAGCAACACATTGTGATCAACACATGAAAGTTTACAAAAAAATGAAGGACAATATCCTCCGAAAATCTCTGTAGAGTTTTCACGTTCTTATGTTCACCCTAACTCCCAAATTCGAAACAAAGAATACTTTTCGTTTCGGATTCGGTGCGGGGAACGCATAACGGGTTTCCAAGAGAAAACATCCATTATGGGAAATAAATAAAGTATTCAATGGAACGTTGCCTCGGGCCTATAAAAGGAGTAGGTAGCTTCCTGAGGAAGCCACACACAATCAGTATTCAACCTTAGAACTTCCGCCGCACAAAACCCTCATCCTTCATCTCCCATCGCCCCTAAAGCCGCCTACTTTTCCTCACAATCTCTTGTAAAAAATGACGTCTTGGAGCCGATCAGTTCACCACACGGAGGAGAGTTTGATGGCGTTGGAGAAAGAGGAGGTCCTCCCTTCGCGGTTGCTAATCAACTGGCAACCCGCGGAGAAGGACCAAGAAACCACAATCGTCCAAGAGGGCGAGTTGGTGGCTTTCGAGGAATACCTGCGATGTGGGTTTCAATTCCCCGAGAGCAGGTTCCTGAAGGGGATCTTGGCAATTTTTCAGCATTTATGCGAAGCTTTCGTCGGAGTATTCCCAAGTATGGAGCTCTTCTGGCGCTTCTACTATTCGGCGTGGTCAAAGAGTGCCAACGCCGCCGAATGTATTTACTTCCGAATAAGGGAGAAGAAAGAGTATCACTTCCCACCCCTGTGATACTCCGTGCACGGGTGGTACCAGAAGTGATTTTATTGCACCCCTCCATCTGAGAGCGGATTATGGTTCGAGAACTCTCGTCCAGAGAAGTCCAGCGAATTGGACTCTCTCCCTGCTCTAAGCGCGGAGCACAAGAAGCAGGCCCAAGCGATTCTTCACTTAGTCCAGGAGGGACTAACTGCTCGCGACATCATCCTCGACTTTGTGAAGAATCGGGTGAGCCCCCTGCATGAAAGGGCTCACCCGGCTTGGGAGATACAGTCCATGGCGGATAGCACCTTGGACTATAATAATGGTATGTCAACCAGCCAACAAAAACACAAATTCCTTCTGAAAAATTGCATCTGTTAACTTGTTTGTCTATGATGTAGCTCTGATTTCGTCCAAAGTCGAGAAACGGACGAACTACCTCCTCAAGGCGTACAGTGCCGATGTGGAGGGAGCTAAAGGATCGCCTCGCCCGCAGAGCCTGATCCATGCCGGTGACGATCTTCGACAGGAGCGTCGAAAGGTAAGGGCATTCTTGCCAAGCTCCATTTGCAGACCGTCCACCGACCTTGTATTAACTCGAATAATACAGCTCCTGGGAAAGCTCGGTGAGGCAGCACGCCCAGCCGAAGATGTCGGCTTCCTAGGAAAGCCGGCTCCGAAGAGAGTGAAGAAAGTCTCTTCGAAGCGCGGGACAAGGGAAAGCGTTCCCAAGAAGTTTAAGGGACTTCTGGGAGAGGCTTTCTCTACAAAGGCTCCCTCTACCGCAAAGAAAACTGCGGTAAGATATTCAATG
The DNA here is from genome assembly GCA_019359835.1 of Pharus latifolius. Lineage (NCBI taxonomy): Eukaryota > Viridiplantae > Streptophyta > Magnoliopsida > Poales > Poaceae > Pharus > Pharus latifolius. The sequence goes on along the minus strand of CM033330.1, from coordinate 48,017,429 downwards.
CCCTCTATTCCCCTAGGTACAAACCAGAATCACTTCCTCGTCGTACAGGGCGAAGGGAGCGAGGAGGAAGAAGATGACGTCCCTCTGATCCGTCGCAAGAGGAAGACGATTACCTCCCTGCCTAGCAAAGTCTTGTCTCCGCCCGCGAGACCAGAAACGACCACGACGGGCCCCGCGACCATCGATAACCCTGTGGTTGCGGGGGAAGTCCCAGTGTCTGGAGCTCAGGAAGCTTCAGAACTTGCTATACCTCTCCCCTTAACCGGAGGGGTGACTGTGGTAAGTTCCTTCACAACTTTGATAGTCGTTATCCGTTCGTGAACGTCGACTAAGTAGTGTTCGCGCAGGAGGAAGAAAACATTCCCTCCATCCACCCCGAGACGGTTGTGGCCAGCCCTGGGGTGGCGAGCACTCCGCTCCTAACGCCTGGGGTGAAAACAACATAACAGGACACCACGACTGCCAGCAATCCCACGGTCGCAGATGAAGTCCTGATGTCTATGGTCCAGGAGACACCTAGTCCAAAGGCTGTATCCTTACCAACCGAAGAAGTTATCCAGGTAAGGATCATTCCAGTCTCAGTCCTTATCGTTCCTTATGCGCATGTTCATGATTTTGTACACACAGGGAGAAAAGGACAGGGTCCTCTTTACAAAGAGGAAAACCAGGACAAATGACGACTGTCCCCTTTTCCTTGGGGAACCCTCTTTAAAATCCCAAAAATTAGAGGGAGTTCAAATAAGGTAAGAAACCTCCCTTGTATGGACAAGGTTAGATCTCAATGGTTACTTATAGAAAACTCAACTGATATCGTTTCCTATTGCTCAGGCACAGGAGTCCAGTGCCAAGCCCTTCAGCGGCCTCGGCCAGTGTTGGGGCTTCCGCTGCGATCGAGGTCTCCGGGGAGCAAAGCTCCATCCCTTCGGCCCAAGAAGTCATTCGGGCCATGATAGATAGGGTTTCTGTAGAAGTCCAATCAGATGTATTGGAATCTGCAGCCTTAGCCAAGAATAAAGGCCAGCGGGGAGGTACATCCGCTGTCCCTGCTAGGGATAAGATGAACCCAGCAGTCCAACCAAGGAAACTCTCATTCCGGGAGTATGCCGAGGTATTCCAACCACCTCTTATGGATTTTGTGCTTGCATAAGAACATCTGTGTTTCGAGACTGATCCCCTTCCTTGTCATAGGAAATGACCTGTATGGCGACCATGTCGATGGCTATGATAGATAGCATCGAGGCTACAGAAGAAGAAACCGGTCGCCTATAGCGGTAAGGGAGATATTCCTTATTCAAATGCAAGCCCTTATCTTGATAATCACTCATTCTGTCACAGAGAAAATGCTTATCTAATGAAGAGCCTCGCTGAACGGGAAAACCAAGAATTCCGGGCGGCTACCCACATCTCGTTTTTGGAGAGTGAACTCAAAAAATTGCGGTCACAACTCTCTTGTAAGCATACCTCTGTCCAGAGTAAATTAACTTCTCTGTATGAATTGTTTATAATGACTTCTTGTCGCAGCGCGAGATGACCAAATAAGCCGGCTCGATCAGGAGAAGGCAACCCTCCAGGCGACCCTTGACTCTGTCCGCAAAGAGAATAAAGATTTGAGCACATCACTCTCATCTTGTAGCAGTGCTCAAGAAAACATCTTCGAAAAATTGAAGATGGTGGCCGGTCTACTGAGGGCTGATGTGGTCGAAACCGTGGTGGACGACCTCAGCCTTAGCGACTGGACCACATTGGTCGCGACCCAAGCAGAATCACTCCTCGAGTATCTTCCTAAAGATACTAGGCGGCAAAAAGAAGCGATCAAATCCAGAGTTCGATCAACTGCCTCCGCCATCCTCTGCTAACTTCGTCTTCGCCATGGCCCAAATCTGGATCTGAACGCAGCGGCGGAAGAAGCAGAGGTCGAGAGTGAAGACCAGCTTAGGTCTATTGATATCGGCCTAGACCGTCTCGCAATAGAACGAGATTGGTGCAATACAGGCGAGTATTCTATCGTTCTTTCCACAGGGACTAGAGAAACGAAGTGCGCGCGTAAAACTAACTAAATCAGTAGATAAGAAAACCAAAACGGACAAGAGAATAAGGGAGAAAATGTCGGAAGAAAGAAAAGAGAGAAAGAAAGAGGCGAAAAGCTCACAAGCCAACTATCGAGCGGTGCTAGCTTTGTACGCATGTTCGTGAATATGCGCAATAGATTCATAATCGATCAGGAATCACGCGGGAGTGGTGTGCGTAAATGACTGGATACGATACGATCTACAACGAATATCGATGATCGATGAGTACAAAACAACCACTGATCGCTTCCACGGCGACAAACAATCCAATCAAGTTCTAGTTCAAAGCTCAAATCATTGTTCACCAAATCTCAGTTTCAAGAACAATTAAATCAAACAAGGCCAGAAAATAAAATGGTTCAAGGTTTGCAGTTCCAGAATAGACCAAAATTTAATTATTCAGGATCCTCAATATCTTCAAGAGTTCTCAAATAAATTGAGTTGCAGTAAAGAAAAGTCTATCAGCATAGCTCAACTCAATTCAATTCATACAAACACAAGGATTTCCTTCTCTAGACAATAGTCAATACAAAAATTGAACCATGTCTCCAGTGCAAAAGAGTCATGCATTTCAATTCATGTTCAGATTGTCAGCCTTTAGGAAAGATAAAAAAAACACAAGATAAAATATTTAGAAGAAGCAGATTCCATCCAACCTAGACTCCAAATCTCAAACCTAGTGAGCAGCCGACATTCACAACACTTGGAAGTATAGAATTGAACACCTGGTTCATTCAGAAATCAATACAATCAAGGTGTTGATCAACAGAAGTCATCACAAAAGAATCTGAACTAAAACATTCAAAACATTGCAAATCAAACAGAGGATGAAAAGTAATCCAGCACAGCTTTCAGTTTATCACAACACCATTTAAACTCAACATAGATAGCCCAAACAAGAACATCATAGAGAGACAAGATAAGAGGAAATTAACTCAATTCAAATGGGATAGACTAAGAAATTTACTTTGCATTTGATTCAGAAATGAGTACTAATTCTCAGCATTTACACAATTCATCATCTCATACACTGAATCCATTTCAGTTCATCACAATTCAAGAATAAAGAAGGTGAGAAGAAGTTGAACCAGAAATGATGGCCGCTGGAGTAGCTGGAGAAGTACTGGAGTCTTGCTGAAGCTTGCAAAGGCTGTGGAGAGCTTGAGGAAGTGGTCGAAGTCCTAACCGAGGAAGCAGCTTGTCACCATTGCTAAAGCCGAAGAGGAAGAAGCAACTGAGCTTGGGGAAACACTCCTCGTCGAAGAAGTCAGCGTCGTCAGTGGAGCTATCGCCCAGGAGCGAGGCGGCAAGAGGCGCAGAAACAGCAATGGGGGATTGATGTGGTGGCGCACACGGGATCGGCGAGGGATGGCTCGGCTCCGGCGGCGGTCGGCCGGATTGGTGACGTGAGAACTTCGCGCGGAGTCGGCGCAGTGAGAAGCAAAGGGCGGCTCGATGATGGAGGAGGAGAGGGGCGGCTCGGCGGGGCCGTGGAGATGGCTGAGAGGGAGCCCACGGCTCGGGACCGTGGAGATGGAGGCGCGGCGCGGTGGCGCGCCGCCAGATCAGCGGCGCCGTGGAGATGGTCGAGAGGGAGGCCACGGCTCGGGATCAGCCAGATCCGGCCGGATCTAGCGTGCGGCGGCGCGAGATCGGGTTGGTGGAGGAGCGGAAGGCGCGGCTCCGTCGATTGGTGAAGAGGAGTCTGCGGATTCGGGCTGTGGAGGAGTGGCCCAGCGGCGCAAGTTGTGGGAGGCGTCGGATCGGTGGAGCACCGTGGAGAAATGAGAAAAGGAAGAAGAGGAGGAATGTGGTGTGGTGGAGAAATGGGGGAAGATGAAGATAGGAAAAAGGAAGAAGAAGGGGAGGAAGAAAAAGAGGAAAAAGAAAGGCAGTGAAGGAGCTCCGCCGGCGGCGTACGGTCTGGTCGTCGCCGGCGTGGTGGACGGAGGTATGGATCGCAAGGTGGGAGGTAGAATAAGAAGATAAGAAAGCAAAAATCAGGCTCAGCTTCTTCTGGTGGCCGGTGGCAGGAGAAAAAGGAAGAAGGTCCTTTTGCAGAAAAGCCCTCGAGTTTTTGGAAATTTAGAAATGGGACCTCGTGGCTAGGGTTTGGGATTCTGGGCCCCCGGAGACTCCGATTTCGGCGCGGTTGGTTCCTATGCGTCTGCGAAAACGCGCACTTCCATCTGGAATCGACCGAAGGTCGGAATAAGTCAATGAGGTGCGACCGCTAACCAGAAATCCATCCGATTCGCGCTGACCTTTGATAAAAATTGCAAAACAAATAATCCGATCGATTTGGCAGCAAATCTAGAATAATCTATGTAAATGCCGAGATATATGACTAATATGTGCATGATTGGGGGTTTAAATATATAGAAATTATGCACAAATATGATAATTATCATCTATCATGGAGGAAGTTAAATCTCTGGTCGAGAAATTCTTGAACGATCTCGGCTTACTGTAAATTCTTGTACCTATTCAAACACAATTTATACAATGCAGATGCATGCATTTTTGTTTAAAAAGAAAAACACTTTTCTTTGTTTCATGTTGTGACCATATCCCCCTAGCCCCCGCCTGTGATTATATATACTGAAAACTTAGTATTATGAGCACAGAAGAAATATATGTGAACGACGACAAGGGATACTGTGGGACCCTCATTTGAGGATTCCAGTGGCAATCGCCCAGGTGGATTGCACTCAGAAAAGGCACATTGCAGCTCACAATAACAAGATGCATTATATAAAAATGCGAGTAATTAAAAACAAGTGCTGATCACAAGGACCAACATTACAATAACTTAGCGCCAAAGTGACGCATTTAAATGTTGATACAAATTAAGGAGTTTTCGACACGAAGGTCGGCACAAAATAAAACAGTAATAATAAACAAAAGGACTTCATTGGTCTTCTTTTTCAGCAGCAGCGGTGTTGCACGGGCCTTCTCCACATCGAACTCCACCTTGGTGCATAACCCTTTAACCAGATGGGTCTTCAGTTTCTTCTTCTTGTTCCACATTGGGTTCAAGACCATAAGATTCGGGGTCGACGAATCCTTCTTCTAAATTCGTTTGTAAAAGCAAGGGTGAGCACATTGTCCACATGGTGCTCAACAAGTCCCAAATAAGAATGCAAGTGTATATATAGATGAGGGGGAAATCTCTCACAGAATGGCTTTGTATATGTATATAGGATAGATTTTCACACTTAGTCTTTGGAGAAAAGACTTATTTTCACAAGCAGTGCTTTTAAAATACTAAGCTAAATTCTTAGAAAATGTTGTGTGTGGCGGTCTTTCATGAGTCACCACTTTATCCTGATTTTGTGAAAACTTTCCAAAAGCTACTTGTGCTGCATCGACGTGAATAGAATCCACAGCGCGCAGACTCCATAACCTGGGAGCTCAGAGTATCCGATACTTTTTAAACTTTGCAAAGGTGTACCACCTTAATCCACCGATCATTCGGCTTTCAAGTCGGTACCTCTCCATGCGACTCTCACGCATGTGACAAGGCCGAGATGACACAACAATTTACAGTCCCAGCATTAACTATTTCCTTGCCCGGTAAATAGACAGTTAAGTCTCAAGTACCGTTGTGGGTCCTCCCCACTGCCTTACTTCCTAGCCTGGGTCTATGTTCTCGCAAGACACATAGCCTCTCTTGATTACAGTCGCGCACGACTTAATCTGGCATAGGGCGTCTTCCTTCTTTCCACCTTTTCCTCTCATGATTTTTCTGAACTCACATCACTCATGGCCTTCTGCGGCCCACCAGTTCTCGCAAGACACTGGATCGACAACCATTGCAGGGAAAAGCTAATACTAAAGAAAGCTACTAAGTTGCGCCCGTCCCATAAACAGGCAAGTGGTTGGTACGTTTTTCATGCCGCATAGAAGCACAGCACAAGGTTCTAGTCCTTATGAATCTCTAGTGAGGAGTCTTTCACATTCCTAGTGCGCACACAGCACCATCCTATCAAACCATCCTCACTATCGATTCCAATCATATTTTCTTTCACAAAAGGGTTTTGAACATGCTTTTCTCATATGTGACCATTCAACATTTATCATATAATCTTGGGCATAGCATAACCTAAGCATGATATTCTAGGGTAACAAGGGTGCAGGGGTATTCAATGTCAAAAGGGGCTTTACAATCATTTAGGTCATATCTAATCATTTGATTGAAACATAGTTCTTATTTGAATCTAAGGCATGCATATACTTGAAAACAGATAACATACTTCATTTCAAAATAATAGACTAGACATGATCAAGGGTTTGAGACTTGCCTTGTAGTGATGGGTCTAGCTGCTCAAATGAATCCTCGAAGATCTCCTCGGTTCCTTCAACGTCTGGTTCCACGGCGGATACAAACAACACATACACACTATATAAGCATACAAGTACTAGAAAATAATACGTAAATACATCATGCATGCAGGGGTAAGGGTTTGGACAAGGTTACTTGACATAGGTCGAAGAGATGGGCTCAAAAGGACTTGAATGTCGAAAGGCTGACATTCGGCTCATGGCTTGACATTGCCCTAAATTGGTTCTAGGTCTGTTTTCTGGAGATGTGGCAGTAGGGAATGTTGTAGATCATGGCTCAAGGGACTTACTGGACAAAGTGGTATTTCAATTGCTCAAATGAAACAAGTCTAAATCATCCAATGCCACTGGTGGTCATGCACTGACATAGTGCTAGACATGGCCAGAAACTAGGGCATTGTATAACTTTTGACTCAGGACTCCAATTGATGCACAACTTTGTCTGGGGTTTAGGCATTGATAACAGCTACAAAATTCTCAACAGGCTCAAAGGCAGAAGGTGGCCGGAAGGTGGCCAAATCCGGTGAGCAAACACGGTGGCCTGGACATGAACTGAACCACTGGACAGCAACCTTGGCATGCCCATAACTTTTGATCCAGGTCGATTCAGGGTTCGGGCCAGTAGAGTAAATTGCTCAGGGGGTTCAGATCTATCTAAGGGACAAGGTGTGCGGGGCTAGGTCGGCCGGGGAAAAATTCCAGCGACCAGCGCTGGAGAAGACGACTCCTGAATTGGGCGTTTCTGATTTAAAAGGTTTGAGGTCGATTCACTGCTCAGGGAGTGAGAGGGTGAGGTGAGGGGGCTATTTGCAGGGTTAATTCGGCCGGAGAGTGGCCGGAGAAGCTTGGCGACGAGGACCAGTTCACTGGTGGCGCGCAAACTTCGGAAAGGCTATGATCGCTGCTCAATTTTGAAATCTAAGTTTGCAGGCTTGCTCGATTGGGTGCACTGGTCAATTCTTATCACTGGCACGAGGATTAATTCGGACTAAATCATTCGGCATTACGGGAACAGGGGATTTCGGTTTTCCGGTGATTGCCGGCGTTGAGGTGTGCCGGGGACCAATCAATGGCTATGAAACACACAGGGGGAAGAAAGGAGCTTACTGGTGACGTTGGTTTGGAGGGGAAAGCTTCGGGAGAAGCTGTCCCCGTAAGCTTCAAAGGTTGCTTGCCGGGGAAGAAGGCCTTCGCGGCGGCGCTGAAGAACTCGATTGCTCTCTGGTGGAGGAAGCTAAGGCTTAAAGATGCAGGCGGTGTGTAAAGAAACGCTGGGCAAGGGGGGGGCTTATATAGCCGCGGGGTGAAGCTCTCGGGAGCAGCAGCAATCGCCGGAGGGATTTTCTTCTGGCGCTGGGGCAGTCATCGAGGTATTTCAGGACACGGCGGGGCTCTGCCAGAGACGATGAATCGCGGGGAAACAGGATTCTGTCAGGGGTGTGGCGACGATCTACGAGATGGCGGCCATGTGGCGTGAGGCTTCTGGCAGCAGCAGCAGGCACGCGCGGGCGGGGAAGAACATGGCACGGAGCAGTTGAAGCATTCCTCGGTGGCGGTACAGTTGTGCAAGGTTGGTGGCTACGTGGCCGTGAAGGTGGCAGCGCGAGGGACTTCGCCGGCGGCGAGTTCAACGGCGCGGCAAAAAGGCGGGCGCTGGTTGAAAACTTCACAGGGACCTGGTTGCGAACTTTGGACTGAAATGTGAAAATGACCTGGGGATGAAGTTTAGCAGCCAACTTTTTAGGTTAAGGTAGTGGCATACCTAAGATCAAGATAGGGTTGAGACAACAGGGATTCCAAAGAATATATGCTGACATGTAAGCAGAAAAGATAGTAAAAAATAGGGATGTTACAAATACTCGACCAGACTAACAATCATACTGAACACAATACCCAGTCTTATTTGCAAACAGGCAGCCACTCTGATGACCAAGGGCATGCCAGCAAGCCCCGTGTGAGTTGAGAAACGGCTTATTGAGGGGTGTCCTGTCTGGAAGTGGTCACAAGATCGGCCAGCGAATCCAATCAGGATATTGCGACAATATAACCATCAGCGACCAGCCCCCAAGCCAGACTCGTTATATATACGGGCAAAAGAGGAATAATCTACACATGAAACTTTAAAAAAAATTGTTAAATCATGCTAATTGAAAAGGAAAAAGGAATGGGTTACTTACACATAAAACTTGCGTAGTTGGTCGATGTTCCATGTATTAGACAAGATCCGACCATCCTCCATTGCTAACCGAGTCGACCCTGGTCGCGGCACCGAAACAACAGTGTAAGGGCCTTCCCATTGCGGGGAGAACTTGTTGCGACTAGATTGGTTTTGTATTCGACGTAAAACCAGATCGCCCACGTGAAGACTGCGTGGTCGCACCCTTTTGTTATGGTACTTGCTCAGAGCTTGCAAGTACAATGCAGACTTGATCAAGGCTCGGTCACGCTTTTCTTCTAAAAAGATGAGATCCCGTAACCGCTGTCCGTTCTAATCAATTTGTTTGAATTGATCTGTTCGGACAGAGCCAATACTAATTTTCATAGGCAACACGGCCTTAGCCCCATATACCAAATGGAATGGCGTCTCACCGGTGGCTCAACTAGAAGTAGTACGTAGTGCCCATAGAACGGTATAGAGCTCGTCTACCCAAGCCCCCGAGCGTGCCTTAAGGCGATCGAAAACACGTTTCTTGATGCCTTGCAATATTTGCCCGTTGGCACGTTCCACACACTACCACAGAAACAGACATCCTGGACGGCACATCACAGACGGGTATGAACTGTTCAATGGAAAACCGTCTGCGAAGGCCTGTTGGGAGAATATGTTCAGATATCATAGACGATTCTGATGTCAAAAACAACTGTGACAGTAAACCAGACGGTTCTGAACACAAAACCGTCTGTGATAGTCTACTTATCACAGACGGCTCTAACTTAAAAACCGACTGTGATAGATACAATCGGTTCCCAGCTGAGAACCGTCTGTAATAGTCTACTTATCACAGACGGTTCTAACCTAAAACTCGACTGTGATATATACAATCGGTTCCCAGCTGAGAACCGTCTGTGATAAGTAGACTATCACAGGCGGTTCGGAACTCAGAACCGACTGTGATTTATACAATCGGTTGTGAACTACGAAGCGTCTGTGATAGTCTACTTATCACAGACGGTTCTGATGTCTGAACCGACTGGAAAAGTACTGGCGCTTCGAATTCTCAACTGTGATCATTTCTGTCTCCGATCTTCACGCGCAGCGCCTAGGAGAACACGAAGCATCGCTTTGGAAGTTCTATAAATTGACAGTGGAAAAATTGTCATTTACTTTACAAGTTTTTATAGTTCTCAGACTGTTTGACTCCTTAGCTTCTCTGCGCCAATGGCATCCTCGATGGCATCGTCAGCCTCGCCCTCCCCGGTAAGAACTCTCAATCTTTTGGACTTACCCCTGTATTGTTAATCTCTGTTCAATACATTCTTGACCTGTTGATTTGTACAGGGAAGGGGAGCCGTGGAAGACACTGGCAAAGTCAAGGCCGAGCTAAGGGCCCTCCAGGAGGAGCACAAGCTCCTCACGGAGAAGCACACTCGGCTACAGCTTGACCTTGACAATCTCTTCCAGCGCATTCAGTGCATGAAGACGGATGGTGACAATGCTAGGGCGAGGACGAGGCGTCTTCGCGAGGAGAAGAAAGCCGCGGATATGACCAGGGCTAAGACCACTCCTTGACCTAGCATTCTGTATTTTTACTTTTTTTTGTAAGTGATGAAAAAAATTATTGAAAACTTTGTTCTTATGTCAACTTTCTAATTTTCCAGCACATTCTTGGACTGCATGCAATCTTCCCTCTTTCTTTATCTTTCTTTAGCTTTTGTCGAACATTCGACCATACAAAGGTATGTACACTGTGTGAGATCAAGGAACAACTATCGCGATCTTTGGCTTGTGAGGGCAGTCCATCGGAGCTCTTCAAATAATATAGAAACAATATAGAAGTCGCAGGTCCCATGCAAATAATATAAAAAGAATATAGAAGTTATATATCAACGTGCTTTGAATATCACAAACGGCTCTGAGGTAAAAAGAGTCTGTGATAGTCACATTAGAGACGGTTTTTATGTAAGGCCCGACTGTGATAGTCCCAACAGTGTCCGCCGCCTCGAATTCTCAACTTCTATCAATATCACAGACGGTTTTTAACTCCAAACCGTCTGTGATAGTAATATTACAGACGGATTTTATGTAAGGACCGACTGTGATTGTCGAACAATTATCGACGCTTCAAATTCTCAACTTCTTTCAAATTCTCAGCGGTTCAACTGGAAGCAAAACTCCAGGGAGGGAACAGGTATTTGTAGAAGTCGAACAGTTCAATATTCCACAGGCATATTAAAGACGGTTCGGACATCAGAACCGTCTGTAATATTAACGCAGACGGTTTTGATCTCCCAACCGTCTGTGATAGTCCCAACAGTGCAATTCTCTACATGCAATTGTTGATAACCGCACATAATAACAGCACAGATGAAGAGACTTATTTATTTACTTCAAATTTAATTTGCATCGAATTATGTAATCTAACGCTTCAACTTCCAAAGTGGGCACTACTGTTTTGCCGTGTTCCAGTTTATCTCCCGAGAATATTTATCATGACGGTATTGATCTTGAAAAGAAAGTAGTGCGCTCCACTTCAAATTCTCAACAGTGTGTTGTGTCTTTTCCATTTCTGATGTTTGCGCGGCGCACTAACCTGGGGACACGAAGAGTCGACTTGGAAATTGTTTTTCATTAATGTTGAAAAAATGAACTAAAAATTTGTTCTTATGTAAATTTTGCAATTTTCCCTCATTTCTTGGAGAAAGAGAAGTGGAGCGGTTCGAATGGAAGCAAAACACTCCAGGGAGAGAACAAGTATTTGAAGAAGTCGAACAGTTCAATATTCCAGGCATAGTAAAGACGGTTCGGACATCAGAACCGTCTGTAATAGTCATATTACAGATGGTTTGGACATGAGAACCGTTTGTAATATTAAAGCAGACGGTTTGATATCCCAACCGTCTGTGATAGTCCCAACAGTGCCCACCCTTCGAATTATCTACATGCAATTGTTGATAACCGCACATAATAACTGAGCAGATGAAGAGACTTAATTATTTACTTCAAATTTAATTTGCATCGAATTATCTAATCTGACTCTTCAACTTCCTTTTCCGTGTTGCAGTTTATCTCCCAAGAAGTTATCATGAATTTATTGACCTTGAAAACCAGTAGTGCGCTTTTTAAAACTCGAGGCACCCGCGCATATGAACCGTCACCTTCTGTTTCTATAAATAGCGAGGCTCCTAAATCCCTGTCTTTATTCCCTCCTCAACTCCCACCTTGATGGCGAGCCGAGATTCCAATGAGGTTATTGAAATTGAGAGTGATGAGGAAGAGATAAGGAATGAACTCGATCAGGATCTTCAGAAAGTAAGTCCTCTCTGAAACTCTAATGCAGATCTTTCTTTTATGACTTGATTACCTCGAAACAAATGCATTTCGAAATCCACAGGTGCTTGAGGAAATGCTCCCTCCAAAGAAGAGACTTAGAAATGATGAAAGATCCTCCAGTGGAGCTGCAGCGAAGACTCTAGAGGGTGCTGAGGGCTGTGTTGCCACATTGCCCCTTGCAACCCCTCCAGTTGCATCGACTCCACCTTTGGAGATCCACAACAATCCTTCCAATATCCCCTCTTCAACACCTTTGTATCATCAGCTTTTCTTGGATGATCAACTTTCTGGGGTAAGGCTCACACTTCCACGTCCAAATCCACTCTGAAGCTTGGCAATCATCTTCACCCTCCCAGCATATGTCCCTAGGAGAAGCTGGAGAAGCATATGTGCAGGAGGAGAAAGCTGCCTTGTGCAGAACTCTCCAAAAAAAAAAAAGAGGCGCTGGAGAAGCATTCTGAGGGGATGTCTTTTGCCATTCTGCACTTGGCAGAGTGCTTTGAGTTGCAGCTTCATCTCCACCTTTGTTGTATCAACTTTAATTTCTTGGATGATCCTACTGATGCCAAATCCACTCCTTTGCTGAGAGATGATGTTGATAGTCTTAGAGCCATTGGTAGCTCTCCTGGGGCGGCCAGTGTAGATCCTACTGATGCCAATACGTCCCTAGGAGAACTTTGTAAGTTACTTTCGGAACAGGTCGACGCTAATTAATTGGTCGCTTAATTGTATCTCTTATGTATGCAAAGATTGTAAGAAATAAGAAATTTCTTTTCCTTATATATCTGGCATTTCAATTGATTATGTAACTGATAATCACCAAATGATGTTCTGTGTGAAAATGTTAACAAGAAAATACTGCTGCGAACAAGACGGTTTTTAACTCAAAACCGTCTCTGATTGTAAGATTACAAACGGTTTTAATTTCAGGACCGACTGTAATAGTCTCAAAATTCTTTGAAGATCCGCAGACGTATATACAACAAATATGAAAAACAAGATAAAACCAAATAGTCTGAACGTTCATTTTTTTAAATACTAACATTGAAATAAGATAGAACCAAATATGAAAAATAAGTGGAACAACTGATGACCAATAGTCGAATGCAAACAAACAATCCGGGATATTATAGACGGTTCGGACCTTAAAACCGTCTGTGATAATCTTGCATATTGTTGATTTTATAATTAACACAGACGGTTTTGAGGTAAAAATCGACTGTGATAATCACGTACAGTTCTGATGTAAAATTCGACAGTGATAATCACAGACGGTTCTGTAGTAAAAACCGACTGTGATAGTAAAGCAGACGGTTTTGACCTAGGAACCGTCTGTGATATCATAGACAGCTCGGACCTTAAAACCGTCTGTGATAATCTTGCAGATTGTTGATTTTATAATTAACACAGATGGTTCTTAGGTAAAAACCGACTGTGATAATCACGTACGGTTCTGATGTAAAATCCGACAGTGATAATCACAGATGGTTCTGAAGTAAAAACCGACTGTGATAGTAAAGCGGACGGTTTTGACCTAGGAACCGTCTGTGATATTGTAATTATCACGGACGGTTTGGAGTTCATAACCGTCTGTGATATTTCTGTCATAGTTACACAAAATGCGCCGATATTACCGACGGTTAATAGAGTGAAACCCGTCAGTGATATTCTGTTCTTCAAAAATGCACCGATATTACTGATGGTATTATATAGAACCGTCTGTATTGAACCTGGTATAAAAGGTCTTTTGGCGGATGTTTTGAGCTAGTTGTTCTCTCTTGCTCGACCTACACTGTCCAGTTCGAAGAGATTTGGGGCAAGGAAGAGCGAAATCTCGAAAGGCCGGGGGAGCATTTGGGGGCAAAAATTTGAGGATCGAACCAAGGTTGGTACTTGCTCCCAAGGCATACACATTACTTGATTTCATCATCAATATCGATCTCCATTGATTTACTAATTAGCATGTGTATGAATTTGATTAATTGCAGATGGTCCGAGACTGGATGTATAATGACAACCGAGTGGGTGAGGAATACATGAAAGGTGTTTTATATTTCGAAAAGGTTGCTGAGCAAGACATGGCGAAGAAGGGTTTACCATATATGTATTGTCCTTGTGTAGACTGCCAGAATATTAAGATGTTCACCAACTCATCTCAAATTGTCGCTCACTTGATCCGACGTGGTTTCAAAAAGGGGTACATGTGTTGGATCCACCATGGAGAAGAGCCAACTGCAGAAACAAGTGCCACTCAGGTTGAGGAACAGGACATGTCGGATCCGAACAATGACTTCGACGAGGATATGCCAGAGGATGACCATTTAGATGACATGTTGCTTGATGTGGAAGTAAATTACAGTGAAAGAGAGTTTGGCAAATTCAAGCGCTTGATTGAGGACTCAGAAAAGCCGTTGTTCCCTGGTTGCAAGTCGAAGTACACAAAGTTGGCCTCTGTGCTTGAACTGTTAAAATTGAAGGCAAGCAACAGCTGGACCGACAAGAGTTTCACAGCACTGTTAGATCTTTTGGCGGACATGCTCCCGGAAGGAAACAAGTTGCCAAAAAACACCTACCAAGCGAAAAAGCTGTTGTGTCCTTTGGGAATGGAAGTAGAAAGGATACACGCATGCCCTAATGATTGCATACTTTACCGTAACGACTACAAGGATATGCATGTTTGTCCGGTGTGCGGCACATCCCACAATAAGCGTACTAAGGACCGAACAGACGACGACGAGTACGCTGAGATAAAGCAAGGACCTCCTACTAAGGTGTTGTGGTATTTGCCAGTCATTCCCCGCTTGCAGCGTTTGTTTGCAAACCGTAAAGAGGCAAAATTACTGCGTTGGCACTCGGAAGACCGGAAGAAGGATGGAAAGCTGAGACACCCCGCTGATTCTTCGCAGTGGAGAAACATCGACAGGGAATTTGTTAACTTCGGAGCAGAATTGAGGAATATAAGGTTCGGGTTGAGTACCGATGGAATTAATCCTTTTGGTAACATGAGCAGTCGGCATAGCACTTGGTCGGTTCTTTTGTGTATCTACAACCTTCCTCCTTGGTTGTGTATGAAGCGCAAGTACATCATGATGTCACTACTTATCTCAGGATCAAAACAACCCGAAAACGATATTGATGTGTACCTAGCACCATTGATAGAGGATCTCTTAACAATATGGAACGAAGGGGTGCAGGTATGGGACGCATACAAACGAGAGAACTTCATCCTACGTGCTATGATATTCTGCACCATCAACGATTTCCCTGCCCTTGGAAATTTGTCGGGCCGTACTACGAAAGGAGCCAAAGCCTGCCCCCACTGTGAAGATGAGACTGAGAGTGTGTGGCTGAAGAATTGCAGGAAAACAGTGTACATGCGTCACCGTAGGTTTCTTCCGAAGAATGGCGCGTATCGTAAGAGGAAGAGGGAATTTGACGGCCACAAGGAAGATGGTTCAGCCCCGAAGCCTACGCACGGGAAAGATGTTTACTCACGGGTGAAGGACATAGACGTTGTGTTTGGAAAGGGTGGTAAATTGAAACCCCGCACGAAGAACACTTGGAAGAAGAGATCGATATTTTGGGACTTACCGTATTGGGAGCATTTAGAGGTTCGTCATTGCATTGATGTCATGCATGTAGAGAAGAATGTTTGTGACAGTTTAATCGGCCTATTGCTGAACATTCCAGGGAAGACAAAGGATGGCGTCAATGTGCGGCGTGACATGATCGAAATGAGAATCAGGCCCGAGCTAGCACCGAGAGAGGACGATAAAGGCCGTATATACCTCCCCCCTGCATGTTACACTTTGTGTAAGGCTGAGAGGACAGAACTCTGTAAGTGTCTCTGTGGTGTTAAAGTTCCATCGGGTTACTCCGCAAATATGAAAAAGCTTGTGTCCATGGGCGATTTGAAATTGCTGGGTATGAAGTCTCATGATTGTCACGTGTTGATGACACAAATGCTTCCTGTTGCTATCCGGAGTATTCTGCCACATAAGGTGATGAGACCATGTACATCATGGTTATGACCAAGACGACATCAACATGGTGGTCATCAAGATGTCATCGTCCGCCACCTTGGCCAGGACGCGAAAGCTGGCAGCACGTACGTCGTCTGGATTTTGTGCTGTCGCCGCCACAAGTTCGGCCTCCACCTTGGCCACCTCCCCAAACACAAGACGTGCTCAAGAAAGGCACCTCTACACCTCTAAGGTCGCACAAGCCACGTCGCTCCAAGGCCAGCCCACAAGTGAGCTCAATTCATCCGCGAGTCCGGTTCGGCCATCTGCGCATAGTCCAACTTCAAACGGACGTACAGGCCACATACGAAGTCCGTTTTCAACGTTCTTGGACTCTACGGACAAGAGAATGATGAGAGCTTTCCAAAGGATCCAGTGCCATGTCCAAATTCCTTACAGATAAATAGGAATCATCAAAACAAGATTACAATCAGAATCTGATGTGCGCTGCGACGCTCCACTTTGGGCCCATCGGGTTACTCCTCAAATATGAAAAAGCTTGTGTCCATTGGCGATTTGAAATTGTTGGGTATGAAGTCTCATGATTGTCACGTGTTGATGACACAAATGCTTCCTGTTGCCATCCAGAGTATTCTACCGCATAAGGTCAGAGAGACGATCACGAGGCTATGTTTTTTCTTCAATGCAATTTCTTTCAAGGTCATTGATCCCGATGGACTGGATTCTCTACAGAGCGAGGTGGTTCGAACTCTCTGTCAGCTTGAGATGTATTTTCCTCCATCGTTTTTTGATATCATGGTCCATCTCACCGTCCACCTTGTCAGAGAAATCAAGATATGTGGACCTGTGTTCCTACATTATTTGTATCCATTCGAGAGGTACATGGGTGTACTTAAGGCCTACATGAGGAATCGGTCCCGGCCCGAGGGTAGCATTGTCGAAGGTTATGCAGCGGAAGAGGTTGTTGAGTTTTGCGTCGATTACATGGCTGAGGTAGAAGCAATAGGAGTTCCTGTGTCTCATCACGAGGGGAGGAACGAAGGGGTACAGTTGACTATTACGATTTCACTTCTGTGGATCTCGATCGCATTGCTTATAAAGATGAGCCATTCATACTTGCAAATCAAGCCATTCAGGTCATTTATGTCACTGACCCGGCCAATAAGAAGTGGCACGTCATCCTTCATGGCAAGAGAAGGATTGTTGGAGTTGAAAATGTCGTAGACAAGGAGGAATACAATCAATTTGATGAGATTCCTCCATTTGGAGATGGCGTACAGGTCGATACTGAAGACACCGACGAAACCAGTTACGTGCGTATGGATCACCAGGAAGGGTTATACTTTAAAGGTAATCAACTGTACATCCTTATCTCTCTGTTTCCATCGGTATAGCTTATATCTCCTGTAATTCTCGTCTTTGCAGGGCCGCGGCAAGTGAAAAGTTGAGGATAACATGACTGTGTACGTGGAAATTGTCGGTGAAAGTTCCCATTTGTATGTAACATTAACTTGAGCATGCTCCACATACATTGTATGTTAAATTTATTTGAGCATGCTCCACATTGTAACCAATTATCGGATCTACGTACACTGTAACCAATTTACAGAGCATTTGGACTACATTTGAAATATTTGAGTGTTCATTTAAAACAAGTTTTCGAGCATTCAGAGTTGAAAGATACAGATCAGTTTCAAGTTGTAAAACTAACGTTCAATAGAGAGATTATCACGGACGGTTTTGACCTATCACAGACGGGTATGAATATAGAACCGACTGTGATATTCCCAACAGCGTCTCCGACTCTTCAAGTGTACACGTGCACGGTCGGTTCTCAAGTCGCAACCGTCTGTGATAATCTCAGTCACAGTCGGTTCTCAACTCACAACCGTCTGTGATAATCTCTCACTATGTAGATTACCACAGACGGTTTTTATTTGTGAACCGACTGTGATAATATTATCACAGACGGTTATATATATAGAACCGACTGTGATATTTTCAACAGTGTCCGACTCTTCGAGTTCTTGACGTGCACCGTCGGTTCTCAATTCCAAACCGTCTGTGATAATCAGAGTCACAGTCGGCTCTCAACTCAAAACCGTCTGTGATAATCTCTCTGGTGACTATCACTATGTCGATTATTACAGACGGTTCTGATGCGAGAACCGACTGTGATAATATTATCACAGACGGTTGTGAGCGTTGGACCGACTGTGATAATATCGTCGCGGTTAATAGTTCAAGGCGGGGTTTGTCCCGCTCATTCCAGTCTTCGCAACTGTTTGCCCTAGCTCTCTCCGCCCTCGCACCGTCCATCGCGATCACCTCCATCGCCTCCCACCTTCTCCTCCTCTCCGTCCGTCGCGATCACCTGCATCGCCTTTCCACCGTCAGGCGCAATCACCTCCATCACCCTCCCGCCTCCGATGCGATCACCTCCATCTCCTCCCCACCGTTTCTGTCATTCTTGGTTAATTATAAGTATATGGGTTTTGTTATAGAATTATTAGTTGCAGATTTACTTAAACTGTTCTCTCTTTCACTGATGTTAGGAACTATGTCTGGTGACGAAATGCACCACTCGGGGAGTCAGGGTGACCTCGCTGGCGATGAGACGCCTGGGCCGGAGGTCGCCTCATCAGCCGTGACCCCACAGAAGAAGAGAAAGGGGCGAGGCCGGACGACATGCGCGCGTCTGGACAAGCGGGAAAAGCAGCACGTCTAGTTCGACGACAATGGTGTGCCGGAAGCTCCAGACAAACTTGTCGGTCAATACCGCTCACTATGCGGCAAAGTGGCAAGGGAGCGGGTGCCCATCACCACCTCCGACTGGGGTCAAGTGCCCCTAGAGTGCAAGGATGCGCTGTGGGAAGAAATGCAGGCGGTGTTTCACATTCTCGAGGATCGCCACTTCACCATCCGCCAGAGGACACTGATGTCAATAAACAAGGCGTGGAGGAACTTCAAGAGCCACCTTGTCAGGCTCTATGTGAAGGAGTCGAAGACCCCCTTCGATGACTTCCCTTTCGTGACTCCCGAGGCATGGCAGCAGTTCATCGAGATGAAGGCCAAGCCAGAGTTCCAGGAGCTTAGTGCGAAGGGCCAGGCTAACCAGGCCAAGAATACCCACCCACACAGACTAGGCAGTGGTGGGTATGTGGGGAAGAAGGCGTTGTGGAGGAAGCAGGACGAGGAGGCTTCCCAGTCTTCGGCCGGCAGTCCTTATGCGGGCATAACGGATGTGCGTGCCCGCAATTGGTGCCGAGCAAGATTGACGATGAACTCCTCCGGAAGCGTCTCGGTGAGTAACCCTGCGGACAGGGAAGTGATCGACCGGCTGGTAAGATTGTCCGATCACGTACTATTCTCGTAACACGCATGCAATGGGCTGTATTGCTAAGTTCTCCTGTTGCAGGTGACGCTGAGTGCGCAGGCGGCATCCGGAGAGTTCAACCCGAGGAGGGACAGCGATATCCTCACAGCGGCGCTAGGAAACAAGGAGCATCCAGGCCGCGTGCGCGGCCTCGGTGCCACTGTGCCTTGGAGGCATGGTTTCCCTGATGATGAGGAGGCGGCTAAGAGGAGAAAGAGATCCCACCAAGCCCGCGATGAACGGCTCAAGGAGGAGATGAGATCGGAGTTCGCTGTTCGGGACAAAGCACTCCTGCAGCAGTTGTCGGAGATGCGGTCCATGTATGAAGAGCTAAGAAAGGCGACCCAGGGCACTCCCCTTCTAGCAGCGGAAGTACCGACCCCCATTCTTGGCCACCGTAGTAGCTGCGCGTCTGCGCTGGGGTCTTCGCAGACGGAGCCCTCTCCAAAGTATCCGGTGGACTTTCTGCAGGTAATGACCGTTTGTCTATGTTAATTCATTCAAAAGTGAAAAGCGGTGAAATTCAACATGTTAATGCACACTGTTTGTAGGAACCGCCTCCTGCAAGCTTATGATGCTGGCCGGTCTCATCCCGATCGAGGCCGCCCGTGGGATGGCGCAACCATGCACGGCGGGGGCCACAATCCATGGTGCCCCTCTATGTGAGGGTTTTGCACGGGTCCAGGTGGACAGTGTCTTTGACCATTGCAAGGGTTTTCCGTTGGAGAAGCCGCCGAACGACGAGATTACCACTCTCGGGGATGCGGTGCACACATTCGTGCAATGGCCCAAGAAAGACATCGTCCTGTATGAGGTAATTCCCCCACCAGTTTCATAATTCGTACTGTAATAATAGCCCTCAGAGTTAGTGTCCTAATACGTAGGTTCTTACATCACAGACATCACAGACCGACACATGGCCTACTAGCCAGCATACCCCTCCGATGACGAAGCTGACTCCGACTAAGAGGCAACCATTTAAGAAGCTGGCTAGTAGGGGAAAAGCAAAGAAGAGCCCGGCGAAGGAGAGCGAGAAGAGTGCGCCAGCTCTCATACCGTTCGCTCTGGGGATGCCCATGGCCTCCGATACCGCAATTTCGACCATGGGGTTAGCATGCCAGAGCCTGCATGCATGGTACATGAAGAGGACAAACCAGACCAGGACGCAGCGTCCGATGCACATCATGCTCAAGTACACCGTGGCAGAGTTCCATAACGACATTGGGACCTACTCGGTGACCTTCGAAGACCTGCACAATTTACTGAACAAAGATGCGCTCGACTTGTCAATCCTACGGTCTTGGGTGCTGTAAGTATCCTACTATCCGTGCATATACGGATATATGTCATTTATTAATTGGTTACTTCCGTGCAGCTGCATGACCAACTATGCCAAATCTAAGGGCATACCTGTTGGTTTCTTGGACCCCCAGATGGTCGCCGAGGTGATGTTTAGGACCGACGCAGACTTCGTTGTCGACTACATCAAAATAGGGTTGCTTGCTCAGGTCGACAAGGAGTATATACTTGTACCCTACAACCAGAGGTGAGTGCTTTCATCAGTACTTCACCCGTAGATTAGTGTCTCCATGTGCACACCCCCAAATTTACATTAAATTTTTAATTCTTTACGTGCAATATGTAGCTACCACTGGATCCTGCTGCTACTTATTCCGAAAAGCAACAAGGTGTTCTACCTTGACTCATTGCAGAGGAAAGGGTACTCGTATTGCGGCGCACGAGATGTATTTGAAAAGTGATGTGGACCTGTCTTGCATGCATCTAGATTTACTGTCCTCAAATTGTCAATTTCGGCTATCCTCAAACTGTCAATTTTGACTATCTACAGGGCTTTCACGAAGTACTTTGCCAAGGTAGGGAGACAACACGAGCGGCGAGCCGATAAGTTTCAGTGGTTACAATTTTTGGTACAAATTTCAACTGGCATCTGTTTTACTTTATAACTTATCCCCACCTAACTCTCGGTCTGTAAATTGGCAGTGCCATCAGCAGCCGGACGACAATACATGTGGGTTCTACGTGATGCGCCACATGTATGACCTGATCATCACCCCTCACCGACCAGATTTCCCCGAGGTATACAACTGCTCCCCTTTGTATCGATTTGACAAAATTTACAACTGCAGCTAATTTTTTATGTACCAACTCTTGCTGCAGGAGGTCGACTTCCCTTCAGAAAGCCTTGACCTTCGGTAGATTGGTATTGTCCAAGGGATGCTCGCTGAGTTTTTCCTTTCGGAGGTCATATCAACCAAGGGGAAGTTTAGGGACCCGCAAGGTTCGTATTAGTGCGGCCTTACATTTATTTGTACATCTAACACACTGACTTTAATTGTCGATTACATTTATTTGTTCAATTGTACATATTTCTGAGTTCTGTGCTGTATATATAAAATGCTATATAGAGGGGTAAAAATATATTTGAGTACTGTGCATATGAAACTGTATATATTTGAGTACTGTACAAATATATTTCTGAGTTCAATTGTACAAATATATATGAGACTGTATATATTTGAGTACTGTGCATGTATGAAATTCATGAACTGTATATATGAAATGCAATTTGTACAGAGGACATCTCAGACGGTTTGTAAGATCAAAACTGTCTATGCATATTATGCACAGACGGTTTTGATCTTACAACCGTCTGAGATTATAACAGTCACCGATAATGACACTATCACAGATGGTTTTGACCTCAGAGCCGTCTGTGATATCACACTATCACAGACGGTTCTGAGATTATAACACTATCACAAACGGTTTTAACCTAAAAACCGTCTGTGATATTCAAGATTATCACACTATCGCAGATGGTTTTGACCTCAAAGCCGTCTGTGATACTCTAAATACACAGACAGTTCTGAGGTCATAACCGTCTCTGATACTCCAAATACACAGACGGTTATGACATCAGAACCGTCTGCGATACTCATATTATTACTGACGGTTCTGAGATCAAAACCGTCTATGTTAGTATGAGTATCTCAGACGGCTTTGATGTCATAACAGTCTGTGTATTTTGAGTACCACAGACGGTTCTGATATCAAAACCGTCTCTGGTAATCTGAGTATCACAGTCTGTTATGACATCAAAGCCGTCTGAGATACTCATACTAACACAGACGGTTTTGATCTCAGAACCGTCAGTAAAATATGAGTATCGCAGACGGTTCTGATGTCAAAACCGTCTGTGTATACTCAAATTATCAAAGGTCAAAACCTGAGTATCACAGACGGTTCTGTTCTCAGACCCGTCACTGATAATGTGAGGATCCCAGGTGGTTTTGACATCAGAACCGTCTGCAAAACTCAAATTATCAGAGACGGTTCTGAGATTAAAACCGTCTGTGGTAGTATGAGTATCACAGACGGTTCTGATGTTAGAACATCTGTGAAGTATGAGTATCACAGACGGTTCTGATGTTATAACAGTCTGTGTAGTATGAGTATCACAGACGGTTATGATCTTATAACAGTCTGTGAAGTATGAGTATCACAGACGGTTCTGACCTTATAACAGTCTGTGAATGGAGAGATCACTGACGGTTGAAAACATCAAAAACCGTCTGTGATAGTACATGATTATCACTGACTCGAATATCACTGACGGGTAAGAACCGTCTGTGATGACTGTTTTGATCCGACTGTGATGATGAATTCTGTAGTAGTGACAGCACCATTGCTCGGTGGATGGGCTATAGAAGCAAAGCACACCTTGGTTCCAACCTGATCGCAATAATCCAGAAAAAGACCACTGGCGAACTGGGAACTGTTATCAGTGATGAGATGATTTGGAACACCGAATCGAGCCACAATGTTCTTATGAAAGAACTTTTGTGCGGCTACGGCAGTAATGTTACGTACCGGTTCAGCCTCAATCCACTTTGTAAACGTGTCAATGGCTACGAACAAGAACTTATACCCATTGGCCGCTTGTGGCATAGGACCGACAATGTCCATTCCCCAGACTGCGAAGGACCATGAAAGGGGAATGGTTTGAAGGGCATAGGCAGGTTGATGAACCTGTCTCACATGAATTTGACACTGAGGACATGTTTTGACCATATTCTTGGCATCATCAAGTGCCGAAGGCCAATAAAATCCTTGTCAGAAAGCTTTGCCGACTAATGTACGATATGACGTGTGCGCACCGCATACACCGCCATGGATTTCTCTCAAGAGGGATTTGCCTTCCTCTTGGGACACACAGCGCATAAATACCCGTTGAGTACCTTTTCTATGCAAAACTCCTTCTATGAGTTTGTATAGACGCGCCTTTCGAACTAACCTATCGCTTTCGGTTTCATCCTCGGGCAGGGTCCCGTGTTCGAGATAAACCCTCAATGGATGAGTCCAGTCTCGTTCCTGTCCAAGGTTGGTAACGCAGACTGTTACCGGATCATCCTCAACCGTAGTCATGATCTAAGGATGTTCCAAGTGTTCAACGAACACTCCTGCCGGAGCGGATGTGCGTGAGGACCCAATTTTGGATAATTGGTCTGTGAGAATGTTGTCCTTTCGCGAGATGTATTGGACTTCGAAATGACTAAAGTGTTTTTCCAATCTCCTCACTTCCCCCAGGTAATGATCCATTGTCTCATCAGAGGTACTGTACTCCTTGTTTACCTGGTTTACGACCAGCTGTGAGTCTCCCCTCACCACTAGTCGACGGACTCCGAGGAATTTAGCTGCCCGGAGCCCTGCAAGAAGATTTTCATACTCTGCTGCGTTGTTCGTTGCAACAAAGTGTAGTTGAAAGACAAACTTCAACTGTTCGCCCTGAGGCGTAACTAAGACCACACCAGCCCCCGAGTGTTGAAAACTGTGAGAACCGTCAAAGTACATTGTCCAATGATCCGGGCATTCCAACTCTTCGGGCACCTGCACGAGTGGCTCAGGGTTAGTCCATTCGACTACAAAGTCAGCCAGGACCTGAGACTTGACCGCAGTGCGAGGCGTGAACTGGATGTCGAACGCTCCGAATTCAATGGCCCATTTGGCGATCCAACCAGACTTCTCCAGATTGCGGACAATGTCCCCCAATAGAAAAGATGAGGGTACTGTGATCTTATGTGCTTGGTGTTGGATCTAGGTAGATCTTAGTATCTAGGTTTTGATGATTAATGATGTTTTGGATAAATCCATGATGATTAAAGTTAATCTGAAGATATCAGATTTGATGATTAAATGACAATTTAGATAAATCCTAATTTAGCACAAGTATATTGAATTGATTATTGGTAAACCCTGAATTGGATGTTTTCCTCGATTGCGGGTTTGATATTGATGCATATGTAGAGGATGAGCTCGGTGGTTGCATCAAGCTTGTGCTAATTGATTGATCAATATGTTATATGTTAAATCTTGAGGTTGATGACTCCAGTTGTGGATTTAATATCGATGCACATGTTGAGGGAGAACTCAGGATGATTAGTTATTCATGTTTGTGCAAAAGGTTGATGACTCCGTGTTCTGGATTTGATATCTCTATGTATGATTGAGAGAGATCTCATGATGTTAGTCATCCATATTGATTGATATCATAACTTGAGTAGTATGGATCGTGTGCGCATTTCTTGTATCATATATGGATCTATATGATTGTGAGATTCATCCATTACTCATTTGTTGTTCATTGAAATTGGTTTCGTCATTTCACCGAAGAAAGAAATTGTTGAGTGAACTCCTGTGTGGAGTGATTTATCTGGTGGTGATTAATGACGAACTACAAATGAGACTAACGTTTGCGCATTGAGTGTATATGTTCTAGTCTCAGAATGGTTGCAGGATGAAAACAAGCAAGGGCGTGAAGAGGATGAAGACGATATGAGACATCCCGAGCAAGGTCAAGCTTAGCGAGGACGAGCTTTGCGAAGACAGGCGTCGAGATGTCGAGCTTCGCGTGGTCAAGCTTAACGAGATTGAGCGTTGCGATGACAAGCATCGAGCGATCGAGCTTCGCGAGGTCAAACTCCACCTAAGGTAAAATCCAAGATTAAGGATTGTTTTCTTAGGGTTTTACCGGTCTCGGTGTTTGGAGACAAACCGGGTTGATAGATTTCATTTTACTAGTTTGACCGTACTATTAAGAGGGGTCGGAAACTAGTAGCTTGAATCTATCTAGTGCGGAAGCTCAGATGCATTCATATCATCTTGCACAAGTGTTTTGCATTGCTAGTGAGTCTAAGTGTAGTTCATGTGCATTAGATTAAATGTTTTGAAAACTGCACTTAGTCGTAATCGCCAGCTGTTTAAATTGGTTTATTTATCTAGTGCTGGTCGTGGTCATATTTGCATATTCTGATCGTATCAGTGTTGATATGTGGTCGTGTTCGTGTCGCTTGTTTGCCGGCTTTCTGTTTAGGGTTTGGGCGTGGTCGTAGCAGTTCGGACTGGTCGTACTAGTCTTCGACTCGCTTGCGTACGCTCGACCAAACCCTATCGACCACCTGTTTTTGATCGGATATCAAGACCTGTGTGGTCGTGGTCATTGCTAAGTGACACAAATCACATCCGCGAGAAAACGGCAAATCCGTATGTGCAAATACTCTAAAATTGCATTTGAGATGGTTTTTGGATTGGACATTTTGACAGCAGGAAAGTTTCTGAGTTTTCTAGAAGTTTCTAGACCTTTCTTGGTCTTTCTCCTGTTGACAAAATTGTAGAACTCTGAGTTATCTTTCTAAAAAGCCAAAAATCACCTCAATCGGATCTCTGGATCAAAAGTTATGCTTTTTTTACTGTCAGTGTGCAGTGGCCGGACAAATGCATCCGTCCGGAGCTATTTGTCCGAAGTGGCCGGACTTTGTCCGAAATGACCGGACATTGTCCGGCCTGTACAATTTTTTTGAGCCAAAAAATGAAACGGACAAATGCATCCGTCCGGGGCTATCTGTCCGTTATGGCCGGACTTTGTCCGAAATGACCGGATATTGTCCGGCCTGTACAAGTTTTTTTGAGCCGAGAGTTAACAGAGACATATCCATTTGTCCAGACTTTTTGTCCAGACAAATAGTATCCGTCCGGCGTTCACAAATTTCGCCCAACGGTCACTGACACGTTTGCAACGGTTGAAATTTTTGTACTGGCCGGACAGTGTCTGAAGTGGCCGGACACTGTCCGGCCTGTACAACTTTTGGCCCGGTTTCTTGCAAACGGCTAGTTTTTCGTTGAGGCTATAAATACTTCGTGTTTGGCTTCATTTTTGGGTGCTCAAAGAGTTCATTCTTCAGCTGAAAACCTAGCCAATTGATTTGTATTTGAGTTATTGCATTTAGAGGCTAGAATTGAGCCCAAATCTTGAGTAGACTTGTGAGAGAGCTTGAGGGAGATTGTGTGAGTGTTTAGTGCACTTCATCTCTATTAGATTGCTAGTGCTAGAGTGTTGAGCATCTCATTTGCATCATTG
Organism: Pharus latifolius; assembly: GCA_019359835.1. Classification (NCBI taxonomy): domain Eukaryota; kingdom Viridiplantae; phylum Streptophyta; class Magnoliopsida; order Poales; family Poaceae; genus Pharus; species Pharus latifolius. Next base: position 47,990,731 of record CM033330.1, on the reverse strand, counting down.
AGCTTCTAGCACGTGGTTGATTCAAGTGAAAGTGCATCTGGCTTGTTACTCTTGGCGATCGCCTTCGCCTAGATGGTGCCGGAGGAGAGCCGAGATCTCTCCAATTGATGTTTGTTGGAGAGGCCGGCAAAAGATTGTGAAAGGTGTGGTGCTCGCCTATCCGGTGTGTAGAAGGAGCAATCCTAGTGAGATATCCTTCATGGATATAGAAGCGAGGCTCCGAGAGAGCGCTTCAACGAGGAGTAGGGGAGACCCGGTAAGTCTCCGAGACCTTGGTAAAAATATTGTGTCAATTGCATATTTATCTTTTGCATTACATTCATCTTGACACAATTGCTATATTTACTTTTGTTGCATGATTTGTTGAATAACTTACATGGTTGAATGCAACTAGTTGATTAAATTGTTTTAAGCCTCATTGTATAATCTAGCTTAAACGACTATCTTGTTGAAATTGCTTAGTAGGGAAGAAAATTTAAAAGCCTCCTAATCACCCCCCTCTAGTCGGCATCCTCGATCTTACACTTGGAAGTAATGTCGTAGCTTAAGGGAAGCCATCAGTAGTGCGTAAAGTATCTTCTAGACCTCAGGGTATCGCTCCTTAGGACCATGAAGTACTTCACTTACATAGTAGAAGGGTCTGTGCACACCCTCTCTATCTGCGATCAGGACAACGCTGACCGCATGTGGTGTGGCCGCCAAATAGAGAAGCAATGGTTCCTCCTTCTCGGGGGAAACCAAAACAGGCGGACTGGAAAGATATGCCTTTACCTCCTGAAATGCCTTTTCGGCCTCATCGGACCATGTAAAGTTGTGATGTTTGCGCAGGGCTTTGAAGAAGGGTAGTCCCCTTTCGCCTAGTGGCGATATAAACCGGCTTAATGCCGCCATGCGACCTGCTAGGTGCTGAACATCCTTGATGGTCGAGGGAGACCTCATCTGTTCATTAGCCCTGATTTTTTTAGGATTAACTTCGATTCCTCTGGAACAAACAAGAAAACCAAGAAGTTTTCCTGATGAAACCCCGAAAGAACACTTCCCGGGTTTAATTTTATTCCATATCAATTCAAATTACAGAAGGTTTCAGCGAGATCATCCAAATACGACAATCTTTTTGAACTTTTTACAACCAAGTCGTCTACGTAAGCTTCTAGATTACGCCCCATCTGAGAAAGAAAGGTCTTTTGCATCAAGCGCTAGTATGTGGAACTTGCGTTCTTGAGACCGAACGGCATTCTGACGTAGCAGTAGGTGCCGAACGGGGTGATGAAGGCAGTCTTCTCTTCATCTTCCTCTGCCATGCTAATTTGATGATATCCTGAGTAAGCGTCCAGGAAACTCATCAGTTCGCAGCCCGCAGTAGAATCAACTAGCTGGTCGATGCGGGGAAGGGCAAAGTCATCCTTCGGACAAGAACTATTGAGGCTGGTGTAGTCAACGCACATGCGCCACTTCCCATTTGACTTGCAGACCATGACCGGATTTGCAAGACATTCCGGGTGATCGACCTCGCGAATAAACCCTGCTTTTAGGAGTTTGTCCAACTCCTCTCGAATGGCTTCCCGCCGATCAACAGCAAAATGTCTGAGCTTCTGCTTTATCAGTCGCTGTCCAGGTCGAATAGCTAACCTGTGCTCGATTACTTCCCTTGGGACACCGGGCATGTCTGATGGTTTCCACGCAAACACATCTGCGTTAGCCCGAAGGAAAGCAATGAGCTCGAGTTCCTATTTGTCATCCAGGCCTGATCCGACCCGAATTGTCTTGGACGGATCGCCTGGGTACAATGGAACCAGTTTGAGTGTTTCATCGGGTCGAGGAGCAGCCTTGATCGTATCAGTGGACACTGTGGCGATCTGGGCGTCTCGGAGGGGAAGTTGATCTACCATCTCCAGAGATAGCCGATCACACGTCAGCGCCACATTGCGACTACCTCGGATCGAGATAACACCCTTGGGGCCAGGCAACTTTCCGCACTGTAGGCATAGTGCGTAGCCATCATGAACTTAGCAAGAGTTGGCCTGCCAAAGATTGCATTATAAGCCGAATCACAATCAATTACATTAAAAGTAACCAATTTTGTTTGGAAGTTATCCGGTTCTCCCAGCGTGACCGGGAGCACCACCTGTCCCAATGGCATCATAGAGGGACCAGGAATTATCCCATAAAACGGATGGATTATGGGTTTGATTTTTGAACAAGGAATCTACATCTCATCGAGCGCCTTGACCAATAAAATGTCCAAGGAGCGACCTCCGTCGATCAGGACTCTCTCGACTCTTGCATTGCTGATAATCAGGGTAATGACCAGAGGAAGCCTCAATGGTCGCGTAAGCCCCGCAGGACAGTCAGAGCGACCAAATGTCAAGGGTGTGTCCGACCAACGAGGGTACTGAGGTTCACCAAGGGAAGTTTCCGTTTGGTTGACCTCTCGATAAAAGGCTTTAAATTTCCTCTTAGAAACAAAAGAGGAGGAACCTCCGAAAATAACATTAACATGATTACGAGGTACCTGGTAAGACATCTTTTCGTCTCCGTCGGCGTCTCTTAGCCCACAAGCTTGTTCCTTGTTTGGTAAGGTCGGCATAGGTCCTATCCCTTGGTAGAAGTCATTTATCTGCTTCAACCAACTCCTGCAGTTCTTGAGGTCGTGGCCTGCGGAGTTGTGGAGCGGACACCACTTCTTGCCTTCCTGTGGGTTAGTCAATTTCTCTGGCTGGTTGGGGTTGCTTCAAATGCGACCTCGTCCAACCTCTCTGCCAGGATTCTGGCGAAAGCCGGCTTCTGCGCATCTGTGACCGTAGGAGGAAAATTACGCAAGACCTCCGCAATGGATCAGAGCTGGCCATGCGTACTTCTCCTTGGGGCACCAGGTGTTATAGTCTCTTCATCCGTCGGGAAACGCTCCAGGGGTAAAGACGGCGTCTGGTCGCATCTGTGACCACGTGATCACCGGGAAGAACTAGGAGCATCATCGTAACGAGCCTGCGCATTTTGAAGAGCCTCTAGGGCTGTTCTACGAAGTTCATTGTCTTGTTGCTTGCGATCTTGATCTTCCTTCTGCTTGCGTTCCTGCTCTTCCCTAGCAGCCCGTTGATCGGGAGTTTCTTCCGATAAGGCAGCGAACTGTCTAGGGAGCGAGGTCGTTGATGGGAAAAACATCTCCGTTTGTTCCGAGTCAAACTCGAAATCAAAGAGACGATGGAGGTTGTCAGGGTCAAATTTCCCCGGACTGATTTCCTGGTCCTCATCGTTCTTACCCTCAACAGGGTCGTACAATGGACTGGGTTCGACCTCTAATGCATTAAGGACCTGAGTAGGCTCTGATTCTGCATTGGTTGCCTCCTGGTCGATAGACATCACCTGAGTGGTCGAATCGTCCTCTGGGACGTCTTCGCCTCCGGTTTCCTCCATCGGAACAGGATCACTAGGTGAAGGCATCTGGATGTGGGCATAATCCTCGAGATCGAAGTCATTCTTAGAATCATATGCTCCAGCCATGATTCAGCGAACCTCCAGATGGAAATTAGGACGCCTTGAGAAAGGCCCCACGGTGGGCGCCAGCTGTTGACGATTCGGACTCGTGGTCCTTAGTTGAACTTATGTAGAATTTGTAAGTTGTGAGACCTTTCAGGGTGTCCCTCCGGGAAGGGATGATGAACCAAAGTTAACTGAAACACAGAGAGGTTTAGACAGGTTCGGGCCCTCGATGATGGAAGTAACAGCCCTATGTCCTGTTGAGATTTACTATGTGTGGGAAAAAGAGTTACAAGACTATGGAAAGGATCTTCACAGGCGAAGATCTTTCCTGTGTGTTTATACAAGACAATGCTGAGAAGACTTATGAAAGCTAACTAACTTAATCTAATGTCTTCTGTTTTTTATCTTGATTTCTTCCTCTTTTTGTTTGATGCATTGGCTTACCCTTTTATACTGGTCGAAAGGGCGCCAAAGCACAACGGCTTCGAACAGTTGCTCGGGTGCAGTTTTGATAACTACACTTAACCTCCATGCAGGTTTAACACGTGCAATTAAAGAATAACTGCACATATTAACCTCTTGACAGTTGTCTCTGCACGTGGAGGAATCTTCGGGATACTCGGTATATACCTGTTGTAAGGTCTAAGCAACCCCGCGTTTCCTGGTCGAGGGTGTTCTGACTGTGCATTGCTTGCAATCATCTGACCGCGCACTATCTGCAGCCTTTTATTTGCGTATCGCATACGAGCTTCTGACCGCGCACTATCTGCGGCCTTATCGCGTAGAACCTGCGACCATGTGTCTGCGCTTCCCAGGACAACTTGAGATTATATCAATGTCGTGGTATTGCGAATACCCCGGCAGGTTTTGAGAATGATCCTAGCGAAGATTATGCGGCGCGGGTTGACCGGATGACCGGTCCTCCCCCGCCGGACAAGCACAAGAAATAACACATGGATTTATACAGGTTCGGGTCCCGGTGGGGGCCCTAGTCCTGTCGACGCGCTCCCGACCGGAGTCAGCTGGGGAGGCTCTCTCCGGGGGGAGAGGCTTCCGGAGCACGTTTGTGAGTTTAGCTATTCCAATAAAAGAGAACCGATCCTTTACAACAGAGGCGTACAAGGGCTATTTATAGCCCCAAAAAGAAGCAAAAAACCTAAACTACCCCGGAAGCCACCGTCGGATTGAAGGGTAGGACCGTCCTTCTTCCGGTCAAACGCCTTGGATGCTTGACTGGTGGTCGCTAGTTCCCGAGGCGCTCCTCGCGTGACCTGCACGTGACAAACAATTCGAGACTTTACCTTCAGGAGGGCGATGAGGCCCGGGACGGCGCCGGAGGCCGGGTCCCGGGGACCAAAAGGCGGCGCCCGGGGAGGGGCCAGAGGCCACGTCCCCGGGCCAATGGTGGCGCCCGGGACGGCGCCGGAGGCCAGGTCCCGGGGGCCAAATGGCGGCGCCCGGGGAGGCCCCGGAGGCCACGTCCCCGGGCCAATGGCGGCGCCCGGGACGGCGCCGGAGGCCAGGTCCCGGGGGCCAAATGGCGGCGCCCGGGACGGCCCCGGAGGCCAGGTCCCCTGGCAATAGTGACGCAACTTACCTGGACTTAGTCCCGCGGAGATTTCCCCTGACAGCAGCCCCCCATGCACGCCGGGGACGATGCTCGAGTCCCCGGTGGGTATGGCACACGTCACCGGGAAGATCTCCGGGCCAAGTGACCGGAGCCGCGGCGCTTCGGTTTCCGTGCCCCACGCTTAAGGCCGCGCCGTTTCGTCAAAAAAGCGCGCGGTTCGAACCGGCGCCTCGATTCACACGCCCGTCCCTTTGTTTCCCGCGCACGGTTTGAACTTCTACGGTCCAGATTGATCCGCGGGTGCCACGTGGCGTGCATCTAGACCACGTCCCGCCCCTATAAATAGGGCCTTGGGGGGGCCCGGAAGCTCATTCCAAATTTTCAGCCTTAGCGATTTCTGCTCTCCCGGTAGCTCTTTCCGGTAGTTAGCTCCCGGTAGCAGACGTCCGGAAGTTTGAGTAGTATCCTCCTGAAAGGTTAGCCACCGAACAAAAAAGAAGACTAACCTCATGGCACCCAAGGGTCGAGCAAAGACCACGGAAGTGCCCCCGGAGGAAATCCCTCCGGATCTCCTCTGGGCGTCGGAGTTCACTGCCGAGGACGCCGAGTCCTTGGTCGAAAGATGCGTCATCGCGGACGGGGACATCCGAGTCCCCGTGAAGAAGGACGGAGCCCCCCGCCCCAGGCCCGAAGAGGTCGTGGCCTTCGAGGCCTTCCTGGAGGCGGGGCTCCGGCTCCCGGTGCATCCCATGCTCCGGGAGTTTTTGAAGGAGTACGGGGTGGCACTCAACCACCTCACCCCGAACGCGCTCGTCCAGATGGGCCTCTTCATCTGGCTCTACGAGACAGCGACCGGGCGGGAGCCCACCCTTCACGCCTTCCGGTACTTCTACGAACCGGTGGCGTGGACCTCCCACCTGGTGAAGGGGGGCCCCAAGTCCCCCTTCGGTTCGGTGATGGTCCAAATGTTGCCATCCCGGGTGATCGACTACCCGGCGGCGGCCTCCCGGGACCACTGGGGCGACTGGGTCCGGAGGTGGTTTTACCTCCGGGTCTGGGACGAGGCGGTGGTGTACGCCCCGGAGCCCCCCACCTACAGCCGATCGTCCGCACCGAAGCCTCCGGTGTGGACGGACGAGGAGTTCGAGCTCCTCGGCAAGGTGATCCTCTCCAAGAAGACCCGCTCAATGCGGGACGCGGCCGAGGAGATGGCTCTCCTCCGGATCTCCCCCTTCTCGCGCGGGAAGAGGGGAGTCGGCATGGGCCCAGAACAGCGGCCCCCGGTGAAGCCGGTGACGCGACGTGAGCTCCAGGAACCAGCTGCATCATACTTACGAATTTTTGAAAATTTAACTAACTCTTTACCTCTTGCAGTCCGGCCGTACCCGGCGGCGCGGGAGAAGGCGGAGAACCTCCTGGGGAGGTACTTCGCCGATGAGCACGAGCGCGTCGTGCGCATCGTGGGGGAGGGCCCTCCCCGGAACTTGGTAGCGGCGGCCTACGGGCTAAAGCTGCCGGAGAGGAAGCCTCTCCCCACCCCCGGGTCGCACAAACGGGGGAAGGAGGCGGCCGGGGGCTCGGAGCCCAAGAAGGCCCGGGTCCAAAAGACCCCCGGCCAGTCAACGACGCCGGCGGCGACACCGGCGAAGCCCCAGGATGAGACCCCCGGGAGCAAGCGTGCCCGGGCACTGGCCCGGAAGGAAGCAACACCTCCTCCCCCGAAGGGCCCCGTCGAGGCCCGGGGGAAGGAGGCGACCGCGGGCGGGGCGGCGTCCGACTCGGCGAACTACGCCCCGTCGCCACTCTTGGTGGAGCCCCTCCTTCCCCTTCCAGCTTCTTTGGAGCCGGAGAGGCTGGAGGTGAGATTCGCAAAGGCCTCGCCTCCGCGGGTTTGGCCGGTGGACGAGGGGGGGAGCCCCTCGGTCGACGAGGTTCCTCCGGAGGAGGAGGCCCCGAGGGCCTTTCGGCCCGGGGCGGGGAAGGGTCTGATGATCCCCCCCCCCGGGCGGGGACCCCCGCCCGAAGCTCCTCGGCCACGTCTTCGGAGGAGACCTCGGCCACGACGACGCCGGTGACGCCGGCCGCGTTACCGGACTTGCAGGTCCGGGGACCCACCACCGGCAGCGACGCCGGCGCCGGGCGAGAGGCCCCTCTGCTTCCCGCGGGGGAAGTCCGCTCCATGAGCGTTTCGAGGGGCTTCAGTCCCTCGGGGCCCAGGTAACCCGAGTCGATGACGTCTTCATTCAACTACTGCACTTTGAGATTTTTCTAACTCTATATATTTTGTAGGTGGCAGCTGTTACCTGGGGCCTTGAGCAGCGGGTCGCCCGGCTACTGAAGGAAGCGGAGGGCCGGGCCGCGGCCTCCGTAGGGCAGCGCGAGGAGGCCCTCCGGGAGTGCGATGAGGCCCTCGCGGAATTGACCCGGGTCTGGGCCCAGGTCCATATCTCCGAGGCTGTCAACGGCCGCCTCCGGGAGGAGGCCAAGGTGAGGGAGGAGGCGCTCCGGGAGCTCGAGGGCTCGAGCGTCCGGGCGGTGGCGGACGCGGGCCGCTCCGTCCGGTCGGCCCTCGAGAGCCTTGGCGTAAGCCTAGGTTCCAGGAGCAGGGAGGTGCCGCCGGCGACCCTCGCGGAGGCTGTCGACGTTCGGGCGCGGGGGCGGGCTATCCCCGTTGTCGCGGCTGCTGCGGGGCTCGTCGAGTTCCGGGGGGTCGGCGCCCGGGTGATCGGGGGCCGCATCCCCCTAAGCTTCCCGGACTCCTTCGAGCCGTCGCGCCGGGAGATCGAGCAGCTCACCGGAGGATTCTACGACCGGCTCATCCGGGCGAGATTCTCGGCTCCGGCGGGGGACGTCCCAACCCCGGCCTTGGAAGAAGCCCCCCAGGGGGAGGACGCCAACGAACATGTATGAGCCTCCCCCCGGGCCTTAGCTAGGGCCCTTTTTTGTTTTGTTAGGACTTTTGATTCCGGTAGCTTCTTAGAAGAAGCCCCGGACACTTGTACAGAAACATTTTGAATGCAATGAAGTTAGATTTTTTCTAAGTCTTTGAATTGAATTTACTGTTACCAGGGTTCCCGGGAGGTTGCTCCCGGGCGAAGGTCCGGGAGGGGCTCCCCGGGGGACGCCCAAGCGGCTTTAATCTTGCTAAGCCTTGTCTCCGGGAATCGCGGCGGGGATAGCGTCCAGGAGCCGATCCGGTTGAGGTGGCGTCCGGAGTGGCACTTGGACAATTTTGACAATCATCGCGCCGAATTGTCCCCTCCACGATTGGGGTTCCGGATGGTACCTCCCCTTCGGATACTCTCACCGGCGGGATATGAGTTTTGGCCCGAAGATGTGCTCCAGGACGCTCGGCGCCGCGTGCGAGCATTGTACCGGGACTTGACCCGGGAGCTAGCGGAGATCCTTCGAGAGTATTAGGCGTAGGAGCCTTTAGGGCGTAGAGAATCCCCCGGGTTAGAACCCGGGTTTTATCGTTTCCGACGCCCACCGGAGGGGGAAGGTGTCCTCCGGGTTTGATAATCAATAAAGCTGTGTTGTTGCTTCTTCTTTCATTGTCTCTTTATTTTCTTCTTCTTGGATGGTCCGGACGACTCATCTTAACAAGGATGACCTAAGTTTGCTCGTGGGCAGTGCGGTCGACACCCGGGGGTTCCTTATCCCCCCCGCCCACAGCGGGCCGGAGAATAGCTCCGCGCGCTGTGGGGGTAACAAGGCCCTCGGGATGGAAGTCACCTGTGGCATAGGAAATTTTCTAAGTTAGAAAATTTTAAAACGAGGTTTTCAAGGAGAAGACCTTCCGGGAGACAATCGTCCGGTCGCCGTGAGAACGGGGAGCCAGGAATAAGGCCTCATGTGGAAGAAACGTCCAAGAAAACCCGATGAGATTTCCGGAGGCGAGCTTCCTAGGAGACAATCGTCCGGTCGCCGTGAGAACGGGGAGCCGGGGATAGGGTCTTCGGGGAAGAAAATGTCCGAGAAATCCGTGACTTCTACGGGAGACAATCGTCCGGTCGCCGTGAGAACGGGGAGCCGGGAATAAGGTCGCCGGGGACCAATCGTCCGGTCGCCGTGAAAACGGGGAGCCGGGAATAACGTCGACTCCCGGAGGAGGAAGATAGATCCAATCAGGCCGCAAGGGGCCGATCATCCGGTCGCCATGAAAACGGGGAGCCGGGAATAACGTCGACTCCCGGAGGAGGAAGATAGATCCAAGAAGGCCATTAGACGTCCCACTGGGGAGAGCGTCTACCCCCGGAGGAGGAAGTGCCCGAAGACGGGTCTTGAGTGTTTGGGTAGGGGACTAGTCTCCCAAAGTGACTCGTTACCGCGGCCACTGTGACCGGGTTGCCGCTTACACCCTCAGTCCACGAGGGCTGACTGTAAGCCGCCCTACGGGAGTGGGACTCCCGTTGTAGGGACTTGTTGGGCCTGGCCCACTTCCTCGCGGGGAGGGCATCCTCGCGGGGAGGGCTTCCTCGCGGGGAGGGCATCGCCGCTAGGGGCGGTAATGAGAGAGACCTGCAATGAGACAGTTTGAAAAGCAAGACCTATGTATTGCGAATAAAATGAAGTACAGGGCCTCCCCCTCCGGCATGAACGCTCTGGGGGAGGGGACAGGCCCGTAAGGCTAAATATAGAACTTGCGAAGTAAACGCAAGTTCCACGTGTGCTTCAGCTCCTGCTCTTGAAGGTTGGAGAGCTTGTAGGCCCCCGAGCCCAGGACCGCGGAGATCCTGTAGGGGCCCTCCCACTTGGGGGAGAGCTTACCTTGGGCCTGGGGGTCCGTCACACGCTTGAGGACGAGGTCCCCAAGGCGGAAAGCCCTCTCGCGCACGCGCTGATTGTACGCGCGCGCCATCTCTTGCTCGTAGATGGCGTGGCGGAGGAGCGCTCGGTCGCATTCCTCCTCCACGAGGTCGATCTCTAGGCGTTGGTTGGCCTCGTTGGCCTGGTACGCTGCGGGCGTGGCTCCCTCCAGGAGCTCAACCCGCAGTGACCGGAAGCCGATCTCCGGGGGGAGGACTGCCTCCGCCCCGTAGACCAGAGAGAAGGGAGTACGCCCCGTCACCTGGGACGGGGTCGTGCGCATGGAGCAGAGGATGCTAGGGAGCTCCTCTGCCCATGCACCCCGCTTAGAAGCGGTTTGCCCGAGTCTCCGGCGCAACCCCTGTAGGATCACGCCGTTGACCCTCTCAACAGCCCCATTGCTCCGGGGATGGGCCACTGAGGCGAAGTGGATGACGAGCCCCAGGCCTTCGCAGAATTCCCGGAAATAAGCCGAGTCAAATTGGGTCCCGTTGTCCACGGTGATTTCCCGGGGGACGCCAAAATGACATACGACGTTTTTCCAGAAAAACCGCTGAACGGCCCGGGACGTGATACTGGCCAAAGGCTCCGCCTCAACCCACTTTGTAAAATAGTCGACTGCGACTACCGCATACTTGTAGCCCCCGGGCGCTGGGGGGGAAGGGCCCTAAGAGGTCCATCCCCCAGCGCACAAAGGGCCAAGTGATGGGGATCGTCTGCAACGCTATGGGGGGGAGGTTCGAGCCCTTGGCCATCTTCTGGCATGCCTCGCACGTGGAGACAAGGTCTCGCGCGTCGCGCATGACCGTGGGCCAGTAGAAGCCCTGCCGGAGGGCCTTGGCTGCAATGGCACGTGGGGCTAGGTGAGAACCACAGCTCCCCGCGTGGATGTCTGTGAGAAGTTGAAGTCCCTCCGGCCGGGGGAGGCAGCGCAGGAGGGCGGAAGCCCCCCGCTTGTAGAGCCTCCCCTCCAGCAGGAGATATGCCCGGGCTTTAGCCCGGAGGCGTTTAGCCTCGGTCTCGCTAGGAGGGTCCCCCTCTCCCTAGATGAAGGAGATGAGGGGGTCCATCCAAGACGTAGTCCGGATGATCTCGGCGACCTCTGGGACATGAGGCTTGTCGCCCGTGTCCGGGGAGGCCACCGAGGGTCTCGTGATGATTTCCAGGAAAGCCCCCTTGGGGAGCGATTCCCGGGCGCTTGCCGCCCGGGCCAAGGCGTCGGCCTGGTCATTGTCCCTCTGCGGGATATGCCGGGCCTCGAGGCCGTCGAAATGCCTCTCCATCTTTCGCACTTCCTGCAAATAAAGACTTAAGTTTGCGTCATGGCACAGGTAAGACTTGTCCATTTGGCAAACTACGAGCTGAGAATCTCCCTTGACTAGGAGGCGCCGGATCCCCAGGGAGCTCGTGAGGCGCATCCCGAGGAGCAAAGCCTCGTATTCGGCGACGTTGTTGGTTGCGGGGAACTCGAGCCGCGCGGCGTACTCGAGTTCCTTCCCCTCGGGGCTCCGGAGGACTACTCCCGCACCAGCCCCGGCGAGACAGCGACCCATCGAACATAAGGGTCCAATGATCACTGCGTCGGGGTGGCACAGGGAGATCTTCGTCCACGGACCCAGAGGCGGGAGTCCACTCTGCGACAAAGTCAGCGAGGACCTGCGACTTGATGGCGGAGCAGCCGGTAAGGGACAGGGAGAAGGGGGCGAGCTCGGCCCCCCACTTCCCGATCCGGCCGGTGGCTTCCTTGTTCCACAGTACCTCCCCGAGGGGGAGGGACGACGGGACGGTGATGGGGTGCCCCAGGAAGTAATGCCGGAGCTTCCGGGACGCCATGAGGAGGGCATAGCAGATTTTCTCCATCTCCGTGTACCGAGTTTTGGCCCCTTGGAGGGCCTCACTCACGTAGTACACGGGACGCTGCTGCCCCCCTTGCTCCTTCACCAAGACCGCGCTGACGGCGACGGGGGCCGTGGCGAGGTAGAGGAGCAAGGGCTCTTCCGCAGACGGGCTCACGAGCATTGGAGGGCTCGTGAGGTACTTCTTGAGGTCGTCGAACGCCTCCTAGGCCTCGGGGGTCCAGCGGAACCCCTCGAGCCCTCGGAGGATCTTGAAGAACTGGAGGCCCCGCTCCCCCGACCGGGAGACGAAGCGGCTGAGTGCGGCTAGGCGGCCGGAGAGCCGCTGGACATCCTTGACGGAGCGCGGCGGGGGCATATCCAGGAAAGCCCAGATCTTCTCGGGGTTTGCCTCAATGCCCCGCTGGGACACGAGGAAACCTAGGAGCTTCCCCCCGCGCACCCCGAAGGCGCACTTCTCCGGGTTGAGTTTGCGCCCGAACGCGCGGAGGTTGCGGAAGGTTTCAGCCAGGTCGTCGACGTGGGAGGCTGTGCGGGGACTCTTGACGACCGCGTCGTCTACGCAGTTGATTTCTTGACGAGGACGGGGTTCGCGAGCCACTCGGGGTGCAAGACCTCCCGAATGAACCCCGCCTCTCGGAGCCGGGTGATCTCCGCCTTGATTGCCTCTTGGCGCTCGAGGGAGAGTTTCCGCAGCTTCTGTTTGACCGGGGGGTGACCGGGGGCCACTGCAAGCTTGTGCTCAATGACCTCCCGGGCGACGCCCCGCATGTCCGAGGGCTTCCACGCAAAAACATCGGAGTTTTCGCGCAGAAAAGCCGCAAGTTTTGTTGTGTGCTCCTCGGGGAGCTCCGCCCCGATCCGGACAGTTTTGTCTTCGTTGCCTGGGGACAGCAGGACCTTCCGGAGGCCCCCTTCCGGACGCGGCTTGAGGAGGGGCCTCCCGGGTGGTGGCGCAGCAGCGTCTAGTTCCGGGGGAGGAGCCTCCCCCCCGGGCGTCTTTATGAGGTTGACGCTTCCGATTGTGGCCGCATTGCGCTCGTATAGAGCACGGGCCATGTCTTGGTCTCCCCGGACGTTGATCACACCATGCGGCCCGGGGATCTTCATGCAGAGATAGTTTTGATGGGTGGCAGCCCCCAGCCGGTTGATTGTCGTCCTCCCCATAATCGCGTTGTAGGAGAGGGGAGGTCCACTACGTCGAAGCGGACCAGCTCGGTCCGGTAGTTCTCCGGGGTGCCGAAGGTCATTGGAAGATCTACCTTGCCCATGGGGTGGATCGCCTTCCCCGGGACAAAACCTTGCAGGGGCCCGGCCGCGGGTTGCAGGAGCTCACATCCACCTGCATTTCTTTGAAGGCCTTCAGGAATAGGACATCGGCGGAGCTCCCGCCGTCCACCAGGATACGGGCCAGATGGCAGTTGTAGATGGTCGCGGAGACAATGAGCGCGTCGTCGTGGGGGAAGCGAACCCCCCGCACGTCTTCTGCCGTGAAGGTGAGGGGGACGTCCGACCACTTAGGTGGTGGGGACGAGTGTAGCACCCCCACAACCCTGACCTCGCGCGCGTACTCCTTACGCTGGCGCTTAGAGTCCCGCCCGGAGGCAGATCCTCCCACGATGACGTTGATGTGCCGCTGCGAAGTTTGAAAGGGGAGAGCTTCTGAAGGCTCCCCCTCCTGCGTCTGCTGACCCCCCGCGGGAGCGGGAAGGGCCGGAACAGCTGGCCGAGGGGGTAAGGAGGCCGGAATCCCCCCCCCTGCCCGCGCTGGTCGAGGAAGTCCGCGAAGTGCTGCAGCAGCTAGCTACAATCTCGGGTAGCGTGGGTACTGGACCTGTGGAAGCTGCACCACGGTCCTTCCCGCCTTCTCCCCGCGGGGCCTTCCCGGCCGCGCGAAGACTGTCCTTCCCCATGGCCCTTCGGTTTGGGGAAGGGGCGGTTGCCCCTCTGGGGTTCGCGCGAGCCGCCTCCGCCCTCGAGGACAAAGGTGTCCCGAGGCCGTGGCTCGCTACGGCCCCCCTGTCTGGGGCGTTTGGGGGGATCCCTGGCCCCCCGGTCGACGGGGGCGGGAGCCCCCTGGGTCTTCTTCCAAATGTCGTCTTCCTCCGCCCGAGCGTACTTTTCGAGTACGTTGAAGAGCTCGTCGGCAGAAGAGGGGTAGCTCCGGGAGAGCCTTCGGTGGAGCTCCCCCAAGAGGATGCCGCTTTTGCAGGCTTCGATGACCGTAGAGTCGGGGACATGGGCCACTTTGCTTTTCACCTAAGCAAAGCGCTTGAAGAAGCTTCTGATAGTTTCCCCAATCCTCTGCCAGACAGTGTACAGCTGCGAGGAGTCCAGGGGACGCACGTAGTTCCCCTGGAAGTTGGCACAGAACTCCCGCTTGAGCTGCGAGAAAGACTTGATGGAGCCCGCCTTCAGGTTGTAGAACCAGGAGCGGGCAATGCCGGAGAGGTAGAGGGGGAAGACGTTGCACTGTACCGTCTCGTCCCCCCCGGCCGCGGAGATGGCTGTGGAGTAGACCTGCACAAACTCATAAGGGTCTGCCTCACCGTTATAGTGCTCGATGTGTGGAGGGCGGTAGGGCCGCGGCCACCGGATGCTGCGAAGTCTTCGGCACAAGGGCTGGTTAGCCCCCTGCACTTCCCGGGGAGAGCCCCGGTCGCTGTCTTCTTTCACGGGACCTTCGTTGTCTGAGTCTGGAAGCGGTCCAAGAGGTCCGCCAGAATGGCTGTGGCAACGCTTTTCCTCTGGGCCGGGACTGAGTTCCCGGACGTCCGGGCTCTCCGCCGGAGAGGTTGGCTCTTCAGCGGGTCTCTTCCCCCGACTGGTGCGAGAGCGAGGCTCCCCGCGCCCGCGGCCGGGGGGAAGTTCTTCCCCGCGCTCGGGTGAACGCATTCGCTCGACCTCCCCCCGGGCGAAACAGACCTGTCCCGCCGAGGGAGGGAGCTCATGCGTTGTAGTTGCCGGCCTGAAGGCTTCCGGAGCCGGTTGGGGGGAGCCCCCTGCGACGGCCCCCGGGACCAGAAAGGGGGAAGCCCCTGTATTATCCAGAACCGGGGAGGGGGAGCCCACGGCGACGCTTGGAACCGAAGTGGAGGGTGCCCCGGTGGCCACGACCAGAACCGGGAAGGGGGCAGGCCCTGTAACACCCGGAACCGGCGAGGGGGGAGCCCCCGCGGCGACGTCCGGAACCGGGGAGCCCATGCGGGGGAAGTCCGCTGCAGTACGGGGGCTGCTCTGTCAACCGCCCCCGGTGCGGTAAGTGCGACGCGGGGGGCGGGACTAGCTCCCGGCGTAGGGTAAACCCCCGGCATGAAGTGGGCTCCCGGCCCCGGGAATAGGCCAGGGACGGGGTACCCCCCTGGTGCCACGAAGGGCCCCGTCATGAAATAACCTCCCGGCACCGGGACGGGCCCGGGTGTATATCCCGCAGGGGGAGGGAACCCCCCAGCAGGATCATACGGGGCAGACAAACCCCCAGAGGCCGGAGGGGCCGCCGGGTAACCCATAAACGGGGGCATGTTCCCCGGATACGGGTGTGAGGCAAATGTGGGGGCTGGAGGCCGCGCCAACACGCTAAGGAGTTCGTCCATAGAGCGCTGAGCGCAGAGCTGGCCTTCCACGAGAGCTTTGAGCAGGGCGTCCCGGGGAGCCGGGGGAGCCGTCGGGGGAGACTGGTCCCGGCCGAGGTCCCCGCGGTCACCGGGAACGACCTGGAGGTGGAAGCACCTAAGTTAAGAGGAAAAGAGGGAGGCGGTACCTGGGCCAGGTCGCCTCCGGAAGGGACCGCCGGGACAGCAGTGTCCCGGCCGGACGGCGCCGGGTCTCCGAGACCCGGGTCACCGGGAAGGGTGCGAGCCCTTGTTCTTGGGGGAGCCATGGCGTCTTGTCACGAGTCCCCACGGTCGGCGCCAACTGTCGTGGTATTGCGAATACCCCGGTAGGTTTTGAGAATGATCCTAGCGAAGATTACGCGGCGCGGGTTGACCGGATGACCGGTCCTCCCCCGCCGGACAAGCACAAGAAATAACACACGGATTTATACAGGTTCGGGTCCCGGTGGGGGCCCTAGTCCTGTCGACGCGCTCCCGACCGGAGTCAGCTGGGGAGGCTCTCTCCGGGGGGAGAGGCTTCCAGAGCACGTCTGTCAGTTTAGCTATTCCAATAAAAGAGAACCGATCCTTTACAACAGAGGGGTACAAGGGCTATTTATAGCCCCAAAAAGAAGCAAAAAACCTAAACTACCCCGGAAGCCACCGTCGGATTGAAGGGTAGGACCGTCCTTCTTCCGGTCAAACGCCTTGGATGCTTGACAGGTGGTCGCTAGTTCCCGAGGCGCTCCTCGCGTGACCTGCACGTGACAAACAATTCGAGACTTTACCTTCAGGAGGGCGATGAGGCCCGGGACGGCGCCGGAGGCCGGGTCCCGGGGAACAAAAGGCGGCGCCCGGGGAGGGGCCGGAGGCCACGTCCCCGGGCAAATGGCGGCGCCCGGGACGGCGCCGGAGGCCAGGTCTCGGGGGCCAAAATGGCGGCGCCCGGGGAGGGGCCGGGGGCCACGTCCCCGGGCAAATGGCGGCGCCCGGGACGGCGCCGGAGGCCAGGTCCTGGGGGCCAAATGGCGGCGCCCGGGGAGGCCCCGGAGGCCACGTCCCCGGGCGAATGGCGGCGCCCGGGACTGCGCCGGAGGCCAGGTCCCGGGGGCCAAATGGCGGCTCCCGGGGAGGGGCCGGAGGCCACGTCCCCGGGCCAATGGCGGCGCCTGGGACGCCGCCGGAGGCCAGGTCTCGGGGGCCAAATGGCGGCACCCGGGGAGGCTTCGGAGGCCACGTCCCCGGGCCAATGGCGGCGCCCGGGACGGCGCCGGAGGCCAGGTCCCAGGGGCCAAATGGCGGCGCCCGGGGAGGCCCTGGTGGCCACGTCCCCGGGCCAATGGCGGCGCCCGGGACGGCACCGGAGGCCAGGTCCCAGGGGCCAAATGGCGGCGCCCGGGGAGGGGCCGGAGGCCACATCCCCGGGCCAATGGCGGCGCCCGGCACGGCGCCGAAGGCCAGGTCCCGGGGGCCAAATGGCGGCGCCCGGCACGGCCCCGGAGGCCAGGTCCCCGGGCAATCGTGACGCAACTTACCTGGACTTAGTCCCGCGGAGATTTCCCCCAACAATCAACAGACAGCTGCCTGGCTCGAATCTATCTTGAACCAGACATGCATTTATTCTGAACTAGCTCGGGTAATAATCCTCGTCACGTCGCTATCCTTGAGCAAGAAGCAGATTGAATCACACCATTGAGAATCTATCTTGCGCATGGGACCTTGCCCGTGGACGAAACCAAAGCTGATCGATTAGTTTGAAAAGCACGCATGTATAGACTAGTCGATGGCACTCTATACAAGAAAAGTACACAAGGCGTACTCATGCGTTGCATCCCTCGAGAAGAAGGCAAATCCCTTCTAAGAGAAATTCATGAAGGCATATGCGGTGCACATGCCTCCTTTTGAACACTAGTTGGAAAAGCCTTTCGCCAAGGGTACTACTAGCCTATGGCGCTCAATGATGCCAAACACCTAGTCAAGACATGCCCCCAGTGTCAATTTCATGCTCAGCAATATCACTAGCCAGCATACGCATTACAAACTATCCTGCTAACAAGGCCATTCGCCGTTTGGGGGATAGATATTCTGGGGCCAATGCCCCAAGCTGTCAATGGATACAAGTTCTTGTTCGTAGCCATTGAAACTTTCACAAAATGGATCGAGACCAAACCAGTCTGCACCATCACCGTCTTAGCAGCCCAAAAGTTCTTACATAAGAACATTGTAACACAATTTGGCATCCCAAACCACCTCATCACAACAACGGTTCCCAATTCGTTTGTGGTCTCTTCTTAGACTATTGCGACAATATTGGCACAAAAGTCTTCTTTGCATCCGTTGCTCATCCACAAAGTAACAGAGCAGCTAAATGAGCCAACGGGCAGATCATTCAAGGGGTAAAGAAACGTGTCTTCAACCACCTTAAGATACGTTCAGGGGCTTGGGTAGACGAACTCTACTCAATTCTCTGGGCCATACGCACTACACCTAGTAGAGCGACAGGTGACACACCTTTCCAACTGGTGTTTGGTGCCAAAGCCATGTTACCAAGTGAAATACAACTTGGGCCTCCTCATGTAAATAACTTCAATGCAACCGATCCAACCAACACCTATGAAGATGAACTCACTCTCCTCGAAGAAAAGAGAAATCAAGCGTTATTAAGGTCCACGGCATATTTACAAGCCCTATGTAAATATCATTCCAAAAGGGTGCGACCACGTAGCTTTCGCGTGGGCGACCTGGTTTTGAGAAAGACCCAAAATCAGTCCAATCGCAATAAGTTTTCCTCCCAATGGAAAGGACCCTACACTATAACCTCACTACCGTGACCTGGATCAGCAAGACTAGCTATAGAAGACAGCTGAGTTCTCTCCAATACTTGGAATATCAACCAACTACGCAAGTTCCACATGTAAGTCTTTCCTTTCCCTTCTCTTTTGTCAATTCTTTCACACATTTGCTTGATATTAAAAGTTACATTCTCATTCACCCCTCCTCAGGCCACACTCAGGGGCTGATCGCCGCAACGCACCCACATACGATGATTAAGTTGATTCGCTGACCGATCCCATGGTCGCATCTAGCTAAGCCTTTCTTCATAAGCCGTTTCTCAAGGCCTTAGAAACTTACTACATGTTTCTGACCATTCGAGTGGCTGTCAGTTCGCAATACACTTACGAATTCGTATTCATGTGCAAAAGTAAGCTGATCATCTACTAGCATAGGTTTTGCTACACTTTGCGATCAATGTACTACGTTCAAGTAACACCGATCACAGGAAGGGGCTAGGGGAAATATGATGTAACTATGATATCAGCTTATGAGCATTTCATATAGTTTATAGTCTCTCTCATACAACACTTATACTAACTATGTACATTTGCAAGGTACCATACTTAAAGAAAACCCGTTGCATATTTCTTTTCTCAAAAAGCTCAAAAAGTGCACCAAAACAATCAAGCGTTAAGGAAGGATGAGATCATGCAACAACTTTTCCACAAGTATCTTTACCTCAGCCCTGGTTGCATCCAGCTAATCCTCGCTGTCAAAGACAACTTCTCCCACTATAGGCCCAAGGTCTAAATCCGGACCGTGGTGTTGCCTCAATTTGAAGAGCATAGCGGAGGCCACTTCGCTGACATCTGTCTTTAGTGTCTCCCCACACTTCCTCACAAACTCTGGGATGTTGGTAAAAAGAGAATCAGCCTGTGCTGCCACCAGGTGACAGGGCTCGGCAAGGGATAAGTCATCTCCCTCGGGGGCAACGATTATTGCATCAAGTGAGTTCGCGACCTCCTTCAGCTTGCCCAAAGTGCTTTTCTCAACGAGAAGGCAGCTACTGATAATCCCTTCCAAACACACCTTCTCATCGAAAACTTCCTTGGCCTTCTCATGTACCGACCGAAGAGAGCCAATGGTCTCATGAAGTTTCTCGAGGTTGTTGCCTCGCCTATGAACTTCTCTTCCAATTGGTCCCTCTCCTCGGCCAACTTTCAAATTGCTTCCCTTTGACATGATTGGGGAAAAGAAACAAATTCAGAATAATTTACTCTTGCGTGGTCCAAATAACCGTCATCAATACAGTCGAGATGGACTCACAATCAACGTTAGCCTACAACTTGTTGCACGCCGACACGAGGCTCTCCTTTTCCTTCAGAGCCTCGGCCACTGCAGCATCCTCATTGCTGCGCACGGTGGCGATCTTCTCTAGTATAGCAGAGTTTTCCCTACGACAAACGACAATAAATGGTCATCTAGGATCATTTTCCGGGCTAAACAGTACAACAAAGCACTTACTGCTTTATACAATCACGCTCTAGTTGCGCCACCTTGAACTGTTCTATCAGCCGACCAATCATGGCCACACTGCGAGCAGGATTCTGTGACAACCATAAGGTCACACAAAAGATAACCCAACCAGATTAGCATAGGGTAAAGATGTTACTTACGTCCAAAAAGTGGGATAATAACTTCTCAGACCCATCGCCTAAGCTACGAGAGGTTGACATTTCAAGCATCCGCCTCTCTGAAGCAGATTGCTGGTGGTTCGCAGGCTGCACAACCTCTGCCTGTTCATCTGCCCCCAGTATCCTGGCCATCATCGCAACCTCAGTATCACCATCCCTACAGGCCTCGGTGTCCGCAGTATCTGGCACCACCTCGCCGAGGATGTGCGCCAGAACGTCCAGGTCGTCCGGTGGTGGAGCGGCGTCAGTAGCCGCAACGAATTAACCTGTCACTATCGGATCTACTACGCACGACAGCCTCGACTATCGTTGTGACCTCATTCTCAGAGACCATGGCCGGCACAATGACGTTCGTTGCAATCATCACAGCCACGGTCGAGGGAGTCCTGTACAGCCACTCCATAATCAAATAAATGTTTAACCAAATGACTTAGTTAGCTATTAAAACTCCTTACTTGATGCTAAGTCCCAGAGATTTACGGGAACTCGACGCACCACTTTGGGGAGGCACCAGCGAAGACAGTGCTTTAAGCACAGGTTGCTTTGGCGGCTCCACTAACCTTCTCCTTAGAAGGATCAGGAGAGTCTCGTCATCCTCCTCCTCGCTTCCTTCCCCCTGTACAAGAAAAATATAACTCCCCATCCTCCTTGTTCGGGCGTAAGAGGTAGAGATGTTTACCGCGGTCGCCTTGGCGCTGGTTGTCGTTGCCTTGGATTAGGAAGCCCCAGCAGATGGAACCTTAAATTTGTTGGGGGCTGGAGCCTTGGGTTGTTTGGACTTCGGGGTCGTCCTCGCCCTCTTGGAGGAACTACCTGAAGGGCCTTCATCGCCCAGGGGTCTCTTTCTTCTCGTCACTTGGTCCTCTGCTAGCTACATAAGCCATGAGAATTGTTGGTTGATTTACATCAACACCGTGACTTGTATCGTCAAACATACCTTTCGGGGCGCCTGCAACAGATCATCGGCGCCCCCCACCAAGCTCTCCGGTCTCGACGCACTTGGGTCACCTTCCTCCACCAGGTTAAAAGCGTTCAACAGATAACTGGCTCTAACTGCAACATCGGAAGGGGACAGCTCTGGACAACATTACATATTCAACAATACATCTAGAATAGTCAAATTCAACAAGAGACAACTCATCAACATACTAGAGCTACCACACCTCGTTGCGTCCTCCTTGGCTTTGATCTCCCATGTAGGGTGATCTCTCTTCTTCAATGGACTGACTCAATTTTTCACAAAATCAAGAATCACGTCCCAGGCAGTCAAGCCCACATCAATTAGGCACCTCAATGCCTGGACTTGCCTCTTTTGCTCTTCATCGAGGGCAGTGGCAACATCTTTTTCCTTGCTCTTCTCTGGTCGCCGATCGGCAAACCAGAGATGACTTTCCTTTGGCGTGGCACAATAAAACCATCTTTGGTACCATTTATGCACCGAATCACATAAAGGAAAGGGGAGAAAGTCCTTCTTCTCCCGCAAATGAAAGTACACACAACCCAACGCTGCTGTGCCCTTTGACATGGACAAGAAGTAGTACTAGCGAAATAATGCCACGCTAGGCAAAACACCAAGAAACGCCTTGCACAGATGCTGAAATGTAGCAAGGATCAACAAAGAATTGGCATTCAGGTTCACCAACTCCAAGTCGACATGGGCGAGAACCTCCCGCAAAAGGTCGCTCTCCGGCAAACGAAAACCGCAGCATAGAAAGTCTTCAAACAACACCAACTGGCCCTCCTGCAGAGTAGGGCTCTCTTCATCCTCCCCAGTAGGCCGCCATGGTATCAATGACCTTGAGGGAAGAAAACCATTAGCTTCCAATGCCTGCAAGCTCTCCTTCGATCGGTGGCTCGATCCTGTCCAACATGCCATCAAGATGGATTTTTAGGAAAGCACACAGAAGACTTCTATGGGAACTTAGCTAAACGCTCAAATTGCAATGAAGCTTCTGTGGGAAGCTAGGGCTTGAGATGAAGGGTTTAAAAACCCACTTCCCTTGGTTCCGTCACCACAATTCATGATGCGCGGCAAAAGAGATTCTTCACATTGAATGCACGTCAAAACAAACCTGACATGCGCACCCATAGTCCCGCAAGCGTTCAACAGGAAGTCGAACCAACAAGTCGCCTTTTCAGACGCAGAAACGCCTTTTTTCCAGAAAAAACACCTTTTCCAAGTGAACGGATCTTTTCGCTTCGACTTCAGGGGCTAGCAGACAGAGATTTTGGCTCTCATGATCACACGTAACCACGCTACGATAAGCATGATCGTGAGTCATTCTGTGATCGCGTGTAATGCACTTATGTTTCCATGATCGCAATAGTCATTCCGTGATCGCACACGACGCGCATACCCATCTATAGTAGCCAAAAAGCTAAGGAAAGAGATAACACAATAGTCTAAGAGAATACTAAACGACATTCATGAAAATTCAGCATAAGGAAAATTAACTTCCTTTATTAAATTTTTTCATTTACATAAAAAGAAATACAAAAGGCCCAACTAAGGATCGGCCTTAGACCTAACTGCATCTAAAATAAAATTAGTTTGGCTGGCAGCTAGGACGCAGGGCTCTTCCAGTGACAAGTTGTCCTTCTTAGGGTCAACAACGTAAGCCTCGAGAAGCCCTGCGACCTCCCTCAGTCTTGCAAGGGTATCCTTCATAGTGAGACCATAGCCGGCGATGGTTACATCTGCGGCGTACTTCTCCATGCGCACAAGTTGCTCCCTTTGTCAAGCAAGCTTTGCGGTCTCCCTGGCCCAGTCAAAACTTGCCTTCAAGCACTTGACACACTTGAAGAAGTCATCCAAGCCGAGCCCCCACCGGGCATACTTCTCCCCAAGGAGTTTGTGCTCCCCTTGGAGGGCTCAAAGCTCGGCCTTCACCTTGTCCAGCTCTTCCCGAGAATCACAGCTCTGTTCAACACCATTAACTTGTGTTAGGGAAAAAGAACCTACCAATCATGACAAGCCTAAAAGGTTAGAATATCCTTACCGAGGATGACAAGGGAGAAGAAATTTCATCCTCTGTTGAGAGACGAGGATGATGCAAAACTTGTGTGGTCGTAGGCCACGCCAGAGCCACATCAGGGCCTAGAGCTTCCTCATCCCCCGTCGAGAAGGAAGGATGATGTGAAGCTTGTTTGGCCATAGATGGCATCAGACATTAGCCTTTTTGATGGAGATCCAGCAGATGACCCGAGATCATCCCCAACTCGTTTTCTTGAAGAAGCCGAATGCTTAGGCGACTACATAAGGCAACGAACCTTAGGAAAAGCCACATTCTACAAAGAAGCTTACACTACCAAGAGAGCATTACCTCTTGAGGACCGATAAACTCCATCTCATCTTCTTCGTTGAAACACTCTCAGCTGGGAGACGCCATTAGAACAAAGGCGAAGAAGCTAAGAAAGGTTTTTGACTTAGAAAAATTTTTGAAGGAGTTGAAGTTTCCACCACAGGTGAGAAACTATTTATAGACTCCTCAGGCGACACTTTGGCTTCCCAGGCCTCGAGCCTGAGGCAAAAGTCTCGAAATCTTCCCTAGTGCCTGCAGCTCGCTCCCCAAAGTGCATTGTAGCTGCCACCAGTGTAATGTGTAGGATCAAGGATGCCGACTAGAGGGGGGTGAATAGGAGGCTTTAAAACTTTTCAATTAAAAATAAATGTTGCAAAGATAAGAACCAAAAGCAATTTAATATATTGAAATAAAGAGACAGAGAGAACTAACACAACAATTTTTACCGAGGTCTCGGAGACTCGCCTAGTCTCCCCTAATCCTCATTGAAGCACTCAAGCGAACGAGTCTTGCTTCAATATCCACAAAGGATATTTCTCACTAATGGTTGCTCCTTGTCCACTCCGGAAAGGTGAGCACCGATGCCTTGTGCAACCTTGCCGAGTCTCTCCAACAATCTTCGAACGGAGAGATCAACGGCCACGCCTCCAAACCGTCTAGGTGAGGGCACTCACCAAGAGTAACAGGCAGCAAGGTCTTCTCTAGACCTCTAACAATCACCGAGAAACTAATAGGATGCAAAAGATGCGAACAGAAAGCACTCGGTGGATCTGAAAAGCACTCGACTTGATCAAAAGATCAAGATTTTGTATAAGAAACTAAAGCTCAAGAATGTGTATGAGAGGAGGCTGCTTGTTGTGTAAAATACGAGCTCAAAGCCTCTATTTATAGCCTCAAGGATCAAAAGAACCGTTGGAGCTAGAGCCGAAAATCAGCAACACAAACTGACAGTCAGTTCACCTAACTGACAGTCAGTTAACCTAATTGACAGTCAGTTACATATACACGGCCGACAAAATTTATGGATAAAAAATAGCTAGCCGTTTGTGGTCGTATATGGAAACTGAAACCCCAAACTGACAGTCAGTTCAACCAAAACATCGACCAGATCAAATAGAAATTCAGATAAAAACAGCTATGGTCGAAACACTAACTGACAGTCAACATGGGCATACTGACAGTCAGTTTAGTACAAAAATTTTTGGCCCGAAAAACACACTCTCTGGAGAATTGTCAGTTAACACAAACTGACATTCAAACTGATAGTCAGTATAGCAAACTGACAGTTAGCATGAACAACAAAACCAGCTATACCTTTAAAACCAGAAGTTCAAATTGAGAGTTTAATAGCTCGTTTGAAAGATAATTTTAAGGGCTACATTTTTGTCAACAGAAGAAAAAGCCAGATCTACCTAGATCTTACTATAAATTTGAAAAACCCTTCTGCTGTCAAAAACTCAATTAAAAATCCAAATCTTTCAAAACCAATTTCAAATCAAATCCAACTAAAAAATGCAATGCAATGACCTAAGTTTCTCGGTTCATGTTGGAAATGTAGAGAGGACTTTGCAACTCCTCTTTATAGTACGGTTAAATCTAAAAACAAAATCCTTAACCGATCAACCTCCAAACACCGAGATCGGTAAAAATAAAATCTTATTACCTTAGGTCCTTTGCATGTTTGTAATTTACATCTCGTCTTTTGCTCTTTGCGACTTGTGCTTGATCCATTCTTCGTCAGGTTTATCTTGATCATCTTGCATTTCTTCCTGACAGAGCTCTGTATCAAACAATCTCAAAAACACAGTCAGTCTGAAACATTTTGTTTTCATTAATCATCAAAATTAGGGTTAGGCATAGAGGCCTAGATGCAACAATCTCTCCCTTTTTGATAATTGATGACAACAAGTGTTCAAAAAAGATAATAAGTAAATAACTCCCCCTGAGTATATGCATCACATATCACAGATATAAGTTCAGAGCATACATCAGAGCATAAACCAATCATAAACCAACACATAGATGGATATCAGAGCATCACAGATGAAGTATCAGAGCTTCACAATCCCAAAACATCATATCCATATCCAAAAAACATAGAGATATAAACCAATATCCAGACATCAACAACAGACCAACATATAATTGTTGGGGGAAATCTCCACGCGGTCAAGTCCAGGTAAGTTCATGATTGCCCGGGGACAGTGGCCTCCGGTGCCTGCCCCGGGCGCCGCCTTTTAGGCGCCCGGGACCGTGCCGCCGGGGCATGTTCCGGGCGCCGCCATTTAGCCCCCGGGACCGTGCCGCCGGGGCATGTTCCGGGCGCCGCCATTTGGCCCCCGGGACCGTGCCCCCCGGGCATGTTCCGGGCGCCGCCATTTGGCCCCCGGGACCGTGCCCCCCGGGCATGTCCCGGGCGCCGCCATTTGCCCGGGGACAGTGGCCTCCGGTGCCTGCCCCGGGCGCCGCCATTTGGCCCCAGGGACCGTGCCCCTCGGGCATGTCCCGGGCGCCGCCATTTGGCCCCCGGGACCGTGCCCCCCGGGCATGACCCGGGCGCCGGCATTGGCCCCCGGGACCGTGCCCCCCGGGCATGTCCCGGGCGCCGCCATTGGCCCGGGGACAGTGGCCGCCGGTGCCTGCCCCGGGCGCCGCCATTTCGCCCCCGGGACCGTGCCCCCCGGGCATGTCCCGGGCGCCGCCATTTGGCCCCCGGGACCGTGCCCCCCGGGCATGACCCGGGCGCCGCCATTTGGCCCCCGGGACCGTGCCCCCTGGGCATGTCCCGGGCGCCGCCATTGGCCCGAGGACAGTGGCCGCCGGTGCCTGCCCCGGGCGCCGCCATTTGGCCCTCGGGACCGTGCCCCCCGGGCATGACCCGGGCGCCGCCATTTGGCCCCCGGGACCGTGCCCCTCGGGCATGTCCCGGGCGCCGCCATTGGCCCAGGGACAGTGGCCTCCGGTGCCTGCCCCGGGCGCCGCCTTTTGGGTCCCCGGGACCCTGCTCTCCGGAAGGGGTCCCGGACGTCATCGCCCTCCTAAAAGGTAAAACCCCTGTTTGTTTATCACGTGCAGGTCACGCGAGGGACGCCTCGGGAATCAGCGACCACCTGTCAAGCATCCAAGACGTTTGACTGGGAGAAGGACGGTCCTACCCTTCAATCCGACGGTGGCTTCCGGGGTAGTTTAGACTTTTTGCTTCTTTTTGGGGCTATAAATAGCCCTTGTACCCCTCTGTTGTAAAGGATCAACTGATTATTATTTGGAATAGCTAATCTCACAGACGTGCTCCGGAAGCCTCTCCCCCGGAGAGAGCCTCCCCAGCCGACTCCGGTCGGGAGCGCGTCGACAGGACTAGGGCCCCCACTGGGACCCGAACCTGTATAAATCCTCGTGTCTTTTCTTGTGTTTGTCCGGCGGGGGAGGACCGGTCGCTCGGTCAACCCGCGCTGCGTAATCTCCGCTAGGATCGTCTTCAAAACCTGCCGGGGTATTCTTAATACCACGACAGTTGGCGCCGACCGTGGGGACCCGTGACGAATCGCCATGGCTCCTCTGAGAACAAGGGCCCGCGCCCTTCCCGGTGACGCCGGTCCCGGTGACCTGGCGCCGCCCGTCCGGGACACTGCTGTTCCGGCGCTTCCTTCCGGAGGCGACCATTCCCAGGTACCGCCTCCCACCTTTCCTCTCAATCTAGGTGCCTCCACCTCCGGGTCGCTCCCGGCGGCCGCGGGGACCTCGGCCGGGACGAGCTTCCCCCCGACGGCTCCCCTGGCTCCCCGGGATGCCCTGCTGGAGGCTCTCGTGGAGGGCCAGCTCCGCGCCCAGCGCTCTATGGACGAGCTCCTTAGTGTGTTGGCGCGGCTCTCGGCCCCCACATTTTCGTCGCACCCGTATCCGGGGATCATGCCCCCGTTTATGCGATACCCAGCGGCCCCTCCGGTCTCCGGGGGGCTGTCTACCCCGAATGATCCCGCCGGGGGGTTCCCTCCCCCCGCGGGATATACTTCCGGACACTTCTCGGCACCCGGGCCTGTCCCGGTGCCGGGGAGGCTTTTTCATGCCCGGGCCCTTCGTGGCACCAGGGGGGTACCCCGTCCCCGACCCGCTTCCGGGGCTGGGGGGTCATTTCATGCCGGGGGTTATTCCTACGCCGGGAGCCAGTCCCGCCCCTCGCGTTGCGTTTACCGCACCGGAGCCGGTCGACAGAGCAGCTCCCCTGCCTCAGCGAATTTCCCCCCGCATTGGCTCCCCAACCCCGGACGTCGCCGAGGGGGCTCACCCCCCACTGGTTCCGGATGTCACAGGGGCTTCCCCCTTTCCGGTCCCAGTCGTTGCCGCAGGGGCCCCCTCTTCGGATCCAAGCGCCGCCCCGGGCGCCCCCTCCCCGGTTCCGGATGGCGCAGGGGCTCCCCCCTTTCCGGTCCCGGGGGCCGTCGCAGGGGGCTCCCCCCAGCAGGCCCCGGTAGCTTCCGGGCCGGCTGCTACAGCGCAGGAGCTCCCTCCCCCGGCGAAGCAGGTCCGCTTCTCCCGGGGGGAGGTCGAGCGAACGCATTCTCCCAGCCGTGGGGAAGAGCTTCCCCCCGGTCATTGTCGCAGGGAGCCTCGCTCTCGCACCGGTCGGGGGAAGAGACCCGCCGAAGAACCATCCTCCCCAGAGGGAAGCCTGGATGTCCGGGAAATCAGTCCCGGCCCGGAAGAGAAGCGTCGTCACCACCACTCTGGCGGCCCTCTTGGGCCGCTACCTGACTCGGATAACGAGGGGGCGTCCCCCGTTAAAGAAGACAGTGACTGGGGCTCCCCCCGGGAAGTGCAGGGGGCGAACCAACCTCTGTGTCGAAGACTCCGCAGCATCCGATGGCCGCGGCCCTACCGTCCCCCGCACATCGAACATTATAATGGCGAAGCGGACCCTTACGAGTTCGTGCAGATCTACTCCACAGCCATCTCCGCCGCGGGGGGGGACGAGAGCGTCCAATGCAACGTCTTCCCCCTCTACCTCACCGGCATTGCCCGCTCCTGGTTTTACAATCTGAAGGCGGGCTCCATCAAGTCTTTCTCGCAGCTGAAGCGGGAGTTCTGTGCCAACTTTCAGGGAAATTACGTACGTCCCCTGGATTCTTCACAGCTATACACAGTGCGCCAGAGGACCGGGGAGACCATCAGAAGCTTCTTCAAGCGCTTTGCCCAAGTAAAAAGCAAAGTGGCCCACGTCCCGGACTCCACAGTGATCGAAGCCTGCAAAAGTGGGATCCTCCAGGGGGAACTCCACCGAAGACTCTCTCGAAGCTGCCCCTCCTCCGCCGACGAGCTCTTCAACGTACTCGAAAAGTACGCTCGCGCGGAGGAAGACGACATCTGGAAGAAGACCCAGGGGGCTCCTGCCCCTGCCGAGCGGGGGGCCCGGGATCCCCCCAGGCGCCCCAGGCAGGGGGGCCGTAGCGAACCACGGCCTCGGGACACTTTTGTCCTCGAGGGCGGAGGCGGCTTGCGCGACCCCCCGAAGGGCAACCGCCCCTTTCCCAAGCCGAGAGGCCATGGGGGAGGACAGTCTTCGCGTGGCCACGAAGGCCCCGCGGGGAGAAGCCGGGAAGGACCGTGGTGCAGCTTCCACGGGTCCAGTACCCACGCCACCCGAGATTGCCACCAGCTGCTGCAGCACTTCGCGGCGTTCCTCGACCAGCGCGGGCAGGGGGGGACTCCGGCCTCCTTGCCCCCTCGGCCAGCTGTTCCGGCCCTTCCCGCTCCCGCGGGGGGGCAGCAGGTGCAGGAGGGGGAGCCTTCAGACGCTCTCCCCTTTCAAACTTCTCAGCGCCGCATCAACGTCATCGTAGGGGGGTCCGCCTCCGGGCGGGATTCCAAGCGCCAGCGCAAGGAGTACGCGCGAGAAGTTAAGGTAGTGGGGGTGCTACACGCGTCCGTGCCGCCCAAGTGGTCGGACGTCCCCCTCACCTTTACGGCGGAAGACGCGCGAGGGGTTCGCTTCCCCCACGACGACGCGCTCATTGTCTCCGCGACAATCTACAACTGCCACTTGGCCCGCATCCTCGTGGACGGCGGAAGCTCCGCCGACGTCCTGTTCCTCAAAACCTTCAAGGAGATGCAGGTGGATGAGAAGCTCTTGCAACCAGCGGCAGGGCCCCTGCAAGGGTTTGTCCCGGGGAAGGCGATCCACCCCGTGGGCAAGGTAGATCTCCCGATCACCTTCGGCACCCCGGAGAACTACCAAACCGAGCTAGTCCGCTTCGACGTAGTGGACCTCCCCTCCTCCTACAATGTGATTATGGGGAGGACTACGATCAATCGGCTGGGGGCTGCCACTGTGAGACCCCCATTTGAGGATCACCTTGGTAACCGCCCAGGTAGGTTACACACAGCAGGATGTCACATGAGCTCCAAACCACACAAGCATAGTAATAACATTAAACAAGTGTCAGGCCAACATGGCCAATATTACATAGCCAAAGCACCGAAAATGGCGCTAAGTAGAGTTGCTAAGAAAATAACTAGTTTATCAGAACCAGAATCGGTATCCAAGTACCGAACACACAACATAAAGCACAAAGCAACGACAAATAGCTTGATTTCCATCCGCAGCGGGGTTGGAGGGGCTTCTCCCACATCTGACTTGACTTGGTGCGCAATCCTTCTAGAACGTGGGCTCGCCCGGGGTGCTTCCATCTTCAGGTGAGTACTCATAACTGAAAGAATCGGGATCCTCGAATCCCTCTTCTACAGTGGGATATAAATGCAAGGATGAGCACTTGGTGCTCAGCAACACTCATTCCGGGGATTAATGTAATTGTACTTACATGAGGGTGAAATATATGATTCCGGGGTTTCAATTTCATATGGATAGAGATATATAGATTTCCAAGTCATTTGTTCAGTAAAACAGTACTTTATCATGAAAATGATACTTTAAACATTAAACAGGTTTTCAATAAAACATTTGATGTAGTGGTCTCCCATGAGTCACTACTTTGTTAACCGCATTATGAAAACATTCCAAAAACATTACTTGTGCTATAACCCATGGATAACATCCACTACGAAAAGACTCCTGAACCTGGGAGTACAGAGTATCCGATACTTCTTTTACGCTTTGCAAAGGTGTACCTCTTTTTAAATCCACTGGTTCACTCGGCTTTCAAGTCGGATCAGCTTCATGTGACTTATACACATGTGACAAGGCCGAGATCACACAACGCTTTTACAGTTCAGTATTAACAGTATCCCTGCCCGGTACATAGACAGTTAAGTCTCAAGTACCGTTGTGGGTCTTCCCCACTGCCTTACTTCCTAGCCTCTCTGGTCTATGTTCCCTCAGGACACATAGCCTTGGTCTATGTCCACGCGAGACATACGACCATTCAAGATTACAACTGCTCACGGCTTAATCAGGTCTAGGGCGCCTTCCTTCTTTTACGCCTTTTTCTCTCATCATTTTTCTGGCTCACATCACTCATGGCCGAATCTTGGCCTTCCAGTTTCCACGCGAGAAACCAGATCGTCAAACCATGCAGGGAACTGCTAATACCAAAAAGCTACTGAGTTGTGCCTGTCCCATACCAGGCAAGTGGTTGGTACGTTTACAATTTGTATAGAGACACAGCACAAGGTTCTTGTCCTTATGAACCAATAGTGAGGAGCATTCCCATTCCCTGGTGCGCACCGCACCCTCTCCATACAATCCAATCCTCACTACTGATCCCTTTTATCAGTTTTCTTGACAAAACGGTTTTCATTATAACTTCTCATGTATTTGACCATTTCAAGTTTGATGTGGATATTCAGTATCTGAGTCCTAGGGTGACAAAAGCATATATATGAAGGTTCAATAACAAAAGGGGTTTCATGATTCATTGGGTCATATCTACTCATGTCATTCAAATATAACTTGTATCTCAATTAAGCATGCATAGTAAGAAACAGTGAATATACTTCATATGAAAATATTGGGTGAGACATGATCAAAGGAATGAGGCTTGCCTTGTGATGTTGGGTCTAAATACTCAGACGGATCTTCAAAGACTTCTTCCGCTCCTTCAGCTTCTGGCTCTGCGGCAATCAACCAACACACAAACGCATACCATAAGCATACAGAAAATAGTTTCTATAGAAAGTATTAAGTAAATAAGTCATGCATGCAGGGGAAAAGGTTAGGGCAAGGTCACAAGGGCTCTGGTCGAAGAAACGGCTAAAAAGGATTGAACGTCGAAGGGTCGACATTCAGTTCATGGCTTTGGCATAACTGGAAACTAGTCTTAGGATGGTTTTCTGGAGAAGTGATAGAAGGGAAAGATGTAGAACACAACTCCAGGAATCTAGGGGACAAGGTGGCATTTCAATTGCTCAACCAGAAGGGGTCAAACCAGGCTAATGCCAGTGGCTGACATGCACTGACATAGTGCTGGACATGGCCAGAAACTAGGGCATGGCTTAACTTTTGATCCAGGGCTCCAATTGATGCAACACTTTGTCTGGGAGGTAGGCATTACTAACAGGAATAAAACACTCAACAGGGACAAGAGCTGAAAGTGGCCGGAGGGCGGCCAAATCTGGTGATGAACTGCGGTGGTGACATGGCACAGGCACAGCTCTGGACAAACATTTGGCAAAGGCATAACTCACAATCTAGGCAGATCCAGGTGTCGAGCTAGTGGAAGAAATTACTCAGGGAGGTGAGGTGAAGCTAAGGGACAAGGTTTCAGGGGCTAGATCGGCCGGGAAATAATTCCGGCGACCGGCGCTGGAGAAGACAACACTGGAGCTCGGGGATTTTTGATACAGGGCGAATGAGCTCAATTCCAAGCTTGAGAATGGTCTCTAGGGCACAACAAGACTACTGGAGGGGTTAATTTCATTGGAGATTGGCCGGAGGGGCTCGGCGACGAGGTCCGGCGAACTGGTGGAGGTTCCAGTTTGGGATTTCTTCGATTTGAGCGCAATTGGGGATCCTGATTCAACAGGCTTGATAAGAAATGGCTAAGGATCAATTTCTACTACTGGGACGAGAGCTAATTCGGGATGAAATGGTTAGCATTGGGGAAACAGGGCAATTGGGCCTTTCCGGCGATCACCGGCGATGGGGATCGATCTGGTGCAATTGGTTGCTACTAAACAGAGAGGGGAACGAGGGGAACTCACTGGTGAACTTGGATTGGAGAAAGGGGCTGTGGAATGGGCTAGCACCGTGAGCTCACTCACTGGCTCGCCGGAGAAGTAAGCGAAAACTGCGAGAGCTCTGGAAAAATGGCTAAGTCCTGAGATGAGGCTTGAGCACAGCACTGGAGGGTTTAAATAGGTCCAAGGGCGGAGCTTGCGAGGGAAAACACGACAGCGGTTGCTTGCGCCGGGGAGAAATTTGTCGGGCGCAGGCGCAACGACGGCGACGGCGATGCGATCGCGCTCAGGCGGTGCTGCAGCTTTGCCAGTTGCATTGGGACTTCACCAGTGATGGCGCAGATGCGGAGGCGACATCATAGCTCCGGCAACGACACGTACACGCATGCAATTGCCACGGCAACGGGAGCGCGCGCGCGAAACGCTACTGGAGCGCGGTCGTTTAACCGCTGGACAAGGTGAAGCAATGGTGCTGGCACGTGCGCGCGGGGTGGCTCAGTTGTTCACAACACAGGCGACAAGAAGCGGCGGCCGGCGGCGAGCAAACGCGGCGAAAACCACGGCGCGGCAACGTCGACGTGCACTGGTCGAAAGCAACGACCAGGCGCTGGTCGAATGGACCTGAAAAGAAGTTTGGGCCGTTCTGCAATTTCTGAAACTTGCTCCAGGGACTGTTCTGTGAGGAAAATTTGAATAGGAAATGGACTTGATTGCAAATCTGGAGATCTAAGGGTCCGATCTGAAATCTGATTTCGCAGGTAAGTTGCAAAAGATTATTAGAACTTATCTGGCCAAAGTTTGGTAAGATCAGGTAAGATCTGAAGGGTTTCGACAAAATTAGGGAAAACGGTTTAGGGTAAAATAGGGTAATTAGGGTTTTAAAATGGCGAGGGCTGAAACTCAGCTTTAGGGTGAGATTTTGGAGATGGTCCCGAAGGGAAAAATGTTCTGAACAACATTTAGAAGGGAATGGTTGAAGCAGATTAGGGTTTGGGGTCAAGATGTGGATTTTGGCTATTTTAGGGTTTGGCAAAAACAGGGTGTTACAGCCACCCACCAAAACTACCTGTGCATGAAGATCCCCGGGCCGCATGGCGTGATCAACGTCCGGGGGGATCAAGACATGGCCCGTGCTCTATACGAGCGAGCTGCTGCCACAATAGGAAGCGTCAACCTGATCAAGGCACCCGGGGGGGAGGCTCCCCCCCCGGACGTAGACGTCGCTGCGCCATCCCCTGGGAGACCCCTCCTCAAGCCGCGTCCGGAAGGGGGCCTCCGGAAGGTCCCGCTGTCCCCGGGCAGCAGGGACAAAACTGTCCAAATCGGGGCAGAGCTCCCCCAAGACCATGCAACGCAACTCGCAGCCTTTCTGCGCGAAAACTCCGATGTTTTTGCGTGGAAGCCTTCGGACATGCGGGGCGTCGCCCTGGAGGTTATTGAACACAAGCTCGCGGTGACCCCCGGTCACCCCCCTGTCAAGCAGAAGTTGAGAAAGCTCTCCCTCGAACGTCAAGAAGCCATCAAGACGGAGATAGCCCGGCTCCAAGAGGCGGGGTTCATCCGGGAAGTCTTGCACCCTGAGTGGCTCGCAAACCCCGTCCTCGTCAAGAAATCAAGTGGCAAGTGGCGCATGTGCGTGGACTTCACCGACCTTAACCGCGCTTGCCCCAAAGACAACTTCCCGCTCCCGCGGATCGACCAGCTCGTTGACTCCACCGCGGGGTGTGAGCTGATGAGCTTCCTAGACGCCTACTCGGGATACCATCAAGTCCGGATGGCGGAGGGGGACGAGGAAAAGACGAGTTTAATAACTCCCCTCGGAACCTTCTGCTACCGCCATATGCCCTTCGGGCTCAAGAATGCGGGAGCCACCTTCCAGCGCCTGATGACGCTGGTCTTCAAAGATCAAGTCGACCGCAACGTCGAAGTCTACGTAGACGACGCGGTCGTCAAGAGCCCCCGTGCAGCCTCCCACATCGACGACCTCGCAGAGACCTTCCGCAACCTCCGCACGTTCGGGCTTAAGCTCAACCCGGAGAAGTGCGCCTTCTGGGTACGCGGGGGGAAGCTCCTGGGTTTCCTCATGTCCCAGCGGGGCATTGAGGCAAACCCCGAGAAGATCCGGGCCTTCCTAGACATGCCCCCGCCGCGCTCCGTCAAAGATGTCCAGCGGCTCTCCGGCCGCCTGGCCGCGCTCAGCCGCTTCGTCTCCCGTTCGGGGGAGCGGGGCCTCCAGTTCTTCAAGATCCTCCGAGGGCTCGAGGGGTTCCGCTGGACCCCGAGGCCCAGGAAGCCTTCAACGACCTCAAGAAGTACCTCTCGAGCCCTCCAATGCTCATGAGTCCGTCTCCGGAAGAGCCCTTGCTCCTTTACCTCGCCGCGACCCCCGTCGCCGTCAGCGCAGTTTTGGTGAAGGAGCAAGGGGGGCAGCAACGTCCCGTGTACTATGTCAGTGAAGCCCTCCAAGGGGCCAAGACTCGGTACACGGAGATGGAGAAGATTTGCTACGCTCTCCTCATGGCGTCCCGGAAGCTCCGGCACTACTTCCTGGGGCACCCCATCACCGTCCCGTCGTCCCTCCCCCTGGGGGAGGTACTGCGGAATAAAGAAGCCACCGGCCGGATTGGGAAGTGGGGGGCCGAGCTTGCCCCTTTCTCCCTGTCCCTTACCGGCCGCTCCGCAATCAAGTCGCAGGTCCTCGCCGACTTCGTCGCAGAATGGACTCCCGCCTCTGGGTCCGGGGACGAAGATCCTGTGCCGCCCCGACGCAGTGACCATTGGACCCTGCTGTTTGATGGGTCGCTGTGTCTCGCTGGGGCTGGCGCGGGGGTAGTCCTCCGGAGCCCCGAGGGGAAGGAGCTCGAGTATGCCGCGCGGCTCAAGTTCCCCGCAACCAACAACGTCGCTGAATACGAGGCTCTGCTCCTCGGGATGCGCCTCGCGCGCTCCCTGGGGATCCGGCGCCTACTAGTGAAGGGAGACTCTCAGCTCGTTGTCTGCCAAATGGACAAGTCTTACCTGTGCCATGACGCAAATTTAAGTCTTTACTTGCAGGAAGTACGGAAGATGGAGAAACACTTCGACGGCCTTGAGGCCCGGCATATCCCGCGAAGGGAGAATGATCGGGCTGATGCTTTGGCCCAGGCGGCAAGCGCCCGGGAAACGCTCCCCAAGGGGGCCTTCTTGGAAACAATCACGAAGCCCTCGGTGGCCTCCCCGGACGCAGGCCCCGAGCCTCCGGTCCCGGAGGTCGCCGAGATCGTCCGGCCGTCGTCATGGATGGATCCCCTCATCTCCTTCATCAAGGGGGAGGGGGACCCTCCCAACGAGACCGAGGTTAAGCGCCTCCGGGCCAAAGCCCGGGCATATCTCCTGCTGGAGGGAAGGCTCTACAAGCGGGGGGCTTCAGCCCTCCTGCGCTGCCTCCCCCGGTCGGAGGAACTTCAACTCCTGGAAGACATTCACGCGGGGAGCTGTGGTTCTCACCTAGCCCCGCGTGCCATCGCCGCCAAGGCCCTTCGGCAGGGCTTCTACTGGCCTACAGTCGTGCGCGACGCGCGAGACCTTGTCTCCGCGTGCGAAGCATGCCAGAAGATGGCCAAGGGCTCGAATCTCCCCCCTGTAGCGCTGCAGACTATCCCCATCACTTGGCCCTTCGTGCGCTGGGGGATGGACCTCTTCGGGCCCTTCCCCCCAGCGCCCGGAGGATACAAGTATGCGGTAGTCGCGGTCGACTACTTTACAAAGTGGGTTGAGGCGGAGCCCTTGGCTAGCATCACCTCCTGGGTCGTTCAGCGGTTTTTCTGGAAAAACGTCGTTTGTCGTTTTGGTGTCCCCCGGGAAATCACCGTGGACAACGGGACCCAATTCGACTCGGCTTATTTCCGGGAATTCTGCGAAGGCCTGGGGGTCGTCATCCACTTCGCCTCAGTGGCCCATCCCCAAAGCAACGGGGCCGTCGAGAGGGTCAATGGCGTAATCCTACAGGGGTTACGCCGGAGACTCGAACAAACCGCTTCCAAGCGGGGCACGTGGGCAGAGGAGCTCCCTAGCATCCTCTGCTCGATGCGCACGACCCCGTCCCGGGCCACAGGGCGTGCTCCCTTCTCCCTAGTCTACGGGGCGGAGGCAGTCCTCCCCCCGGAGATCGGCTTCCGGTCGCTGAGGGTCGAGCTCCTGAACGGAGCCACGACCGCAGCCTACCGGGCCAACGAAGACAACCGGCGGCTGGAAATCGACCTCGTGGAGGAGGAGCGCGACCGAGCGCTCCTCCGCCACGCCATCTACGAGCGCGAAATGTCGCACGCATACAACCAGCGCGTGTGCGAAAGAGCTTTTCGCCTTGGGGACCTTGTCCTTAAGCGCGTCACAGACCCCCAAGCCCAGGGAAAACTCTCCCCCAAGTGGGAGGGCCCCTACAGGATCTCCGCTGTTCTAGGCTCGGGGGCCTACAAGCTCTCCAACCCTCAAGAGCAGGAGCTGAAGCACACCTGGAACTTGCGTTTACTTCGCAAGTTCTACGTCTAGCCTTACGGGCCTGTCCCCTCCCCCGGAGCGATCACGCCCGAGGGGTAGGAGGGACACTGTAGCTCCCCTTTCCCCCCCCTTTCGCGGTTTCGCAGGGGGGGGCTTTGTATATTTTGTTAATCAATGCATAGCCTTTGTTCTTCAACTGTCTCATTGCAGGTCTTTCTCATTACCGCCCCTAGCGGCGAAGCCCTCCCCGCGAGGATGCCCTCCCCGCAAGGATGCCCTCCCCGCGAGGAAGTGGGCCAGCCCCAACAAGTCCCTTCAACGGAGCCTGCACTCCCGTAGGGCGGCTTACGACCAGCCCTCGTGGACTGAGGGTGTAAGCGGCAACCCGGTCACAGTGGCCGTGGTAACGAGTCACTTTGGGAGACTAGTCCCCTGCCCAAACACTCAAGTCCCGTCTTCGGGCACTTCCTCCTCTGGGAGTAGACGCTCTCCTCAGCGGGACGTCTAATGGCTTTCTGGATGTATCTTCCTCCTCCGGGAGTAGACGCTCTCCTCAGCGGGACGTCTAATGGCTTTCTGGATGTATCTTCCTCCTCCGGGAGTTGACGTTATTCCCGGCTCCCCGTTCTCACGGCGACCGGAAGATCAGCCCCTTGCGGCTTGATTGGATCTATCTTCCTCCCCTGGGAGTCGACGTTATTCCCGGCTCCCCGTTCTCATGGCGACTGGACGATTGTCTCTCGGAGAGCCGGATTTCTCGGGCGTTTCCTCCCCCGAAGACCCTATTCCCGGCTCCCCGTTCCTACGGCGACCGGATGAGTCTCCCAGGAAGCTCGCCTCTGGAAATCCCATCGGGTTCTCTTGGACATTCCTTCCGCCTAAGGCCTTATTCCCGGCTCCCCGTTCTCACGGCGACCGGATGATTATCTCCCGGAAGGTCTTCTCCTTGAAAACCTCGCTTTAGAATTTTCTAACTTGGAAAATGTCCTATGCTACAGGTGCCTTCCCGGGGGCCTTGTTACCCCCACAGCGCGCGGAGCTATTCTCCGGCCCGCTGTGGGCGGGGGGGGATAAGGAACCCCCGGGTGTCGACCGCACCACCCACGAAGAAACTTAGCTCATCCTTGTTAAGATGAGTCGTCCAGACCATCCAAGAAGAAAATAAAGAGGCGCAATAAAAGGAAACAACAACAACGTGCTTTATTGATCGGGAAACCCGGAGGACATCTTCCCCCTCCGGTGGGTTTCGGAAATGATACAACCCGGGTCCTAACCCGGGGGATTTTCTACGAGCCTAAGGCCCCTACGCCTAAAGCTCCCGGAGGCGCTCCCTCAGCTCCCGGGCCAAGTCCCGGTACAGCGCCCGGACGCGACGCTGAGAGTCCCGAAGTACGTCTTCAGGCCAAAACTCGTACCCAGCCGGCGGAAGTATCCGGAGAGGAGGTATCATCCCGGCCTCCGGGCGCGGGGGAGTTAATTCAGCACGGCTGTTGTCAAAATTATTCAAGTGCCACTCCGGGCGCCACCTCAACCAGACAGGCTCCCGGGCAGTACCCCCGTCGCGCTCCCCGGAGACAAGGCTCAGCAAAATCAAAGCCGCTTGGGCGTCCCCCGGAGAGCCTCTCCCGGACCGTTGCCCGGGAATAACCCCCCGGGTACCCTGGTAACATTTCATTGCAGACTTAGAAAAATTTCAAATATATTTCATTGCAAAATGTTTTTGTACAAGTGCCCGGGGCTTCTCCTAAGAAGCTACCGGAATCAAAATGTCTAACAAAATAAAAAGGGGTCCTAGCTAAAGACCCGGGGGAGGCTCATACTTTAGCTTTGGGGTCCTCCCCCCGGGGAGCTTCCTCCGTGGCCGGGGCAGGGGCATCCGCGGCCGGAGGCGCCGGTGTCGGGAACCTCATCCGGATGATCCGGTCGTAGAACCCCTCCGCCAGCAGCTCCACCTCCCGGCGCGTTGGCTCGAAGGCCTCCGGGAAGCTCCGGGGGATGCGCCCCCCGATCGCCCGGGCGCCGACCCCACGGTAGTCAACGAGCCCCGCGGCGCCCGCGATGACGGGGATCGCCCGGCCCCGTGCCCGGACGTCCGCGGCCTCCGGGATGGCGGAGACTTATGCGTTAAGAAAACGCACAGCCTCCGCGAGGGTCGCCGGGGGCACCTCCGGGCCGCTCCCGGAGCCCAGGCTAACGCCAAGGCTTTCCAAGGTCGAACGGACGGAGTGGCCCGCGTCCGACAGCGCCCGGACGCTGGAGCTCTCGAGCTCCCGGAGCGCCTTCTCCCACACCTTGGCCTCCTCTCGAAGGTGGATGTAGGCGCCCTCCGAAAGGTGCACCTGCGCCCGGGCCCGGGACAGCTCATCAAGAGCTTCGTCCCGCTCCTGGAGGGCCACCTCCCGCTGCTCCACGCAGGCCGCGGCCCGGCTCTCCGCCTCCTTGAGCAGCCGGGTGACCCGCTACTCAAGGCCCCAGGTAACAGTCGCTACCTACAAAATACATAAAGAGTTAGAAAATTCTCAAGTGCAGGAAAAAAGCCGAGGTGTTGAGAGCTCGAGTTACCTGGGCCCCGAGGGACTCGAGCCCCTCAAAATGCTCGTGGAGCGTTCCTCCTGCTACGAAGGCCTGCACCTTCCTGTTGTGCAGGCCCTCCGCGTAGCGGGCCACCTCCCCCGCGGGAAGTAGGGAGGTATCTTGCCCGGCCCTCCTGTCGCGGCCGGGAGAGGGCCCCCGGACCTCAGAATCCGGGAGCACGGCCGGCGTCGCCGGCGTCTTTGTCGACGAAGTTTCCTCCGAAGACGAAGACGAGGACTGGGCGAGGCCCTCCGCCCGGGGGGGGGATCATCGGGCCTTTCCCCGCCCCAAGCCGGAGGGCCCTCGGAGCCTCCTGCTCCGGGGGGACCTCGAAGACTGAGGGGCTCCCCCCCTCCTCATCAACCGGCCAGAGGCACGGAGGCGCCGCCTCCGAAAACCTCACCTCTAGCCTCTCCGGCGCCAATGCCGCCGGGAGAGGCGAGAGAAGCGTCACTCGGACTGGCGATGGGGCGTAGTCCGCGGAATCGGACCCCGCCCCGCCGGTAACAACCTCCTTCCCCCGGACCTCGACGGGGGCCTCCGGGGGCGGAGGTGTCGTCTCTGCCCGGGGCGCCGCCCGGGCATGTTCGGCTCCGGGAGCCGCGTCCCGGGCCCTCACCGGCGTCGTCGCCGGCGTCGTCGTCGCGGCGGGGGTCTTTTGGACCCGGGGCCTTTTGGGCTCCGAGCCCCCGGCCGCATCCTTCCCCCGCTTATGAGACCCGGGGGTGGGAAGGGGCTTCCTCTCCGGAAGCCTGAGCCCGTAGGCCTCGGCCACCAGGTTCCGGGAAGGCCCCTCCCCCACGAGGCGCACGATGCGCTCGTGTTCGTCGGTGAAGTACCTCCCCAGGAGGTGCTCCGCCTTGTCCCTCGCCGCCGGGTACGGGCGCACTGCAAGAGGTAAAAAGTTAGTCAATTTCTCATAAAAAACTGCAAGTACAAAAATGCAGGGGACTTACGCCGCGTCACCGGCTTGACCGAAGGCCGCTGCTCCGGGCCCATGCCGATCCCCCTTCCCCCGCGTGAGAAGGGGGAAAGCCGCAGGAGCGCCAGCTCCTCCGCGGCGTCCCGCATCGAGCGGGCCTTCTTCGTCAGCACCACCTTCCCGAGGAGCTCGAACTCCTCGTCCGTCCACACCGGCGGCTTCGGTGCGGATGACCGGCTGTAGGTGGGAGGTTCCGGGGCGTAGACCACCGCCTCGTCCCGGACCCGGAGGTAGAACCACCTCCGGAGCCAGTCCCCCCAGTGGTCCCGGGAGGCCGCCGCCGGGTAGTCCGCCACCCGGGAGGGCAGCATTTGGACCATCACCGAGCCGAAGGGGGACTTCGGTCCTCCCTTCACCAGGTGGGAGCTCCGCGCCGCCGGTTCATAGAAGTACCGGAAGGCGCGGAGGGTGGGCTCCCGCCCGGTCGCTGTCTCGTAGAGCCATATAAAAAGGCCCATACGGACGAGCGCGTTCGGGGTGAGGTGGTTGAGAGCCACCCCGTACTCTTTGAGAAACTCCCGGAGCATCGGATGCACCGGGAGCCGGAGCCCCGCCTCGAGGAAGGCCTCGAAGGCCACGACCTCTCCGGGCCTGGGGCGGGGGGCTCCGTCCTTCTTTAGGGGGACCCGGATGTCCCCCTCTTCAACGACGCCCTTCTTGACGAGGGACTCCGCGTCCGAGGCCGAGAACTCGGAGGCCCAGAGGAAATCCACGGGGATTTCCTCCGGGGGCACCTCCGTGGTCTTCGCTCGACCTTTGGGCGCCATTAGGTCAGTTCTTTCTTTTTTGGGTGGCTAAGTTTTCAGGTGGCTAAGTCAACAACTCCCGGACGCTCGCTACCGGAAAAGGGTACCGGAGAAGCTACCGGAAGAGCGCTACCGGGAGAGCTGGAGCTGGAGTTGAAGATTTCGAATGAGCTTCCGGGGCCCCCTAAGGCCCTATTTATAGAAGCTGGCCGTGATCTAGATGCGCGCCACGTGGCCCCCTCGGGGCAATCTGGACCACTGAAATTCAAACCGTGCGCGGGAAACGAAGGGACAGGCGCGTAAATCGAGACGCCGTTTCGAACCGCGCGTGCATTTATTGCGAGAACGGCGCGGCCATAAAGCGCCCGGCACAGAAACCGAAGCGTCGCCGGGGCTCCGGTGATTTTCGTCCGGAGATTCTCCCGGTACCGTAACCATTCCCTCCGGGGGCTCAAGCTTCGTCCCCGGAGGGCATGGGGGGCTGCTGTTGGGGGAAATCTCCACGCGGTCAAGTCCAGGTAAGTTCATGATTGCCCGGGGGCAGTGGCCTCCGGTGCCTGCCCCGGGCGCCGCCATTTAGGCGCCCGGGACCGTGCCGCCGGGGCATGTTCCGGGCGCCGCCATTTGGCCCCCGGGACCGTGCCCCCCGGGCATGGTCCGGGAGCCGCCATTTGGCCCCCGGGACTGTGCCGCCGGGGCATGTTCCGGGCGCCGCCATTTGGCCCCCGGGACCGTGCCCCCCGGGCATGTTCCGGGCGCCTCCATTTGGCCCCCGGGATCGTGCCCCCCGGGCATGTCCCGGGCGCCGCCATTTGCCCGGGGACAGTGGCCTCCGGTGCCTGCCCCGGGCGCCGCCATTTGGCCCCCGGGACCGTGCCCCCCGGGCATGTCCCGGGCGCCGCCATTTGGCCCCCGGGACCGTGCCCCCCGGGCATGACCCGGGCGCTGCCATTTGGCCCCCGGGACCGTGCCCCCCGGGCATGTCCCGGGCGCCGCCATTGGCCCGGGGACAGTGGCCGCCGGTGCCTGCCCCGGGCGCCGCCATTTGGCCCCCGGGACCGTGCCCCCCGGGCATGTCCCGGGCGCCGCCATTGGCCCGGGGACAGTGGCCGCCGGTGCCTGCCCCGGGCGCCGCCATTTGGCCCCCGGGACCGTGCCCCCCGGGCATGACCCGGGCGCCGCCATTTGGCCCCCGGGACCGTGCCCCTCGGGCATGTCCCGGGCGCCGCCATTGGCCCAGGGACAGTGGCCTCCGGTGCCTGCCCCGGGCGCCGCCTTTTGGGTCCCCGGGACCCTGCTCTCCGGAAGGGGTCCCGGACGTCATCGCCCTCCTAAAAAGTAAAACCCCTGTTTGTTTATCACGTGCAGGTCACGCGAGGGACGCCTCGGGAATCAGCGACCACCTGTCAAGCATCCAAGACGTTTGACTGGGAGAAGGACGGTCCTACCCTTCAATCCGACGGTGGCTTCCGGGGTAGTTTAGACTTTTTGCTTCTTTTTGGGGCTATAAATAGCCCTTGTACCCCTCTGTTGTAAAGGATCAACTGATTATTATTTGGAATAGCTAATCTCACAGACGTGCTCCGGAAGCCTCTCCCCCGGAGAGAGCCTCCCCAACCGACTCCGGTCGGGAGCGCGTCGACAGGACTAGGGCCCCCACTGGGACCCGAACCTGTATAAATCCTCATGTCTTTTCTTGTGTTTGTCCGGCGGGGGAGGACCGGTCGCCCGGTCAACCCGCGCTACGTAATCTCCACTAGGATCGTCTTCAAAACCTGCCGGGGTATTCTTAATACCACGACAATAATAAAACATAACAATATCTCCATGACATAAGTATATCCAAAACTGTACATGACAGAAAATATATATATCAAATACTCAAAATACTTCTCCCCATTTGGCATCAAGCACAAAAAGGGAGCTAAATACAAGACAGAGCCTAAGGCTCATCATCTGAAGAAAATCCCAAAACGGCTGTATCTCCGGAGCCTGCAGGAGATCCAGTACAGCTCACGGGCTTGTGCCATTAGTTGGTCATCTGAACGACCACTAGCGTACACTTCCTTTAGCCTGCACCAACAACCATTAAACTGGACAACTTTTCTGTTAGTCCGGAACCAGTGGTCTTTACAATGCTTGACCTCCCTTCTACGATTTCGTGGGCTGCTCGCGTTGTACGCCGCAGCCACACTCGCCCAGTACGTATTGAACTTTTTGCTGTTCCCGTCGACTGGGTCCAGTGTCGCGCCCCGAGACTGGGACAACGACTACTCCTGTAGAGACCTAGCTCGCTGCAGCTAGTCTCAACCACAACCCTTTGACTTCCCAGGATGAGTCAAACACAGGAGTATATTACATTGCAACAGAGTACTTACAAAATATTAAGCAGTGTGGCCTGCTGGCCTTAATATTACATAAAGAGGATTACAATGCCTGCAAGGCATTCAGGGTTTAACAAAATATTTAACTACACAGCAGAAGATAGGTGACCCTCCCACAAAAGAAGTTGACGGCAGAACAACACACTTCAGGGTTCTGGCGGAACTGATTCTCCTCCTTCTGGATTCACGTAGTACTCCGTGCCATCATCTTGATCAAGGTAGGCTCCATCTATTGAGTTGAATGTTGCAAGGGTGAGCACTTACGTACTCAGCAAGTCATAGGTAAGAGTAGATACATATAGTAGTGATGATATGAACCTAGACTAGTCAAGAATTATGGATATTTGTAAAATAATCTTTTTCTTTCATACCTCATCTCATGGCAGCACTTTTTATAATATAACATCATCATTCATGTTCACTAGATTATAGCACTACTGCGACACGTCGACACACGACAGCCCACGGTAGCACTCCTTATCATGACAACACATGTCATTTGGGTAATCTTGATTTAAACATATTTTATTTAGAAAATAGTACTTGTGTCACACCCCGTGGATTTAATCCACCGCAGCAGACTCCTATAAAACCCGGGAGCTCGGAGTATTCGAATACATTTTTAACTCTGCAGAGAGGTACCAATTTACCCGCAAGATATTCCACTTTCAAACCTTTCCTATCATAACAAAATGATTGGACCCCTGACTCACTTCATACTGTGAGCGGCAAGGTGGAAATAACAAGAACTTTTGTTATGTATCACTTACAATTCACCCCCGACCCTGTGGCTCTCAGCGAGGCACAGTTGTGGCAGGTTGTATCCAAACCTCCACCCCATTGCTTATTCCCATTACTGGGTCAGCGTGCTTGATCACCTTCAGTGATATGTGTGGGAGCCGCGCTCCGTGTTTATCGTGCATCACAACACATCTCATGCAGGGGTTTCATGTGCGATCCACATAATTACTTGTTCAGGCCTGTCCCATACCAGGCTTGCGGTTAGCACGTTGTTCATGCCACTAGACGCACAACACAAGGTTCTAGTCCTTATATGCCAGTAACCAGACCATCCACAACCCTGCACCTTCAGTGCCTGCATTCCTTTGCAGTCTAGCACCTCCAGTGCTACAGCCATCCATACCATTTTTCTGGTCACGGCTAGGGGTTTTATTTCATGAATATAAGTATATAAATACATATAATAGTTCATGGCTCAAAACTTGTTTATTTCACATTTCACCGATAACCAGTCTAGTACTGCCAATTCATAAATCAATCATTCTCAATCTTTCACATGCAATATTGCCTATATTCAAGGTTATGTTTAGCAACATTTAAAATATAGGTTCAAGATGACCAAGGATATGACTTGCCTTCCGCGTCGTAAAATACAGCAGTTGACGACGGGTCCGCAGTGAAGTCCTCGAACTCGGGCTCTT
Source organism: Pharus latifolius (assembly GCA_019359835.1). Lineage (NCBI taxonomy): Eukaryota > Viridiplantae > Streptophyta > Magnoliopsida > Poales > Poaceae > Pharus > Pharus latifolius. The sequence continues at coordinate 47,945,922 of CM033330.1, read as the reverse complement.
GATCTGCTCTCAAATCAAACAAACAACCAATAATCATAATCTTTTCAATACATTATTATACTATATGCAATGATGCAAAGATGAAGTCTTGATGATTCTGAAATGATTGGGTTAAGAGGCTGATTAGGGTTAAGTTAAGGAAACCAATGTTAAGATTAGTTGTCAAAGGTTTACAAGGTTCCAAATGTCTCAAAATATCAGAATGATGTCAAGGTTGCGATTGGTTCGCTCAAAAACAGCGAACGTCTTTAGATCGACATTCGGTTCAAAGCATCGACATAGGGTCGATGAATGATAGAGGGGTTATTTTAACTTGTGGTAGTAGAATAAAATGTAGATCACAACTCTACAAATTTAGTGGACAAAGTGATTTTCAAATTACACAACCAGAAGTGGGTAAACAAGGTCAATGCCACTGGCTGACAAGCTCTGGCATAGAGCTGACAATGTCAAAAACTAGGGCTTAGCATAACTTTTGATCTGGAGCTCCAAATGATGCACCACTTTGTCTGGGAGGTAGGCATTGATAACAGGAACAATTAAGTCAACAGGATCTAGGGCAAGAAATGGCTGGAAAGCAAGAAATTTGATGATGAACAGAGATGAACTGGCTGCACTGGAGCAGTTCTGGACACAAACTTGGTATGGCTATAACTTCCAATCTAGGCCGATCTAGGTGTCGAGCTAGAAGACAAAAATACTCAGGAGGCTAAGGCACATCTAAATGACAAAGTTTCGAGGGCTGAAATGGCCGGGAACACTTTTCCGGTGAACTGTGCCGGAGAAGAACACTGCTATTTGGGGGTTTTTGCTACAGGCCGAGAGAACTAAATTCCTCGCTTGGAGAGCATCTAGGAGATATAGGGAAGCTTCTGGTAACATCAAATTGACCGGAGGATCACCGGAGAAGCCTGGCGACGATTGCCGGTTTTCTGGTAGAGCTTGAATTTGGGAAAAGCTTCGAATGATGTTTAATTAGGGATTCTAAGCTTACAGGCTTGCTTGAAATAACCCACTGATCAATTTGCTTCACAGGTTCGAGGGCTAATTCGAATTGAATCGGGCTGCATTGCCGGAACAGGGCAATCTGGAATTTTCAGCCATTTCCGGTGATCGCCGGCGTTAGGGGTCATCGGGGAGCAATTAAATAGTACAGCACGATGAGGGAGGCGAGGGGAACTTACTAGTGCTGTCAATTTGGTGGTTGAGGCTGCGGTTGAGGCTGTCACCGTGAGGTCTCGAACTGGTCTCGCCGGAGAAGAAGACTAAGACAGAAAATCTGAGACGTGGATGATTTCCAGTGAGGTTTGAGGGAGCTGCTGAGCACAGGGATGCTTAAATAGGCAGGCGAAGCATGCGAAGAGAAAACAATGAAGAGATTGGCTGCTGGTGACTTGACTGGTTGCGTGCTGGAGCAACAGCGGCGAAGACACAGCGAAGAACGGTGATGCGACGGCGACAAGCCTTCAGCTGATCACAATGTCGCTTCATCGGGACCTGGCGAAACTTGTAGCAAGCGGTGGCGACAAGTACTGGCGCGGCGAGGCTACGTGGCGATGGATTGCTGACAAAGTTGCTGCTGATCGCGCGCGGGAGCAAACGCTGGTCGTCGACGTAGCAACGGCGCTGCCACGGTGACGGCTGAGGCGAGGACACGTGCGTACTGGCATGCACGGTCACAAGTGCGGCGAAGCTTGGCCGGCGGCGAGCGTGCACGGCGCAAGAAAACACGGCGAGCTTCTGGTCGTGCACTGGCTGCTTCCCTGGTCGAAAATGGGCTGATTTGCAATATTTGATTTTCACAATTGGACTAATCTGTAATTCTGGAGATTTGGAAGGTTAGAGTTGAATTTGATTCTGCTGATTTGGTAATCTTTATTCCACAGATGATTTGGCAAGGATTGAAAATAAAACTTGGCACATTTGGATAGCTTTTGATACAAATTGAAAATAGGGTAATTTAGGGTAATTGAAATCTAAATTTCATTTGGTTTTGAATTCTGGTACTTAGGATGAGATTTTGGAATTTGAACAGAAGAGAAACTTGTGACAAATAGCATTTTGAGAAGATTTGCCGAAGAAATTCTGAATTTGGAGTTAATCTGGAGATTTTAGCCTTTTTGGATTTTCAAATAACAGATAAGGACTATTTTGCGATAACTTTTGGACTGATTTGTGAAAAGAGTCTAGATAATGAAATCTGGTTGTCAACTTTTTAAATTAAGGTATTGACATACCCATGATCATATTCCAGAAATAATCTGGTCTGAACTTGGTCAAGATTCGGATTAAATCTGTATTTCCGAAACTTAGGGTATTTAAGTAATAGAAGGTATTTCTGTTTTCGAAAACAGAAGGAGCTGATAAATCTGAGAGTTAGGGATAGAATTGGATCTAGGTTCTGAAGACTTTTAAGTTCAAAGTAACTGATAGATCATATCTGAACAATCTGATCTTCATTTGAGGTCACAGGATAGATTTTGGAGATTTCAGGGCTTGAGATAGAAACTGATCTGGCTATTACTACAGATACATGCATGCATGCTATTTATGAAAAAGGAAATTTTCACCCCTAACTCAGGGCGTTACATCCAGCGAGTTGTTCAACCACACATTTATTTGCGCAACCAAATTATAAAAGGTGTCATGTAACTTTCAAATAAAATCGAGAAAAATGTCAAAATAATTCCTTCCACAATATCTTAATGTCAAAATGGAATACTCACAAGTCGAACATCGTCGGCCGGTTGCCAAAGCAACCGCCTGCGCCCAGCCGGACTCAGGGGATCATGGTCGTCGTCGTCGTCCGCTCCGAGCTCCGGCGTAGATTGTGGCGTACCCACGTCTGGGGGGGATGGGGATCTGAGATTTTTCCCGCATATGCACAAAGCTGGGCCACTGACAAAATGATAGTTCGGCCCGTACGGTGTATATGGATGAACTTGTGGAAATGAGTGTGGCGGTGCATATGCGGCGGGATGGGAATATGGAGGAGCATGTGCATACTGTGGGCCGGGGGGTAAACAGGATACCCAGACGGATAAGATGGGTGTGGTAAATGAATATTAGCGGGTGGATATGGTGGAGGATTTGAATTACCTGCTATTTCTGGATTTTCCCAGCTGAACAGGATACCTCAGGAGGATTACTATCCATATCGAAGATTAAAACTAATTTCAGTGCACAAAATGTGTGAAAAGTATGTGTAAAATAAAGTAAGATGTGTGAAATGGGTGTGGAGAAGCAAGCATATGAAGCCTCTATTTATAGACAGCCATCTGTGAATTTTTGAGAATTTTTTACAATTTTCTGAATTTTCTGAGAATTTCTGGGAATTTTCGGTAATTTTTTTAATGCCAAAACAATTAAATAATGCATAACGGGAGAATTTCCAACGGCTAAAAATCTAACGGCCGAAAATACAGCCACTGACAGGTGGGCCTGGGACCAAAATGACCGTTGGATTATTAAATAACGCGTAAAAACAAAAATCGGACCGTTGCATTGGAGAACGGCCACTTACAGGTGGGCCCGACAAATATGGGACCCCACACGTCATTCGGTGAGTGCGCGTGCACGCGGTATCACGGGAAAAATCCAATTTCCAAAATGCGTTACTATGGCGGGCCCCACAAACCGCGTGCAATAAATGCGCCGCGCTACCACCTGTGCTCGCAACGCCCGCTTTCGACCGACGCGCTCGGTGGGGCCCACCACGACCACGACTGCGCCATGACCGCGTGCTCAAGCTCCTCGTCATTGTTCCAAGCGCCGCTCGCCCGTGGTCGACGGTGGCTTCGACCAGCGCGCGCCCGGTCGTCCGCGCGCGTTGCGGCCAGCCTTACGCGCTCCTCGCATCACCATCGTCGCTACGGCCACTCCCAGGCTAGCCGTCCGCCTCCTCACCGGCGGCGACTCGCGCTCAACTAGCCTCCTCTCCTGATACTTCCTCTTGGCCTGAAATTGCGCACGCAAGCGACGCATCGTCGAAACCCTAGGTCTACCACCTCTATCGTCGTCTTCGTCTCCGTTGCCGGCTCGCCTCTACACGCGCACTCGTTGACGGACGGCCGTAGCTCTGGCCGCATCGCCATCGCCTCTCCCCGTGGCCCGCTACCGAGCCTGGCCGCGCCGTCATGGTGTGGCCGTGCGCATTGACGTGTTGCCGGCCAACTCACCAACTGCCTGGACTGTTGCCATCGTGCTCCAGGTATGTCTTCTAGTCTCCTTTGCTTTTTTGACTGTGATGCTGTTGCAACGCTATGATTTGTGTTATGTGCTTGGGTTTGTGATTTGTGTCTATGTCCTGTGATGACTGTGGCGCCAATGTGCTGGTGTTCTTGTGATTGGTGATTTAAGCTATGTATGTGTGTGATTTTTGAAATGTGTTTGCTGTGAATGTGCATGAATATAGAGCTAACTGTTGTAGGCTTCGATCCTTATCTTGCTGTTTGGATTCTAGTGTTCTCCTCTGTTCTCCTACTGTCTTGGCTCCTGTTTGTGTCCCTGTGAGAAGAACAGAGGCAAGTGAAGATTGAAATGCCAATTGCTGGCTTTGTGATGCTATGCCTAAATGAAGTCTTAAGTACAAACTGACCTGATGCTTGCTGTTCTGGGAACCTAAGGCTCGTGTGTACTAGTTGAGGGCTTTAATTAATACTTGTTTTCCTCTTGCTGGTGTCTCTCAGCAGGTGATATGTGGCAGTGATCACTGTAGCAGGGCTTGAGGTGTCACTGTGCATGTGCATGTTGTGGTGGTGTCTTTGGGACCTGTTTGCGATTTTTGAGAAGTTTGAGGGCTTTTGTGCAAAAGTTCAAGACTTTTCTGAAATTTCAGAACAATCTAGGGGCTAAATGTAAAAAGTCTTAGAGCTAAATTATAAAATACGGTGGACTGGCCTTGGTGTTATGTGGTGAGATGATCAATAAGGTAAATGCAGGTTTGGTCCAATACTCTCTCCTCTCTTCTCTCAGAAATTGAGGTGGAAACAAGACTCGACTGGTCCCAAATGAAAATGATCTACTTCCTAAATGTTGGATGATGACAAACAATAACAGGGTGAATAGCAATATTCGACAAAAGGCGAAGACGTAGCGTTATGAAATCCTTGGATAGATACTACTAAAGTTTGACAACAAAAATTTTAAAACTCTCACAAACTTGAAAATCTAGTTTTGTTTTTGTCAGTAGCTTGACCCCTAGCCTGCTTCGTAGCTTCAACTGTCGACTAGTTTTGTTGTCTTCACACACTACTATAGATATCTCCCCTTAATCCGAGATGAGTCATCACACTTGCTCTAGTATGAGCCATCACACTTAGTCACTACTTTTCATTTAGAGTGATTGCAAAAGAAACTTTATTTTTACTAGTGCAAAATTTGGTTTTTAGCCAAAAGTTTTAAACGACCTATTCACCTCCTCTATGTCGTCGTTCTCGATCCTACAATCAATGTAAGGACTATAATGCAAAATTCTAAAATCCTTGGGGCAGACTGGGGGTGCATTGGACTGACATGTGGGTAAGTTGCTTGCATCGGATCTATATCATTTGATATAAAGAACAAAATTTTGTAAACTTCTCATCCACCTTGATTTGAATCGTTAATTTTTTTATCTAGTAGTTAAGATAGCGAGAAAGACACATTCTTATTCTTTAAGACGGATAATATGAATCCCTTTCCCTTTGCCTAGTAAAATTTAAATAGAGCAATACTATGGCCCTTCGTGACCTCCAAACCAATATTTAAGGTAGCAATTATCGCACTGTCACGATGATGTTTACAAAAAAGCTATCATGGATCAGAGATGCTATTGCGGAAACTATCCTAGATTGGTATTTCATATTTCCTATCCATAGTTCCTAGTAATCAAGTATTATTTGGTGTGTTATCTCGGTGGAAATGATTATAAATCAATACCATAGGTAGATAATTAAATAACATCACAAATGTGGGAGAGAAGATATATGCAATCACATGTGCATGGCAAAAAAAAAACTGAACAATATGTGCGAGAATGCTCTAGTCTATCTGATGCAATATTCTTGTCCATTTGAGACAAAAAAAAAACCAATGGACACCAAACTCGACATAACTTTGTATTAATCTCGGTCAGATTCAACGACCCAAACAAACTAGTCGTTCCCTCGTGGTTGTGCAGGACTCGACCACCTGGTCGTATTTGACTCAACCATTGGGTCGTGATTTACTCGACCACGATCACTCCGCCTAGTCGTATTGGACTAGACCACCTAGTCGTCCTCGTGTTGGACTTGACCATATGGTCGTACTCGTGTTGGACTCGACCATGACCACTCCACCAACTTTGGTCGATTTCGACCACACTGACAATTGACGACTTCGACTACTTTTCAAGCGATAGTGAATTTTGGAGATCAACTCTGCTGCTCCCTTACGTGCACAAGCCGTCCTTGATGTGCTCCTGGTTCTTCTTCTTGACTGTTGTTGTAATTGTTTAGCTCAACGAGTCAATAAACCTTTATATGATTTGCACTTATCATGTGATATAAAGGTAGATGATGCATTGTTAGAGATGTCTTCATCATCCTTCCCTTCTTGAAAAGCATTTGTCCTCAAATGTTCTTCATCTGGTTCAAGATAAGAAGATAGATCAGAAACATTGAAAGTTTCACTAACACCATACTCACTTGGGAGATTAATTTTGTAGGCATTGTCATTGATCTTTTCCAACACTTTGAATGGACCATCTCCTCTGGGTAGCAACTTTGATTTCTTTTGTTGTTGAAATCTTTCTTTTCTCAGATGAACCCACACTAAGTCACCTGGTTCAAGACTGAGTTTCTTTTTCTTATTCCTTTAGTTTTGAACTTGCCAATTCATCTTTTCAATGTGGGCTTTGGTTTCTTCATGGATCTTCTTGATGTGCTCGGCCCTCCCCGTGGCATCCATGTTAGTGAGCTCCTGTGAAGGAAAAGGTATGAAATCAATAGGGGCAGTAGGTGTAAATCCATAAACAATCTCAAAAAGACAAAGTTTAGTAGTAGAATGTGTAGTCCTGTTATAAGCAAACTCAATGTGTGGCAAGCATTCTTCAAATGGCTTCAAAGTTTTTTTGAAAATTGCTCTCAGCATGGTGTCAAATGTTCTATTCACCACTTCTGTTTACCCATCAGTTTGTGGATGACAAATTGTACTAAATAAAGCTTGGTTCCCAATTTGCTCCACAAAATTGTGGGGACCCTCGTATGACGAATCCAACGGGAACTGCCAAGGTTAGGTTGCACACAGAATGATACATCATAAGCACATTGAAACCTAACTAAGGATTACTACTGATCAATCATAGAATGAAAGTACAGCTAAATGCATATTAGATTAATCAAGTGAAACCAAACCAATGCAAAGAAAAAAGTATGTTATTGCATTTAGAAATTGCATTCAATTCAAAAGATTCAACTAAATTCAGCACAATTACAATAGTCAACATTTCATAGATCTCAGTGCATCCAATCCATCAGTTCATCACAAGAATAGGAGAATGGAGAGAAAGAGGATTAGTCACCAATTTCTTGCTACTCAAGTTGGATGCGGAGCTGCTGGACTAGAGTTCTGGTTGAGGAAGAAGCGGTTGAGCTGTCGTGGCTTGAGGTAGTTGAAGGAGGAGTTGAGGTCGCCGTCGGCCTGGTCGAAGGAGTGGTTGGTCGAGGTTGTCGTCGGCGGTGGAGTGCAGCAACGACCAAAGTCGTTGGAATGGTTGAGTGGCTGTTGTGGTGGCGAGATCATGGGAGATGAAGGAACTGGTCGTTGCGATCATAGTGGTTGTGTAGAAGGAGGAGCTGGTCGTGGAAGTGCTTGAGGTCATCGAAGGTGTCATCAGCCCACAGGACGTGGCTGACGAGGTGATGGTGGGTGAAATTGGGGACAATGGCGGCGAGGCGCTCGAATCTAGGGTTTTTAGCGGTGGTGCCAGATTGTGTGGAATTAGGACGGCTGCATAGATTTGGCGGTGGGGAGGTAGTGGATTTGGCATGTGAGGCGCGGTGGCGATCGGCGGTGAGGGTGGTGGCGAAATTGCATAGATCTAGGAGGTGCGGAGTAGAGAAACGGTGTGAGGCATGGTGGCGATTGGATCTAGGGTTTGCGGGGGTGTAGGTGGCGCAAGTGAACAGATCCAAGGGTGAGGCGGCGCGGTGGCGTTGGATTTGCGGCACGATGGAATTGGCGGATTTGGGAGAAAAGAGGTAGGAGGAGGAGAAGCAGAGAAGAAAAAAAAAGGAGGAGAAACTCACCAACGACCGTGAAGACGAACAGGGGCTGCCGCGGGGGCTGTAGCGTCCAGCACCATCGGCTCCGGCAAAGGAGAGACGGAGGCGGAGGCGAAGACGGAGACGGAGGAGGGAGGAAACCCTAACGCATGCGAGCCTGCGAAGGAGGACACGAGGAACCCTTGGAAACAACTGCCTCTCGCGTAACCGCGGGCTAGGCTGAGGAAAATGAGTGGCTCTCGTGTATCCGCAGGTCAGGCTCTAGAGGAGAAATTGCATCCATGGGCTAGGCTGGAATTGCACGTACAGGCATTCAAACACAAGGTTTTTGTATCCATGGGCCAGGCCAACCCCAAATCAAGTCATCCAAACACACCATTAGTGACCCAGTTGACCCACCCGGTTATATGACATGGTTGGGTTTTTCGCATGAGCTAGAAAGACAACAATGCCCCTAATTGAAGTTCTTTAATAGCAAAATTGAAGAGTGTATGTGTCTATTGACTAGTCTTGTAGGGCTTCCACCTAGCTTCTAGTGCAAAACTTGTGGTGGTTGCAAAGTGCAAACTCCAAGAACAAGCTCCTTGGCTCCTGCAAACTCATTCCAAGCACGAGCTCCTCTCTTGTCAGCTACACAGTTCACTGGCCGTTGGCAACATTTGCTCCGCTGTCCTTCGTCCTCGCCAACCATGTCGTTCGAGCGATTTCATGTCGTGTGCTGCTGCCCTACCTAGACTGCATGCGTCCCTCACCCTCCACTCGCCGCCCTCATCCTATGCCTCTGCCTGTCTTTGAGATTGCTACCACAGCGTTGGCTCGCTCTCCATATGATGTTTCTTGGATTGATGAATTAAGTTGTTGAAGATTTGGTGTTCTTTGTCTGTGAGACTACGATCCCATGGTGATGTTGCTCACAGGTTTAATCTGATGGGAAATTTTTCCTTGCTGATCGAGGCTGTTTTTCTTTGATTATTGTGGGCATTGTCATCCACTCATCACTACTACATTGCTATTTTATTGATCTTGGTGGTTCATTCTTTAATGGGCTTATCAATTATAATTGATTTCACTAGTTGTTATAAGATTGTCTATATTTGTATAACTAAAACCATTTTTTCTAATTTTTAGGCATATATATTTATTGAAATTTAATTTAAAAAACATGTGATCCGACAAGTGATCCATTAGTCCGACCACTAGGTCAATGACCCAATACCTCGATTTGGTCGATGGTCAAGCCCGATTTATTACACTGGTTAGATCATTGGCACACTTATTAGAGCTTTCTTCAACTGTTGAAAAGCTGCTAAACAATTATCATCAACGTTGAAAGATATATCTTTAGTAAGAAGGTTAGTGAAGGGTTTTGAAATTTTAGAAAAGTCTTTGGATAAACTAGAGATAAAATCCAGTATGTCCGAAAGAACTACGAATAGCTCTTATGTCACGATGGACATGCATCTTTTCTATAGCCTCAATCTTGGCTTTATCTACTTCTATACCTCATTTACAAACCATATGACCTAAGACAATTCCTTTTGTAATCATGAAATCACATTTCTCCCAATTCAAGACCACATTTACTTCCTTGCACCTATGTAAAACCTTAGTTAAATTGAAAAGTCAATCATCAAAAAGGTGCCATAGACAGAAAAGATAACCGTAAAAACTTCTATCATTTCTTCAATAAAATAAGCAAAAATAGTCATCATGCGCCTTTGAAAAATATCAGGAGCATTACATAAATCAAAAATCATTTTTCTGTATGCCAAAGTGCCAAAAGGATAAGTAAAAGTAGTTTTATCCTGATCCTTCGGATGCATGGGAATATGAAAAACCCTAAATAACCATCTAAGTAACAAAAACGAGTGTTTAGCTAATCGCTCTAACATTTGATCTATAAATGGCAAAGGAAAATGATCTTTATGGGTTGCTTATTCAACTTTCTATAACCAATACACATTCTTCAACCTGTAACCACTTTAGTAGGGATTTATCATTTGGAACCACCATAAAGCCTCCTTTGCACATTGAACAGGATTTACTCACTCTCTATCTGAAATAGAATATATAATTTCGGGTTCCAACAATTTGAGAACTTTGTTTACTACCTCTTTAAGAACAAGGTTAAGCTTACGTTGGTGTTCTACTGATGGTTTAAATCCTTTTTCCATTAGTATTCTATGCATACAAATAGATGAGTCTATACCTTTGATGTCATCCAAGGTGTAACCTATCATAGATTTATCTTCTCTTAGCACTTTTAATAATTTTTATTTTTCAACCTCAGAGAGCTTGAGCATTATTAATAATAAGACAATTATTATCGAGTCTGAGAAAAGCGTACCTCAAATTAGATGGTTATGGTTTTAATTGTACCTTTTTATCCTCCACTGCATTGACATCAGTGAATGTTAGCTTTTTACTTGCTTTTGAGTTCATGATTTTCTGTGTAGAATCCCGTGTATTTTCTATTTCTTCTTTCTCAGGATCTGGTTCGTCCTTGGTCTGCAACAAAAGACATCTCTTCAACGGATCTTGTGAATTAAGCATTCCATTTATACTACCTCACCAATTAGGATCAATAAAATATATTGAATTGACAGGTGCAGGGAATTTGGAAAATTTTGAAAAGGCCAATTCTAATCTTCTTCAAAATTTACTACTAAGTCTCTTTGGTACATCAATACGTACTCTAGCAGTATTTAAGAAGGGTCTAGCTAAAATAATTGGGCAAAGATGATCTTAAGGCATATCAAGAATTATAAAATCGGAAGGGAAAATAAATTTTCCTACAGCTAATGGAACATCTTATAGAATACCTTCAGTTTTTCTAGTGGATTTATCAGCTAACATCCAAGATAGTGTTGACTTTCCTAAGCTCTCCTAACTCCAACTCTTTAATTTCTAAATAGACAGCATAAGGAAGTATGCTTACACTTGTGCCTATATCATAGAATGCATGATAAGTTTGGGTACCAAAAGAGCAAGGAATGATTGGTTTACGAGGGTTTGGAAGTTTTGCAGGTGTTTTGTTCAAAATAATAGAACTGCATTATTCATTAACTACAATAAAATTTACATGTTCCATGTTATTGGTAACCAAAGCCTTTACTACCTTGGCGTGCACCGGTGTCTTGACTTATTGATTCAAAATATTCATTCTTAGCTGCAATAGCTATCTTAGCAACAATTTCATGAGCTTTAACTGCTTCCGGATATGGTGGTGGTGGTGCATAATTAACTACCTTTCTTTATTTACATGGACTTGAGGGATTACTGTTATCACTCTCAACTTCTTGAATTAAGACTCCTTGCCAAGACAAACTTCTATCTGTACTTTGATCATTGAAGAGTGACATACAAGCCGACTTGGGAACAACAATTTTTTCTAGTCAAATGGACCGTAGTCATTATGCCTCTAACTAGATCATCATTAATCTTCCATTTTCTTCTATAAGATGAATAATTCAGAAGAAAAGATTTTTTTTGTCCATTCACCTATGCTAAAGTTACCTAGTCGTGTTCTTCTTCCTATTCATCTTGTGCATTCTACACGTGGTGGTTTTTCGAATTTTTTTTACGAATACTCCAATAAAAAAAGAAAATCAAAAACTAATTCAAAACTTTTAAAAATTTCAAAACTGACATGCAGTTACGCGGGTCAACTCGCGACTGATTTGACTAGCGATTGAAGACATAGCACAGCCCAATGCACCGCTGGCCCAAGTGTTGTGCCGCATACGCTTTGTAAGGTAAAATAAGTAAATATTTTGTAAGGTTGTGAGCGGGATTCGAACCTGGATCAGCGGGTGAGGTTTGTGCCTCCAAACCGGCTGGGCTACACAGCATTTCTGAAAATTTTTGTTATTGCACATATTAATACTTGACTTAATCATTGATTGCTTAAATGCAAACAACACATATATTTGTAATAAAAAAATTACACCTTGGAGACAACTTACTCCATAATATTCTATTCTTTTTATTATACCTCGGAGACAACTTAAATGCAAACAACTCATATATTTTTAATAAAAAAAATTATACCTTGGAGACAACACATATATTTTTATTAAAAAAAAAAGTATACCTTGGAGACAACACATATATTTTTAATAACAAAATAATACCTTGGAGACACTCTTGCGAAGTGCCGACAAATCAATTAGCGAGGATCAGCATGCTGATCAGCTAGGGTTTCAGTTGCGACCCTCTCTCGTGACTAAAAGTTAGAGTTTCGGTTTCCACAGAAGAGTACACAGGCTACGGTTTTGGTTTTCAATACAAAGTCTTGATGCGGTAGATAAAATAGAAAATAACACGCGTTTGTGACAGTTGCAAAAACAATTGGAACGAGGCCCACAGCAGCAAAAGGTGATCAAACTACGGTGCGCCACCTGATCCGAGTAGAGAGTGTCAATCTCTACCTCATTCCAATCCGGGTTGAGCCACGACATGTAATTGCATCTATCCCTCTCCTCTTCGCGGCCACAGTGTAAGTAGTTTCTATCAACAGTGTCGTAGGCCCAAGACGTACTTACTCGAACATTACCTCGACCGCATCGTCGGGCCAGTTGAACTCCTCCGCAGGACGCATTGTTGGGTACATGTCTCCATGGCAAGAGCAATAACAAGGACGCCTGCAGCAACACATGTGTTGAACGTTGTGCATGTTGATCAACAACTCCACCATGAAATTCAGCTGCTCACGAAGTCTCCTCTTTCTGTAGAGAAGATAGAGTATCGTACATGCAACCTTTGCACTCCACTCGAGGTCGAGCCAAAGCAGGAAAATGCACTTGTGAGCATCTTCTCTTGAACACTCGAAAAATCTCCTCCTGTAGTCACCCTGAATGGAGGATGTGGTAGTTTTCGGCAACAAACCGTGGTTGCAACGACATGGCCCTGAACTTTGTCCTTCATCCTACAAACCAAAGCGAATAACCCATAAAGTAACTCATAAATTGGCGCTTCATTTATGCGAGCTGATTATGTACTTACCTTGGTGCGCCTTCTTCTCCGACCATGGCTACTGTCACCCTGCTATGTTCAGATGGGCATGTGAGGGAAGTGTGAGTTGTGTTCTAAGTGCAACTACTTAATTTATAGAAGTGCAATTCATGAAGAGTTCAATCCTTGGTTAGACGTATTTGTAGGAAAGCAGATGTCTCCGTTGAAAAGATGAAAGGTACAAAAGCTGAAAAGTAGAAAAGACTAATCGTATAAAAGCTGAAAAGTAGAAAAGCAGAAATGCAGAGTCGTACAAAACTAGAAGAGTAAAAAAGTATAAAAGATGTATCATATAAAAGTTGGAAAGCTGACAAAAGCATACAGAAAACTGAAAAGTATGATAAAACCCTACATCAAACTACTACCCCCTCCCCCTCTGTGGCCGGCATTGATACTCTGATGGTGTGTAGTGAGAGGAGGGCTGACGATCCCTGGCACGCCATCCCTACACCAGTGGTGTCTGCGCAGCTGGCGGAGCCTGCGAAGGTTGTGTCGGCCGCATAGGTGGTGGACCATCGGCAAGAAAGTTAGGTTCTTAGGATGCTGCTGTGTTTGGCCGAGAGGCTGCTACCACGCAGGAGTATCGAGCTCTTCATCCGAAGTGCTATCGGCAGGCACGAAACGTGGCTGTGGAGGTGGAGGGCACGATGACGACGGGCGGCACGATGACGACGGGCGGTCCGCTAGCGGCACATGCGACAAAGGACCGGGCGCCAACAGTGATGGTGGAGGAATCACAGTCAAGTGAGGTGGCAGCAGCACTCTGAAATCGACCAGAATCTGATCGACTTGCCACTCGACCTCTGCACAATACGCGTACACATCATCGCTGGGCACGGGCCCACTGTCGCGGATCCTGACCATCATGTCACGTGCACCGGCTAAGACGGCACTGAGGGTGTCAAGCTGTGTACACGAACTAATGCAATTATAGAATAACAATCCATGTGAAAGTAAGGTTGCAAAGAGTTAAAGAACTCACAGAGGAGTGGATTCACCCTGGAAGGCGTCGGTCGAAACCCTTGTAGATAGTGGTAGGACAGACGGGCTCATCAGGCGCAGCTGGTGGACCTCCCGCTAATTGGTACAACGTGCGAGGTCGGTACCACGACAGGTACATAAAATGGATGTCGTGGCTATAAGGTCTGTCCTCCGCGACCATCCGTGTGTGGGCCCAATCCATCCACTCCTCCACATAGGGCCACTGCCGCCGAACGAAATCGTCCCTTACTCGACCCTTCCTCAATTGCTTGCAGACAAAACAAATTAGTGACATAAATCATTTATAAAGTCACGTGCGACAGTAATGCATATTGGACAGGCACATACTCGTGAACATGGTGCGGGATATGTCGGGGAGGCGGCACCGAAACATGCTGGCGTAGGCCGAACTGGCACATAATTCGCTCAGGTGAGTACCCCTCAATCTTGTGCGAGAAAACCAGAAGAATCTGGGTACGCCAGTAAGTAGCATCCTGCGTACAGAAAGACGAAAGGCCAACTAGTGTGACGGACTCCTCATGCTGCTGTGTCCACGAATCCTAGATGACGCTGTCGTCGAGGAGCAGATCAAAGCTCATGGCGTACGAAGGATAGCAGAGGTGCGCTTGATCCGTGGACCACCTCAAACTCAGACTAGCCCACCTCCATCCCATCACCGGCCCGTCCCTCATATCACCGGCCAACACGAACTGATCCCGCGGCACCAGCGGTCGGCCGACGGGGAAATGCTCGTACGACCACATCTGTAAGAGTATGGCGCACCCTGCAAAAAGAGAGCTCACCTAGTCTCTGCTCGTGGCGTCACACAATCCCCTGTAGGTGTGGCAGAGCACAGCAGATCCAAAACTGAACTGCGGCACGTGCCCCAGCTCAGAGTTGGCAATACTCCTAGCAAGCTGAACGTGTTGCCGCTCGAAGATGTCTCCGTGGGTGCCAGGGAAGAGCAGCCATCCAAACAGGTACAACAAGTACGCCTCAAGGTGGCGCCTGAAGACCTTCTCTGGAGTGGCCAAGGGGAGCGCAGCATCGCGGAGTGCGCGAAGGTAACTCTGGGGAACTCCCGCAGTCTGTGCAAACCCCCCGCTGGCCCTACTCCCTCGAAGCGTTGTAGGAAATCCAGGAGCCATGCAACTCTGTAGGTGGCCGAAGGGACATATATGTCCCCGCAGATAGGCAGGCCAAGTAGCATGTTGACGTCCTGCAGTGTGATGGTGAGCTCACCGAAACTGAAATGGAACGTGTGCGTCTCGGGCCTCCAGCGGTCCACAAGCGCACTAACTAGGGCTTGATCGAAGGGTAATCGCCGAGCCCGATCTACCATGCGGGTGAACGGCAGCAGTCCCACCTCTAGCAAATGAGGCGCGAACCGCTCATCTAGAGGCCACATCTCCCACGATGTCCTCATGCGCAGAGCTAGCAGAACGGTGCCCTGTAGAAGGCGCCGAGTACGGTGACACTCCTGATGGTGCTGTGCAATTAGCTTGGGAAGCTGATGATCATCTGCCATACCTGCAGTTATCACATATTGGTCAAAAAATTGAAACATTACAATTAATTAACATACATTCAGTATTACTTACAAAAATTCACAATAATGCATTACAACATTACAATTTTATTTAAGGAAATTCACAACAACTCATACAGAAAAATTGAATTGCTTCAGTTTCTCGAAGAAGTTGATGTGCCTGCCACCTGTGGGCATCGGTTTCTTGTGTGACCAGGTTGCCTGCAAGCAGTGCATCTACGTAGGTCATCTTCACGCTCCGCTGCATCCATATCATTGTGTATCCTCCTGGCTCGACGTCGACCAACATGGCTCACAAGGAGCCTGTTGTCTGGTATCCACATGATGGCATCTTCCGACGATAGCTCTTGATAGTTTCCCCTGGTCACAAACCCATGGAAGACACCCTCCCAAGTTTTACACAAGTACTGCAGAGTATGATAAGTTGAGATATACTATGTTGGATTGATTCTCAGAATGGAGTAGGCAGCGATAACATGCGAGCAAGGAATGTGCAACAGTTGAGGCTTTTTGCACGTACATTCCACACCTGCATTTGTAATTCGGCATTCGTGGACCCGACCTGCTCTCAATGTGTCATGGACATGTTTGTGCCTTAGCCGAACCTTGTAGTTTTCGGTCAAACGGCTCAGCATTGAGACATCATGTGTCAATGACTTTCTCGTCCGAAATTCAAGGTAATCATTAATCTTTTTTTATCCGGGAGGATCTTCAAGTCCTGATCGCATACGGCTTTGCGATCTTAACCGTGTTCGGAAAGGTTTCGCGACCATGGATGGGTCCATGACAATAGATTGGTTCGCGACCATGAAAAAGAATTCATTCCCTGTTTGAAATTGTAATCCGATCCGAATATATATAACTAAGCCTATCTGTTTAGGATTAGTTAGTTATATGAGTCTAATACGTTTAGGTTATTGAGTCTGATACGTAGTCATACAATTGAACTATAAATACCTTGTAATAGGTCTAGTTTAGATCATCAAATACAATCAAGTCTAGATTGAAGTCTTAGACACATAGTTCCTTCAACGTAAGCGAGTGCGTCCTAACGTTCGATGTGTAAAGCCCTCTTTGAAATAAAGAGTTGTGCAATTACTTGAGCTATGTTTTCGATCAACCTTTGGGTTTCGGTATTCCCGAGTAAGATCCCGTTATTCTGCATATTAGAATCTGGGCGAGTCTAGTGCGAAAACCAAGGCTAGGTCTCAAACGGATCAAGTTTGTATTAGAGGAACTTTCCTATCTTGTGGATGGTGAAGACTTGCCAGGGTTACAAAACTTCAGGTGAAACTCCAGGTGATCAATTGACGGTTCCTACAGCTGCGTCTCCGACAATGTCTGACGATACCTCCGTTCAAGCTAACCTAGCCGAACAAGTGGCTAAGCTCTCCACCGATATGGAAACCGTGCTTGCTTGGATTAAGCAACAGGCCATGATTGTACCTCCTGAAGTAGGGAAGGTAATGGGTGTGAAGACTGGTGAAGACTTGCGCAGGGCAGACGAAGATGAAGACGAATGCGACCACAAGACCGACGACCTCACCAACACCTCCTTAGCTGTCGAATCTTTCAAGGTCGACGCTAAGATTGAAATACTCATATATGATGGGGAGATCGATGCTGAGAAGTTAGATTCATGGCTCGATCAGCTTGAGACCTACTTTGACCTGAAAGGGTTTAGTAGCGTTCAAAAGGTCAAATTTGCACTTTTGAAGATAAAGGACCACGCCAAGACATGGTAGAAGGCCCTTGTCACAATCCGGGAGGATCTCCAAGTCCTGATCACATGTGGCTTCGCGACCAAATCCTGATCGCATACGGCTTCGCGACCTTAACTGTGTTCGGAAAGGATTCGCGACCATGGATTGGTCCGCGACTAGGAAAAGGAATTTATTCCCTGTTCGAAATTGTAATCAGATCCGAATGTGTATAACTAAGCTTATCTGTTTAGGATTACTTATATGAGTCTAATACGTTTAGGTCTCTAAGTCTGATACGTACTCATACGATTGGACTATAAATACCTTGTAATAGGTCTAGTTTAGATCATCAAATTCAATCGAAGAGTTATAGAATTTATTTGAGTTTTAGACACTTATAGTTCCTTCGACGTAGGCAAGTGTGCCTAACGTTCGACGTGTAAAGCCCTCTTTGAAATAAAGAGTTGTGCAATTACTTTGGGTTTCGGTATTTCTGAGTAAGATCCCGTTATTCCGCATATTAGAATCTGGGCGAGCCTAGTGCGAAAACCAAGACTAGGTCTCAAACGGATCAAGTTGGTATCAGAGTAACTTTCCTATCCTGTGGATGGTGAAGACTCGCCAGGGTTACAAAACTTTCGGCGAAACTCTAGGCGATCAGTTGACGGTTCCTACAGCCGCGTCTCCGACAATGTCTGACGATACCCCCGTTCAAGCTAACCTAGCCGAACAAGTGGCTAAGCTCTCCACCGACATGGAAACCGTGCTTGCTTGGATTAAGCAGCAGGCCATGATTGTACCTCCTGGAGTAGGGAAGGTTATGAGTGAGAAGACTAGTGAAGACTTGCGCAGGGCAGACGAAGATGAAGACGAAGGCGATCACAAGACCGACGACCTCGCCAACACCTCCTTAGCTGTCGGATCTTTTAAGGTCGACGCTAAGATTGATATACCCATATATGATGGGGTGATCGATGCCGAGAAGCTGGATTCTTGGATCGATCAGCTTGAGACCTACTTTGACCTGAAAGGGTTCAGTAGCGCTCAAAAGGTCAAATTTCCACCTTTGAAGATGAAGGACCACGCCAAGATACGGTGGAAGGCCCTTGTCACCAGTGGTGAAGCTGACGATCTTGCGTGGGGTCAATTCAAACGACTTATGCGACAAGAATTTTATTCAATGGGTTACCTTGAGGAGAGATGGGAACGTTGGCACAGATTGTATTAACGGCGCGACCAAACTGTCCAAGACTATACGACGGAGTTTCGGCGACAAGCAATGGTCATCGGCATCTCACTGTCCGATCCTCAGGTATTTCGGAAGTACACATCTGGACTTCAGAAATCGATCAAACTGAGCTAAGTCTGTTCAGAGTTCAAGACATCTCGACCGCGAGTATGACTGCTTTGGCGATTGAGAAGAAGAATAAGACCCGCAACGATAAGAACTTGAGGGAGATTTCAACCACGACAAACTCCGGAGAGGGTACCCACGATACGGGTAACACTTGTGAGCATTGTCATGTTGCTGGGCACACAAAAGAGAAGTGTTATAAACTTCATCCTGAACTGCGACCAGAAAGAAAAAGGAGGGATGAACCAAGCACACGAACAGCTATGGTTACTTCTATTTCGCTCGCAGAGGAAATTATCCAGTTGGATTCGGTTGAAAAGGCTGACACGACCTTGTCTCTAATGGCAATGCCGAAGGAGAAAGGTTCGGGTTCATCAATTGACCACAACCCGACAGAGGAATTGTTCACTGTTA
Organism: Pharus latifolius; assembly: GCA_019359835.1. NCBI lineage: Eukaryota > Viridiplantae > Streptophyta > Magnoliopsida > Poales > Poaceae > Pharus > Pharus latifolius. Next base: position 47,926,662 of record CM033330.1, on the reverse strand, counting down.
ACATACAGATGAAGCACGAGGTGGTCGCAGCCATCTTCGACCCCGGAAGCCAAAAGAATTTGGTCTCCTCCGGGCTGGTTCGACGACTTGGTTTGCAGACGACTCAACATCCTCGACCGTATCCTCTGGGATGGTTCACTTCTGACGTGAATCAGCAGATCAAAATTCAATGTACTCTAAAGTTTGCAATATCTGCTCGTTACATCGACGAGGTTCAATGCGATGTCATCCCCATCGATATTTGCCAAGTGATTTTTGGAAGTCCGTTCTTGTACGATCGTGACGCCCATTACCACCGAAGAGCTCAAGACTACGACCTCACAAAGGATGGGACGAAATTTATCATCAGCAAAAATGACCACGTCGACACCAAGGACTTGTTGACAGCAAATCAGGAAAAACGGATTGTCAATGCATGCTCAAAGTGTATGCTGAGCGTGATGCGTCCAGTTAGCCAAGGGGATTGTGATACATCGAGTATGGAAAATGATGGTTGTTTGGCGAGCTTGCCTGCAGAAAACAACGTGCTGTTCGCAGAAGTATATTGTCGATCACCACAACGACTAGTTGAAAACGATATGCAACTTGTCTCTACGGCGCCACTATTCAAAATTCGCAATCCTAGCTTTGGGATCGGTGATAACATTAACCTCGACAAGGGGAAGGCTATCCACGAGTGGCCAAGGCCACAATCCATGACGGAGGTGCTAAGCTCCATGAGCACCTATCCATACATTCGATCCGACGATTGTAGCATTGCTCATCGTGTGTTCGTTCCAAAACTCCCAGTCGTTCTCTACGTCATCACGGTTGGTCACCAACGGGTGTTGGCTCCTTCTCAACAGGGGAGTCATGATCTGGGAGGATCTCAGGTCGCATTCGCAACGGATTTGCGACCACGAAAAGGTTTGCGACATTGGAAAGGTTTGCGACCTTGGGAAGGATTCAAAGTCTTCGAGCCTTCAATGCTGGATGATGAGCCAGATACTATAGTACCATCTGTTGAAGACTTGGTCTATCAACGAGACAAACCTCTACGTGAAGATGTGATTCTGGAAAAGAAGGTCACTACCACCCGCAGTGGCACCAAGGAGACTTTTCGAATCGGTCGGAAAGATCAACGAGCACGTGCGGCAAAGTGTTGCATCTAGGCCTTTCATGCCTAACCCTAATGTGTTTTGATGGTTGATGATAATAAGTATTTTTGGACTAACTATGTGTTTGAGTTAGTGTTACAGATTTCAGACAACCGCACAAAAAGCGAGGGCTGGTGATCAAAATGTTGAAGTTCAACTTAAGTCGTTCAAAAGCATAAGAAGACGCAAAAAGAAATTGTTTTTGCTGGACTAAACTGATGCATCGAGGTATGTTGTAGTTCTAGGTTTACCGATCTCAGGGTGCATGAAGATCGATCGGTTTAAGGATTTTATTCTTAGTTTAAACCGTACTATAAAGAGGGGACGCAAGTTCTCTCTACATCTCCAATTATACCGAGAAAAATCTAGGTCAATGCACGCATATCATTATCTGTGGTTTTTCGACAATTTGTTTTGATATATTGAATTTTGTCAACAGTTGAGGTTTTTACTTCTTGAGAAAGATCTGAAAAGATCTAATTTTTGTTGCTGTTGTCAAAAATGTTCTTCTCGAAAATATCTTCAAAACAAAACTGAAATCATTTGAATCAGATCTCTGGATTTTGAGCTTTCTCTGTTTTTATCCAGACTGACTGTCAGTGTTCATAACTGACTGTCAGTATGAATGTCAGTTTGATAAACTGACTAATCTCCAGAGAGTATGTTTTTGTTGAGCTGATTTTTCTTTGCTAGACTGACTGTCAGTGTTGGTAACTGACTGTCAGTATGAATGTCAGTTAGTGCAAACTGACAAATCTCCAGAGAGCATGTTTTTCTGTCTCAGATATTTTTGTACTAAACTGACTGTCAGTATGAGTATACTGACTGTCAGTGTGGGTTTCGACCACAGAGAGTTTTTGAGTTAGTTTTTATTCTGTTTTTCTCTGTGTTACTGAAACTGAGACTGACTGTCAGTTTTACACACTGACTGTCAGTTTGGGCAGTAAATTTTTGCTGTTATCTGCTTCAACGGTTATAAAGTTTTTAGCCATTGCTTTTCACTATTGATTTTGTGGACACTGACTGTCAGTCTTTGTAACTGACTGTCAGTATGGACTGTTTCTTTTTACCGTTTTAGTCCACAACGTTCGAGCTGTTGTGATCCTGTTTTTACTCTTTCTGGTGATACACTAGACTGACTGTCAGTCTTGGTTACTAATTTTCAGCTCGAGCACAAACGGCTATTTTGACCACGAAGGCTATAAATAGAGGTGTTGAGCTGCTGTTTTAACATAAGAAAATACAGCAACATAGCCTTTCATACTTTCTCACTAGTGCTTCTTCGTTTTACTTATAACTTGATCTTTTGATCGAGTCGTGAGAGTATTAGCCACATCGAGCATATTGTTCTTGCATTCCCATTTCTAGATATTTTCTCGGTGTGCATTGGAGGCCTAGAGTAGACCTTGCTTCTTATTACTCTTGGTGAGCGCCCTCACCTAGACGGTTCGGAGGCGGAAATCGCTGATCTCTCCAAATCGGAGATTGTCGGAGAGACGCGATAACTTGTAAAAGGCTTGGTGCTCGCCTTTCCGGAGGGGACAAGGAGCAACCTTAGTAGATAGTGTCCTGTGTGGATACTGAAGCTATACTCAAGGACTGAGTGCTTCAACGAGGACTAGTGGAGACTGGGCGTGTCTCCGATACCTCGGGATATATCGGTTTCAATCTCTTATCTTTTACTATTACTTGCTTTACCTTAATTTGGATTTTCATTTGCAAAAACAAATTTTCAAAGTCTCCTATTCACCCCCTCCCCCTCTAGTCGACATCCTGATCCAACACGTGGTATCAGAGCACGGTCTCTCATTTATAAGCTTCACCGCTTAGAGAGAGGATGTCGTCTACTGATGGCTTTAATCTGGGTCATACTAGCCGTGCGCCTATCTTTGATGGGACCAACTATCCCTACTGGAAAGTGCGTATGTCTGTATTTCTAGAAGCCATGGGATTAGATGTCTGGTTGATTGTTAAAGTTGGTTTTTCTCCTCCGGATGATCCGGAAAGCTATACTGAAGATGATAAGAGAAAACAACATCTGAATGCTCGTGCTTTAAATGCTTTATTTACTGGTTTATCTCTAAATGAATTTAATCGTGTAAGCAACTTGAATACTGCTCACAAAGTTTGGAAAACTTTAGAAGAAATATATGAAGGAACTACTAAAGTAAAAGAGGCTAAACTTTTAATGGTTAGACAAAAGTATGAAACTTTCAAAATGTCTTCTTTTGAATCTGTTGATTCCATGTTTACTAGATTGAATAATATTGTGAATGAACTTAAAGGTCTTGGTGTTATCTTTACTGATCTGGAAATTGTCAGAAAAATGCTTCGAGCTCTCCCAGAAAGCTTTGACACTCTTGTAACAGTTTTGACAAACTCCGATCTTTCTACAACTTCACCTACTGATCTCTATGGAAATTTGATTACCCATGAAATGCACAAAAAGGAGAAGAAGGAACTGAACGAAACCTCTGATACAAAGAAAAAGACGGAGGCTTTCAAAGCAAATTCCAAGGACGGCACAAGTGAAGGTTCCTCCGATGAAGACTTGGCTCTCTTGGTAAGAAATACTCAACGTCTTCTTCGCAGGTTACACAAGAAGGGAGTAAGCATCGACACTCGTCCAAAAGGTTCAAGACCAACAAACTTCAAAGATGTGATATGCTATGAATGTCATGAAAAAGGACATATAGCATCAAGATGTCCGAACAAGTACAAATCTACGGATAAAAAGAAGAAGAACTTCAAGAAGAAGTTTAACACTCCTAAAAAGGCATGCTTTGGCGAATGGATGTCTGGAGGTGAGAATTCCGACTCCAACTCTGATGATGAGAGATGTACAAAGAAATTAGCCAGAATCGCCCTCAAAAATTCATCAAGCTCTTCAGTTTGCCTTATGGCAAAAAGGAATGAAAAGGTAACTTCTTTTGATCCCTCCTATGATGATCTAGTTGAAATGCTAAATGAAATCAATGAGGCCTATGGCAAAACTAAAAGAAAATATAAGACCCTTAAGGAAGAATTTTTAACTCTTTATGATCAACACTCTGAATTAAAAGAATCCTATGAAAATGCTCTTATGAAAGATGTCTCAAATTTGTCTTGTAAAGCTAGCATTGGTACTTCTTGTGATGATATTGATAATTTTCAACTAGATATACCATGCGCTTCAAATGAATCCATTCTCTGTGAAAATATTAAACTTAAATCTCAAGTTAAAAAATTAGAAAAAGGGTTAGAAAATAGCTATAAAGGTAAAATATCTCTTGACCTAATTTTAGGTAGTCAAAGATGCACCTTTAGAAAAGAAGGTCTAGGATATTTTCCTAAGAAAGATAAAAAGATAAAAATTAGAACTGTTTTTACAAAAGCATGTAACCTGTTTTGTCATAAATGCCATGAAGTAGGTCATTCACATGATTCATGCCCTCTTATGACATCTGCATATTTTGATGCTTGTTACATGCTAAAACGATCAAAGAAAGGTTATGCTATTGCAAAGTATGTTGGTGCACCAATGATAAACAAAAGAAAAAAATCTATTTGGGTGCCCAAAACTTTGATCGCTAATATTAAAGGACCCAGAAGTGTTTGGGTACCAAAATCAACTTAAATTCTTTTGCAGGTAAACTATAAAAATGGTGGACGTCATTGGGTGCTTGATAGCGGATGCTCCGAGCACATGATCGGAAACGTCAAACTGTTCACCACAATCAAAGACAATTCCGACGAACATCAAAAGATCACCTTTGGAAATAATCGTCAAGGAAGCGTGACAGAACCTTTGAAAGAACTTACCATTGAAGAAGCTGAGGAAGTTGATCAAGATAATGATGGAAGTGAAGACAACAATGAACAACCTGGACCTCCTGTGCAAGTTGAGTCTGCTGCAGAAGAAGCAGCACAAGAAGAAGCGCCAAGCCAGCATAGATCAATTATCAAGGATCACCCTTTGAACCAAGTTCTGGGTGATATTAGTAAGGGTGTTCTAACTCGATCTCGTATTGCTTCTTTTTGTGAACATCATTCATTTGTTTCTTCTTTAGAACCTACATGTGTTAGTGAAGCTCTAGATGATCCTGACTGGGTAAATGCTATGCATGATGAACTAAATAATTTTACTAGAAATAAAGTCTGGAACTTAGTAGAAAGACCTAAGGATCATAATGTCATTGGAACAAAATGGGTTTTCAGAAATAAGCAAGATGAAAATGGACTAGTAATTAGAAACAAGGCTCGTCTTGTTGCTCAAGGTTTCACTCAAGTCGAAGGTTTAGATTTTAGTGAAACTTTTGCTCCTGTGGCGAGACTTGAAGCAATTAGAATTCTTCTTGCTTATGCTTCTCATTTTAACATTAAACTTTTTCAAATGGATGTTAAAAGTGCTTTTCTAAATGGTGAAATTTCAGAACTTGTATTTGTAGAGCAACCTCCCGGGTTTGAAGATCCAAAATTTCCAAACCATGTTTTTAAACTAACGAAAGCTCTGTATGGCCTCAAACAAGCTCCTCGAGCTTGGTATGAACGCCTTAGAGATTTTCTTCTTTCTAAAGGTTTTAAAACTGGGAAGGTTGACACAACTCTGTTCACCAAGAAAATAGATGATGATTTATTTATTTGCCAAATTTATGTGGATGACATAATTTTTGGATCTACTAATGAATATTTTTGTCAAGAATTTGGAGATATGATGTCTAGGGAGTTCGAGATGTCCATGATTGGTGAGCTGAACTTCTTCCTTGGACTTCAAATCAAGCAACTCAAGAACGGTACGTTCGTGAGTCAAACAAAGTACGTGAAGGACCTGCTCAAGCGTTTTGGGATGGAAGAAGCTAAGGCTATCAAGACCCCCATGGCTACAAATGGACACCTCGACATGGACAGAAATTCAAAATCAGTAGATTCTAAACTCTATAGGTCTATGATTGGTAGTCTTTTATATCTTACAGCATCTAGGCCTGATATCATGTTTAGTGTGTGTTTATGTGCTAGATTTCAGTCAGAACCTAAGGAATGTCATTTAACTGCTCTTAAAAGAATCCTTAGGTATTTAAAATGTTATCCCAGTTTAGGCCTTTGGTACCCTAAAGATGCAAATTTTGAATTAATTGGGTATTCTGATTCTGATTATGCTGGGTGTAAGATTGATCGAAAGAGCACATCTGGTAGCTGTCAGCTGTTGGGGAGATCATTAGTATCATGGTCATCTAGGAAGCAAAACTCAGTTGCTCTCTCAACAGCTGAAGCTGAATACGTGTCTGCAGGTAGTTGTTGTGCTCAATTATTATGGATGAAACAGACATTTTTGGATTATGGAATTAAATTTGATAAAGTGCCACTTCTGTGTGATAATGAAAGTGCCATTAAAATTGCTAATAATCCTGTTCAACATTCTAGAACTAAGCATATTGAAATACGGCACCATTTCATAAGAGATCATGTGGCAAAAGGAGATATTGATCTTAGTCATGTAAGAACAGATCTTCAACTAGCAGATATCTTCACCAAACCACTAGATGAATCCAGGTTTTGCTTTCTTAGAGGTGAACTAAATATTATAGATGTTTCAAATGCTAGTTGATAAAGTGATATTTTTATTAACTTCATCATACTATTGATTGCTTATCTTGATTAATGAAGTATAATATATATATATATATATATATTGGATATATTTTATTATTAAATATTTTCTCCCTTAGAGCTCTCTCCTGGTCGAAGTCATAACTGACAGTCAGTTTTTATAACTGACAGTCAGTATAGTGTTGTTCCTTGGTCGTAGGGTTCTGGTCGTTTTGAAGTCTCACACTGACTGTCAGTATTCAACACTGACTGTCAGTCTCAGCACTTGATTTTATTGAACTGACATTCAGTGTACCACACTGACTGTCAGTTTTTAAAATTAAGTGACTAGACTGACAGTCAGTTTGTGAAACTGACTGTCAGTTTGGGTCCTTAAAACCCTAAACCGAGTTTTCTTTTTATCTTCTTCGGCCGCCGTTTTCTTTTTTCATCGCCGTCGCCGTTGCTCCTCCTCATCGCCGTCGCCGTCGCCGTTGCTCCTCCTCATCGCCGTCGTCTCGTCGTCCTTCTCCCGCCGTGAGCTCTCTCTCTCTCCTCCTTCTTCTTTTTCTTCTTCTTCTTCTTCGTTATTTCTTTCTTTCTCTTTTTAATTCCTTCTTTTCTTTCTACTAATCCGAAATTGCTTTTCTTTTTTCTTTCCTTGATTTGCTATAGCACTCTATCTTCACAATCTTTGCAAAATTCCCTCTCAAATCCCCACAAAAATCTCGCCATTTCTCAGTTCACTGGTTCTAGGTTGCAACTGACAGTCAGTTACTAAAACTGACTGTCAGCATCAGGTTCTAACTGACTGTCAGTTCATAAGACTGACTGTCAGTCTGAACCCTGAAAACAGAAATTTTTGTTTTCTCCACCCTTGTTCATCCTTGCATTCCTTCAGCTATCCACTATGTCTGATCAGCCTCATCGCCGCGTTGCTCGACGCAAGACCGTTGCGTCCAGCAGCAGGTCTTCGGGCCAGTCCTCTGGGACTCGGCGTTCCCCCTCTCCAGAGCGTGTCCCCGTGAACTATTCGCGGTGGAACGCTAGTCGGCTTCGGACTCTTCGTCAGCCGAACCCCTATCTATCTCCTCGTCCTTCTGGCACGGATGCCTCGCCACGTACCAACTTCTACACCATCACTCAGTTCGACATGTTTGAGAGCATCTACTCTCACATGCCCTTCTTTGTTCATCGTTCTGTCTCTTGGCAGACGATAGTTTCTCGCACTGGCATCGCTTCTCTTTCTGATGCTTTTGCCTCTGTAGGGATCCGAGACTTGGTCTCTGAGTCTTCTTTGACCTGGGCAGAGGAGCCCATTAGGCAGTTCTATGCCACCCTCCACATTTCTCCTCAGCGTGACTCACTGACCTTTATGACCGGCCTCCAGGTATACACGGTCACAAAGGAGCAGCTTGAGGCCGCTTTAGGACTGGTTCGTCCTGCTTCAGGGCGCCAGCTCCACACTTTACCTGATCTTGAGCATCGTGAGGTCGCTATGCTCTACTCCGGCGCCTTCCAGGTTCGTCACATTGCCGGCATGCGCCGCGATGTTGACCTGGCGCTGAAGATTCTTCGCCTCACTCTTCTTCCGATCACAGGTGACCGCGCCAGGGTCACCTACATCACTCTCCATGTTCTCATCTCGATCTTTCGAGAGGAGCCCTTCGACATCGCTGATCTCATCATTAGTGAGCTTCAGCACGTTCTTCTCTCTCCTCGTCGTCGCCTGGTGTATGCCCCATACATCATGGCACTACTGCTCCACATTTGAGCAGTAGACACCGCTCTTCCTCGCCCTCATCAGCTTTTGGCCTTCTTTCCCCCTGGCCAGGCTGATCGTCGCCTGGGCACTCGTCCTGCAGCTCCTAGTGCTCCCTCCTCAGCCTCTGATGATGATGAGGATTCTGAGGACGCGACTGCAGCTCCAGCTTCTGCCTCTGCTCCTGCCCCTTCTAGCAGCTCCCGCACAGCTTCCTCTCTTGCATCTCTGCAGGTGTCTCTTGACCAGGTCATTCAGACACAACAGGTGATCCAGAGTACCTTGGCAGCTCAGCAGGAGATCCTTCAGCAGATACTGCAGCGACTTCCAGCTCCTGATGCTGCGATGGCATCTGCTTCCCTTGCTCCTCGCAAGAGGGCACGGCCTGCAGTTTCTTCACCAGCATCATCTGCCGGCACCGCTCCAGTTCCAGCAGGACCTGCATCTCCCGCCGTCGTACCTTCCGCGTCTCCTACAGCTTCCAGAGGCACTGAGGTTCTAGGAGACTCAGATGACCAGGAGTAGATTAGGCTTAGTTTCTCATGTTAGGCCTCCCTTTTTGTGCTTGATGCCAAAGGGGGAGAGATGGATGATGTTATGATATTTTGTTTAGATGATGTTATGATATTTTGTTTAGATGATGTTATGATATTTTGTTTAGATGGATGAATATTTTGTGATATGATTATGATATGTTTCTTTATGATTATGATATGTTTTTGTGGTTCTCTCTATTATGCTATGATATGCTCTGATACATCTTGAGGGATGTGCACACTTTCAGGGGGAGATTTTTGCACAAAATCAGGGGGAGTATTAGTTGGTGTTAGTTTATTAACTTGTTGTCATCAATCATCAAAAAGGGGGAGATTGTTGCATCTAGGCCTTTCATGCCTAACCCTGATGTGTTTTGATGGTTGATGATAATAAGTATTTTTGGACTAACTATGTGTTTGAGTTAGTGTTACAGATTTCAGACAACCGCACAAAAAGCGAGGGCTGGTGATCAAAATGTTGAAGTTCAACTTAAGTCGTTCAAAAGCATAAGAAGACGCAAAAAGAAATTGTTTTTGCTGGACTAAACTGATGCATCGAGGTATGTTGTAGTTCTAGGTTTACCGATCTCAGGGTGCATGAAGATCGATCGGTTTAAGGATTTTATTCTTAGTTTAAACCGTACTATAAAGAGGGGACGCAAGTTCTCTCTACATCTCCAATTATACCGAGAAAAATCTAGGTCAATGCACGCATATCATTATCTGTGGTTTTTCGACAATTTGTTTTGATATATTGAATTTTGTCAACAGTTGAGGTTTTTACTTCTTGAGAAAGATCTGAAAAGATCTAATTTTTGTTGCTGTTGTCAAAAATGTTCTTCTCGAAAATATCTTCAAAACAAAACTGAAATCATTTGAATCAGATCTCTGGATTTTGAGCTTTCTCTGTTTTTATCCAGACTGACTGTCAGTGTTCATAACTGACTGTCAGTATGAATGTCAGTTTGATAAACTGACTAATCTCCAGAGAGTATGTTTTTGTTGAGCTGATTTTTCTTTGCTAGACTGACTGTCAGTGTTGGTAACTGACTGTCAGTATGAATGTCAGTTAGTGCAAACTGACAAATCTCCAGAGAGCATGTTTTTCTGTCTCAGATATTTTTGTACTAAACTGACTGTCAGTATGAGTATACTGACTGTCAGTGTGGGTTTCGACCACAGAGAGTTTTTGAGTTAGTTTTTATTCTGTTTTTCTCTGTGTTACTGAAACTGAGACTGACTGTCAGTTTTACACACTGACTGTCAGTTTGGGCAGTAAATTTTTGCTGTTATCTGCTTCAACGGTTATAAAGTTTTTAGCCATTGCTTTTCACTATTGATTTTGTGGACACTGACTGTCAGTCTTTGTAACTGACTGTCAGTATGGACTGTTTCTTTTTACCGTTTTAGTCCACAACGTTCGAGCTGTTGTGATCCTGTTTTTACTCTTTCTGGTGATACACTAGACTGACTGTCAGTTTGTGAAACTGACTGTCAGTCTTGGTTACTAATTTTCAGCTCGAGCACAAACGGCTATTTTGACCACGAAGGCTATAAATAGAGGTGTTGAGCTGCTGTTTTAACATAAGAAAATACAGCAACATAGCCTTTCATACTTTCTCACTAGTGCTTCTTCGTTTTACTTATAACTTGATCTTTTGATCGAGTCGTGAGAGTATTAGCCACATCGAGCATATTGTTCTTGCATTCCCATTTCTAGATATTTTCTCGGTGTGCATTGGAGGCCTAGAGTAGACCTTGCTTCTTATTACTCTTGGTGAGCGCCCTCACCTAGACGGTTCGGAGGCGGAAATCGCTGATCTCTCCAAATCGGAGATTGTCGGAGAGACGCGATAACTTGTAAAAGGTTTGGTGCTCGCCTTTCCGGAGGGGACAAGGAGCAACCTTAGTAGATAGTGTCCTGTGTGGATACTGAAGCTATACTCAAGGACTGAGTGCTTCAACGAGGACTAGTGGAGACTAGGCGTGTCTCCGATACCTCGGGATATATCGGTTTCAATCTCTTATCTTTTACTATTACTTGCTTTACCTTAATTTGGATTTTCATTTGCAAAAACAAATTTTCAAAGTCTCCTATTCACCCCCTCCCCCTCTAGTCGACATCCTGATCCAACACAAAGTGGTACACCAAAGAAGATGGACAAGCCCAATTTCCACATCTCCAGTTTGATCGTGAGGTCGCAACAGGGGTTGGCTCCTTCTCAACAAGGGAGTCATGATCCGGGAGGATCTCCAAGTCCTGATCGCATGTGGCTTCGCGACCAAATCCTGATCGCATACGGCTTCGCGACCTTAACCGTGTTCGGAAAGGATTCGCGACCATGGATTGGTCCGCGACCAGGAAAAGGAATTTGTTCCCTGTTCGGAATTGTAATCAGATCCGAATGTGTATAACTAAGCTTATCTGTTTAGGATTACTTATATGAGTCTAATACGTTTAGGTCTCTAAGTCTGATACGTACTCATACGATTGGACTATAAATACCTTGTAATAGGTCTAGTTTAGATCATCGAATTCAATCGAAGAGTCATAGAACTTATTTGAGTTTTAGACACTTATAGTTCCTTCGACGTAGGCAAGTGTGCCTAACGTTCGACGTGTAAAGCCCTCTTTGAAATAAAGAGTTGTGCAATTATTTTGGGTTTCGGTATTTTTGAGTAAGATCCCGTTATTCCGCATATTAGAATCTGGGCGAGCCTAGTGCGAAAACCAAGACTAGGTCTCAAACGGATCATGTCACCAGTGGCGAAGCTGACGACCTTGCATGGGGTTAATTCAAACAACTTCTGCGACAAGAATTCTATCCGATGGGTTACCTTGAGGAGAGATGGGAGCGTTGGCACAGATTGTACCAACGGCACGACCAGACCATCCAAGACTATACTACGGAATTCCAAAGACAAGCAATGGTCATTGACATCTCACTGTCCGATCCTCAGGTATTCGGAAATACACATCTGGACTTCAGAAAATGATCAGTACTGAGCTAAGTCTGTTCGGCGTCCAAGACATCGTGATCGCAAGCACAACCGCTATGGCGATCGAGAAGAAGAACAAATCCCGCAGCGACAAAGGCACGAAGGACAATGCGACCTTAACAAAGAGAAAACCAAGTCCGAAGAAAAACGCTTCAAATTCAGGCATGGGTACTTTTGTGAACGTTGTCAAGTCGCGGGACATACCAAGGACAAATGCTACAAGCTTCATCCTGAACTTCGACCAAAGAAAAATGGACCAGGGAAAAGAACAGCCACGGCTACTGCGACTTCACCCGACGAAGAAGTTGTCCGAGTGAATTAGGTTAATGAGGCGGATACAATCTTTTCTCTGATGGTAATGCCGAAGGAGAAGGGTTCGGATCCACCGAACGACCATCACCCAATGGAGGACTTGTTCACCATCAACATCCAGGTGAAGCACAAAGTGGTCGCAGCGATATTTGATCCCGGAAGTCAGAAGAATCTGGTCTCCACTAGACTGGTTCAGGAACTTGGTTTGAAGACAACCACACACCCGCGACCATATCTGCTGGGTTGGTTTACATCTGATGTGAACCAACAGATTACGAATCAGTGTGTGTTGAAGTTTGCGATCTCTGCACGATATGTTGATGGGGTGCAATGCGATGTTGTCCCTATCGATATCTGTCAGGTGATCTTTGGGAGTCCATATCTGTATGATCGAGACGCTCACTTCCATCGGCAAGCACAAGAGTACGACCTCACCAAAGACAGAGTTAAGTTCGTGATCAGTAGAGACATCCACGTCAATACTTCGAACTTGATTACCGCAAATCAGGCCAAACGAATTATTAATGCATGTCACAAATATGTGCTTGTCATGATTCAACCCATTGGTGAAGGTAAGGGTACTCGACCAGCATTGTCGTTGGCGTGCCGAGAGGGTTCTGCTCGTTTTTCGGGACTGCTGGAGGAATACACTGATCTATTCGAGACTACCCAGGGTCGTCCGCCGAAACGTCCAGTCGAGCACGAAATTCAGCTTGTGTCCGATGCGACACTGCCCAATCTGAGTATGTATCGCAACTCAATATTGGAGAATGAAGAAATCAAGAAACAACTTGGTGAGTTGCTGAACGATGGTGTCATTCAACCAAGTAGTTAACCTTATGGAGCTCCTGTGGTGTTAGTGCCAAAAAAAGATGGGACTTGGCGTATGTGCATCGACTATCGAGCACTGAACAAGATCACCATCAAGAACCGGTACCCCCTTCCTCGTATTGATGACCTGCTAGACCAATTGAAGCATGCTGTTGTCTTCTCCAAATTGGATCTTAAGTTAGGATATCATCAAGTCAACATCCGAGAGGAGGATACGTGGAAGACCACGTTCAAAACACGACAAGGTCTGTTCGAATGGCTGGTCATGCCGTTTGGTCTCTACAACGCCCTGGCAACTTTTATGCGTCTTATGAATGACGTATTGCGACAGTTCATCGACGATTTTGTGATCGTTTACCTCGACGACATACTGGTTTACAGTCGTTCGTGGGATGAGCACCTCATTCATGTCGAAAAGGTGTTCAAACAGGTTCGGCAACATCGACTTCGCCTCAACCATAAGAAGTGCGAGTTCGGCCAGTAAACTCTACTTTACCTAGGATTCATGGTTGGCAACGATACATTGCAAATCGACCCCGATAAGGTAAAAGTGATTCACGAGTGGCCGCGACCGCGAACAGTTACGGACGTGCATAGTTTTGAGGGAGCATGCGAATATCTTCGGAAGTTCATCCGACACTTCTCAATTATGGCTTCTCCATTGCATGCATTAACCAGGATCGATCAGAAGTTCGAGTGGACAGGGAAACATGAGGACACGTTTCTCTTACTGAAAAGGAAGATCAGCGAGGCACCTGTGTTAGCTTTGCCGAATCTCTAGAAACCATTCGAGCTAGAAACTGATGCCTCAGGTTATGCGATGGGCGCAGTGCTCATGCAAGAAGGTCGACCAGTGGCATATCACTCCAAGTTATTCCAGGGAGCTCAGAAGAACTATCCGACTTATGATAAGGAGTTATGCGCACTACATCAGGCCATGAAACATTGCGGTGTTATCTCTTGGGTAAAGAGACTGTGGTCCACACCGACCATCAACCGTTGCAATATTTGTAAACTCAGTCCAAGCTATAGCAAGCTTGGCACATGAAGTCGATGTTGTATCTGCAACAGTTTAATTTGGTGATTAAATACAAAAAGGACATACACAACAAATTGGCAGATATGTTGTCGCGACCACCAGTTACAACCCTCTGTTTATCAGCGTTCATGCAGATCGAACCCTCATGTCATGATGACTATGCCACTATGGACAGTGAAGACCCTGATTTTCAAAAAACATTGATTGAGCTCGAAACAGGGAAACCTACGGAGTTCGTTCATCAAGAAGGACTCTTGTACAAGGGAAACTTACTTTGCATACCTCGTGGAGCACCTCAAATTCAATGGTTGCGAGAAGCGCACACATCGAAGGTAGCTGGTCACTTTGGGGTTACAAAAATATTGCAAAATCTTCACCGACATGTGTTCTGGCCGCGTATGCAGCAAGATGTGGTTAGTTTTGTTCACGATTGTGGTCTCTGTAGCATCTCGAAACCGGCAAACCGAAAATTATGTTTGTACACTCCTTTGCCAGTTCCATCGTGACCATGGGAGAGCATATCCATAGATTTCTTGGGAGGATTGCCTAAGACCCGATGTGGCAACGACTACCTATTCGTGGTCGTTGATCGATTCTCCAAAATGATTATTCTTATACCTTGTCGAAAGACTATCATGGGAGAAGAAGAAGCTCGGGTATTCTTTCAACACGTTTGGACACACTTCGAACTGCCGACTTCTATTGTGTCCGATCGCGATACCCGGTTCCTTAGTCACTTTTGGCGATCGCTTTGGATGATGATGGACACCAAGCTAAAGAGGAGTACTACTTTTCATCCGCAAACTGATGGTCAAACCGAGGTGGTAAATCGCACAGTCGTTCATCTCTTGAGAGGATATAACTCGAAGCACCCGAAGACCTGGGATGAAAGCATACTGTATCTGCAGTTTGCTTTTAATCAAGCAGTGCATGGTTCGACTGGAAAGTCGCCGTTTGAGGTCTGTTTAGGATTTCTACCACAGAGTCCTTTCAACAAGGAGTTCACGATTCCTACCTCAGCACAGAATAGCAAGGAAGCATCTGATCAGGATTGAGCACAAAAGTTCCTGGAAGGTATTCAACGACTCCATCGTGAGGTTGAACAGAACTTGCTGAGAGCTCAACTCAAGTACAAGGTGCGACATGATCGGCACCAAGTTGATGCGCAATTTCAAGAAGGTGATATGGTATGGTTACATCTGAGTAAGGAGAGACTTAAAGGTGAAGGTAAGAAACTCAAACCCATTCGTTATGGTCCTTTTCGAATTTTGCGGAAAGTGGGTAATAATGCTTGTCCGCTCGAGTTACATCCATACATGGATATTTACTCGGTTGTCAATGTTGAGCACCTCAAACTCTTTGAGCCTTCAATGCTAGATGATGAGCTAGATACTATAGTACCATCTGTTGAAGACTTGGTCTATCAACGAGACGAACCTCTATGCGAAGATGTAATTTTGGAGAAGAATGTAACTACCACCTGCAGTGGCACAAAGGAGACTTTTCGAGTCGGTCGGAAAGATCAACGAGCACATGCGGCAAAGTGGTACACCAGAGAATATGGACAAGCCCAATTTCCACATCTCCAGTTTGATCGAGAGGTCGCAACAGGGGTTGGCTCTTTCTTAACAAGGGAGTCATGATCCAGGAGGATCTTCAAGTCCTGATCGTATACGGCTTCGCAACCATCCTGATCGCATACGGCTTCGTGACCTTAACCGTGTTCGGAAAGGTTTTGCTGCCATGGATGGGTCCGTGACCATGGATTGGTTCGCGACCATGAAAAGGAATTTGTTCCCTATTCGGAATTGTAATCCGATCCGAATATATATATAACTAAGCCTATCTGTTTAGGATTAGTTAGTTATATGAGTCTACTACGTTTAGGTTATTGAATCTGATACATACTCATACGATTGGACTATAAATACCTTGTAATATTTCTAGTTTAGATCATCGAATACAATCAAGTCTAGATTGAAGTCTTAGACACATAGTTCCTTCGACGTAGGCGAGTGCGCCCTAACGTTAGACGTGTAAAGCCCTCTTTGAAATAAAGAGTTGTGCAATTACTTGAGCTGTGTTTTCGATCAACCTTTGGGTTTCGGTATTCCCGAGTAAGATCCCGTTATTCGGCATATTAGAATCTGGGCGTGCCTAGTGTGAAAACCAAGGCTAGGTCTCAAATGAATCATTTTTGGGCCAGTGTACTAAAAGGTCCTACACTAGTGCTGATGCCGCCGAACTCGTACTGTCGTAGTATGCTACTGTGTGGTAGAATTTCATCTCAACTATAGCAGTAAGTGGTAAGCATCGCACACCTTTTAGGACGAAATTTTACACCTCGGCCAAATTTGTCGTCATAATTCCGTACTGTGCCCCGGCTGGGTCGTGCAGCAACAACCACTGCTCCCTTGGTTTGGGCTCAATCCATTGACTAAAACTGAGACGCCTCCTGCGGTTTCCCTCGCCGGTAACGCCGCCAAGCACTGCTGCACCTGGCTCTTGCATTTTCTTCGATGTATTCTCGTCCAACGACTTCCATATATCTAAGAACTTCAACTCTTGGTTCTGCTAGGCAAACCGTTTGAACACCTACATCAGGCGCCTACTCTTGAAATGAGTGTGAAAATTCGCGCCAAGATGCCGAGAGCACCAACGACTCTACAGGTCATCCCAACTTACCGATGGATCCACTCCCGATTGCATGTACTCAATCGCACTCAGCATTCCTCTATTTCGATAGTGAATTAAGCACACGCGCTCCTGATCTTTGACGACCTCCTTCTTCAATTTGCCCAAGAACCACAACCAACTGTTGTAGTTCTCCCCCTCGACCACTACATATGCTATGGGGAGAAACTGATCATTGGCATCAGTTGCCACGGTAGTTAGTAGAGTACCTTGTTATTTTTCGGTCAAAAATGTTCCGTCAATGCAAAGCACGGGTCTCATGTACCTAAACGATGCAACGCACTGCTGGAATGCCCAAAAAAATCTCCGCAGCACCATGCAACCAGAAATCGCAACACCCTCTGAGCTGATTGCCGGCGTATAAACAATTTCAATGACTGTGCCTGGATTTGCTTCGCATATGCGCCGCAAGAGCCTCAGTATGAAGTTGTATGCCTCAATATATGTCCCAAAAAGCTCTTGCAGTGCCCTCTATTTAGCCCTCCATACCTTCTCGTACTTGATCTTGTACCGTACTTCTCTACGACATGTGCAATAATCACTTTCGGTGCCATTGTCATATTTTCCTTTACTACTGATAATATCAGACTGGCAACAAAACCGGCGGTGATATTTTTATGTTGCTGCACCATGCTCTCCGCCAGACATTTGTGGTTTACAACTCTAGTCACCTGAAAGAAAGGCTCATCTTGTGGCCTGTGATGCGTACGTACCACAGACAATTATCGACTAAGCACCTCACATTCCACAAGCTTGGAGTTGATTTACCCATCCGGAATGGCCTATTCAGTGAAACAGCCCACACAGTGATGGCTTTCTTTGCATCTTTCTTAGTCCGAAACAGCTGCCCAAGCTGGACGGTTGATTCATTATAGGACCATCGCGAATTCAGCTCATCAAGAACCACAGCGGACATCAAACATGATGGATCAATCCATTCATTTATAGAATTCTCTTGTTCCATGGGTTCCTCGGGAGATTCATACATATCTGATGGATCAGTGTACTCCTCCTTATAAAATTCTCCTTCAATTCGGGCAGTTCATCAACTGCATCTACTTGGTGGTCGCCAAGCCGAGTTGTACACGAGACTCTTGCTATTTGCATAGGTATACTGGCAGTTGCACTGGCATCGGTACTTGCACCAGCACTGGCACTACAACTACCACCTTCAGTACTCACATTAGCGGTGCTCTTTACTCTTCTTATAGAATAACTTCCCTCCGAACTATGTACGCTTAAGATTTCAACATAAAGTATAATGACTCTGCCACCATAGTCTGGGTTTGTCATAAATCGTCCAAACGATCCCCACGATTGGTCACCTTTCAGTCTCTTAAGCACCCATTTATTTCCCTCCGGCAGCATGCCTTCAACCCTAAGAGTACCGTCGCAGGATTGAGTTGTAACAAATCGACTAACCACATTTCTAGATCATTGAAAGACATTGACTGTGATTGTGTCATTTGACCATAAACATGCATACACGCACCTAGATCATCACCGTTTGCTCCATTATGGATTATACTAGCTCCGTAATAAACGCAAAACATATTGGGTTGTTCCATATTCTAATCAATGTGTCATTATGTGTTAGGTTAAAATAGTGCAGTGTGTTTCTTCTATCTTAAACAAAACAATATTCTCATGTGACGATGCGCAATAACTACTGCGGAAAATTAAATTTCTAAACCCTAAAACTCTGAAACCCTACAATAATCTAAAATGAATATTTAAATCTACATATTATTTCGATCCTTTAGTACCTGTCCTAAAGATGTGCAATAACTGCTACGGAAAATTAAATTTCTAAACCCTAAAACCCTACAATAATCTAAAATGAATAACCCAATAAATAAAGAAAATCATCCACAAATTTTTTCTATGGAATTACCTCATGTGGTTTCGATTTTGTTTTTTGGGTTTTAGGGTTTAGAAATTTAATTTTTCGAGGGTGAAGCGGAAAATTAAATTTTTACCTATCCTCAATCTTACGGCGAAGCGGAAAATTAAATTTCTAAACCCTAAAACCCTAGAATAATATAAAACAAATATTTAAATCTACATATTATTTCAATCCTTTAGTACCTGTCATAGTGTGAAGTAGCAATTTAAATTTTTTCCTGTCCTAACTCCTAGGGTGTAACGGAAAATTAAATTTCTAAACCCTAAAACCCTAGAATAATATAAACAAATATTTAAATCTACATATTATCTACAAGTTAACAAAAAATTACCTCAATGAACAAATTTTTGAAAATCGAAAGTTGGTCCTCTTTTTTCTCCTCTTTTCCTCCCTCTTCTTCTCTTCTCTTCTCTCTCTGCGGTATTTTTTTTTAAAATGACTGTGAAAGTGACTATTTGCACGGCCTCATTACTTATATACAACTTTCGGTCGCTAGCTCGGCTAGCGACTGAAACACTGCAGATTTCAGTCGTTAGCTGGGCTAGCGACTAAAAACATACATGGCACAGCACCTGAGCCAGCGGTGCATTGGACTGTGCCACGTTTTCAGTCGCTAGCTGAGCTAATGACTGAAGATCAGTCGCGAATTGGCCCGTGCGACTGAAAGTCAGTTTTGAAATTTTTAAAAGTTTTGGGTTAGTTTTTGATTTTTTTTTTTATTGAATTATTCATAAAAAAAAATTATGGTTTTCCTCCATAATATTGATGGCCATCTATGCGTTAGTAGTAGAATAATTCATGAAAGCTCCTCCTACTGCAAGGTCTAAATGATCTCTGAGGGGTTAGTCCACTATAAAATGTTCTCAAAATTAACCAATCAGAAATACCATGATGTGGATATGCAACTAAAAAATTTCTAAATCTTTTATAAGCATTGAATAAATTTTTTTTTTTTTGAGAAAACATAATTATGTCTTGATGACATTCCAGAATTTTTTGGTGAGGAAAATAGTATGATAAAATGATGAAGAACAACATCCCAAGTTTTATAATATCTAGGAGATTTTTGAAGATAACCACTAAAGGGCTTCTCCTTAAAGCGAGAATTTGAATAATTTCAATTTCGCATCATCATCGAAAAAAGCACTTTAAACGTAGAGCACAGTTACTGAAAATTTCCAAATGAAGGTATGAATTCTCTATTTTCTCTAAAGAAAGCCTTTTGTCTAATTTTATCGATCAGCTATGGATTAATATGAAAGCTTTCATTTGTTACCTGAGCAAATACACTAGAACATTCTTTAAAAGGTGAAGGTAGTGCAAAATCTGTCAAAGCACTGTAGTGGTACTGCTAAAAAAATTCATCTTGAGAAATAAAAGTCAGCGTAAAGAACAGTAGTAACAATAAATAAAACCAATATTACTTTTGGAAATAAGGATTCAACTATTGAGATTTAACATAAGCACCAAAGCGATCTCGACAGCGATGTCAGCAAAACTTGATGACCCATAAGGCTCTCTCCAACAGATTTGGTTCTTGCTTGGTTCTTAAACAGAATATTCTCTGCCACGTGTGCGAGCACCATCTTTAAAGCACCAAACCTCCAACAGTTTGACTCTTGCTTGGCTCTTAGTGTGGGCCCCACACTCCTAACCACCAAGCAAACACCAAGCAAGAGCTAAGCACTCCAATGACTTGGCTCTTACTTGATTCTATATGATTTGATAATTATATATTCAACGAATTTGTATTAATTCATGAATTTCAATATTAGCAATATATTAACATATTACTTACGAAATTAAATTCAACATTTGCGACAAAAAAAATAAATTCGATATTTTGGATTTAAAAATTGCACTTGACAAAAAAATAATATATATTAAAATTCAAATAATGGTACATGACATAATTGTGAAATACACTAAAATAAAATTTGCAAACAAATGCCTACTACGAATTTCGGTAAGATACTACTCGTCGGCGTTTCCTCTGAAACGTTGCCAAATGTGCTCGATCAAGTCTCTTTTGAGTTTCGTGTGCGTAGGTTGAACACGGATGACAGTATTTCTTTGAAGTACATCTTCGAATAAAGGCATACCCCTAGTGTGGATCACAGGCGGTACTACCGTGGATGTGCCCGGATGATTGTTGTAGTCATAGTTCTCGGCATTGTCGTCGCGTTCGTCCTCTATGATCATGTTGTGCAAGATGACGCAAGCCCGCATGATCTTCGCGAGGATTGACTGTCTCCAAAATCTTGCCGCACTGTGCACAATGGCAAACCGAGACTGCAGGACTCCAAAAGCTCGCTCAACATCCTTTCTTGCTCCTTCTTGATGCTGTGCGAACAACCGGGTTTTCGCCATCTGTGGGAGCGATATCGTCTTTACAAAGACAGCGCACTCTGGGTATATACCGTCGGCGAGATAATACCCCATGTTGTACTGCCGACCATTGACAGTGTACTCAACACGAGGGGCTCGCCCTTTCATTACATCAGTGAACAATGGTGATTGATTCAGTACATTGATGTCATTGTTGGAGCCTACCACACCAAAAAAAGTATGCCATATCCAGAGATCGTAAGAAGCCCCCGCTTCAAGTATGATTGTCGGGACTCCATAATCCCCACGCGTAAATTGTCCCTTCCATGCTACTGGATAATTTCTCCATTCCCAATGCATGCAATCAATACTTCCCAGCATACTCGGAAAGCCACGAGCCTCTGCTTGTTGCAGCAAGCGGTGGATATCCTCGACGGTGGGGCTGCGAAGATATTGCTCGCCAAACTTGTCGATGACGCCTTGCACGAAGTGCTCCAAACATTCAATCGCCGTGGACTCCACTATCCACACGTACTCGTCGACGGCATCAGCGGGGCCACCATATGTTAGCATACGCATCGCTGCGGTGCACTTCTGTAAAGGGGAAAATCCACAGTGATTAGTGGCATCCCTTCTTTCAGTGAAATAAGGGGACCACTCACCAAGCGCTTCGACAATACGAACAAAGAGGGGTCTCCCCATCTGAAATCGCCGACGGAATATACCGTCGGGGTAGACCGGAGAGTCAAAGAAGTAGTCCACAACGAGTCATAGATGGCCATCATCGCGGTCTCTCTCAACATATCTCCTATTGCTGCGTCGGCGACGTCCACGGAGGAAGCAGCATCAAATCTGGCGTACAGTGGCGATAATATGATCTTCCTCCTCTTTATCGTTCACAAAGTCCACCAAGAAATCTTTTATTTTGTTGATGGCATCCTCCTCAGGGCTGTTTGTGCTCGAACTATAGCTAGACGACATTTTGTGAGTGGCAACGAAGGTGAGTTTGCGAAGTGCTATACTGTTTTGCAAGAAAAGTTAGATTGTGAGGAGAACGTTCTCAGGGGGGTTGAATATATAGACAAGGAGTCCAACGGTTATATTCGAACGGGTTGATTCCAACGGTTAATTTGGAACGACTATATTCCAATGGCTATATTCCAACGGCTAGTTTCGAACTGCCATATTCTAACAGCTAGTTTCGAACGGCTATATTCCAACAAAAAATTTCGAACGGCTTGTTTTCAATGGCTACATACCAACGACTATATTCCAACGGTCATATTCTAATAAGAATGCTAAATTTAATTCATGCATTAATTAATAAAGCATCGTACATAGATTAACAAAGAAACATACATGGTTGGCTATCCAAAGTAAATTCAAAACATCATAACTAATCTTCGTCCTCCAGGGCTTTCAGTTTATCTCTTATCATCTTCATGCCCGCCGTATACTCCTCTTTCTGAATGTCGTCCATGGTGGATTTGTCGATGCCCATCATTCTCGAGCATGTCTTGTACAAGGCAGACTTCTCCTTCGACTTCCCCAGGCTGCGCAATGACTCGGACACACGAACTGCGTCCTTCCTTTTTTTGACACAGTCATGGTGATTGTTGATGAAGGCATCAAGATCCTCTCGTATTGCTGCCGTAGAATCCTGCGCTGCATCAATTTTGCTCTTACCTTTGCGCTTCGTCTTAGCGGCGTCTCGTCCTTCTGCCTGTGTCTCTACTAGTGACATATCATCGTTGTTGGACGATGACGTGTACGTGCCCGACTCAGACAACCTGCTTCTTTTGTTGGCGGCATCAACGTAGACCGTGGACCACTTAGGTTGCCCGTGAACTGCCGTCCACCAATGATCCAAGACGAACGGATGACCCATCTTCGTCTTGTACATCTCACGGGCCTGCGCCATGAGTTGGTCGTCGGAACGACCGCTGGCGTAGACATCTTTCAGTCGAAGCCAAACACCATTAAATTGGACCACTTTTTTATTGCTCCATTGCCAGTGGTCCTTGCACTGGTTGGTCTCCCTTCTCCTGTTTCTGGGGACCGTCTTGTTGAATGCCGCTGCGACATTTGCCCAGTACATGTCACACTTCCTGTTGTTTCCATCAATAGGATCGAGCGAATTGCTGAGCCATGAACTGATCTGTGTGTTGTCAACAAAAATATTGAATAACGAAGTCGAGTGTAAGTATATTTCCCTCATAGTACTCCTGTACGAAAATCACTGACTTACCAGTTTTATGTCATCATCGGTGGACCATGGTAAGCGCTTCATCTTCCGGCTAGCGTCGATCATAGCATTGGTGTTCATGTCATCGACGACAACTCAGGCCACCAGATTAGGTGGAGCAGAGTCTGGAGTACCGTTTTTGGAGACAGACGCAGAGTGCAGTTGAGGTGGGGAAAACTGCGTACAAGCCAGCGGCATACCGACAAAATTTAAATTTTGGCTGTATTGTGGGGGCGGTAGAATTGCGTGGCCTTATGGTGGATAGGGACAATAATTTTGGCTGTATTGTGGATACGCTGGCTAGTAAGTTGGTGGATATGACTGGTAAGTCGGTGGCTGCGAATAACTGGGTTGTTGTTGGGTGTTTGGGCTTTCGGTGTTATCGCTGGGCGAATGGGAAGAGCCAAGCCAGTTAACGAAACCGCCCGGTGGCTTAGAATCCATGTTGGATTTTTTAAAAATTTGCGACGATTGGAAATAGCCTTTGTTGTGGATGGATGAAGATTTTTGTGTCAAAATAGGTCAAGAATATGCCATTTATATAGGAGAGAGCAGCCAGAATTTTCTGTGATTTTTGCTATTTTTTGCTTTTTTTAAATTTTTTAAGCCCAAAAAACATTAAAATAACCTCCAACGGCTATTTCATAACGGCTTAATTCCAACAGACGAATTTTGTGAGGCTGACAAGTGGGCCCTGGCCAAAAACCAGTTCAATAGCTCTGATTTTGTGCAGCCACTCACTGACGTGCGGGCCCGCTCGCCATTGGGGCCACATGTCAACTGCTGGGGTCAAAAGAGACGTGGTCCTCAATGCGGTTTATTTTTTTTCCAACACACACAATATTTTTGCCTTTTACTCACTGACGCGTGGGCCCTAAAAATTTCTGGCCCCACTTGTCCGTGACTCAAGCTAGCTTGCATGCGTGTCACTGACGCCACCGACGCCCGCACACTCACTCATGTTATGAG
The DNA here is from genome assembly GCA_019359835.1 of Pharus latifolius. NCBI lineage: Eukaryota > Viridiplantae > Streptophyta > Magnoliopsida > Poales > Poaceae > Pharus > Pharus latifolius. The sequence goes on along the minus strand of CM033330.1, from coordinate 47,902,339 downwards.
CTGGGGGGGCCCACGCGCTTAAACTTTCTCACGCGTTAACCTAACAGCCAGTCACTGACGTGTGGGCCTTTTCTTTTTGTAGACCCACGTGTCAGATCCATTTTCCCGTGGGTTGAGTTCGCTGTTTGGTTTCTTCGTGGGGCCCGTAAAACGCGTCTCTTCGCGTTCGCTTCGTCTCCAACGCCGGTGCCACCCTCGCCTCGCGCTTGCTCGTCATTCAGCTTGTCCCGTAGCGCACGCGCGTCCCATCGCGCCGAGGACACACCGAGCACACCACCGCCGCCGTCGACGCGAGCCAAGCTTCGCGCTGCCGTTGGAGGTAGCCTAATAGACGGATTGTAGTAGCTCTTTAATGATTATTTAGGGTTGTCGAATCTACACAGAACACTTGGTTGTGCCAAATGTTAATAGTAGAGCAGGAATAATAACAATTGCAATATGTAGAGTAAGAGTAAGATATAATTTGAAGGTTCATAGCATTATGGTTCACTAGCATAATGGGTAAAGATGATCATGAATCAATTATATGATGGACATTTTGTTAATTACAGAGAGCAGAAACAAAATTAAATAGTTCATTTAATTGGACTGCACATATCCCTATTAACCCCGCGCTGCCCCCATCTACAGGTGCCTGCTTGCGTGATTTAAAAATACTTTTGCCAAAGGTTGGATTTTCCCATGCCGATACCATTGGGTCCTCCCGTTCATCTAAATCTCTACTACTATCCCAATTGTTCTACCAATATGCAAGTACTAACTTAGATCTAATACCATCATACAGGACATAAAATTATTACTCATCTTTGAAGACCTAAACCTGTATAAAAATTATCTCTGCACCCTCATCGTTCCGACACTTTGTTGATTCTCTTTCGTAAGTTCAACGGTTAGATTTCTTGATCGTCGACAGCTGGTGTCGTCCGTGGGGATGATGATGGAGTTGTCTCCTTGTTATGATGAGGAAAATGACTTCGATTTAGATTTCGACAGTTTTAGAGATGAATTCGCCCTTGATTTTGATGATGAGTGCAATGTCATTTTGGATGTCAAGTCTGATTCCGAAGCAAATCACTCCCTGCCGGTTGCTGGTGATTCTGATCGCTAGACAACCAAGACGGTATGTGAAAAATCATCAACCCAAGATGATTCTAATCATCAAGGAGTTGAGTTCATGGAGACCGAATCTCCAAGCCATGATAATGTTCATTCAAAATTTGAGCTAGGCTCGGGGGCTGACGAAATGTTATCAACTTCTAACTGTGGTCACAATAGGGAAGTGGGGGTCATTGAGGAAGACGATAATCCACCTCCCCTTGATGATCCAATGCGTCGTTCACCTCAAATCCGATTCACAGATGAATGATGCACCCAGTGACAATATTGGTACACAGGAAGTTGGGGTTGGCCTGTTACCACCTCCAGACCTAATTACACCAATCATCGGTGAAGGAGGAGAACGAGTAACTCCACTTGCATCGGCACGTGGGGAACAACGCACACGACCACATGAATTAGCAGCCTAGCAACTCCAAGTTGCTGCGCAACAGTTGCACGAACCTCCTCCCAACTTTAACAACGTTACGAGATTTTCCCAATTTGTTGCGAACTTGGCGGGGACTTTAAGTCAAGCTACCAAGGAGATTTTTGCTCATTCAAGCAGAAACCAACACAAACAGGACACTATTCCACAGGGAGCATACCACGACCTTCTCGTAACTCAGATAACAAGCATGATCAGCGTGATGGTCATTTCCCTTTAGAGCATAAACAACTTGACAGGTGCAGCGTCCATGAGCATCTGGGCCCACGTAATGTTCATGATCGCCTTGGTCCTTGACAAAATGTGGGGTACACATGACTACGATCACTAGACACTACATCAAAGCCAAATGCTCAGTGACATCGCCATGAGATTTTCACTAGATGCAAAGCATTCTCGGCAAACCTTAGAGCAGTGAGATGGCCTTCAAAATTTTGGCCTATTTCTATCGAATGTTTTGACGGAACAAAGAACCCCATCAGAATTTCTACAGATTTATTGTATGGTGATTCAAGCTGCTGGGGGAAATGAAAAGATAATGGCTAATTATCTCCCACAGTTTTAGAAGGATCGGCTCGATCATGGTTACTCAACCAGTAAGCAGAGTCCATTTATTCTTGGGAGCACCTTTGTGATCTCTTGATCGTTAACTTTTAAGGAATTTATGCACGACCAGGAAAAGAAGATGACCTCCATTGACTGCGTCAAAAATCAGATGAGACGCTACGCCAGTTCATAAAATGTTTTGTCCGAGATTGAAACACAACCCCTAAAATATCAGTCATCTGTGATCCGAGCATTCAAACAGGGGGTTCAATACACAAGATTTACAGAAGATCTAAATATCAACCCTCCAAAGGATGTCGAGGAACTGTTCAATATGGCTGATTGCTATGCCACGGCAAGCGAAACAGTCCAATAGAACAAGATAACAGATAAGGGAAAACTACCTCCGCAGCTCAGATTGAAGAAAAAATCATCCAAAGCTAATAAGGACCAGAAGAAACTGGGCTCACAGAAGAAAGGGAATAGTTCCCTAGAGAGGTCACAACTGCAGCCTTAAACTGTCATTTAGAGGTGTAGGCTGAGGATCTACCGATGATCACATTGATTGATATGAACCCTAGTGGGAAATAGATTGATTCTACTTGGCCAGCAAGGGATCTCATGTTGTCCCTGATCTTTCAAGGTAGCAATCTTGCGAAGAACAAGATTAAAACCATGGCAATCAAAGAAAACAAATAACAAGATAAATAAGCTTGCAACCTAGCAAAGGGATCAGCTAAATTTGTGTCAAGATGATCACCAACCCAGCCAAACATCAATATACTAAACCACAACTTGTAAAGATCCTTTAAACCCAATCAAGAACAATCCTTGTGAGAACTTAAAGGTGGGATCAACAGATCCACTCTTACCTTACCTACCCGTGGGGATGAGCAAGAACAAGAGCAAAGAACTTTAGCAAGAACACTTGCAAAATCTCAGCCGAAGCAATGAGAAGAATTGATTGTAATAAAATTCGGGGTTACAGAATAAAACCCCTTACATGGTTTAAATAGATGGAGAATATCCCTTACATTCTCTGAACATGGGAGACTTCTAGACCTACAAGAATTCCTTGTACCAAATAGAAAAAATGCTATATTCTAAATATGGAAAGCAACAGACCAACTAGAGTTCAAATAGGACATCTAATTTGTTACATATGACTTAAACTGTGTAGAATCCTTTCTAAACATGGCTGGCTGTGTCTCTTTTTGTTTTGTAGCATTCCAGAAACGTGTGGACTCAAATCTGACTTGTTCCCACATGCTCCACATGGTTTGCAAGGAATTGATCAAGATTTGACTCGGATTTGACCAAATTCGGAATTCCAGATTTTTCTCACTTGTTTGTTTTCTTCACCCAGGGCGCAAATGAGCTCCAAAATCAGAGATCTTGGGCTTGTTGGAAAGATCTTGAAGTCCTCTTTCCAATGAGTCTAAATTTGATTATGTTTGGAGCTTTCTTCTATACTTTAACCAAACTTCTTTGTACTGGTCTCACAGAAACTTGGAGCTGCAGCAAGTAATGACCAGAAACTTTCTTCATCTTGGCTTCTCTCCACTTTGTCATGCATCTCCATACTTTAAAACCTAAGTACAATCAAAGAACTATCAATGGATCGCTTTGTAATTTAATTTAAAACAAAATTAAATTGGTTAAGGAAAGCTTGTACTTGATTTGCAATCTGTTTAGCTCTGGATCTTGTGGTTGGCCCACTGAGTTCATGTTTGCTTGTGATGTCCTCATCATAGGTGAATCCCAAGCTCGAAATCATATATGACTCAGATTCACAAACTTTGTTTCCAACCTCAATTTGGATAGGAGTTAGGATCTTGATTAGCTTCCACAGCAACATCAGTTGATTGTTGTTGCGCTTGTTTTGGTTCGAGAGAAACAAGGTTCACATCATTGATGTGCCGATCTGGATCCTGATACGGTAGCTCTCCTCTATTTGATGATATTTTGTAATTGTATAAAGCTCCATGTTATCAAAAAGACATGTGAATTGTTCAAAAATACTCACTGGTCGAATTTGAGCTGAATTGGTCTGGTCGGATTTAGACTTGAGTTGGAGTTGGTCGAGTTAGACCTAGATTGAAATTGATTGAATCAGACTTGAGTTTGATCTAGTCGAATTGAAGCTGGTCGAGTAAGACTGGTCGAGTCAAATTCATACTAGAACTGGTCGAGTCAGAGTCGGACTAGGACTGATCGAGTCGGACCCAAATTAAAGCTGGTCGAGTCAGACTCGGGTCTGGTCAATTTCTACCCAGTTCAAACCTGGTCGCACTGACATTCAGCCCAACTCGAATGGATAAACTCTAACCTTATCTCTTTTATTTTTGAAATAATAGAGTTTATCTCTTATTCAAATTCAAATCCCTCGAGTATCTCTGGTTGTTGCATGGTTTCAACCGACCTAGAGCCTCTATAAATAGAGAGGGATACTCACCTTTCAGCAAGTGGACGGAGGGACAGAAGACCAGCGCCAGGTGAACGAAAAACCGAGCAAACAAGAACAAGACAAGATGAAGAAGGAGCCTCCCTGTTCGACTAGAGAGCCCTTTTCTTTCCTTTGTAGATCCACTCAAGAAATTCATGAAGGTTACCATGGGTGAGTGTTGATCATTCATAAAGCATGCATCATCATGCATTGCATTAGAAGGATGAAGACCTGTTCGTTGGAGTCTATACTAGTCGTTCATGAAAAGGGAGAAGAACATGGAACAGAGGGAGTCCCAATCCAGTGAGTGCCCCGATGATTTGTGCAAATTCGACTAGATCAGAATTTGCAATTCGGTCAAGCCTTCTGGGTGCAATCCAATTAGCAATTCGATCAATGTTCAAATTCAATCATGACTAGATCAAAATTTGTAATTCGGTCCAGCCTTCTAGGTGCGATCCAATTAGTAATTCAATCAGCAATCGAATTTGATCACGACCAGATTGAAAGTTGCAATTCGGTCAAGCCTTCTGGGTGCGATCCAATTGGCAATTCAATCAATGGTCGAATTCGATCACGACCAGATCAGAATTTGCAATTCAGTTGAGCCCTTAAGTTGTACTTTTGGGTGAGATCCAATTCGCAATTCGATCAGAAGATCAATTTGATCAAGATCTGAATCTACATTTCAGTTGAGCCCTTAAGTTGCACTTTTGGGGTGAGATCCAATTCGCAATTCGATTAGAAGATCAAATTCGATCAGAGCTCAAATTCAAGCAAGACCAGAAAGCAGCATTTGACCAAGACTAGTTGTGCCAATTCGACCAATGACCAGTTGCACCAATTCGACCAAATACCTCCAAATTGCAATTCGACCAAGAAGAGGCTCTATCTAGTTGAAGATCAGTTTGTCCCACAAGAGAAGATCGATGATAACTTCTAATCCAGAAATCCGATTGACCCTAAATTTTTATGGTGAATAAAAGACTTGACATGAAGCATGTCCACCAAGTTTCAAGTCAATCAGAGGTCGTGAACTTGCAATTTGATTAGAGCTAAGTTCCAGCTTGATGTGCGGGAGAAGATCAATGATAACTTCTAATTTAGAAGTCCGATCGACCCCAAATTTGCAAGGCGAACAGAAGATTCAATGTGAATAAAATCATCCAATTCCCACCTCAATCAAAAGTCAAGAAGACCTCTAGAAGGCCAATGCAAACATGCTCTGTCTCGCTGAATTCCAGCTTGACATACAAGCAATGCATTGAGGATAGTTTTCAATCCAACGGTCCAGTTGACCTTAAATTTTTAATGAGCAATCAAAGATCTATCCAAAAGCTATTTCACAAAGTTTCATACCGATCGGAGGGCAGAAAGGTCCCCATTCAGGCTGATTGTGGATAGCCACTAGGGCTGGAAACGAGCCGAGCTCGAGCGAGCCTAGGCAGGCTTGGCTCGGGCTCGATAGTGTATTGGGCTCGGCTCAAAATATTAATGAGCTTAGAACCAGGCTCGGGCTAGGCTCGATAAAGCTCGATTAGGCTCTATACAAAAATAAATGCTTTCTTATGAGGTTTGATCGGGCTCACTCGAGCTCGATTAGGCTCGACTTGAAAACATTGGGTTTCTTCCAGCCATCGCAGTTAGAGAAAAGTTAGAATCTCTTTGTGGGAGTTCCAGACTTCCAGCGTCAAAACAAAATATTAATGGTATATTCAAAGTTATCAAGTTGTGAAATGGGTATCAATAGGAGTTTTGCAGTGGAAACACCTTCACAGAATCACATCACAGGGATGTTAATTTAAAGGCAATAATTTGCTCGACTCATGGTGTTTTCTTTGGTGAAGCATGGAAACACAAACATTCATCTCTAACTGTAATACAAAATCATATTTTTTATTAGACAATCACCGTGTTTGCTGTCGTGGTGCCCCTGCTTCACCACGCACTCGGCTCCGACAGGCAAGTGTCCAAGAAGCAGCCGCGAGAGACAAAAACCGCCAAGAAAGTCGACCGCCCTTGTGTCTGGAAGAAGCCCGCACTGCCGCTCCCCTGCGTCACCGCCGTCGAGAAGCCGCGCTACCGCCACTCCCCTGCGCTGCCGAAAACGCCGCTCCCCCGCGCGGCCAAGAATCCACTCCGCCACTCCGCCGTGATAGATCTGGTGCCTGGTGGGTGGTGCGGCCGCTCAACTTCTCAAGTCAAGTTGTGGTCTCGTGGAGGATTTGAGTGAGGGCTAGGGTTGGGGATTGGGGTATGGGCGAATGGGATGGCCGGCCAAAGTGATAGGTGATGGACCAATGGTAGCCTAGACTCGTGGGTCATGGCCTCGTGGGATCGTAGCTGCAGCCGAGGCCCATTAAAAGTGTAAGGTAAGGCCCATTAAAAGTGTAAGGTATTGGTAATTATAATTTGAGCTTTAACGAGCCGAGCTTGAGCAAGCTCGGGAAGGCTCAGGCTCGGCTCGAATTCTCACTTGAGCTTCACCTCAGGCTCGAGTTCGGCTCGTTAAGAGCTCGAGCCGATCTCGAACCGAGCCGAGCTTTGAGCTGATCCCTAATAGCTCGCGAGCTTCGATCTTTTTGTCCATCCCTAATAGCCACTTCATCGATCACATATTGATTCCAAATTTGTCGTAGCTCTTTTATCTGAGACAACTCATATTTGTCTTTGGACATGGTGCTCTGCATGCATGTATGAAGAGTCAGTAATTAATTTCCTAGTTTTGAACGTCACATCCAATGTTCAACTTTGAGTTGGGAAAAATTCTTACCTTAGGAAACTGGGCAAAGTCTGCCCTAATCAGGTCATACATAAACCTCATCACATAAAACCCATATTTCCACGATTGTGGCTGCTGATGGCAATTAACTAATTAAGCATAAATTAAAAGACTCATGAGTAGTTTCATCCTTATTAATTACCTCATATTCTTTCCAAGAAATTTTTGTGCCATTCGACGTGTCATGCCTCCCTCCCGCGGGAACATAATTTTTGAAAACCTTGTATTTAATTTAGTAGTGCTGGTTAATATGTTATCATTAGCTAATGAGATCAAAATTTAAATCAATCATGTTACTTACATGTCCATATGCCACGTGAGGGTGTAAACATGTGCTACACATTCGCGAATCAAATTGAGGTAGTACACCTCATTCCTCCATGGGCAAATCATGACGAGGATCCAGTGGCCCTTACATTGTACATAAAAGAGAACCGTTTGTATATGTTAGGTGTAACATACAAGAATGAGTTAAATTAGTAGGAAATGCACTAACCTTGGGTGGTATGGCGCAAGAATGAACCATCTGTCCTGCTGCGCCAACAGTGCCCTTGATATGTACTGCTCCGTGTGTGTTGGGTCCTGCTCTAGCATGTGAGACTTATTTTCTCTGAGTTGAGGAAACCCACCTTGTCACACGCCCTAATCGACGCCACTTTGTACATTCACCTGCATGCAAATGATGACATTAGTATTGTAAAGAAAGTGATTAGATTTTTAAATGAACTATAACAATATATAGACTCAGCAAAGTCACAAAACTCCAGTTTGTACGATGGACATATCAAGTTCCCTCCAGTTAAAGAGGTCGAACAAATTCTCGTGGGTCACGGATATGCTGTCGGCATCACGATAGAAACATCCAGGCCTAAAAGGGAACTAAGAAGTTCAAGTGGCGCCAGGACCGGGTCAGGTACCACTCGTGGAGTCTTCTAGTTGTGTGATCCATATTGCGCAGAAGGGACTCTGACACGAGTGGGAACCCGTTCTGGAACATTTCCGGCTGGCTCTTTTTCCCTTTGCCTTTGCCCTTGCCTTTGCCCTTGCTTTTGGCCAGGGAACGAGTGTATACCTTCAAAGTTCAGGGCGAGGTGCTGACGGCTTCATTTGATGGTGAAGGGGCTTTCCAAGGAGGCGTGGATCCTTTGGCTGGGGTTGAGGCCGTCGGAGGAGGCATAAGGGCCGAAGGAGCTGGGTTAGGCCCTGTATTGGGGGTGGGCCCTCAGGAAGTATGCTCGCATCCATCGTCCACTTCAATTATAAACACGTATGTTAGATTTTGTAAATTCAATATATTAAGTAAGTTGTAAGCTACAATGGGTAGGATTTACCTCCTGTATTATAACACCCTTCTTGGGCCACTGTATGTAGGACCCAATGCCTCCGCAATTGTCCGGATCTCCTCTATTGGGACAGGTAACAGAAAAGCGGTGTAGCCCGGGAGGCCCATGCCCTTCTTCAGAGGTATGTAGTGGATCCGGACATCCTCCCCAGACGGGTATACGAACCCATGTGCAACCACTACAGGGTCCTCGCCTATGTAAATCACTAGGCTGCAGCTCTCCGGCCTCTACAAATATGCAACAATTAAAACATGTTAGCGAAACAATTCTAACGGAACGGGAGTGGCATCAACTTAAGTGCACAGTTCAAGGCTTGCAATACCTCAAGAAGATTCACCGGATCCACGTGGACCTTCGAAGAGAAACTGCTCGGCCGACCCAATGGGGTAGTGTCGACCTCAGTAGCTGGATCTAAACCCTTGGACTACACAATTTTGTTGAGCCGTTCGTACTGTTCACTCATTTGAGCAAACCTGGCCTCAAACTGTGCAGTCACGCCTTCCCATATCTTCTCAGCCAGCTCTGATTGCTTATCTTTCGAAGAGCGAGACTTCTTCCTCCGTGCCCCACACTCTTCGAAGCCGTCCTTCCATGGTACGACAACTCCCACGGTCTGCGTCCTCCCGATACACTCCTTATTTCCTAGAGTCCAGGTGAGGAGGTCGTTCTCCCTGTGGGGAGTAAGCAATCCCTGGGTCGCCTCCTTCTCGCCAGAGATCTGTTACATTCAAACCTACATTGTGAGAAAATATATATATATATATATATATATAAACTTGTGCATACACAATTTATGAAGTTAGCCAACTTACCACTCGCTGCATGACCTCGACGTCCTTAGAGTTTGGGAACTCCACATACCCCGTGGACGAAACGGACCCTCTCCCCTGCCACCATCACTTGCATCGAGGATTGCTGATCTCAGAGATCGACAAGTCAGGGGAGTCAACGAGAGTATTTTCCTCATCTTCCTTCCTCCACTGCTCCTCCTTCCCTGCATAACCCCGAGATCCGAGCCGGTGTCGGTGGTCATTCCTTTTTTGGATTCCCTTATTCTTCTCGCTAAGAGCATTGGAAGCAGAAACAAACAAATGCACCGTTGGTTAGTCCATACGATCGACCATAGAGTGTAACCAAGCAAAGGAAGCATAAATACCTTGAACTTAGGGGGTTCCCTTCTGCTGGGTGAATTCCTCTCATACCTCCTCCGTTATGAAGGGTTACTTCTCGCAAGGAGATTTTCCTGTAGCGAGAAAGGTACTGACGAGGAAGCTCTTGAAGGTTTTCCATGTATTGTTCATTTCCTTCAAGCAAGTTGTCTTGGGTCCATCGTCGGGGATGTTCCACTTACCCTGTTTTCAAATAGTACATATAAGCAAGAGTTAGTTAAATTTTAGGATAAGCCAAGGGAATGTGATTACGAAAGAGCTTAGGAATTTCGATTAATCTTACCTTCACTTCCGCCCACAACGTATCCCTCTCGTTCGCCTTCACGTCCTTCCAGCTCTCGATGGTGATCTTCACCCTTTCTTTTGCCAACAAGCCAACGTAGGCAGCATACTGCCCAACGTTCTTTCCGATCGGTCTCCCAAACTGGTTGAACTCACAGGAAAGATCGGTACGTTTGGTGAAATGGCACAACATCGTCACGCCTCATGCCTTCCTCTTGCGCTAGGACAAAGAAGCATCAACTACGTTGCCCCTCGTCAAACCACTAGTATCAGACGAGGAAAATGCCTCGTCCTCCGGGTGGTACTCTCGATCTTGGTTCGCTGACATGCTTTTGCCTAAAATTCCATGAACAAACCATCAAAAAGCTAAGTACATATACATCGAAATAGAGATCATCATCAAAGTGCATTTGCTCAAAGTTGGAAAAGCTAAGTTTGAGTAAATACCCATAGATAAACATGTAAATGGATGTACCGTACCCTACAACATTACAACCATTAGAAAATGAAGAATGATGATATTTGTCAGATTACTTAAGGTAGGGAGTTTAGCAAATGTCATGATTGCGGCCAATAGCCAATAGTTGACAAAGGCTAGTATTGACATACTATTTTTTTAATGTAGTCATATATTGACTATTTATATGACAATAATATTTTATTTAAATATGAAAAATATTTTTGATGACTATTATATCTTAAGCACATAGCAATCCACTACACTATAATCTCAAATACAGCTAAAAAAGTTTTGCAGGCCCTACAAAAGTTGGACAATCCACCACATTTTGCTATAATTTTTTACGGTCTAGTTTTAATAAAATGTACTAATATTGTGAAACTGAGAGATTATTATTTTAGTTAATGCATTAATATCATTCCAGAGTTAACTTACTATGCATAGAACTTTCATACTTCTATCACTTATGAAGCTAATTGACACAAGTAATCAACTTCACCAACCTAAATGACACAACTAAACAATTTAGAATAGAATAATTAGCCCTTTTATCAATCATGAAAAATTATCATGCAATCAATGTCTGTACTAGCATATTCAAAGTCTGAAGGACCAAGCTTCAAAGATTGATCCAAGAATTGTAACACCTCATAGTCCTCACATAACTAGTGAAAGAAGGCAAAAGCAAGAACCACAGTCAATTTTTAGTCAACATTTGTACTATTTAAATACTTTTCACACCCCCAAGGTTAAATATATTTTCATAGTTATGACCCCCAAGCTAATCAAACCTTTGAATATATCATGACTGGCAACAAATCTAATAGGTAATAATCTGATGCAATTGAAAACTCTAAGATGGGTTCATGGAATTCACAAGCAAAATGTGTAGTGAAAAACAACAATAACATGCTTCACTAATCTTCTTCTTTAGTAAGAGAAACGTGTCGTCATGTTTCCCTGTCTACTCGAACTTCTGGTCAATCCTGGGTAATGCATGCAATGAAGAAGCCACTATCAAGAAGTGTCGTATGAACTTCCGAAGGTATTGGCATGCTCTCACAAAACTACGCACTTTCATAACTGTTCGCGGTCGAGGCCACTCTCGAATCACTTTTATTTTATCGGGGTCGATCTGCAATGTACCCTTGCCGACCATGAATCTCAGGTAAAGTAGAGTTTGCTGGCCGAATTCGCACTTCTTACGGTTGAGGCGAAGTTGATGTTGTCGAAGCTATTCGAACACCTTTTCCACATGAACTAGATGCCCGTCCCATGAATGACTATAGACCAGTATGTCGTCGAGGTAAACAATCACAAAGTCATCGATGAACTATCGCAATCATCATTCATGAGATGCATGAACGTAGCTGAGGCGTTGCAGAGGCCGAACGGCATAACCAGCCATTCGAACAGACCTTGTTGCCTTTTGAACGCAGTTTTCCAAGTATCCTCTTCTCGAATGCTGACTTGATGATACTTTGATTTTAGATCCAATTTCAAGAAGACAACAGCATGCTTCAATTGGTCTAGCAAGTCGTCAATATGAGGAAGGGGGTACTAGTTCTTGAGACCTAGTCTTGGTTTTTGCACTAGGCTCACCCAGATGCTAATATGCGGAATAATGGGATCTTACTCGGAATTACCAAAACTCAAAGGTTGATGGAAAACACAGCTCAAAGTAATTACACAACTCTTTATTTTAAAGAGGGCTTTACACATTGAACGTTATGACGCACTCGCCTACGTCAATCAATGAACTATAAGTGTCTAAGACTCAAATAGGTTCTATGGCTCTTTGATGGTATTCGATGATCTAAACTAGACCTATTAAAAGGTATTTATAGTCCAATCGTATGAATACATATCAGACTAAATAACCTAAACGTATTAGACTCAGACAACTAACTAAACCTAACAGATAAAGCTTAGTTATACATATTTGGATCGGATTACAATTCCGATTAGAGAACAAATCGAGGTCGCAAAACCTTTCTTAACTCAATTAAGGTCACAAAGCCTTTTCCCGACCATGACCTGAAGATCCACCCGGATCATAACTCCCCTGTTGAGAAGGAGCCAACTCCCGTTGCGACCTGTGATCAAAACTAGAGATGTGGAAATTGAGCTTGACCATCTTCTCAGGTGTACCACTTTGCCGCACATGCACGTTGTCCCTTTCGTCTGATACAAAAAGACTCTCATGTACTGCTGCGGGTGGTCGTCACCTTCTTTTCCAAGATCACGTCATCAGGTAGAGATTCTTCTCGTTGATAGACAAGGTCTTTAACAGACGATATCATGGTATCTGGCTCATCATCTAGCATGGAAGGCTCAAAGAGTTTGAGATGTTCAACATTGACAAACGAGTAAATATCCATGTACCGAGTTAACTCGAGCTAACAAGCATTATTATCAACTTTTTGCAAAATCCGAAAAGGACCATAACGAATGGGTTTAATCTTTTTACCTTCACCTTTAAGTCTCTCCTTACTCAGATGTAGCCAGACCATATCACCTTTTTGAAATTGAGCATCAATTCGGTGTCGATCATGTCACGTCTTGTACTTGAGTTGAGTTTTCAGCAAGTTCTGTTCAACCTCACCACAGAGCCATTGAATACCTTCCAAGAACTTTTGTGCTCGATCCTGATCAGATGCTTCCTTACTGTTCTATGCTGAGGTAGGGATCGCAAACTCCATATCAAATGAACTCTACGGTAAAAATCCCAAACAAACCTCAAATGGCGACTACCCAGTCGAACCATGCACTACTCGATTAAAAGCAAACTGCAGATACGATATGCTTTCATCCCAATCCTTTGGATGCTTAGAGTTATAACCTCTCAAGAGATGAACGGCTGTGCGATTTAGCACCTCAGTTTGATCATCAGTTTGAGGATGAAAAACAGTACTCCTCTTTAGTTTTGTGTCCATGATCATCCAAAGCGATCATCAAAAGTGACTAATGAACCGAGTATCACGATCAGACACAATCGAAGTAGGTAGTCTGAAATGTGTCCAAACGTGTTGAAAGAATACCCAAGCTGCTTCTTCTCCCGTGATAGTCTTTCGACAAGGTATGAGAATGATCATTTTGGATAACCAATCAACGACCACAAAGAGATAGTCGTTACCACGTCGGGTCTTAGGAAATCCTCCCAAGAAATCTATGGATATGCTTTCCCATGGTCGCGATGGAACTAGCAAGGAGTGTACAAACCTAATTTCTGATTTGCTGGTTTTGAGATGCTGCAGAGACCACAGCCTCAAAAACTAGCCACATCCTACTGCATGCGCGGCCAGAACACATGTCGGTGAAGATTTTGCAAAGTCTTCGTAACCCCAAAGTGACCAGCTACCTTCAATGTGCGCGCTTCCCGCGGTCATTGAATTCAAGGTGCTCCACGAGGTTTATAAAGCAAGTTGCCTTTGTACAAGAGTCCTTCTCGACGAATGAACTACGTAGTTTTCCCTGTTTCGAGCTCAATCAGTGCTATTTGAAAATCAGGGTCTTCACTGTACATTGTGACATAGTCATCATGACATGATGGCTCAATCTGCATGAATGCTGATAAGCAGAGGTTCGTAACTGGTGGTCGCGATAACAAGTCCGCCAATATGCTGTGTGTCGACGATTCGGACTCGGGGTCCTTAGTCGAACTTATGCAAAATTTGTGAGTTGTGAGGCCTTTCAGGGTATCCCTCCAGGAAGGAATGATGAACCAAAGTCGGTTGGAACACAGAAGAATTTATACAGGTTCGGGCCCTCGATGGTGGGAGTAATAGCCCTACGTCCTGTTGTGATTGCACTATGTGTAGGAAAAAGGGTTACAAAGTTGTGGAAAAGATCATCACAGGCGAAGATCTTTTCCATGTGATTATCTAGAAAATGACTAAACTAGCCTATAAAAGCTTGTTGTTGTCGATCTCTGGGATCTGTTGAATATCTTTCTGTTCGAGACGTCTCGTCCTTTCGTCTGGTGCATTTGCTCACCCTTTTATACTGGTCGAAAGGGCGCCAACGCACAACGGCTTTGAACGGTTGCTCGGGTGCAGTTTTGGCAACTGCACTTAACTTCCACGCAGGCTTAACACGTGCAATTAAGGGATAACCGCACATATTAACCTCCTGGTAGTTGTCTTCACACGTGGAAGAATCTCCGGGGTACTCGGGATATGCTTGTTGTAGAACCTAAGCAACCCCGAGTCGTCCTGGTCGAGAGCAGTCCATGACCTCCTGACCGCGTATTGTCTGCAATCTCCTGACCGCGCACTATCTCCGACCTTCTGTCCGCGCATCGCCTACGGGCCCCTGACCGTGCACTATCTGCGGCCTGATAGCGCAGAGCGTGCGACCATGTGTCCGCGCTTTCTTAGGCCATCTGAGATCACACCAACGGACACTTACCTGGTTCGAATCTGTCTTGAACCAGACGTGCATTTATTTTGAACTAGCTCGGGTAACAATCCTCGTCAACTAGCCCCCAAATTTGAAGAAAACGAAGGGACATATTTACTTCAAATTTAAACCTTACATCGGATAAGTGACCCGATGCTTCAACTCCTCCACTTAGTGGCACACTAAGTGTGGCGGTTTATTTCCCGAGACATACTCTGGGCTGTATTTGACAGGTAATGCTGGCGCCGTGGAATTTTCTTTTAACCCGAGATAAAACTGTAAATGTTTTAAGAACTCGAGGCATTCAAAAAACGAACCGTCACCCCTGGGGCCTATAAATACCGAAGCCTCTTAGCCTTAAAACTTCACAAGTCTTTTTCCTAGCTAAGCCATATTTTCTTCTCTTCTGTTTCCACCTCAATGGCAAATCAAAACATCATTGAAATTGAAAGTGATGAAGAGGAAGTGGCGCTTGAACCCGACCAGGACTTCCAGAAGGTAAGCCTTCTCCAGATGCCCTCACTACTACAGAATTCATCATCACAGTCGGGTCAAAACAGACATCACAGACGGTTCTTACGCGTCAGTGATATTCGAGTCAGTGATAATCATGCACTATCACAGACGATTTTTGATGTTTTCAACCGTCTGTGATATATCCATTCACAGACTGATATAAGGTCAGAACCGTCTGTGATAAGGTCAGAACCGTCTGTGATACTCATATTTCACAGACAGTTATAAGGTCAGAACCGTCTGTGATAGTCACACTATCACAGATGGTTCTGTTCTCAGAACCGTCTGTGATATTTGAGTATACACAGACGGTTTTGACATCAGAACCATCTGTGATACTTTAGTATATACAGACGGTTTTAACATCAGAACCGTCTGTGATAGTATGAGTATCACAGACGGCTTTGACATCAGAACCGTCTGTGATACTTGTACTATCACAGACGGGTGTGAGAACAGAACCGTCTGTGGTACTTTAGTATATACAGACGGTTTTGACATCAGAACCGTCTGTGTTAGTATGAGTATCACAGACGGCTTTGATGTTATAACAGACTGTGATACTCATAATTCACAAACGGCTTTGATCTCACAACCGTCTGTGATACTCATATTATTACCGACGGCTTGGAGGTTAAACCAATCTGCGATATCAGCAACGGTGTTAATATTGAAACCGTCTGTGATAGTGTTATTATCTCAGAACCGTCTGTGATCGTCTGATATCACAGGCGGATCTGAGGTCAAAACCATCTGCGATGTGTTATTATCTGTGACTGTTATAATCTCAGACGGTTTGTAAGATCAAAACCGTCTGTGCATGCACAGACGGTTTTGATCTTACAAACCGTCTGAGATTATAACATTCACATATGTCCTCTGTACAAATTGCATTTTCATATATACAGTTCATGAATTTCATACATGCATAGTACTCAAATATATACAGTCTCATGCATATATATTTGTACAATTGAACTCAGAATTATATTTGTACAGTACTCAAATATATACAGTTTCATATGCACATGCAGTACTCAAATATATTTGCACCCCTCTCTGTATAGCATTTCATATATACAGCACAGAACTCAGAAATATGTACAATTGAACAAATAAATGTAATCGACAATTAAAGTGTGTTAGATGTACAAATAAATGTAAGGCCGCACTAATACGAACCTTGCGGGTCCCTAAACTTCCCCTTGGGTGATATGACCTCCGAAAGGAAAAACTCAGCGAGCATCCCTCGGACATTACCAATCTGCCGAGGGTCAAGGCTTTCTGAAGGGAAGTCGACCCCCTGCAGCAAGAGTTGGTACATAAAAAATTAGCTGAATTAAGTTGTAAATTCTGTCAAATCGAGACAAATTAAGGGGAGCAGTTGTAATACCTCGGGGAAATCGGGCCGGTGAGGGGTGATGATCAGGTCATACATGTGGTGCACACGTAGAACCCACATGTATTGTCGTCCGGCTGCTGATGGCACTGCCAATTTACAGACCGAGAGTTAGGTGGGGACAAGTTATAAAATAAAACAGATGCCAGTTGAAATTTGTACCGAAAATTGTAACCACTGAAACTTATCGGCTCGCCGCTCGTGTTGTCTCCCTACCTCGGCAAAGTACTTCGTGAAAGCCCTGTAGATAGTCAAAATTGACAGTTTGAGGATAGCCGAAATTGACAATTTGAGGACAGTAAATCTAGATGCATGCAAGACAGGTCCACATCACCTTCCGAATACATCTCGTGCGCCGCAATACGAGTACCCTTTCCTCTGCAATGAGTCAAGGTAGAACACCTTGTTGCTTTTCGGAATAAGTAGCAGCAGGATCCAGTGGTAGCTACATATTACACGTAGAGAATTAAAAATTTAATCTAAATTTGGGGGTGTGCACATGGAGACACTAATCTACGGGTGAAGTACTGATGAAAGCACTCACCTCTGGTTGTAGGGTACAAGTATATACTCCTTGTCGACCTGAGCAAGCAACCCTCTTTTGATGTAGTCGACAACGAAGTCTGTGTCGGTCCTAAACATCACCTCGGCTACCATCTGGGGGTCCAAAAAACCAACAGGTATGCCCTTGGATTTGGCATAGTTGGCCATGCAGTTGCACGGAAGTAACCAATTAATAAATGACATATATCCGTATATGCACGGATAGTAGGATACTTACAGCACCCAAGACCGTAGGATTGACAAGTCGAGCGCATCTTTGTTTAGCAAATTGTGCAGGTCTTCGAAGGTCACCGAGTAGGTCCCAACGTCGTGATGGAACTCTGCCACGGTGTACTTGACCATGATGTGCGTCGGACGCTGCGTCCTGGTCTGGTTTGTCCTCCTCATGTACCATGCATGCAGGCTCTGGCATGCTAACCCCATGCTCGAAATTGCGGTATCGGAGGCCATGGGCATCCCCAGAGAGAACGGCATGAGAGCTGGCGCACTCTTCTCGCTCTCCTTCGACGGGCTCTTCTTTGCTTTTCCCCTCATAGCCAGCTTCTTGAATGGTTGCCTCTTACTCGGAGTCAGCTTCGTCGTCGAAGGGGTATGCTGGCTAGTAGGCCGCGTCTCGGTCTGTGATGTCTGCGATGTAAGAACCTACGTATTAGGACACTAACTCTGAGGGCTATTATTACAGTACAAATTATGAAACTGGTGGGGGAATTACCTCATACAAGACGATGTCTTTCTTGGGCCATTGCACGAACGTGTGCACCGCATCCCCGAGAGTGGTAATCTCGTCGTTCGGCGGCTTCTCCAATGGAAAACTCTTGCAATGGTCAAAGACACTGTCCACTTGGACACGTGCAAAACCCTCACATAGAGGGGCACCATGGATTGTGGCCCCCGCCGTGCATGGTTGCGCCATCCCACGGGCAGCCTCGATCGGGAAGACACCGGCCAGCACCATAAACTTGCAGGAGGCGGGTTCCTACAAACAGTGCGCATTAACATGTTGAATTTCACCGCTTCTCACTTTCGAATGAATTAACATAGACAAACAGTGCGCATTAACGGTCATTACCTGCAGAGAGTCCACCGGATACTTTGGAGAGGGCTCCGTCTGCGAAGACCCCGGCGCAGACGCGCAGCTACTACGGTGGCCAATGGGGGTCGGTACTTCCGCTGGGTCTGCGCCAGCTGCTAGAACAGGGGTGCCCTAGGTCGCCTTTCTTAGCTCTTCGTACATGGACCGCATCTCCGACAACTGCTGCAGGAGTGCTTTGTCCCGAACAGCGAACTCCGATCGCATCTCCTCCTTGAGCCGTTCATCGCGGGCTTGGTGGGATCTCTTTCTCCTCTTAGCCGCCTCCTCATCATCGGGGAAACCATGCCTCCAAGGCACAGTGGCGCCGAGGCCGCGCACGCGGCCTGGATGCTCCTTGTTTCCTAGCGCCGCTGTGAGGATATCCCTGTCCCTCCTCGGGTTGAACTCTCCGGATGCCGCCTACGCACTCAGCGTCACCTGCAACAGGACAACTTAGCAATACAGCCCATTGCATGCGTGTTATGAGGATAGTACGTGATCGGACAATCTTACCAGTCGGTCGATCATTTCCCTGTCCGCAGGGTTATTCACGGAGACGCTTCCGGAGGAGTCCATCGTCGATCTAGCTCGGCACCAATTGCGGGCGCGCACGTCCGTTATGCCCGCATAAGGACTGCCGGCCGAAGACTGTGAAGCTTCCTCGTCCTGCTTCCTCCACAGCGCCTTCTTCCCCACATACCCACCGGTGCCTAGTCTGTGTGGGTGGGTGTTCTTGGCCTGGTTAGCCTGGGCCTTCGCACTAAGCTCCTGGAACTCAGGCTTGCCCTTCATCTCTACGAACTGCTGCCATGCCTCGGGAGTCACGAAAGGGTAGTCATTGAAGGGGGTCGTTGACTCCTTCACATAGTGCCTGACAAGTTCGCTCTTGAAGTTCCTCCACGCCTTGTTTATTGACATAAGTGTCCTCCGGCGGACGGTGAAGTGGCGATCCTCCGGAATGTGAAACACCGCCTGCACTTCTTCCCACAGCGCATCCTTGCACTCTGGGGGCACTTGACCCCAGTCGGAGGTGGTGATGGGCACCCGCTCCCTTGCCACTTTGCCGCATAGTGAGCGGTACTGACCGACAAGTTTGGGCGGAGCTTCCGGCACACCATTGTCGTCGAACTGGACGTGCTGCTTTTCCCCCTTGTTCAGACGCGCGCATGTCGTCCGGCCTCGCCCCTTTCCCTTCTTCTGCGGGGTCACGGCGGACGAGGCGACCTCCGGCCCAGGCGTCTCATCGCCAGCGAGGTCACCCTGAGTCCCCGAGTGGTGCATTTCGTCACCAGACATAGTTCCTAACATAAGTGAAAGAGAGAACAGTTTAAGTAAATATGCAACTAATAATTCTATAACAAAACCCATACAAGAATGACAGAAACGGTGGAGAGGCGATGGAGGTGATCGCGTCGGAGGCGGGATGGCGATGGAGGTGATCGCGCCTGACGGTGGAAAGGCGATGCAGGTGATCACGACGGACGGAGAGGAGAAGGTGGGAGGCGATGGAGGTGATCGCGACGGACGGTGCGAGGGCGGAGAGAGCTAGGGCAAACAGAGCTAGGGCGAAGTAGAATGAGCGGGATAAAGCCCGCCTTGAACTATGTACCGCGTCGGTATTATCACAGTCGGTTCTCACATCTGAACCGTCTATAATAGTATATATCACAGTCGGTTCTCACATCGAAACCGTCTATAATAATCGTAGTCACCAGAGAGATTATCACAGACGGTTTTGAGTTGAGAGCCGACTGTGCCTGAGATTATCACAGACGGTTTGGAATTGAGAACCGACGGTGCACGTTAAGAACTCGAAGAGTCGGACACTGTTGAAAATATCACAGACGGTTTTATATATATAACCGTCTGTGATAATATTATCACAGTCGGTTCTCAAATAAACACCGTCTGTGGTAATCTACATAGTGAGAGATTATCACAGACGGTTGTGAGTTGAGAACCGACTGTGCACCGTCTGTGCTAGGTCAAAACCGTCCTTGATAATCTCTCAATTAAACGTTAGTTTTACAAATTGAAACTGATCTGTAGCTTTCAACTTTGAATGCTCGAAAACATGTTTTAAATGAACACTCAGATATTTCAAATGTAGTCCAAATACTCTGTAAATTGGTTACTATGTACGTATATCCGATAATTGGTTACAATGTAGTCCAAATGCTCTGTAACTTGAGCATGCTCCACGTAATATTGTATGTTAAATTTACAAATGGGAACTTTCACCGACAATTTGCACGTACACAGCCATGTTATCCTCAACTTTCCACTTGCCGCGGCCCTGCAAATACGAGAATTACAGGAGATATAAGCTATACCGATGGAAACAGAGAGATAAGACGTACAGTTGATTACCTTTAAAGTATAACCCTTCCTGGTGATCCATACGCACGTAACTGGTTTCGTCGGTGTCTTCAGTATCGACCTGTACGCCATCTCCAAATGGAGGAATCTCATCAAATTGATTGTATTCCTCCTCGTCTACGACATTTTCAACTCCAACAATCCTTCTCTTGCCATGAAGGACGATGTGCCACTTCTTATTGGCCGGGTCAGTGACATAAATGACCTGAATGGCTTGATTTGCAAGTATGAATGGCTCATCTTTATAAGCAACGCGATCCAGGTCCACAGAAGTGAAACCGTAACTGTCAACCTTCACACCCTGTGGGATTTGGACCCATCGGCATCGAAACAGGGGAATCTTGAACAGTACGTAATTGAGCTCCCAAATTTCTTCAATGAACCCGTAGTACGAGTTCAATCCACGTACTACCCTTGTTGGGCCTGTCTTGGTGAACCCCTCATGGAAAGCTTCTACGCTCACTCCACTATTTTGCACAGTGCTCTTTCGATCTTGAGCTTTCGTGTAAAATGTGTACCCATTGATGTCGTATCCCTGCCATGTCTGTACAGTAAACGTGGGCCCTTTTGCCAACCATTTAAGGTTCTCACTTGCGGACTCTCCGATGATTCGCACCTTCATCCACGCGTTGAATCGACTGTTATGTTGTCCCGTGATGCAAACCTCGGATCGGCGAGGATTGTCTTGTCGTAGCATCTCCTTGTGCTCGTCGATGTACGGAGACACCTCCATCATGTGTTGCAAGACCCAAAAATGAGCTTTCGAGTACATATCGAAATCAGGAGTGATGGCTCTCCGTCCGATAGTGCCAACACCATCAAGCCTCCCCTCGTGACGAGACACAGGAACTCCTATTGCTTCTACCTCGGCCATGTAATCGATGCAGAACTCAACAACCTCTTCCGCTGCATAACCTTCGGCAATGCTACCCTCGGGCCGGGACCGATTCCTCACGTAGGCCTTAAGTACACCCATGTACCTCTCGAATGGATACATATAACGTAGGAACACGGGTCCACATATCTTGATTTCTCTGACAAGGTGGACGGTGAGATGGACCATGATATCAAAAAACGATGGAGGAAAATACATCTCAAGTTGACAGAGAGTTCGAACCACCTCGCTCTGCAAAGAATCCAGTCCATCGGGATCAATGACCTTGGAAGAAATTGCATTGAAGAAAAAACATAGCCTCGTGATCGTCTCTCTAACCTTATGCGGCAGAATATTCCGGATGGCAACAGGAAGCATTTGTGTCATCAACACGTGACAATCATGAGACTTCATACCCAGCAATTTCAAATCGCCCATGGACACAAGCTTTTTCATATTTGCGGAGTAACCCGATGGAACTTTAACACCATGGAGACACTTACAGAGTTCTGTCCTCTCAGCCTTGCACAAAGTGTAGCATGTGGGGGGGAGGTATATACGGCCTTTATCATCCTCTCTCGGTGCTAGCTCAGGCCTGATTCTCATTTCGATCATGTCACGCCGCACATTGATGCCATCCTTTGTCTTCTCTGGAATGTTCAGCAATAGGCCGATTAAACTGTCACAAACATTCTTCTCTACATGCATGACATCAATGCAATGACGAACCTCTAAATGCTCCCAATACGGTAAGTCCCAAAATATCGATCTCTTCTTCCAAGTGTTCTTCGTGCGGGGTTTCAATTTACCACCCTTTCCAAACACAACGTCTATGTCCTTCACCCGTGAGTAAACATCTTTCCCGCGCGTAGGCTTCGGGGCTGAACCATCTTCGTTGTGGCCGTCAAATTCCCTCTTCCTCTTACGGTACGCGTCATTCTTCGGAAGAAACCTACGGTGACGCATGTACACTGTTTTCCTGCAATTCTTCAGCCACACGCTCTCAGTGTCATCTTCGCAGTGGGGGCAGGCTTTGGCTCCTTTCGTAGTACGGCCCGACAAATTTCCAAGGGCTGGGAAATCGTTGATGGTGCAGAATATCATAGCACGTAGGATGAAGTTCTCTCGTTTGTATGCGTCCCATACCTGCACCACTTCGTTCCACATTGTTAGGAGATCCTCTATCAATGGTGCTAGGTACACATCAATATCGTTTCCGGGTTGTTTTGGTCCTGAGATAAGTAGAGACATCATGATGTACTTGCGCTTCATACACAACCAAGGAGGAAGGTTGTAGATACACAAAAGAACCGGCCAAGTGCTATGCCGACTGCTCATGTTACCAAAAGGATTAATTCCATCGGTACTCAACCCAAACCTTATATTCCTCAATTCTGCTCCGAAGTTAACAAATTCCCTGTCGATGTTTCTCCACTGCGAAGAATCAGCGGGGTGTCTCAACTTTCCATCCTTCTTCCGGTCTTCCGAGTGCCAACGCAGTAATTTTGCCTCTTTACGGTTTGCAAACAAACTCTGCAAGCGGGGAATGACTGGCAAATACTACAACACCTTAGCAGGAGGTCCTTCCTTTATCTCCGTGCAGTCGCCGTCGTCTGTTCGGTCCTTAGTACGCTTATAGCGGGATGCGCCGCACACCGGACAAACATGCATATTTTTGTAGTCGTTACGGTAAAGGATGCAATCATTAGGGCATGCGTGTATCCTTTCTACTTCCATTCCCAAAGGACACAACAGCTTTTTCGCTTGGTAGGTGTTTTTTGGCAACTCGTTTCCTTCCGGGAGCATGTCCGCCAAAAGATCTAACAGTGCTGTGAAACTCTTGTCGGTCCAGCTGTTGCTTGCCTTCAATTTTAACAGTTCAAGCACAGAGGCCAACTTTGTGTATTTCGACTTGCAACCAGGGAACAACGGCCTCTCTGAGTCCTCAATCAAGCGCTTAAATTTGCCAAACCCCCTTTCACTGTAATTTCCTTCCACATCACGCAACATGTCATCTAAATGGTCATCCTCTGGCATATCCTCGTCGAAGTCGTTGTTTGGATCCGGCATGTCCTGTTCCTCAACCTGAGTGGCAGTTGTTTCTGCAGTTGGCTCTTCTCCATGGTGGACCCAACACGTGTACCCCTTTTTGAAACCACATCGGATCAAGTGGGCGACAATTTGAGATGAGTTGGTGAACATCTTAATATTCTGGCAGTCTACACAAGGACAGTACATATATGGTAAACCCTTCTTCGCCATGTCTTGCACAGCAACCTTTTCGAAATCAAAAACACCTTTCATGTATTCCTCACCCACTCGGTTGTCATTATACATCCAGTCTCGGACCATCTGCAATAAATCAAATTCATACACATGCTAATTAGTAAATCAATGGAGATCGATATTGATGATGAAATCAAGTAATGTGTACGCCTTGGGAGCAAGTAACCAACCTTGGTTCGATCCTCAAATTTTTGCCCCCAAATGCTCCCCCTGCCTTTCGAGATTTCGCTCTTCCTTGCCCCAAATCTCTTCGAACTGGACAGTGTAGGTCGAGCAAGAGAGTACGACTAGCTCAAAACATCCGCCAAAAGACCTTTTATACCAGGTTCAGTACAGACGGTTCTATATAATACCGTCGGTAATATCGGTGCATTATTGAAGAAAAGAATATTACTGACGGTTTTCAATCTATCAACCGTCGGTAATATCGCTGCAATTTGTGTAAGTATGAAAGAAATATCACAGACGGTTATGATCTCCAAACCGTCCGCTTTACATCAGAACCGTCTATGTATTTGATTATGACAGTCGGTTCTCACATCTGAACCGTCTGTGTTATCACATCCGACCGTCTACGTTATTATCACAGTCGGTTTTTACCTCAGAACCGTCTGTGTATGTTGTTATCACAGTCGGTTTTTACCTCAGCACCGTCTGTGATAACACAGACAGTTTTAAAGTCCGAACCGTCTTTAATATCCCGGTTTTTTTGTTTGCATTCGACTACTGGTCATCAGTTGTTCCACATGTTTTTCATATTTGGTTCTATCTTATTTCAATGTTAGTATTTACAAAAATGAACGTTCAGACTGTTTGGTTTTATCTTGTTTTTCATATTTGTTTTATATATATGTCTGAAATTAAAACCGTCTGTAATCTTTCAAGCAGAGACGGTTTTGAGTTAAAAACCGTCTTGATCGCAGCAGTATTTTCTTGTTAACATTTTTACACAGAACATCATTTGGTGATTATCAGTTACATAATCAATCGAAAGCCAGATATATAAGGAAAAGAAATTTCTTATTTCTTACAATCTTTCCATACATAAGAGATACTATTAATTAAGCGACCAATTGATTAGTGTCGACCTGTTCCGAAAGTAATTTACAAAGTTCTCCTAGGGACGTATTGGCATCAGTAGGATCTACACTGGCCGCCCCAAGAGAACTACCAATGGCTCTAAGACTATCAACATCATCTCTCACCAAAGGAGTGGATTTGGCATCAGTAGGATCATCCAAGAAATTAAAGTTGATACAACAAAGGTGGAGATGAAGCTGCAACTCAAAGCATGCACTCTGCCAAGTGCAGAATGGCAAAAGACATCCCCTCAGAATGCTTCTCCAGCACCTCTTTTTTTTTTTGGAGAGTTCTGCACAAGGCAGCTTTCTCCTCCTGCACATATGCTTCTCCAGCTTCTCCTAGGGGCGTATGCTGGGAGGGTGAAGATGATTGCCAAGCTTCGGAGTGGATTTGGATGTGGAAGTGTGAGCCTTACCCCAGAAAAGCTGATGATACAAAGGTGTTGGAGAGGGGATATTGGAAGGATTATTGTGGATCTCCAAAGGTGGAGTCGATGCAACTGGAGGGGTTGCAAGGGGCAATGTGGCAACACAGGCCTCAGCACCCTCTAGAGTCTTCGCTGCAGCTCCACTGTACGATCTTTCATCATTTCTAAGTCTCTTCTTTGGAGGGAGCATTTCCTCAAGCACCTGTGGATTTCGAAATGCATTTGTTTCGAGGTAATCAAGTCATAAAAGAAAGATCTGCATTAGAGTTTCAGAGAGGACTTACTTTCTGAAGATCCTGATCGAGTTCATTCCTTATCTCTTCCTCATCACTCTCAATTTCAATAACCTCACTGGAATCTCGGCTCGCCATCAAGGTGGGAGTTGAGGAGGGAATAAAGACAGGGATTTAGGAGCCTCGCTATTTATAGAAACAGAAGGTGACGGTTCATATGCGCGGGTGCCTCGAGTTCTAAAAAGCGCACTAGTATTGGTTTTCAAGGCCAATAAATTCATGATATACAACTTCTCGGGAGATAAACTGCAACACGGCAAAGGAAGTTGAAGAGTCAGATTACATAATTCAATGCAAAATAAATTTGAAGTAAATAATTAAGTCTCTTCATCTGCTCAGTTATTATGTGCGGTTATCAACAATTGCATGTAGAGAATTGCACTGTTGGGACTATCACAGACGGTTGGGAGATCAAAACCGTCTGCTTTACTACTACAGACGGTACTGATGTCCGAACCGTCTTTAATATGTCTGTTTACTATCACAGACGGTTTGGAGTTAAAAACCGTCTGTGATATTGATAGAGGTCGAGAATTCGAGGCGAGGAAGTTGAAGAGTCAGATTACATAATTCGATGCAAATTAAATTTGAAGTAAATAATTAAGTCTCTTCATCTGCTCAGTTATTATGTGCGGTTATCAACAATTGCATGTAGAGAATTGCACTGTTGGGACTATCACAGACGGTTGGGAGATCAAAACCGTCTGCTTTAATATTACAGACGGTTCTGATGTCCGAACCGTCTTTAATATGTCCGTTTACTATCACAGACGGTTTGGAGTTAAAAACCGTCTGAAATATTGATAGAGGTTAAGAATTCGAGTCGACTCGAGGACACTGTTGGGACCATCACAGTCGGGCCTTACGTAAAAACCGTCTCTAATGTGACTATCACAGATGTTTTTTACCTCAGAGCCGTTTGTGATATTTCAAAGCACGTTGATATATAACTTCTATATTCTTTTTATATTATTTGCATGGGACCTGCGACCTCTATATTGTTTCTATATTATTTCAAGGGCTCCGATCACAAGCCAAAGATCGCGATAGTCGTTCCTTGATCGCACACAGTGTACATACCTTTGTATGGTCGAATGTTCGACAAAAGCCAACGAAAGATAAAGAAAGAGGGAAGATTGCATGCAGTCCAAGAATGTGCTGGAAAATTAGAAAGTTGACATAAGAACAAAGTTTTCAATAATTTGTTTCATCACTTACAAAAAAAAAAGTAAAAATACAGAATGCTAGGTCAAGGAGTGGTCTTAGCCCTGGCTGCATCTAGAATAAAGTCAGTTTGACTTGCAGCCAGGACGCAGGACTCCTCCAGCGACAAGTTGTCCTTCTCAGGATCAACTACTTCAGCGTCGAGAAGGCCTGCGACCTCCCTCAGCTTCGCGATGGTATCCTTCATTGTCAAACCGCAGCCAGCGATGGTCATATCCGCGGCTTTCTTCTCCTCGCGAAGACGCCTCGTCCTCGCCCTAGCATTGTCACCATCCGTCTTCATGCGCTGAATGCGCTGGAAGAGATCGTCAAGGTCAAGCCGTAGCCGAGTGTGCTTCTCCGTGAGGAGCTTGTGCTCCTCCTGGAGGGCCCTCAGCTCGGCCTTGACTTTGGCAGTGTCTTCCACGGCTCCCCTTCCCTGTGCAAATCAACAGGTCAAGAATGTATTGAACATGGATTAACAATACAGGGGTAAGTCCAAAAGATTGAGAGTTCATACCGGGGAGGGCGAGGCTGACGATGCCATCGAGGATGCCATTGGCGCAGAGAAGCTAAGGAGTCAAACAGTCTGAGAACTATAAAAACTTGTAAAGTAAATGACAATTTTTCCACTGTCAATTTATAGAACTTCCAAAGCGATGCTTCGTGTTCTCCTAGGCGCCGCGCGCGAAGATCGGAGACAGAAATGATCACAGTTGAGAATTCGAAGCGCCGGTACTTTTCCAGTCGGTTCATACATCAGAACCGTCTGTGATAACTACACTATCACAGACGCTTCGTGGTTTACAACCGACTGTATAAATCACAGTCGGTTCTGCGTTCCGAATCGTCTGTGATAGTCTAATTATCACAGACGGTTCGGAACTCAGAACCGTCTGTATATATCACAGTCGGGTTTTAGGTTAGAACCGTCTGTGATAATTAGACTATCACAGACGGTTCTTAGCTGGGAACCGATTGTATATATCACAGTCGGTTTTTAGGTTAGAGCCGTCTGTGATAAGTATACTATCACAGACGGTTTTGTGTTCAGAACCGTCTGGTTTACTCTCACAGTTGTTTTTGACGTCAGAACCGTCTGTGATATCTGAACATATTCTCCCGCCAGGCCTTCACAGACGGTTTTCCATTGAACAGTTCATACCCGTCTGTGATGTGCCGTCCAGGATGTCTGTTTCTGTGGTAGTGCCTGGTTCAAGTTGCCATCTTACTTCTGATCATTTCCTGAATGCTGTTGGAAACTCACAAACGACCGAAGATCTGGTTCCTCCAAGGAAGAAACCCAAGGTTGACGAGAGATCTTCCAGCGGCACAAGGGTTAGGGATGCATCATTGCTCTCTCTTCCTTTGGCCCATGTAGTCCTCCTTGTCCATGCAAATTGACAGGTCGAACCTTTATCTCCACCTTTGGAGGTTCATAATAATCCTTCAAAACCTTCTTCTCAGCTTTCTCCATTGCGATCAAGCAATCCCCTTCTTTTGATGGGTTATCAATTTTCTGGTTGGAAGGCTGCACTACCGCGACCAGATGATCCTCAACTTGTGTTGCAGTAACAATCTTCTCGTGAGAAAATTGCACTTCCACGATTTGATAGTTCCCGACTTTTGTCAGGTGATCTACTTACTGGGGGAAATACTTCATCCTCTCACTTGCGAGGATTGGTAATTATTTTCATCTCTTTTGTTGGTCGTTTTAACTTGTAAAACTAACACATTTATGTACAGGAGACGAAAATTGTTGGAGCCCCCAGCAACCAGCCTGCTGAGGTCCAACCTCCTTCCTTCGAACAGACTCTTCAAAAGGAGAAAGAGGTCCTAGAGAAGAAAACCGAAGAGATGTCTTCGGCCATTCTGCACCTGGCAGAATATTTTGATAGATCCCATGAAGAGGTGCACCAATTCCGATTGGAGAGGGACTATGCTCAACAGCAGCGAAAACTCTCCGATTCGATCAGGAATGGTAGTGCTTCTCTGATTTGGGACGATGTAGATAGACTTAGAGTAGTTGCCTGTTCTCTTGGGGCGGTCAGTGTAGATCCTACTGACACCAATATGTCCCTAGGAGAACTTTGTAAACTCCTCTCGGATCAGGTTGATGCTCTGGTCGCCTGTATCCCTTTTGTATGCAAGGATTGTCAGAAATAAAATCTCTTTTTCCTTACATAACTTGCCTTCTTGAGAAGAATTACACAAAAGTTAGTTTGAATTAAGACTCTTCATAATCTCTGTGTGAAAATATGGTCATAAGTAATGTCTTCACGACCACTCATAACAGGTAAATCTGAGATAACAAGTCTTTCGATCAGAAACGCATTAATGTGTCATACCGCGACTAGTACTGGTACTGCGATCAGAACCAAAGCTGTGATCAGAACTGAAATCCGATCAGAACTGTCATAGCGATCAGAACTGAAGTCGTGATAACATAATGCTTTGACCAGATGATAACCATCTATATTGCGATTATCCATTTGCAACGATCACAGAATATCATTGTGATCAAAATGCAAACTTTAAAATGATCACAGGAACGCATTGTGATCAATACATGAAAATTTAACTTACAAAAAACATGAAGGATAACTTCCTTCGAAAATTTTTGCAACATTTTCACATTCTTATGTACACCCTAGCCCCCGAATTTGAAACAAAGATTATAAAAATACATTTCGTTTCGGATTCACTGTGGGGAGTGCATAACGGGTTTCCCGAGAGAAGGCATCCATTATGGGAAATGAATAAAGTATTCAATGGAACATTGCCTCGGGCATATAAAAGGAGAAGGTAGCTTCCTGAGGAAGCCATACAACCAGAAACTTGCCTTAGAACCTCGGCCGCACAAAACCCTCATTCCTCATTCTCCATCGCCTCCAAAGTCACCATCGTTCCTTCCGATCCTTTGCAAGAAATGGCGTCCTGGAGCCAATCTGTTCACCTCACAGAGGAGAGTCTGGTGGCGCTAGAGAAAGAAAAGATCCTTCCTCCGCTGCTGCTAATCAACTGGCGACCCGCGGAGAAGGATCAAGAAACCCCAATCGTCCAAGAGGGCGAGTTGGTGGTTTTTGAGGAGTACCTGCGTTGCGGGTTCCGATTCCCTGAGAGCCGATTCTTGAAGGGAATCTTGGAGCATTACGGGTTGGAGTTGGTGAATCTCCACCCGAATGTTGTCCTCATCCTGGCGATTTTTCAGCATCTGTGTGAAGCCTTCGTCGGAGTGCTCCCAAGTTTGGAGCTCTTCCGTCGCTTCTACTATTCGGCATGGTCGAAGAGCGCCAATGCCGCTGGATGTATCTACTTCCGGATAAGGGAGAAGAAAGAATATCCCTTCCCACCCCTCCGAGATTCCATTCACGGGTGGTACGAGAAGTGGTTCTACTGCACCCCTCCGTCGGAGAGCGGGTTGTGGTTTGAGAACTCCCGGCCGGAGAAGTCCAGCGAGTTGGACTCTCTTCCTGCTCTGAGCGCAGAGCAAAAGAAGCAGGCCCAAGTGATTCTTCACTTAGTCCAGCAAGGACTAACTGCTCATGACATCATCCGTGACTTTGTGAAGAACCAGGTGAGCCCCCTGCGCGAAAGGGCTCATCCGGCTTGGGAAATCCAGTCCATGGCGGATAGCACCTTGGACTATAATAACGGTACGTCTTCCAGTCAACAAAACATACATTTCCTCTGAAAAAATGTCGTATTTGCTAACCTGCTTGCTTGTAACGCAGCTCTGCCTTTGTCCGAAATCGAAAAGCGGACAAATTACCTCCTCAAGGCGTATAGCGCAGATGTGGAGGGAACTAGGGGATCGCCTCGCCCCCAGAGCTTAATCAATGTCAACGATGATCTCAAATAGGAGCGCCGAAAGGTATGGACTTTCTCAACAGACTTTGTTTGCAGATCATTCACTCATATTGTATTAACAAGAACATTTGAAATGACATAGCTCCTAGGGAAGTTCGCCGAGGCGACGCGTCCAAGAGAGGACGTCGGTCTCCTGGGGAAACCGGCTACGAAGAGGGTGAAGAAGATCTCTTCGAAGCGCGGGGCGAAGGAACCCGCTCCCAAGAAGTCCAAGAAGATTCTGGGAGAGGCCTCCTTGCAAAAGACTGCCCTTACCGCGAAGAGAGCTGCGGTAAGATACTCAATGCCTCCTGTTACCCCAGGTACGAACTGGAATTACTTCTTCGTCGTACAAGGTGAAGGGAGCGAGGATGAAGAGGATGACGTCCCTTTGATTCATCGCAAGAAGAAGACGATTGCTCTCTCGTCCAGCGAGGTCTTGTCTCTGCCCGTAGGGACAGAGACGACTGCAGCGGGCCCCACGACCACTGATAACCCTGTGGTTGCAGGTGAAACCCCAGTACCTGAAGCCCAGGAAGCTTCAGGATTTGCAACACCTCCCCTCCTAACAGAAAGGGTGACTGCAGTAAGATTTCTCACAATCCTGAATATTGTTATTCGTCTATGTACATCCACTAAGTTATGCTCGTACAGGAAGAAGAAGACATCCCCCTTGTCCGCCGCGAAGTGACTCCTACCAGTCCTGGGACAGCGAGCACTCCACTCCTACCGACAGGAGTTGGAATAACCGAGCAGGACACCGTGACCACTACCAATCTCATGGTCGCGGACAAAGTCCCAGCGCCGGTGGTCCAGGAGACGTCTGGACCAATGGCCGCATCCCTACCGACCGAGAAGGTTACCCCGTAAGGATTCTTACAGCTTTGGTCTTCACCGTACCTCATGTATGTGCTTATAGGCTTGTACATACAGGGAGAAAAGACAAGGTCTTATTTACGAAGAGGAAGACCAGGACAGATGACGATTGTCCTTTTTTCCTCGAGAAACCATCTTCGCAATCCCAAAAGTTGGTGGGATTTTGAGTAAGGTAAGAATCTTTCCTGTTTGGACTGGGTCGGAATACAGTGATCGACCGAAAAGATTCTAATCAATGGTCTTTCCATTTGCTTAGGCGCAGAGATACAGCGCCAAGCCCTCCAGTGGCCTCGGCTAGTGTTGAAGCTGTAGCTTCTAGGCCCCTATAGAATGTTTTAATAATTAATGACAACTTCAAATGCTATACTAACGTTACCTGCCTAGTTGTGTCAAGAAGATACTTAAAAGACAGGTTAATGAAAGGCGAAGAAAGAGCCTCATGATGAAGAAAGAGCATTGATCAAAAGGGCAAAGGTATGAAATAAGGTCTTTTCCATTTTTACCGGTCTAAGGTGATTAGAGAAGAATTTTGACCGGATTTTAAGATAGTTGCCGTACTATTAAGAGGAGCATGTGGTGTATCACAAAATACTTCATCTATGTGCCACAAATCATAAAATCAACTTGCATTGCATACTAGAAGGTCATATACTTTGAATATCCTTGTTTTAGCTCATTTCTGCTCAGCAATGTCTCAGTCGGTCTGACCGTATGTTGGACCGGTCTGACCGAATTCACGGACTGACCGATTAGAATTCTCGGACTGACCGACGTTATGTCTTAGTATAGTATATACCTTTATAAGGTTGGTCTGTCCGTAGTTAAAACCTAGGTCAGTCTCCTGGAACCTCATGAACTATCTTTCTGTTGTTTTGAGCTATTACGGTCTGACCGTTTTATTAGACCGGTCTGACCGCAAAATCGGTCTGACCTTGTTTTTGTACTACGGTCTGACCGTATGACCGGTCTGTCCGTTTTTATCGGCCTGACCGTATAAGGTGTCCAGAAACTAGGTCGTCTCTGGACAGCTTCACGGTCTGACCGAAATAAGCTCCGGTCTGACCGTGTGTGTGCCTGACAAGGGCAGTTGAGCATTTATTGCGCCTATTTAATGCCGTTGCAATTGCGGCGGTCTGACCGAGCTTATACCTGCGGTCTGACCGCCAAGTGAGCTTTTTCTCCCAACGGCCTGTAACGGCTATATTTATTGTGGGGGGTATATATACTCCCATGCACGGCCCTGTTAAAGATTCTTGGCATAATTTGAGCATTGTCATCATCCTTGAGAGTTTTAGCACATTTCATACACTCTAGGGTTCAAATTCTTGAATTTGTGAGAGTGTGCATTTGAGATCTTCTAGTGCATTGCATCTAGATCATTAAATCATCCTCGTGGCACTAGAAGAAGGCTAAGTGATCATCACCGGCTTGTTACTCTTGGAGTTTGCCGGCTCCTAGACGGCTAGGAGAAGAGTTTTGGAGAGCTCTTCAAGGAAGATTGTGAAGAAGCTTCAAAATGTCTTGTGAAGGGGTTGAGCACACCTTGCCGGAGCGGTAAAGTGCATCCTTAGTGAAATCGAGGTTTGGATAACTCATCACACTAATCCGGCTCAAGATCTAGGTCACTTCTCGAGAGAAGGTTGACTAGATAGAGGAGCGGTTAGAGATTTGAGTTTGCCTCAACGTGGATTAGGGGTGATCGGCAAATCACCGAGACCACGAGATATATCCTTGTGTTGGAATTGTGCTTTGTTCATATTGTGTTATTTATTTGCTCTCATTATCTCTAAATTGTTTGATTAATTGCTAAATTGTTAAAATAGCCTATTCACCCCCCTCTAGTCGATATCCTAGATCCCTTTCAGAAGCTTCCCCTGCTACCGAGGTCTCTGGGGAGCAAAGTTCCATCCCTTCGGCCAGGGAAGTTTTTCGGGCCGTTATAGATGGGTTGGCCGCAGAAGTCCAATCGGAGTTATTGGCATCTGCAACCCTAGCAAAAAATAAGGCTCAGCAGGAAAACTCATCCGCTGCTCCTGCTGGGGATAAGGCGAGTTCAGCGACTCAGCCTTCAGTCGAACCGGAGAGTGGCTCATTCCGGGAGTATGTTGAGGTATGTCGAACTCCCCCTGCAATTTTTTTAAGTTCGCATTTGGATAAGAATACTCGGGCTTTGAAACTGATCCCCTTCCATATCATAGGAACTGACTCGTATGGCGACCAGGTCGATGGCTATGGCAAATAGCATCGAGGTCACGCAGGAGGAAACGGGTCGCCTCCAGTGGTAAGGAAGACGTTTCTTCATTTGCCCAAGTGTAAACCCTATCATGACAATTGTCTCTTTTGTCACAGAGAAAATACTTATTTAATGAAGAGCCTCGCTGATCGGGAAGACCAGGAGTTCTGAGCAACTTCCAAGATTTCATTCCTGGAGACTGAACTCCAGAAACTGCTGTCACAACTCTCCTGTAAGCATACTCCTGACCAGAGTAAATTAGTTTTGTCATACGAACTGTTTGTAATGGCCTCTTGTCGCAGAGCGAGACGACCAAATAAGCCAGCTTGGTCAAGAGAAGAAAGATCTCCAGGTGACCATTGATTCTGTCTGCAGGGAGAATAAAGACTTGAGCACGTCACTCTCGACCTGCGGCAGTGCTCAACAAAACATCTTCAAAAAACTGAAGATGGTGGCCGGTCTGCTGAGGGCTGATGTGGTCGAAACCGTGATGGACGACCTTATCCTTAGCAACTGACCACGCTGGTCGCGACCCAAGCAGAGCCACTTCTCGAGTATCTTCCTGAAGATACTAGGTGGCAAAAAGAGGCGATCAAGTTGAGAGTTTGATCAGCAGCCTCCGCCATCCTCTGCCGGCTTCGTCTTCACTATGGCCCAGATCTTGATCTGAATCTAGTGGTGGGAGAGGCAGAGGTCGAGAGTGAAGACCAGCTTGAGGTTATCATGGAGGAGGTCAAACCCCTTGTACAAAAACTCTTGAATGAGCTCGGCATAATGTAAATCTTTTTACCAGTACAGATACAATTTATACAAGGCAAATATATGCATTTTTTTTTTGAAAGGAAGCATTGCTTTTTGTTTCATGTTGCGACCATATTCCCCTAGCCCCCGCCTGTGATTATGTATACTGAAAACTTAGTATTATCAGCACAGGGAAAATATGGGTGTAACGACGACCAGAGAGACCCAACCAGGCTGACAATTATATTCTATATAATACACAACCTTGTTGCAAACCGGCAGCCACTCTGATGACCAAGGACATGCCAGCAAGCCCCGCGTGCGTTGAGAAACGGTTTATTGAGGGATGTCTTGTCTGGAAGTGCTCACGAGATTGGCCAGCGAATCCTATCAGGGTATTGTAGTGATACAACCATCGGCGACCAGCCCCCGAGCCAGACTCGTAACATATGGGCAAAAAGGAATAATGAACATATGAAACAACTAAAAGTATTGGTTTTTGTTAAATCATGATAATTGAAAAGGAAAAGGGATTGGAAACTTACACATAGAACTTGCGTAGTTGATCGATGCTCCATGTATTGGATAAGATTCGACCGTCCTCCATCGCTAACCGAGCTGATCCTGGTCGCGGAACTGAGACAACAGTGTAGGGCCCTTTCCACTGTGGGGAGAACTTGTTGCGACTAGATTGGTTTTGTATTTTACGTAAAACCAGATCGCCCACGCGCACCCTTTTGTTATGGGATTTGCACAAAGCTTGCAATATACCGCGGACTTGACCAGAGCTCGATCACATTTTTCTTCTAGGAGGATGAGATCTTATAATCGTTGCCCGTTCTAATCAACTTGATCGCGGTGCGGGGCATGAAATGGATGTCGAACGCTCTGAGTTCGACCGCCCATTTGGCGATCCGACCAGATTTTTTTGGATTACGGACAATCTCCCCCAATGGAAAAGATGAGGGCACTGTGATCTTATCTACTTGAAAGTAATGTCGTAGCTTACAGGAAGCCATCAGTAGCGCGTAAAGTATCTTCTAGACCTCAGGGTATCGCTCCTTAGGACCATGAAGTACCTCTCTCACATAGTAGACGGGTTTGTGCACACCCTCCCTTTCCGAGATCAGGACAGTGCTGACCGCGTGACGTGTGGCCGCCAAGTAGAGGAGTAATGGTTCCTCTTTGTTGGGGGAAACCAAGACCGGCAGACTGGATAAATATGCTTTTACCTCCTGAAATGCTTTTTTGGCCTCGTCGAACCATGTAAAATTGTGATGTTTGCGTAGGGTTTTGAAGAAGAGTAGTCCCCTTTCGCCTAGTCGTGATATGAACCGGTTTAATGCCGCCATGCGACCTGCTAGGCGCTGAACATCCTTGATGGTCGAGGGAGACCTCATCTGTTCGATAGCCCTGATTTTTCAGGGTTGACTTCGATTCCTCTGGAACAAACAAGAAAACCAAAAAGTTTTCCAGACGAAACCCCGAAAGAACATTTCTCCGGGTTTAACTTTATTCCATATCGATTTAAATTACAGAAGGTTTCAGCAAGATCGTCTAAATGAGCCGAACTTTTTAAACTTTTTACAACCAGGTCGTCTACATAAGCTTCAAGATTACGCCTCATCTGGGAAATAAAGGTCTTTTGCATCAAGCGCTGGTACGTGGAACCTGCGTTCTTGAGACCAAACGGCATTCTGACGTAGTAGTAGGTGCTGAATGGTGTGATGAAGGCAGTCATCTCTTCATCTTCTTCTGCCATACTAATTTGATGATATCCCGAGTAAGCGTCCAGGAAACTTATCAGTTCGCAACCCGCAGTAGAATCGACCAGCTGGTCGATGCGGGGAAGGGGAAAGTCATCCTTCGGACAGGCACTATTTAGGCTGGTGTAGTCGACGCACATGCGCCACTTGCCATTTGACTTGCGGACCATGACCAGGTTTGCGAGCCATTCCGAATGATCGACTTCGCGAATGATCCGGCCTTTTGGAGCTTATCCAACTCCTCTCGGATGGCTTCCTGCCGATCAACAGCAAAACACCTGAGCTTCTGCTTTATTGGTCGCTGTCTAGGTCGAATTGCTAACCTGTGCTCGATTACCTCCCTTGGGACACCGGGCATGTCGGATGGTTTCCACGCAAACACATCTGCATTAGCCCAGAGGAAAGCAATGAGCTCGAGTTCCTATTTGTCTTCCAGGCCTGATCCAACCCGAATTGTCTTGGACGGATCATCTGGGTACAATGGAACCAGTTTTAGTGTTTCATCTGGTCGAGGAGCGGCCTTGATCGTATCAGTGAACACTGTGGCGATCTGGGCTTCTCGGAGGGGAAGTTGGTCCACCATCTCCAGAGATAACCGATCACACGTCAATGCCACATTGCGACTGCCTCGAACCGAGATAACACCCTTGGGGCCAGGTAACTTGCCGCACTGGTAAGCATAGTGCATAGCCATCATGAACTTAGCAAGAGTTGGCCTGCCAAACATTGCATTATAAGTCGAATCACAATCAATTACATCAAAAGTAACAAATTCTGTTCGGAAGTTATCTAGTTCTCCCAGCGTGACCGGGAGAACCACCTATCCCAATGGCATCATAGAGGGACCAGAAATTATCCCATAAAACGGATGAATTATGGGCTTGATTTTCGAACGAGGAATTTGCATCTCATCGAGTGCCTTGACCAATAAAATGTCCAAGGAACTACCTCCGTCGATCAGGACCCTTTCGACTCTCGCATTGCTGATAATCGGGGTAATGACCAGAGGCAGCCTCAATGGTCGAGTAAGCCCCGCAGGACAATCAGAGCGATCAAACGTCAAAGGTGTATCCGACCAACTGGGGTGCTGAGGTTCACCAAGGGGAGTCTCCGTTTGGTTAACCTCTCGATA
Source organism: Pharus latifolius (assembly GCA_019359835.1). Taxonomy (NCBI): domain Eukaryota; kingdom Viridiplantae; phylum Streptophyta; class Magnoliopsida; order Poales; family Poaceae; genus Pharus; species Pharus latifolius. The sequence goes on along the minus strand of CM033330.1, from coordinate 47,864,674 downwards.
AAAGGCTTTAAATTGCTGCTTAGAAACAAAAGAGGAGGAACCTCTAAAAATAACATTGACATGATTACGAGGTACCTGGTAAGACATCTCTTTGTCCCCGCTGGCGTCCCTTAGCCCGCAGGTTTGTTCCTTCGGTGGCAAGGTCGGCATAGGTCCGATCCCCTGGTAGAAGTCATCCAACTGCTTCAACCAACTCCTGCAATTCTTGAGGTCGTGGCCTACGGAGTTGTGGAGTGGACACCATTTCTTGCCTTCCTGCGGGTTAGTCGACTTTTCTGGCTGGTCGGCACTACGACCACCAGAAGCAATTTTATTCTTAAACGAAGGTTTGTTACCTTTGGTCGGTGAAGGTTTATCTGCGACCGCGACTTCTTGGTACTGTCCCGATTGACTCCTTTTTTATTTCTTCGACTTCCCGCCTGATGAAGATTCCGGATTCTTGCTCGAATCCTCCTTCTTCACGTCCTTGAGACCTGGTTGAGGCGGTAAGTTACCCTTATCAACCATCCGATTCCATTCAACGGCCTCGGCCGCGTCGAAATATCGATCAGCCATATCGAAGAGATCGGCTACTAATCGAGGAGGATGGATGAGCAAATCTTCGGTGAATCTTGATATCGAACGGCGTGCTTAAACGCCCTGATAACGGAGTTATCAGATATGTTCGGGATGGTATTTCTCACCCCGACAAATCTCTTGACAAACTGACGAAGAGTTTCGGTCGAAGTTTTTCGTAGTCGATGGAGGTCGTCCTCTTTACCCGGCTTCTGATAACAATTTTGGAAATTGTTGAGGATGGCATCCCACAACATTTCCCAGTTATAGATTGAACCCTCAGGTTGATTGAACAACCAGGTTCTTGCCAGTCCTTCTAGGACTGTAGGTAGATAGTTGGCCATGACCCGATCATCGCCACCTGCTGCCTGAATTGCAGTGATGTAGATTTGAAGGAACTCGGACGGATTCTGGGTTCCATCAAATCTCTCTATGGCCCCTGGTTTAAACTTGTCTGGCCAAACGACCGCACGAAGGTCGGGCGAGAAAGCTTTAAAACCAACATAAGGACCATGAATAGACCTGCGACTCTCGACCTGATCTCAGTCGACCTCACGCGAGGGAGAGGTCACTCGTAGTCCCAGGCGAGAGTGGACAGGAATTCGTTCCCGATCATGAGAACTCCCCGCCCGTCTGGCTTTATCATGCCGAGACGGCATTGGTGGTCGACGATTCCGTCTACCAGAACCAGAGTTAGAGTACTCCTGATCATGGGAACATGTTGCTGACCGGGAAGAGGTCGTTGGGGTCGCCTCAAATGTGACCTCGTCCAACCTCTCCACCAGGATTCTGGCGAAAGCCGGTTTCTGCGCATCTGTGACCGTAGGAGAAAATTATGCACGACCTCTGCGATGGATCGAAGCCTGCCGTGCGTACTTCTCCTAGGTGCACCAGGTGTCACCGTCTCTTCGTCCGCCGACAAACGCTCCGGGGGTAAAGATGGTGTCTGGTCGCGTCTGCGACCACGTGATCGACGGGAAGGACTCGGAGCAGCGTCGTAATGAGCTTGCACATTTTGAAGAGCCTCTAGAGCTGTTCTGCGAAGTTCGTTATCTTGTTGCTCATGATCTTGATCCTCCTTTTGTTTACGTTCCTATTCCTCCCTAATAACCCGTTGATCGGGAGTTTCTTCCGACAAGGCAGCGAACTGTCTAGAGAGCAAGGTCACCGATGGAGAAAACATCTCCATTTGTTCTAAATCAGACTCGAAATCAAAGAGACGGTGGAGGTTATCTGGATCAAACCTCCCCGGGCTAAATTCCTGGTTGACATCGCTCTTACCCACAGCAGGGCCGTGCGATAGACCGGATTCAACCTCTAACGCAGAAAGAACGCAGTGGGTTCTGGTTCTGCGTCGGTCGCCTCCTGGTCGATAGACATGACCTGGGTGGTCGAATCGACCTCCGGGACGTCTTCGCCTCCAGTTTCCTCCATCGGAACAGGATCACTAGGTGAAGGCATCTGGATGTGGGCATAATCCTCAAGATCAAAGTCGTTCTCGGAATCATATGCTCCAGACATGGCTCACCGAACCTCCGGATAGAAATAAGAACGTCTTGAGAAAGGCCCCACAGTGGGCGTCAGCTGTCGACAATTCGGACTCAGGGTCCTTAGTCGAACTTATGCAAAATTTGTGAGTTGTGAGGCCTTTCAGGGTGTCCCTCCAGGAAGGGATGATAAACCAAAATCGGTTGGAACACAGAAGAATTTATACAGGTTCGGGCCCTCGATGGTGGGAGTAATAGCCCTACGTCCTGTTGTGATTTCACTATGTGTAGGAAAAAGGGTTATAAAGTTGTGGAAAAGATCATCACAGGCGAAGATCTTTTCCGTGTGATTATCTAGAAAATGACTAAACTAGCCTATAAAATCTTGTTGTTGTCAATCTCTGGGATCTGTTGAATCTCTTTCTGTTCGAGACGTCTCGTCCTTTTGTCTGGTGCATTTGCTCACCCTTTCATACTGGTCGAAAGGGCGCCAACGCACAACGGCTTTGAACGGTTGCTCGGGTGCAGTTTTGGCAACTGCACTTAACTTCCACGCAGGCTTAACACGTGCAATTAAGGGATAACCACACATATTAACCTCCTGGTAGTTGTCTTCACACGTGGAAGAATCTCCGGGGTATTCGGGATATGCTTGTTGTAGAACCTAAGCAACCCCGAGTCGTCCTGGTCGAGAGTAGTCCATGACCTCCTGATCGCATATTGTCTGCAATCTCCTGACCGCGCACTATCTGCGACCTTCTGTCCGCGCATCGCCTACGGGCTCCTGACCGCGGACTGTCTGCGGCCTGATCGCGCAAAGCCTGCGACCATGTGTACGTGCTTTCTGAGGCCATCTGAGATCACACCAACGAACACTTACCTGGTTCGAATCTGTCTTGAACCAGACGTGCATTTATTCTGAACTAGCTCGGGTACCAATACTCATCACTGTGTACGCCCTTCTTGTACTTAATCACCAGATTAAACTGCTATAGATACGATATTCATTTCATGTGCCGAGCTTGCTGTAGCTTGGTCTGAGTTTGCAAACATTGCAACGGTTGGTAGTCGGTGTGGACAACAGTCTCTTTACCTAAGAGGTAGTACCACCAATGTTTTACGGCCTGATACAGTGCACACAACTCCTTGTCGTAGGTCGAGTAATTCTTCTGAGCTCCCTGAAATAACTCGGAGTGATATACCACTGATCGACCTTCTTGCATGAGCACTGCGCCCATTGCATAACTTGAGGCATTGGTTTCTAGCTCGAATGGTTTCTGCAGATTTGGCAAAGCTAACACAGGGGCTTCACTGATCTTCCTCTTTAGCAAGAGAAACGTGTCCTTATGTTTCCCTGTCCACTCAAATTTCTGGTCGATCCTGGTTAAAGCATGCAACGGAAAAGCCACAATCGAGAAGTGTCATATGAACTTCTGAAGGTATTGGCATGCTCCCACAAAACTACGCACTTCCATAACTGTTTGTGGTCGTGTCCACTCGCGAATCACTTTTACCTTATCCGGGTCAATTTGCAACATATCGTTGCCAACCATGAATCCCAAGTACAGTAGAGTTTGCTGGCCGAACTCGCACTTCTTACGGTTGAGGCAAAGTTGATTTTGCCGAAACTGTTCGAATACCTTTTCGACATGAACGAGGTGCTCATCCCATGAATGACTATAGACCAGTATGTCGTCGAGGTAAACGATCACAAAGTCAATGATGAACTGACACAATCATCATTCATGAGACGCATGAAAGTAGCTGGGGCGTTGCAGAGGCCAAACTGCATGACCAGCCATTCGAACAGACCTTGTCGCGCTTTGAACGCGGTTTTCCAAGCATCCTCTTCTTGGATGCTGACTTGATGATACTTTGATTTTAGATCCAATTTCGAGAAGACAGCAGCATACTTCAATTGGTCTAGTAGGTCGTCAATACGAGGAAGGGGGTATCAGTTCTTGACGGTGATCTTGTTCAGTGCTCGGTAGTGGATGCACATACGGTAAGTCCCATCTTTTTTTTGGCACTAACACCACAGGAGATCCACAAGGTGAACTACTTGGTCGAATGACACCATCATTCAAAAACTCACCAAGTTATTTTTTGATCTCTTCATTCTCCAATACCGAGTTGCGATACATACTCAAATTGGGAAATGTCGCATCAGACACAAGCCGAATTTCGTGCTTGACTGGACGTTTCGGTGGATGACCCTGGGTACTCTCGAACAGATCACTGTATTCCTCCAGCAGTCCCGACAAACGGCCAGAATCTTCTTGGCCCACCAATGACAACACGAGAACTATCACTTTGACCAATGGGTCGAATCATGACAAGCACGTATTTGTGATATGCATTGACGATTCGCTTGGCCAGATTCGCGGTAATCAAATTCGCAGAATTGACATGGACGTCTCTACTAATTACAAACTTAACTCCGTCTTTAGTGTGCTCGTACTCTTGCACTCGACGATGGAAGTGAGCGTATCGATCATACAGATATCGATAGGAACAACATCACATTGCACCTCATCGATATATCGTGCAGAGATCACAAACTTCAGTACACACTGACTCATAATCTGTTGGTTCACGTTGGATGTGTGGTTGTTTTGAAACCAAGTCATCGAACCAGTCTAGTGGAGACCAGATTCTTCTGACTTCTGGGATCGAATATCACTGCGACCACTTCGTGCTTCACCTGGATGTTGATGGTGAACAAGTCCTCCATTGGGTGATGGTCGTTCGGTGGATCCGAACCCTTCTCCTTCAGCATTGTCATCAGAGACAAAGTAGTATCCGGCTCATCAATCGAATTCACTCGGACAACTTCTTCGTCGGGTGAAGTCGTAGTAGCCGTGGCTATTTTTTTCCCTGGTCCTTTTTTCTTTGGTCGAAGTTCAGGATAAAGCTTGTAGCATTTATCTTTAGTGTGTCCCGCGACTTGACAATGGTTGCAAAAAGTACCCGTGCCTGATTTCGAAGCATTCTTCTTTGGACTCGGCTTTCTTTTTGTTGAGGTCGCACTTTCCTTCATACCTTTGTCACTGCGGGATTTTTTTCTCAATCACCATAGCGGTTGTGCTCGTGGTTACTATGTCTTGGATGCCGATCAGGCTCAGCTTAGCACTGATCGATTTCTAAAGTCCAGATGTGTATTTCCGAAATACCTGAGGATCGGACAGCGATATGCCGATGACCATTGCTTGTCTCCAGAACTCCGTAGTATAGTCTTGGACAGATTGGTCGTGTCGTTGGTATAATCTGTGCCAACGTTCCCATCTTTCCGCGAGGTAACCCATCAGGTATAATTCTTGTTGCATGAGTCATTTGAATTAACCCCACGCAAGGTCGTCAGTTGCACCACTGGCGACAAGGGCCTTCCACCATGTCTTGGCGTGGTCCTTCATCTTCAAAGGTGCAAATTTCACCTTTTGAGTGCTACTAAACCCTTTCAGGTTAAAGTAGGTCTCAAGCTGATCGATCCATGAGTCTAGATTCTCGGCATAGATCTCCCTATCATATATGGGTATATCAATCTTAGCATCGACCTTAAAAGATCCGACAGCTAAGGATGTGTTGGCGAGGTCGTCGGCCTTATGGTCGTCTTCTTCTTCCTTGTCATCTAGCCTGCGCAAGTCTACACCAGTCTTCACACCCATAACATTCCCTGCTTCATTAGGTACGATCATGGCCTGCTACTTAATCTAAGCAAGCACGGTTTTCATATTGTTGGGGGAAATCTCCACGCGGCCAAGTCCAGGTAAGTTCATGATTGCCCAGGGACAGTGGCCTCCGGTGCCTGCCCCGGGCGCCGCCTTTTGGGCCCCCGGGACCGTGCCTCCAGGGCATGTTCCGGGCGCCGCCATTTGGCCCCCGGGACCGTGCCCCCCGGGCATGACCCGGGCGCCGCCATTTGGCCCCCGGGACCGTGCCCCCCGGGCATGTCCCGGGCGCCGCCGTTTGGCCCCCGGGACCGTGCCCCCCGGGCATGTCCCGGGCGCCGCCGTTTGGCCCCCGGGACCGTGCCCCCCGGGCATGTCTCGGGCGCCGCCATTTGCCCGGGGACAGTGGCCTCCGGTGCCTGATCCGGGCGCCGCCATTTGGCTCCCGGGACCGTGCCCCCCGGGCATGTCCCGGGCGCCGCCGTTTGGCCCCCGGGACCGTGCCCCCCGGGCATGTCCCGGGCGCCGCCCTTTGCCCGGGGACAGTGGCCTCCGGTGCCTGCCCCGGGCGCCGCCTTTTGGGCCCCCGGGACCGTGCCTCCGGGGCATGTTCCGGGCGCCGCCATTTGGCCCCCGGGACCGTGCCCCCCGGGCATGTCCCGGGCGCCGCCATTTGGCCCCCGAGACCGTGCCCCCCGGCATGTCCCGGGCGTCGCCGTTTGGCCCCTGGGACCGTGCCCCCCGGGCATGTCCCGGGCGCCGCCATTTGCCCGGGGACAGTGGCCTCCGGTGCCTGTCCCGGGCGCCGCCTTTTGGGTCCCCGGGACCCTGCTCTCCGGAAGGGGTCCCGGACGTCATAACCCTCCTAAAAAGGTAAAACCCCTATTTGTTATCACGTGCAGGTCACGCGAGGGATGCCTCGGGAATCGGCGACCACCTGTCAAGCATCCAAGACGTTTGACCGGGAGAAGGACGGTCCTACCCTTCAATCCAACGGCGGCTTCCGGGGTAGTTTAGGTTTTTTGCTTCTTTTTGGGGCTATAAATAGCCCTTGTACCCCTCTGTTGTAAAGGATCAACTCATTATTATTGGAATAGCTAATCTCACAGACGTGCTCCGGAAGCCTCTCCCCCGGAGAGAGCCTCCCCAGCCGACTCCGGTCGGGAGTGCGTCGACAGGACTAGGGCCCCCACTGGGACCCGAACCTGTATAAATCCTCGTGTCTCTTCTTGTGTTTGTCCGGCGGGGGAGGACCGGTCGCCCGGTCAACCCGCGCTGCGTAATTTCCGCTAGGATCGTCTTCAAAACCTGCCGGGGTATTCTTAATACCACGACAGTTGGCGCCGTCCGTGGGGATCCGTGACGAATCGCCATGGCTCCTCCAAGAACAAGGGCTCGCACCCTTCCCGGTGACCCGGGTCTCGGGGACCCGGCGCCGTCCGCCCGGGACACCGCTGTCCCGGCGGCCCCTTTCGGAGGCGACCTGGCCCAGGTACCGCCTCCCTCCTTTCCTCTTAACTTAGGTGCTTCCACCTCCAGGTCGTTCCCGGTGACCGCGGGGACCTCAGCCGGGACAAGCGTCCCCCCGACGGTTCCCCCGGCTCCCCGGGACGCCCTGCTCGAAGCTCTCGTAGAGGGCCAGCTCCGCTCCCAGCGCTCTATGGACGAGCTCCTTAGTGTGTTGGCGCGGCCCTCGGCCCCCACATTTCCGTCGCACCCGTATTCGGGGATCATGCCCCCGTTTATGGGACACCCAGCGGCCCCTCCGGCGTCAGGGGGGCTGTCTACCCCGTATGATCCCGCTGGGGGGTTTCCTCCCCTCGCGGGATATACTTCCGGACACTTCTCGGCACCCGGGCCCGTCCTGGTGCCAGGAGGCTATTTCATGCCCGGGCCCTTCGTGGCGCCAGGGGGGTACCCCGTCCCCGGCCCGCTTCCGGGGCTGGGGGGTCATTTCATGTCGGGGGTTATTCCTACGCCGGGAGCCAGTCCCGCCCCTCGCGTTGCGTTTACCGCACCGGGGCCGGTTGACAGAGCAGCTCCCGTGCCTCAGCGAATTTCCCCCCGCATTGGCTCCCCAACCCCGGACGTCGCCGAGGGGGCTCACCCCCCACTGGTTCCGGATGTCGCGGGGGCTTCTCCCTTTCCGGTCCCGGTTGTTGCCACAGGGGCCCCCTCTTCAGACCCAAACGTCGCCCCGGGCGCCCCCTCCCCGGTTCCGGATGGTGCAGGGGCTCCCCCCTTTCCGGTCCCAGGGGGCGTCGCAGGGGGCTCCCCCCAGTAGGCCCCGGTAGCTTCCGAGCCGGCTGCTACAGTGCAGGAGCTCCCTCCCCCGGCGAAGCAGTTCCGCTTCTCCCGGGGGGAGGTTGAGCGAATGCATTCTCCCAGCCGCGGGGAAGAGCTTCCCCCCGGTCGTTGTCGCAGGGAGCCTCGCTCTCGCACCGGTCGGGGGAAGAGACCCGCCGAAGAGCCATCCTCCCCAGAGGGAAGCCCGGACGTCCGGGAAATCAGTCCCAGCCCGGAAGAGAAGCGTCGTCACCACCACTCCGGTGGCCCTCTTGGGCCGCTACCTGACTCGGATAACGAGGGGGCGTCCCCCGTTAAAGAATACAGTGACTGGGGCTCCCCCCGGGAAGTGCAGGGGGCGAACCAGCCCCTGTGTCGAAGACTCCGCAGCATCCGATGGCCACGGCCCTACCGTCCCCCGCACATCGAGCATTATAATGGCGAGGCGGACCCTTACGAGTTCGTGCAGATCTACTCCACAGCCATCTCCGCGGCGGGGGGGGACGAGAGCGTCCAATGCAACGTCTTCCCCCTCTACCTCACCGGCATTGCCCGCTCCTGGTTTTACAATCTGAAGGCGGGCTCCATCAAGTCTTTCTCGCAGCTGAAGCGGGAGTTCTGCGCCAACTTTCAGGGAAATTACGTACGTCCCCTGGATTCTTCACAGCTATACACAGTGCGCCAGAGAACCGGGGAGACCATCAGAAGCTTCTTCAAGCGCTTTGCCCAAGTAAAAAGCAAAGTGGCCCACGTCCCGGACTCCACAGTGATCGAAGCCTGCAAAAGTGGGATCCTCCTTGGGGAACTTCACCGAAGACTCTCTCGAAGCTGCCCCTCCTCCGCCGACTAGCTCTTCAACGTACTCGAAAAGTACGCTCGCGCGGAGGAAGACGACATCTGGAAGAAGACCCAGGGGGCTCCCGCCCCCGCCGAGCGGGGGGCCCGGGATCCCCCCAGGCGCCCCAGGCAGGGGGGCCGTAGCGAACCACGGCCTCGGGACACTTTTGTCCTCGAGGGCGGAGGCGGCTCGCGCGACCCCCCGAAGGGCAACCGCCCCTTTCCCAAGCCGAGAGGCCATGGGGGAGGACAGTCTTCGCGCGGCCGCGAAGGCCCCGCGGGGAGAAGCCGGGAAGGATCGTGGTGCAGCTTCCACGAGTCCAGTACCCACGCCACCCGAGATTGCCACCAGCTGCTGCAGCATTTCGCGGTGTTCCTCGACCAGCGCGGGAAGGGGGGGGGACTCCGGCCTCCTTGCCGCCTCGGCCAGCTGTTCCAGCCCTTCCCGCTCCCGCGGGGGGGCAGCAGGTGCAGGAGGGGGAGCCTTCAGACGCTCTCCCCTTTCAAACTTCCCAGCGCCGCATCAACGTCATCGTAGGGGGGTCTGCCTCCGGGCGGGATTCCAAGCGCCAGCGCAAGGAGTACGCGCGAGAAGTTAAGGTAGTGGGGGTGCTACACGCGTCCGTGCCGCCCAAGTGGTCGGACGTCCCCCTCACCTTTACGGCGGAAGACGCGCGAGGGGTTCGCTTCCCCCACGACGACGCGCTCATTGTCTCCGCGACAATCTACAACTGCCACTTGGCCCGCATCCTCGTGGACGGCGGAAGCTCCGCCGACGTCCTGTTCCTCAAAACCTTCAAGGAAATGCAGGTGGACGAAAAGCTCCTGCAACCAGCGGCAGGGCCTCTGCAAGGGTTTGTCCCGGGGAAGGCGATCCACCCCGTGGGCAAGGTAGATCTCCCGATCACCTTCGGCACCCCGGAGAACTACCGAACCGAGCTAGTCCGCTTCGACGTAGTGGACCTCCCCTCCTCCTACAATGTGATTATGGGGAGGACTACGATCAATCGGCTGGGGGCTGCCACCCACCAAAACTACCTGTGCATGAAGATCCCCGGGCCGCATGGCGTGATCAACGTCCGGGGGGATCAAGACATGGCCCGTGCTCTATACGAGCGAGCTGCTGCCACAATAGGAAGCGTCAACTTGATCAAGGCGCCCGGGGGGGGAGGCTCCCCCCACGGACGTAGATGTCGTTGCGCCATCCCCTGGGAGGCCCCTCCTCAAGCCGCGTCCGGAAGGGGGCCTCCGAAAGGTCCCGCTGTCCCCGGGCGGCAGGGACAAAACTGTCCAAATCGGGGCAGAGCTCCCCCAAGACCATGCAGCGCGACTCGCAGCCTTTCTGCGCGAAAACTCCGATGTTTTTGCGTGGAAGCCTTCGGACATGCGGGGCGTCGCCCGGGAGGTTATTGAACACAAGCTCGCGGTAACCCCCGGTCACCCCCCTATCAAGCAGAAGTTGAGGAAGCTCTCCCTCGAACGTCAAGAAGCCATCAAGATGGAGATAGCCCGGCTCCGAGAGGCGGGGTTCATCCGGGAAGTGTTGCACCCCGAGTGGCTCGCAAACCCCGTCCTCGTCAAGAAGTCAAGTGGCAAGTGGCGCATGTGCGTGGACTTCACCGACCATAACCGCGCTTGCCCCAAAGACAACTTCCCGCTCCCGCGGATCGACCAGCTCGTTGACTCCACCGCGGGGTGCGAGCTGATGAGCTTCCTAGACGCCTACTCGGGATACCATCAAGTCCGGATGGCGGAGGGGGATGAGGAAAAGACGAGTTTTATAACTCCTCTCGGAACCTTCTGCTACCGCCATATGCCCTTCGGGCTCAAGAATGCGGGAGCCACCTTCCAGCGCCTTATGACACTGGTCTTCAAAGATCAAGTCGGCCGCAACGTCGAAGTCTACGTAGACGACGCGTTCGTCAAGAGCCCCCGTGCAGCCTCCCACATCGACGACCTCGCAGAGACCTTCCGCAACCTCCGCTCGTTCGGGCTCAAGCTCAACCCGGAGAAGTGCGCCTTCGGGGTGCGCGGGGGGAAGCTCCTGGGTTTCCTCGTGTCCCAGCGGGGCATTGAGACAAACCCCGAGAAGATCCGGGCCTTCCTAGAGATGCCCCCGCCGCGCTCCGTCAAAGATGTCCAGCGGCTCTCCGGCCGCCTGGCCGCGCTCAGCCGCTTCGTCTCCCGTTTGGGGGAGCGGCGCCTCCAGTTCTTCAAGATCCTCCGAGGGCTTGAGGGGTTCCGCTGGACCCCCGAGGCCCAGGAAGCCTTCAACGACCTCAAGAAGTACCTCTCGAGCCCCCCAATGCTCGTGAGTCCGTCTCCGGAAGAGCCCTTGCTCCTCTACCTCGCCGCGACCCCCGTCGCCGTCAGCGCAGTTTTGGTGAAGGAGCAAGGGGGGCAACAACGTCCCGTATACTACGTCAGTGAAGCCCTCCAAGGGGCCAAGACTCGGTACACGGAGATGGAGAAGATTTGTTACGCTCTCCTCATGGCGTCCCGGAAGCTCCGGCATTACTTCCTGGGGCACCCCATCACCGTTCCGTCGTCCCTCCCCCTGGGGGAGGTACTGCGGAATAAAGAAGCCACCGGCCGGATTGGGAAGTGGGGGGCCGAGCTTGCCCCTTTCTCCCTGTCCCTTACCGGCCGCTCCGCAATCAAGTCGCAGGTCCTCGCCGACTTCATCGCAGAATGGACTCCCGCCTCTGGGTCCGGGGACGAAGATCTCCCTGTGACGCCCCGACGCAGTGACCATTGGACCCTGCTGTTTGATGGGTCGCTGTGTCTCGCTGGGGCTGGCGCGGGGGTAGTCCTCCGGAGCCCCGAGGGGAAGGAGCTCGAGTACGCCGCGCGGCTCGAGTTCCCCGCAACCAACAACGTCGCCGAATACGAGGCTCTGCTCCTCGGGATGCGTCTCGCGCGCTCCCTGGGGATCCGGCGCCTCCTAGTAAAGGGAGACTCTCAGCTCGTTGTCTGCCAAATGGACAAATCTTACCTGTGCCATGACGCAAATTTAAGTATTTACTTGCAGGAAGTACGAAAGATGGAGAAACACTTCGACGGCCTTGAGGCCCGGCATATCCCGCGAAGGGAGAATGACCGGGCTGATGCTTTGGCCCGGGCGGCAAGCGCCCGGGAAACGCTCCCCAAAGGGGCCTTCTTGGAAACAATCACGAAGACCTCGGTGGCCTCCCCGGACGCAGGCCCCGAGCCTCCGGTCCCGGAGGTCGCCGAGATCGCCCGGCCGTCGTCATGGATGGATCCCCTCATCTCCTTCATCAAGGGGGAGGGGGACCCTCCCGGCGAGACCGAGGTTAAACGCCTCCGGGCCAAAGCCCGGGCATATCTCCTGCTGGAGGGAAGGCTCTACAAGCGGGGGGCTTCAGCCCTCCTGCGCTGCCTCCCCCGGTCGGAGGGACTTCAACTCCTGGAAGACATTCACGCGGGGAGCTGTGGTTCTCACCTAGCCCCGCGTGCCATCGCCGCCAAGGCCCTTCGGCAGGGTTTTTACTGGCCTACAGTCATGCGCGACGCGCGAGACCTTGTCTCCGCGTGCGAAGCATGCCAGAAGATGGCCAAGGGCTCGAATCTCCCCCCTGTAGCGCTGCGAACTATCCCCATCACTTGGCCCTTCGTGCGCTGGGGGATGGACCTCTTGGGGCCTTTCCCCCCAGCGCCCGGAGGATACAAGTATGCGGTAGTTGCGGTCGACTACTTTACAAAGTGGGTTGAGGCGGAGCCCTTGGCTAGCATCACCTCCCGGGCCGTTCAGCGGTTTTTCTAGAACAACGTCGTTTGTCGTTTTGGTGTCCCCCGGGAAATTACCGTGGACAACGGGACCCAATTCGACTCGGCTTATTTCCGGGAATTCTGCGAAGGCCTGGGGGTCGTCATCCACTTCGCCTCAGTGGCCCATCCCCAAAGCAACGGGGCCGTCGAGAGGGTCAATGGCGTAATCCTACAGGGGTTACGCCGGAGACTCGAACAAACTGCTTCCAAGCGGGGCGCGTGGGCAGAGGAGCTCCCTAGCATCCTCTGCTCGATGCGCACGACCCCGTCCTGGGCCACAGGGCGTGCTCCCTTCTCCCTAGTCTACGGGGCGGAGGCAGTCCTCCCCCCGGAGATCGGCTTCCGGTCACTGCGGGTCGAGCTCCTGAACGGAGCCACGACCGCAGCCTACTGGGCCAACGAAGACAACCGGCGGCTGGAGATCGACCTCGTGGAGGAGGAACGCGACCGAGCGCTCCTCCGCCACGCCATCTACGAGCGCGAGATGTCGCGCGCATACAACCAGCGCGTGCGCGAGAGAGCTTTCCGCCTTGGGGACCTTGTCCTCAAGCGCGTCACGGACCCCCAAGCCCAGGGTAAGCTCTCCCCCAAGTGGGAGGGCCCCTACAGGATCTCCGCTATCCTAGGCTCGGGGGCCTACAAGCTCTCCAACCTTCAAGAGCAGGAGCTGAAGCACACCTGGAACTTGCGTTTACTTCGCAAGTTCTACGTCTAGCCTTACGGGCCTGTCCCCTCCCCCGGAGCGGTCACGCCAGAGGGGGAGGAGGGACACTGTAGCTTCCCTTTTTTCCCCCTTCGCGGCTTCGCAGGGGGGCGCTTTGTACATTTTGTTAATAAATGCATAGCCTTTGTTCTTCAACTGTCTCACTGCAGGTTGTTCTTGTTTACCGCCCCTAGTGGTGATGCCCTCTCCGCGAGGACGCCCTCCCCGCGAGGATGCCTTCCCCGTGAAGATGCCCTCCCCGTGAGGAAGCCCTCCCCGCGAGGATGCCCTCTCCGTGAGGAAGTGGGCCCTGCCCCAGCAAGTCCCTCCTGAAGGGCGGCTTACGAACAGCCCTCGTGGACTGAGGGTGTAAGCGGCAACCCGGTCCCCAGTGGCCGCGGTAACGAGTCACTTTGGGAGATTAGTCCCCTACCCAAACACTCAAGACCCGTCTCCGGGCACTTCCTCCTCCGGGAGTAGACGCTCTCCTCAGCGGGACGTCTAATGGCTTTCTGGATCTATCTTCCTCCTCCGGGAGTCGACGATATTCCCGGCTCCCCGTTCTCACGGCGACCGGAAGATCAGCCCCTTGCGGCTTGATTGGATCTATCTTCCTCCTCCGGGAGTCGACGATATTCCCGGCTCCCCGTTCTCACGGCGACCGGAAGATCAGCCCCTTGCGGCTTGATTGGATCTATCTTCCTCCTCCGGGAGTCGACGATATTCCCGGCTCCCCGTTCTCACGGCGACCGGAAGATCAGCCCCTCGCGGCTCAATTGGCTCTATCTTCTTCCTCCGGGAGTCGACGTTATTCCCGGTTCCCCGTTCTCACGGCGACCGGACGAACCCTCCCGGGAAGCTCCCCTCCGGAGGTCTTATTGGCTTTTCATGAGCCCCTTCCGCGCCTTGTTCCCGGTTCCCCGCTCTCCCGGCGGCCGGATGAACCTCTCCCGGTGCCCCCGGGCACCCCGGAAGGTCCCTCCCTCGGAAATCCTGTTTTTACAATTTTCTAACAGAAAATATTTCTACAGGTTATGCTCCCCCCGGGGACCCTGTTTCCCCCACAGCACGCGGAGGCTTCCTCCCGCCCGCTGTGGGCGGGGGGGGGACAGGGGGTCCCCGGGTCACCCATGAAGAAACTTAGCTCATCCTTGTTAAGATGAGTCGTCCAGACCATCCAAGAAGAAGAAAGTAAAGAGGAAATAAAAAGAAACTGCGCTTTACTGATCAACAAACCCGGAGGACATCTTCCCCCTCCGGTGGGTTTCGGAAATGATACAACCAGGGTCCTAACCCGGGGGATTTTCTACGGGCCTAAGGCCCCTACGCCTAAAGCTCCCGGAGGCGCTCCCTCAACTCCCGGGCCAGGTCCCGGTACAGCGCCCGGACACGACGCTGAGAATCCCGAAGTACGTCTTCGGGCCAAAACTCGTACCCAGCTGGCGGAAGTATCCGGAGGGGAGGTATCATCTGGGCCTTCGGGCGCGGGGGAGTTAATTCAGCACGGCTGTTGTCAAAATTGTCCAAGTGCCACTCCGGGCGCCACCTCAACCGGACAGGCTCCCGGGCAGTACCCCCGTCGCGCTCCCCGGAGACAAGGCTCAGCAAAATCAAAGCCGCTTGGGCGTCCCCCGGAGAGCCTCTCCCGGACCGTTGCCCGGAAGTAACCCCCCGGGAACCCTGGTAACATTTCATTGCAAAGATTTAGAAAAACTTCAAATATATTTCATTGCAAAATGTTTTTATACAAGTGCCCGGGGCTTCTCCTAAGAAGCTACCGGAATCAAAATGTCTAACAAAATAAAAAGTCCTAGCTAAAGACCCGGGGGAGGCTCATACTTTAGCATTGGGGTCCTCCCCCCGGGGAGCTTCCTCCGTAGCCGGGGCTGGGGCATCCGCGGCCGGAGGCGCCGGTGTCGGGAACCTCGTCCGGATGATCCGGTCGTAGAACCCCTCCGCCAGCAGCTCCACCTCCCGGCGCGTTGGCTCGAACGCCTCCGGGAAGCTTCGGGGGATGCGCCCCCCGATAGCCCGGGCGCCGACCCCACGGTAGTCAACGAGCCCCGCGGCGGCCGCGATGACGGGGATCGCCCGGCCCCGTGCCCGGACGTCCGCAGCCTCCGGGATCGCGGAGACTTGTGCGTTGAGAAAACGCACAGCCTCCGCGAGGGTGGCCGGGGGTACCTCGGGGCCGCTCCCGGAGCCAAGGCTAACGCCAAGGCTTTCCAAGGTCGAGCGGACGGAGCGGCCCGCGTCCGTCAGCGCCCGGACGCTGGAGCTCTCGAGCTCCCGGAGCGTCTTCTCCCGCACCTTGGCCTCCTCTCGGAGGCGGATGTAAGCGCCCTCCGAAAGGTGCACCTGCGCCCGGGCCCGGGACAGCTCATCAAGAGCTTCGTCCCGCTCCCGGAGGGCCGCCTCCCGCTGCTCCACGCAGGCCGCGGCCCAGCCCTCCGCCTCCTTGAGCAGCCGGGTGACCCGCTGCTCAAGGCCCCAGGTAACAGTCGCTACCTACAAAATACATAAAGAGTTAGAAAATTCTCAAGTGCAGGAAAAAAGCCAAGGTGTTGAGAGCTCGGGTTACCTGGGCTCCGAGGGACTCGAGCCCCTCAAAACGCTCGTGGAGCGTTCCTCCTGCTACGAAGGCCTGCACCTTCCGGTTGTGCAGGCCCTCCGCGGGAAGTAGGGAGGTATCTTGCCCGGCCCTCCTATCGCGGCCGGGAGAGGGCCCCCGGACCTCGGAATCCGGGAGCACGGCCGGCGTCGCCGGCGTCTTTGTCGACGAAGTTTCCTCCGAAGACGAAGACGAAGATCGGGCGGGGTTCTCCGCCCGGGGGGGATCATCGGGCCTTTCCCCGCCCCAGGCCGGAGAGCCCTCGGAGCCTCCTGCTCCGGGGGGACCTCGATGACTGAGGGGCTTCCCCCCTCCTCGTCGACCGGCCAGAGGCACGGAGGCGCCGCCTCCGAAAACCTCACCTCTAGCCTCTCCGGCGCCAATGCCGCCGGGAGGGGCGAGAGAAGTGTCACTCGAACTGGCGACGGGGAGTAGTCCGCGGAATCGGACCCCGCCCCGCCGGTAACAACCTCCTTCCCCCGGGCCTCGACGGGGGCCTCCGGGGGCGGAGGCGTCGCCTCTGCCCGGGGCGCCGCCCGGGCATGTTCGGCTCCGGGAGCCGCGTCCCGGGCCCTCACCGGCGTCGTCGCCGGCGTCGTCGTCGGGGCGGGGGTCTTTTGGACCCGGGGCCTTTTGGGCTCCGAGCCCCCGGCCGCATCCTTCCCCCGCTTATGAGAGCCGGGGGTGGGAAGGGGCTTCCTCTCCGGAAGCCTGAGCCCGTAGGCCTCGGCCACCAGGTTCCGGGGAGGCCCCTCCCCCACGAGGCGCACGATGCGCTCGTGTTCGTCGGTGAAGTACCTCCCCAGGAGGTGCTCCGCCTTGTCCCTCGCCGCCGGGTACGGGCGCACTGCAAAGAGGTAAAAAGTTAGTCAATTTCTCATAAAAAACTGCAAGTACAAAAATGCAGGGGACTTACGCCGCGTCACCGGCTTGACCGGAGGCCGCTGCTCCGGGCCCATGCCGATCCCCCTTCCCCCGCGTGAGAAGGGGGAAAGCCGCAGGAGCGCTAGCTCCTCCGTGGCGTCCCGCATCGAGCGGGCCTTCTTTGCCAACACCACCTTCCCGAGGAGCTCGAACTCCTCGTCCGTCCACACCGGCGGCTTCGGTGCGGATGATCGGCTGTAGGTGGGAGGCTCTGGGGCGTAGACCACCGCCTCGTCCCGGACCCGGAGGTAGAACCACCTCCGGAGCCAGTCCCCCCAGTGGTCCCGGGAGGCCGCCGCCGGGTAGTCCGCCACCCGGGAGGGCAGCATTTGGACCATCACAGAGCCGAAGGGGGACTTCGGTCCTCCCTTCACCAGGTGGGAGCTCCGCGCCGCCGGTTCATAGAAGTACCGGAAGGCGCGGAGGGTGGGCTCCCGCCCGGTCGCTGTCTCGTAGAGCCATATAAAAAGGCCCATACGGACGAGCGCGTTCGGGGTGAGGTGGTTGAGAGCCACCCCGTACTCTTTGAGAAACTCCCGGAGCATCGGATGCACCGGGAGCCGGAGCCCCGCCTCGAGGAAGGCCTCGAAGGCCACGACCTCCCCGGGCTTGGGGCGGGGGGCTCCGTCCTTCTTTAGGGGGACCCGGATGTCCCCCTCTTCGACGACGCCCTTCTTGACCAGGGACTCCGCGTCCGAGGCCGAGAACTCGAAGGCCCAAAGGAAATCCACGGGGATTTCCTCCGGGGGCACCTCCGTGGTCTTCGCTCGACCTTTGGGCGCCATTAGGTGAGTTTGTTTTTCGGTGGCTAAGTTTTCAGGTGGCTGTCAACAACTCCCGGACGCTCGCTACCAGAAAAGGCTACCGGAGAAACTACCGGAAGAGCGCTACCGGGAGAGCTGAAGCTGGAGTTGAAGATTTGGAATGAGCTTCCGGGGCCCCCTAAGGCCCTATTTATAGAGGCTGGCCGTGATCTAGACCACTGAAATTCAAACCGTGCGCGGGAAACGAAGGGACAGGCGCGTAAATCCAGACGCCGTTTCGAACCCTGCGTGCATTTATTGCGAGAACGGCGCGGCCATAAAGCGCCCGGCACGAAAACCGAAGCGTCGCCGGGGCTCCAGTGATTTTCGTCCGGTGGTTCCGCCCGGAGATTTTCCCGGTACCGTAACCATTCCCTCCGGGGGCTCAAGCTTCGTCCCCGGAGGGCATGGGGGGCTGCTGTTGGGGGAAATCTCCACGCGGCCAAGTCCAGGTAAGTTCATGATTGCCCGGGGACAGTGGCCTCCGGTGCCTGCCCCGGGCGCCGCCTTTTGGGCCCCCGGGACCGTGCCTCCGGGGCATGTTCCGGGCGCCGCCATTTGGCCCCCGGGACCGTGCCCCCCGGGCATGTCCCGGGCGCCGCCATTTGGCCCCCGGGACCGTGCCCCCCGGCATGTCCCGGGCGTCGCCGTTTGGCCCCTGGGACCGTGCCCCCCGGGCATGTCCCGGGCGCCGCCATTTGGCCCCCGGGACCGTGCCCCCAGGCATGTCCCGGGCGCCGCCGTTTGGCCCCCGGGACCGTGCCCCCCGGGCATGTCCCGGGCGCCGCCATTTGCCCAGGGACAGTGGCCTCCGGTGCCTGTCCCGGGCGCCGCCTTTTGGGTCCCCGGGACCCTGCTCTCCGGAAGGGGTCCCGGACGTCATAACCCTCCTAAAAAGGTAAAACCCCTGTTTGTTATCACGTGCAGGTCACGCGAGGGACGCCTCGGGAATCGGCGACCACCTGTCAAGCATCCAAGACGTTTGACCGGGAGAAGGACGGTCCTACCCTTCAATCCAACGGCGGCTTCCGGGGTAGTTTAGGTTTTTTGCTTCTTTTTGGGGCTATAAATAGCCCTTGTACCCCTCTGTTGTAAAGGATCAACTCATTATTATTGGAATAGCTAATCTCACAGACGTGCTCCGGAAGCCTCTCCCCCGGAGAGAGCCTCCCCAGCCGACTCCGGTCGGGAGCGCGTCGACAGGACTAGGGCCCCCACTGGGACCCGAACCTGTATAAATCCTCGTGTCTCTTCTTGTGTTTGTCCGGCGGGGGAGGACCGGTCGCCCAGTCAACCCGCGCTGCGTAATTTCCGCTAGGATCGTCTTCAAAACCTGCTGGGGTATTCTTAATACCACGACACATATCGATGGAGGCTTAGCCACTTGTTCAACTAAGTTAGCTTCTATGGAGGTTCCTTCAGACATTGTCAGAGATGTGACTGTAGGTACCGTCGATTGTTCGCCTGGAGTTTCGCCGGAAGTCTTGTACCCTGGCGAGTCTTCACCATCCATAGGACAGGATAGTTGCTCTGATACCGACTTGATCCGTTTGCGACCTAGTCTTGATTTTCTCACTAGGCTCACCCAGATGCTAATATGCGGAATAATGGGATCTTACTCAGAATTACCGAAACCCAAAGGTTGATTGAAAACACAGCTCAAAATAATTGCACAACTCTTTATTTCAAAGAGGGCTTTACACGTTGAACGTTAGGACGCACTCGCCTACGTCGATCAATGAACTATAAGTGTCTAAGACTCAAATAGGTTTTATGGCTCTTTGATGGTATTTGATGATCTAAACTAGACCTATTACAAAGTATTTATAGTCCAATCGTATGAATACATATCAGACTCAATAACCTACACGTATTAGACTCAGACAACTAACTAAACCTAACAAATAAAGCTTAGCTATGCATATTTGGATCAGATTACAATTCCGACCAGAGAAAGAATCGAGGTCGCGAATCCTTTCCAAGGTCGCGAAACCTTTCTGAACTCGATTAAGATCGCGAAGCCTTTTCCCATCCATGACCTGAAGATCCACCAAGATTAGATCGTGTTCAAACTGCCTAGTATGGTAATGATGGGGATATTTATGCAACTTTGACCAATAGATTCGCGAGCATGACCTTTGGACTCGCGACCATAGATGATGTGACTAGTCTTGCAGACTTCTAGTCGAGGTTGGTTGATTTAGAGCAATTGGTCACGATTCTATTGTAGAGTGCTTCGAATGCTATTCAACCAGAACTGGTCCTGTTCAAATAGGTTTTTTTGACCAGGACAGACAACCTTTTATGACTTGATTAATTTTGGATGATTAATCGTTGTCAGTTCCTTAAGTTGTGGCTTTGTCTGGTCTCTTGTGATGTGTATGTGACCGCTGGGGGGAGGCAGTGGTGAATCATCAACCAACTAGTGAAGGGAAGGGACACTGAAAAATGAGGTTGCTTACAGAGGCTCGAGAAACCGACAAAACTGCTATCTATTAGTGCATTTAAGTAACTATCTTCAGCTGTATCTCCTCTGGCCATGATGGAATGATCTAGTTCAAACATTTTAGCTAAGAGCACGAAAAAGTTGGAGAATAAAAACTAAAATAAAAAAATAGCAATAAAAGTGTTTAATTTTTACTCTCTTGAGTTGGGGCAATTTAGCAGACTTAGTATAATTTGCGACATTGTGACAGTTTAATTTAGTGATTGATTATTTTGAACTCTTTATGAAAGAAATTTGCCAAAATTTGTTTAATTCATTGAGCCCATTCTTTTTTAAGGTTGAAATTTGATGGGTTATACACTTGCATTTGAGATTTTAAAAAGCTTAGGTCAATTGCTTCATATACTTTGATGTAATGCGAATCACTAGAAATTCTTTATTGAAAATCTTATTAACTAAGGCATTCTTGTTTTGATAATTTCTGAAAATTTCATTCTCATTCTTTGCTTGAGGACAAGAAAGATGCTAACTTGGAGGAATTTGATAAGTGCTTAAAAGGTATTATTTTCTCTAAGTTTGCATCGATTTTTATGCTAAAAACTCATTCAACATGACATTTTACATGACTTTTTGTATCATTTTTACAACATGCTTTCACAATTGTGTTTCTTATGTTTCAACGATTAATCACGCAAAATTTGAAAGCATTCCGAGCTCGTTTGAACAAAAATCGAAGCGGAAAACGAAAACCGGTCAAAATAGGGCCCAGGAGAGGGGCTTAAGGAATCGAGCCTAACATGGGCACTGACATGGTTTGTGCTTGGCCTGGGCTTGGGCTTGCCAGGGCCTGTGCCAGGTTCCATTTAATGCTGCGTTTTGTCTCTACTTATCCGTTTCACGCGCCATTTGAATTCAGTTTCCAACATTTGTGTGTCATGAGTTGTAATCGGCTATTTTTAGGATTCTTGACTATAAATAGGGAGACTTTTGGCTTAATTATTGGTGGTCGATCAGTAGTTAGTTTTAGATTAGTTAGGCCAGGTTTTTAGCCCCCTCCCTATTTGTTCAAGTTTTTGTCAGTTTTCATTTAATTCTTATTATTTCTCTGTTTTTCTAGCTTTTTGTGAGTAATTTCCTTTTAGGGTTAGGGATGACCTAATCTGAAGGGTGTAATTCTTTCTCAACTCTGTTTTCAAGATTTATACTTAGTTTCTGGCGTTTTCTTCCTCTAAACCTTAATTTCTTGCCCTGTCAACAAACGTAACACTTTAGCCTATACAGGAACTTAGGGGAGTTCTTTATTTTTTTTTACTGAACCTCTGAACAAGAGGAGGCCAGACTTAACTGTGGGAGTGATTTTCTAACCGTTGTACTGGCGACCGTACCGACAACTTAATCAATCTTGAAAAATACTTGAAACTAATTTACAATTCACCGGCCTTGGTTAGAATTATACCCGATGGTTATGGAATTCCCGAAACCCTAGGTTTTTACTCAATTTTCAAACCCTAATTTTTGTAGTTTTAAGTTTCTAAAACCCTAGATTTTTTAATATTTGCAATTTTATTGCTTTCGAAACCCTAGTGTGATAGATTTTAGTTGTAGGACTTAGTTGTAGCTCACAAAACCCAACTCTCGCTTTGATTTAATCGGCAATCTCTTTACCTAAGAGACGGATATATTTGTTCCTCGTAGAATTCGATCCTTAAGTGCTCAACGTTCAACCGTTCACTTGCAGTATTACTAAATGCACCCTTCTTGGGTATGTCACATGGCTAATATGGACTGTGTGCCATGTGTCCCTTTGGAACTAGTTTAGAAATTTACAATTTTATCCTTCAATTTGTTGGAAATTACATGGAAGTGGTTCGAACCCGAGTCAACTTGTCTCCTCTTCCTTCTGTCTCCAGTGATGTTGATCAACAGCGGCACCGCCGCTTCCTCCTCGTCTCTTCCTCTTCTAACTTGGGTCTTTTTAGAAATTTTCTCAAATTTGTCATTGAATCCTCCTTTGCACCGCTGCACCTTACAGACCCTAACCGCCAAGACATCTCACCTCGTCACCACTAGCGCAGACCCTATCACAAAATCCACCTGGCATTGCCACACCACGCAAACCCCAACCGCCGCGGCATCCCACCTTCTTGTTGCCGACACAACCCCACCAAGCTTGACCTCCTCCACAACTGCGCGGCCTTCCTTGTTGCACTACCCCCCACAACTCCTTCCCCCTCAAGGATCACCTTCTCTCCTTCCTTAGCACCCACAAGGAGTAGCCTCCTGACCCCTCCTTCCCCAACATCAAAGAAGGTGGTGCAGAACTGCAGTGACAGTGCTTACTTCTTTGTGTGCACCATGTCTGCTTTGGGTGTCAATTATGGTGGTGGTGTTGCCGGCCTTTACTTCCTTCCTCCTCCTTTGCCTCCTGGCTAGTGTCACCTTCTCCAACACGGCCATTAGATCAAATGAGAAAGTAGATTGTATCCTTCTGTAGCTCGGCATTGGGCATCATGGTGGCCTGCTCTACATGATAATGTCATTGCTGGCATCGTCAGAGGGGCACGTGGACTGGGCCTTGGGCTACGCCTTCATGATCTCACTGAAGTACTAGGTCGCTGACCTAGACCCCACAAGGAGTGGCCTCTTGACCCTTCCTTCCTTAACATCAAGAAGGTGGTACAGTACTGCAGCGACGGTGCTTGCTTGTTTGCATGCACCATGTTTGCTTCGGGTGTCAGTAATGGTGGTGGTGTTGGCGGCCTTTACTTCCTTCCTTCTCCTTCTCCTCCGCCTCCTAGCTGGTGTTGCCTTCTCTAGTGCGATCATTAGATCAAATGAGAAAGTAGATTGTGTTTTTGTGCAGCTCGGCATTGGGCATCATGATGGCCTGCTTTGCATGACAATGTCGTTGCTGGCATTATCAGCTGGGCACGTGGATGACCTTGGGCTACGCCTTAATGATCTCGCCGAAGTACTGGGTCACTAAGGGTGTGTTTGGTTGCCTAGTTTTGGGCTCAGCCTGGCTCACAGATGCAATTTCGAGTGTTTGGTTGTCTGTATTGATCCCTCCAGCCTGGCGTGTGTGGTGCAAAACTCCCCCCGCAGCCTGGCCCGCGGATACACGCAATCCGGGTGTTTCCCGCAGCTTGGCCCCCGGATGCCCGCACCCATCGCACTCCTTGCATCCCCTCGCACGTTAGGGTTACCTCTCCTTGTGTCCTCTCGTTCCATCCGCCTCCACCACTTCCCCGAAACGGCACCCTCGTCGCCGCGTCCGCCTCCGCCTCCGTCTCCGCCTCTGCCCGCCACCGGAGCCTCGTCGCCGCCTCCGCCTCCTGCTGCTCCTCATCGTCCTCTAGTTCCCGCACTCCAGCGCGCCGCTACGAATCAACTCCGGCCTCTCCCTCTTCACCCTCGCGCTGCTTCTTGTACCCGTCATGGACGCCATTTACATCAAGGGCCAGCCGAGGCATTACGCGGCTTTTGATGTCATGGTCTTCGCGACGGTGATGTGCGGTGCCGCGGATGTGCTGATGCAGGGCGGGGTTATCGGCTTCACATATGTTTGTAGTTACTTTAGATAGATGTCAGGTTCTCACTTTATCGATAGTTTGTTCCATATCTTTGATCCTTACCTTTCTAGAAGATGTTTTCTTGTGGGCTCAACTGGAGCATTGTCATTTGGTTGTGTTGACTATTATCATGATTCTGCAGCAAAATAGGCCCTTGAATTCTCAGAATGTAGCTGATGCACTACAGAAGTTTAATCTTAAGAAGACTACAGTGCATAAAGCACTGGATGCATTAGCTGACAGTGGACAGATTTCCTTCAAGGAGTATGGCAAGCAGAAAATTTACTTTGCTTGGCAAGATCAATTCAAGATACCAAATGGGTCAAAACTTGAGGAGATGAAGAATGAAAATAGCAAGCTACAGGAAGAACTCGCAGCTCAAAAGAAGGCAATTAGTCAGGTCGAAGCTGGTAAGTTTGCTGTACTCTGTACTCTGTAGTATATGGTCCTGTTATCTTTGAGTGCTGTACGCAATTTGATTGGAGCTTAGAAATATCTAAGTACAAATCCAATTTTGCAGAGGTATGAGCTCTGCAGTCAAACTTGACTATGGAAGAAATTAATTCTAAGGAGGCTAAATTGCAAAGCAAAGTATGTTCCAAGGCCAGTCATTTATTTATCAATGTGTTCTTTTTAACCAATGTTGATTATGGATCTCATGTTCATGAAGGTCCAAGAAATGGAAGAAAAGCTGAAGAAATTGCGGGGTGGAGTCATCTTGGTAAAACGTGAGGACAAGAAGGTTATCAAAGAGACATTTACTGAGAAATTCAACCAGTGGAGAAAGCGGAAGAGGATGTTCAAAGAGCTATGGGATAGTATTACTGAGAATAGTCCCAAGGATGTGAAGGAATTTAAGGTTCTTATTGCATTTTTAAAAACCTTTTCCATACATTTGCTAGCTTTTATTGCTTCTTGAAAATTACACTTTTGATTGGGGTGATCCAACTTGCCAGCTTACTAATGGTACATCTCTGCGTAGGAAGAACTTGGTATTGAGTATGATGAAGATGTTGGTGTGAACTTGCAATCTTACAATGACATGCTGAATGTCAGTAAAAGGCGAAGAGTTTCCAACTAATGCTATAGCATGGGAGTATTTCAAGGCCAATGTAGGTTACAACAGTTTTACTAGCTACATAGTTTCTTGGCCTTCTAATTTCTTAAGTTTGGGTGTAGTGTAGGATAGTTCTTCTAGACTGATGAACTTGCTCACATCCAAACAGTGTGATGGTTTCTTATATGGTATCTTGGATGTTTATGATGGAATGTTTATGATGGATGTTTATGTTGGAATATAGATGTGTGCAAACCTGTGTTGTTTGTTCTAAACATTTCATATTTTGGTTATGATGTGTTTTCAATACTACATGACCTGCTGTTATGTGTTCATGTGCTTTCTTAATTATTTGGCTTCATTACAGATCAGTAGACAAATGAGTGTCTCCTTTTCTATTTTTTCTACCTTGTAGCAGGTAAGTGGATGACTATTGCATATGTTTGCAGGACCCATGAAGTTTTTATTTTTTTAATTTTAGTCAAACTTTTTTCAGTGGATGACTATTTTTTTATATGTCAATACATATGATGACCTATAAAATTCATACCGACTATCCTCTTTAATATTCACAAGAATTTGTTGTGTAGTTCAAACAGCTATTAACAAGTTATAATTATTTCGTAATTAAATTTAAATATTCCAAAAATATTTTGCGTTAGAATGCACTCACACACTCCTCTCATTTAATACTTAACCAAATCTCAATTCCCTCTTTTCAGATCAAGAGGGGTAATCTCACCAATCATACAACTAAAGTAACCACATACAAACTCATACAACCAACCAAACAGCATCTCCTCCATCTACCCACCAGAACCAACCTCAAATACAGCTAACCAAACAAACTCAGCACTCATCTAGGATTCAGAAATTCAGCCAACCAAACAACATCTCTACTGCATCTCACAGCCTGTTTCATTCAGTCTGTCCCACTGATACAGGTCTGTCTATTCTCATATAAGCAACCAAACACACCCTAATCTCTTGGACCCAGCTATTGGAGTGCATGATGCGCACCACTACAAGCAATGTTTCAAAAAGCATGTAGCGGGTACATAGTGATTAAGGTATCTCATGGTGGATAGTGGGTACATAGTAATAACAGGTGATATGTCAGATGATATGATTCAATGATAGACATATGTATTTTTTAATTGAAATAACATTATTCTCATATTTACATCATAGAAAACATGATAAGCTATACAGTACGACCCAAAATCTTAAATTACTAATATATAATATAGATAATGTATTTCAAAAATATTGTCATTTCTAATAAGGCCAACTGTATACAATAAATAAATAATGTTAAAATATGAAATTTAAGTACAAATTGTACTATATATCTGCAAATAGTGCATTTAACATTAATATTATGAAATAATGCAAGTTAAAAATTAGAGGGAACAAATTGAATTGTAGGCTAACATGTCGGCCGCCATTTCTGATATATCGCCTAACATATCAGCCACCTTTCCTCCATGTCGCCCGACATGTTCTAAAACGACATATTCATATGAAAAACACCTATCGTGTTGTTTTTGTATTATACCGACATACATTTAAGTCTTCGTGGTAGCTTTTTGAAACATTGATTGCAAGCCACTGCATCCTTCACAGGCATCTCCTTCAACAAGTGTTGAGCGTGTCGAAATTGCCAGCATGGGAAATTGGGGGTTAGAAGGGGATGGGAAAGAGGCGAAATTGCAAAAAAAACCCAATGGGAAATGAATTTGAAGACTTAATTGTAATTTTTCAAAAGACCAGAGACTAAATGACAAAATGTTCAGTAAAATAGGATACAATTGGCGCCCTTTCCATGTTAGTCATGACACCTCATCTCTAGTTTTACCAGTTAAGTACCAAGTTAAATCTTATGTGAGTTCATAGACTTAAATTTGAAGTCCTCAAATTATTGTACCCGAATGAAATTTCACTACAAATTCAGGTATCTAGGATGCAGGTTTTCACTAATTTTTTCTATAAGCTCCAGCCCTATCTTCTCACCAGCTCTCACTGCCACATGGGCCCGGGACATTCTAACGCCATCAATTAATTCCTTCCACCATCCTCGAAGACCCCTCTCCCTTCTCCAGCCAGCGCCGATTCGAACGCCGCACGCACGCGACCTCCTCCGATTTCTCTCGGTAAACCCTAATTCCGCTCCCTCCCCACTCCTCTAAACCCTTATCTACTCCTCGCACAGTCTCTCCCCGATCCAACCCAACCCTCAATTCTCGCATCTGTGATACGTTTTAGATCAGTTTGGTTCCTAATCCGCCATGATTGCTAGTTGGATTACTTCACTCGTGGCCTTCGATTTCGTCGCGGGGTTGGTCGGTTAGCTGTTGTTCTCTGTTTTATGTGATTAATTGTTGATATAGTTGTTTAGGATCTTCAAATGCCTTACTAGTATTGCTCACTTCTGTATGTTTTTGTCTAATTTTGAGTAGTTTGTATGTGAAATGCACAAGTGTTGCTTGGATCACTTGTGGCCTTCGATTGCGTCGGGCTCTGGTTGGTTGCTGTTTTAGGTAATTAATTGATGATATAGTTGTTTGGGATGTTCAAATGTCTTGGTAGTGTTGCTTGCTGCTCTGTGTTTTTTTGTATAATTTTGTGTAGTTTGTATGTGGCATGGACAAAAGCTGCTCGGGTGACTAAGGAGCTGTATTGTTTTCTCTTATTTTTGCGATGGCGAGCGACTGTTCTACTATACATCACTTGAACTTTGATATTTGTAGGCTTTACTAGTGCTTTTGTGGGTGTCTCGTGAAATACTGTTTATCTTTGCAGGGGCAATAGTGTATTTCAATTTTCCTTTTAAACTACTGTTTGCAGGGAGGGACTGACTTCTATGGGAATGTGTGTTTTTTTTTTGTTGTTGAGTTGTTCGAAGCTGTTATTCTGATGCATTTCATGGAGGCGAGACAAAGTTTTCACGAAACTATTATCCTTAGGGTTTTGATGAAATGGTGCCATCTGGTGCATTTCTTGGAGGGGAGACAAAGTTTTCTTAAAATTGTTTGCTTAATTGTTCTAAGCGGTTATTCTGATGCATTTTCCTGGAGGAGAGACAAAGTTTTTGTGAAACTATTTTCTTTAGAATTTTGATGAAATGACACCATCTAATGCATTTCTTGGAGGCGAGACAAAGTCTTCACAATTATTATAGCCTCAATTCTCTTTTAGAAGTTCACCACTTCTGAAGTATTTTGGATAAAACAATTGTCAAGCCACCATTGTTTCTTATTATTACTGATTAACTTTTCATTGTTTGAACACAATGAACGGTTACTAATTAGAGTCAAAGTGAGCATATGGGTGTCATTAGTTGCTTGCTTGAAGACTTGCTCAAGCAAGGAGAGAGTAAGAAGAGAGGATTTACCATGGTCAAACAAAAATTGGGATTTGCAGCTAAATAATTGTATTGGTTTCATAAAGCAACACCGTGGAGAGGGGAGTGCACCTGTAAGATATCTTATTAGAGATTTGATATAAACACTAAGCCTCATTTGGTTTGGGCTTAAGAGGTGGGTTTAGGGGTTTAACCGTCGTGTATTAGACAAGGTTAGTTTAACATGGTCAAAGCACTTTAACCATTCTAACCCAGGATTATGCTAACCTAATAAAAAGGTGTAATAAGCTAACCCAACTAACTCTATTTATCTCTTTTCTAGATGCCCCCATAAAAAACCAAATAACCGAATTGGATCTCACTATTACTCTATAATACTATGGGCAAATTTGTACATTTCACATAAAATCAATTTAACCACAACATTTTAGTCTAATTGGGTTTGTTTTCAAATAAAAAAATCAAGGTTAAGTTAATCTATCTAGGTTAGGATACATTAACCTAGTTATTTTAACTTCGAATCAAAGGAGGCCTAACAATCTCAGTAGATGTGGGATACTTGGTTGCACTTGGACTGTCTAAAGTCTAATTGCACTTTGTCTGTTTTGGTCTCTAATGGACTGGGCCTATTTGGATACAGATATCCTTTAGGCCATATCCAAAATTTAATATGGATATTTGGATTTCATGTTGACCAAAATTGGACAGTCCAAGATCATCTTCCAAGCCCCACTTGTTCACATCTCTCCCTCCCCATCTGTCATCTTGCTCCAGGGTCTACAATGGTGGCACGGCGGTTTCCAAGGCCTCTGGCGGCAGCGTTGCAGGTGTATGGGTGGTAGGGTTGTTAGCTTCTTGTCACTTCCTTTGTTCTGTTTGGTTCTTAGTTGTTGATGTAAGCCACATATTGATGTTTATTGATGTGCATCTCTCACAACTTCAGGGCACAAATTAGATGACAAGATGTGCTTTTCTCAGGCCAACTGCAATTGGGATCGATTTGTGCTTTGATTCCCCTTTATTATTTTGGTTGTCATGCTTTGAATGGATGTGGTGAAATTTGTTTCTGTAGTTTGCGGATATGTGATTTATTTTGGTTTTCCCCTTGCTTTTTGGATCTTGGTGACTGTTTTTTAGTGGCAATATTTGTTGGAGAGAGAAACTGAGTGATTTCGCAGTCTCTTTGCTAGATTAGTTCCTCATTTGCCATTGTTTCCTTGTATCCAAACGGGCTGAACGGATATATGGTTGGACTTGAACTTTGCTCAATTAGATATGTATTGGATTGGACTATAACCATTTCAATTTGGATATGGACTTCACTACTAGCAAGTCCAATCCATATCCATCCATTCCCACCTCTAGTACTAGATAGTATTAGAAGGAAAATGTAAATTGGTGGACAAGGAGCCTTTCTGTAGCATTAACTACAACTTAGTAGTGGCCTTGAGAATGTACAGCTATGGATATATCATGTGCTATTTGTTAGATTTAGGGAAAACTACCAAGATACATTATTGTAAACTAATGGATCTATATATAGACCAATATAGAAGAGTCCTAATCAGATAATAATCTTAACTAAATAGATAAAGATATCCTTAACACTATTTTCATAGGCTCTGCAATTTCATGCTTACATTGATATATTTTGTCTTGTCTTATGCATACTTGAACAGCAGCTATTACTATTTACTCTCAGGATTCTCAAGAATACCTCACAGTGAAGGAATGATGGGATGACTTGTTTATTTGTCTTTATGTTTTTTCTTTATTGATAAGACATGTGTTGTGTAAAGATGTTTATGTCCTTTTGTTGGTTATTCCACATCGCTCATGACTTT
Source organism: Pharus latifolius (assembly GCA_019359835.1). NCBI lineage: Eukaryota > Viridiplantae > Streptophyta > Magnoliopsida > Poales > Poaceae > Pharus > Pharus latifolius. Next base: position 47,834,728 of record CM033330.1, on the reverse strand, counting down.
TTGGTGTATGGGTTAGGCTTTGAACTTTTGTGAGTTCATGATTTACATTTTCTTGCATCCTGTTCCTTTATTTGATTTATTGATATTATCCTCTTTGTATGCATACTTTTCGAGATATTTGAATGATCTGTATTTTTATGTTATTTGATTCAGTAATTGATTGGATGTTAGCAGTTAATTTTTTTTTTCCTATCTGATTTTGTATATTCATCTTTTGTGTTGTAGGCCAAATAGGGTTACGAATGAAGCAAACAGAGGTTGCTGGTGTTTTACATGTTGGATTGTGTGAGACTAATGGAAATGAAGAATTGTATGCAACTGAAAGTCCTAAAATGAATCAGTCTTCTAATGAAACAACCAAATTTGATTTAGTGGTGGAAACTTCAGCTCTTTACAATGATCATGACAGTGCTTGCTTAGATAATTATGGACCTGCAAGGATAATAGCGGGGCATCAGTCTGTGGCAGAAATTAGATTTGGCAGTAGGGAACACTTTGAGCTTCAGTCCCATGTATATACATATTATAATCCACATCTATTGACACATTGAATAATCTTTTTCTGTTTGATACATTTGCATTTTCAACTGTTTCTTACCTGGCTGTTATCAGGGGATAGTAGCTGATTCTGAGGAAGAAAACTGGTCATCTAGTCCAGAATCCTCATCTACTACAAATTGTGATATTCCTGGTAATATGTTCATATATATATATATATATATATGTTTTTTTTTATTTTTATCATAGCTTCTTTTCATGCTGTCTGGCATCTTGGTAGTCATGGTGCTTGTGTAATTTCAGGTTGTACAGAGCAAAACATGCAGCTGTGTTGTTATAATGATTCCGATGAAATGGTATGTCTCCTTATATTAATTTTTAATTTAATTGTTACACACTAGAAAAGATTGATATTGTTGAATCTAAATTTAGTACTCTAACAAGATTGAGGCACTACCTTGAGAGCAATTTATAATGTTCTAACACTTGATTCTAGATCACTGGGTAGCAGGATCAGAAATTTGGAAAAATGAAATACCCTGTGAATACTGTAAAAGAAAATGAATAAATCAAAGAACATTAGCATTGTAATCTCTTGAGTTCAATCTATTGGCTTACTAACATGTTTCAAATGTCTGGCCTATCATGTTTGCCTTGCAAAAGACACTAGTTGTAAAGCTTGAATTGAGTTACCTGAATTTTTGGTACAAATTGATGCCACATCCTTCTTTCCCCTTCTTTTGTGGTCACGTGTGGTATATCATGTGAATTTTCAGATAGATAACAAGTGTAAGCTCCATTTAGATCGTTAGATGCCATCTTTTTTTCATTTTTGAGATCTCAGTGTATGTATTCTCCAGTTCATAAGAAGATACTAGAATGTTGTTGTTGTGCTTTGAAGATTACTCCAAATTGGTTATATATTACTTTGATGATAAACTTGGTATAACTTTTTCCAGGTGCTTCTTAACTGTTCTGCTGCCATTTGATATTTGCTACCTTTGTTTTCTTCAGAATAATTGGAGCCAATATGTTGCTTAATGTTTGGGAACTTTATTATACTTTTTATGTTCTATTTCTAGATTGACGAAGATGGACAAGTTTTGCTTAACCCTGAGTTTGTAATGTGCAACACGACTTTGCATATGGAGCCTCACCTAACTTTCTCATCAGATGGCTTCAAAATTGAATGCTTTGATTTGGATTCTTGTGGAGATGATGAGAGAATAACTTTAGAGTGGATAATTTCTGATATTATTTACGTTGGTTGCGAATGGACTCCGAGTGTAAGTGTTTCTGTTTATTCATTATTAAATTTCTTAAATTTCATGTTTCTTGTAGCTTGGTAATGAATCTTTTTCTTTCAATCAGGTTGCATCTGTTATGCTAACCCTACATGTTCAATCTAATGCTGAAACTGGAGACTCGGGTAATTGTGCTGGGCATTGTGATGTTAATGGCTTAATGCATTTGATAGATATTTTGTGTGCTCACTGGCAGGATACTGTATTCCAGATCTAGTATTAGTTTTTGAGTTTGAGTGCTAAAATGTTGTGTTCATGTATGACATTCAGCAACCTGAAACTATCCAAATTTGGTAGTTTGATGCTTGTTTTTGTATATTGTAATGATTGATTCATTTTATCTTGGAGGTTTGGTTTCAGCATGAGTTGATCATGTTTTGGTTGCATGAAGCTAAACTAAGACTTCAATCTTTATTTGAATTAAATATTAGGATCTTATTTAGATTGATATATAAGATACTCTGCCTATTGTTTTTCAAACTAATGTGCCTGTCTTTTGATCTTTTCTCTAGATCCTGTTAGAGTACAGTTTTGTCTCACCGATATGCAATGGCCAAAGAAACAAGAAAAGATCTGGCTCCTTGCTTCAAGATACCAAGAAATTTGGAACAACATTTCATTGTAAGTCTCTAAATTTGTTGTTTTGTCTTATTGCTTGTACTACCGGAACTTATTTATGCTATATTTCTATTCGTTTGTTGCTAACTTGGTATCATTAAGTTTGTGATGTACTGCTGGATACAGCTAAATCTTGTTAGTGGTAGTTGAATTGTTATTAAAATGGCAAAATATTTAAAACTATTTGACCACAATACAGAAGATCATTAGAGCTTAATTTTGTGTGGTGATGCTGATGAGGTGGTCAAATGGTGTATTTTACACTTTTGACAATAATACACTAATACCCGCACCTACATAAATTCGTTGGCAATCATTCTGCTGAAATGGTTGTTGGACCAGGACACGATTATCGCACTGTCTGCATTTCCATTGTATATGTCCATTTGCTATGATGTCTCCTTTTTCCTCTTTTTGGATGAGCTGGTAGAAAGGAAACCACCTGCTCTCTGCCATCTAATCTCAAATATATGTGGCATAAGGAACTGGAAGCGGTTACTGGTTTGAAACGTTTGGATTGCAAACAGGATCACAAAACTACCTGCTGTTAAAACTGCCAGAGTCGATCATGTCTATGATATCTAAATCCTTCAGTTTGACTGTAGTTCATGTGGAGTTTGGATTATTGGGAATTGGATTTGAATTGTGTTGATCCTGTTTAGATGTCACAGGTTGGAAGGGTATTTTTTAGTGATTTCTTCTGTGCTGTATGAGATAGTGTTCTCTGCTGGTGGGAAATAGATTGATAGATTTGTGTCATTTTTTTTTTGGTTAAAAGATTTACTTGTGTTCATTTCTCCAGTCAGCCATCATAAATTGGAACTTTCCAATTGTATGGTTTGCTTTGGTTTCTGATAGCATGTTGTTTAAAGTGCGGAGTGCCAATACTAATTCATCAATAAGCTATTGTGTTTAGTTGTTACTGTACCCTGCTAATGGGGCATATACTGCAAGACTGATAACAAACATATGAATTGATTCTCTACCACAAAATACCCATCTTGAGATGCTCTATTTTTACTTGCAGAAATTACTGTTTGCCATTATGATATTCTGACACAACCACATACTTTTTTTCAGAGATGATCTCGTTTCGGAAAGTTGGAGCATTGAACCCGGTTTATTTTTTCCTAAGAAATACTTTTCTGAGTGAGTACATTACTCGTATTGTTTCTATTGTTGTACAATGTTAGCATCGATAAACGTTCATGTTAAACTCTTTGATGTACCTCTAAACAAAATTAAGATCAGATGTATTAGCACTTGTGTGAGACATGGTTGGTGCTGGCAGAAAGTCTAATACTTGGGGCTGTTAAAACATAAGGTGTTTTGTTAACTGACACAAGAGAAAAGTCAATATCTTAAAAGGGTTAGTATCTACTTCAAAATAGTGTTATGGTACAAAGTCCAAAGTACCATGAAAATTTGGAAGACCTAGGAAAAAAAAATACTGGAGATAGAGTTTGACATGTTATGCAATTTGACCAAATTTACGGTCTAGAATAGGAAATACAAAGAAGATAAATTCAGCCAAACAATAACTTTTTGTTATTTTATCCCAATTTTTGCTGAATGTCTTTTTTTGTATCTCCTATTATATAATGATTTAGAACATGAAATTTAGTCAAATTGTAGAACATGTGAAACCCTATCTCTGGTGGTTTTTCAAAATTTGTTTGAATTTTTCATGGTACTTTGCACGACTTTGCACTGCAGCCCTATTTTGCACCAAGCCATCTTGAAAACTGGACTGACCATCAGCCTGCCCAAGGTTTAGGTGTCACCAATTCACTGTGTGGGTTGCTGAATTGATTGATTGGGGTCTTACTTTTTGAAACAAAAAATATCAACATATACATATCACACATATTTCAGATAAGTATATGAACTTGTGGTTTTGAAGTAAAATAAATATAGTGGAGGCTTCAATGTTCCGCCTGTTTAGGAAACTTCATCATTCTCCCAGAATTGTGTGTGTCAACTACAAAAGCAAGGCTTCACCTTTTATTTTGTCATCAATTGCAAGTGTAAATATGTCATTATAGCAGTTAAATGTACCAGAGGAAAAGTTCCTAAAGCTACAAGTGTAATATATACATAAAAAGCTAACATGGTGGCAAATTTAAAGAAACATATGACAGGTGCAAAACACAATAACAATATATTGTGTTATATGATGCCTGTCTCCTTCTGAGTTTTTTGTTTGTTGCCTTTTGTTTATGATGTGTTATTGTACTGGATATAAAGTTTTGTATATGTAAGATCTTCTTCAGCAATAATACCTAAAATCGGATCTCTATATCCCCATATACATATCTCCCTAAAAAGATTCCTTCTCTATATTTCTAACCTCTCTAACAGCATCTTCAAATCCCACTCTCTATTTCGTAAAAAATAACTGTCTTTCTCTTGCGTTGCGACGCCATCTCACGCCTGCGCCACCTCACGCCACCGCTGCCAGATCCGCCTGATCTGGCTAATCCGCCGCCGCTCTACCACCACAGCCGACGCCGATCTCACCTCTCCCGCGCCGCCGCTCTCACGCGCCGCTTCACACACCGCCGTCGCCGTCCTCTGCCGGCACTGGCAGTCATTCGATTCGCCGATTTGGTGCACCCGAGCGCCGGCACTTCTCTCTCTGTACTCTTTGCTGCTCCCCCTCTCTCCATCTTCATGGCGGAGTGGCGGCGGCGTGGGGTGGCGGCGGCGCAGGGGAGCGGCGTCCCTCATCAGCGCTCGTCGTCACCACCCACGCCGCCTCGTGGCCTCACCGCAGTCGTCATCGCCGCCCTCGCTGCCTCGCGGCTTGCCGCCCTCGTCAGCGCCGCTCTCGCGGCCTCGCCGCCCTCTTGTCATCATCGCCCTCACCGCCTCTCGGTCGCGGCCTCGCGGCCCTCATCGTCACTGCCCTCGCCGCCTCGTTGCCATCGTCGTCGCCTCCCTCGCCGCCCTAGCCGTCGCCGCCCGTTCGACCGTCGTTGGGGGCGGCGGCGAGTGGGGAGAGGATAGCAACTGAAGACAGGATATGGAGATTTTGGTATCCTCTCTCCGGTCTGTATTGTCGCGAGGTCGGATGCGTCTTCTGTTGGAGCGGACTCGGATCTCCATTTCGCAGGCGTCGCGAACGGATGCAGATGCTAAACGCGGATGCACACGCTGTTGGAGTGGGTCTAACAATTACAAAAGAAGACATGTTCCCTGGCATCTGTTAGCTGATCCACTGCTTTGTTCTAATGGAAAGTCCCCACCACAACACCTGTTCTTTTTGTTTCGTCCTGCATGTGGTGTGCATAACACATAGCTCATCCATACAAACTGGAGTGCTCCACCTGATTGGGCTGAGGAAATCCCTCTTTATGCTCTGGCAAAAGTTCTGATAAAATTGCAATAATTCACAAGAAGTTTCTCCCATTAAAAAGAGTTAGGTAACATGAACTACGACTACAAGTAGATTGCATTTGCATATCACTATCAGTCTATCACCAACTCTTTTAGTGTAGTCGTATTGGGTGTCTTCTAAAAGAGCTACGGTTGATATAAATGAGCAGTGTTTTAAATAGCGGGCTAGAGCGATGGTATGGTGTTTTGGTCGCACAAACACTACACTATGGACAAAAATCCCACTATCACGGCTTATAGCGATAATAGCGGTCTATTTCCGCTACGCTTATTGTGTTATTTTGGCGCAGGGTATAGTTGGCTTTTCGCACAAGTGTCATGTTTATTTTTTAATGTTATGGTCAATGATATTTAATTGATTCAATACTTGCTAAAAATTTGTGTTTTATTATATGTTTAATCTGGATTTAAGTCGCTTTTGTGAGGCTAATATTGTAAACTTGCAATTCTGGTTTGGACATTTCTTTATTTTTCATTTACTATTTTTTGGTTAATTTCATGGTATTTTGAATAATATTAAAAATAATATAATTGCATTTTTAAAATAAAATTGTGATGTAGGATAGTCTCCGTGAAGCCTTTTTTTGGGCATCACCGCAACAATGCGATAATCATTATTGAAAACATTGTAAATGAGAACAAGGTTCCAAATCTTGCAAATGAAATGGTCCCCTCAGGTTGCCCATAGCGGTTTCCAGATAGTTACCGGAAAATACCGGGGTTTTTGAAAAAATGTTTGTATTTGAATATTAAAAACAGCTACCACCAGTTACCAGTGGGTTATTCTTGGTTAATCGAGTTTCTGCAATTATAAAAATCTAAATTTAAATTATAATTAAACTGGTCAGTTTTTTGTACTGGGATTTTGTCACTGGATGAGAATCATACTAGCACAAAATAACACTACAATTAAAATGCACCTGCTTAACCTGTATCACTACTTATGTTATTAAACACGGACCAGCCGGTCATGATAAAATTGGCCGGGTTAGCCGGTTTTTCTGGTTCAACTTTTACTCGAGTCTTGTGAAGGTACCCCTGGCTTGGTGTAGGCCCTGGGTCTGGTTGTTTGCAGTTCGACCGCTGGTCCAGTCTGGGTTAATAACTCTGATCGCTATAAATTTTGGCATGTAGTGTGACTAGGTATCTAATAATGTTGCCTGTTCTAAAAAGAGCTTGAGCACAAGTACTGCCCACAGTTGGCGCTTGAGCAGCTCAATGCAGTTGAACTGGGTCAACATTTAGCTTGGCTTGATTGCCTCAAAGTTTCTTGTCAGAAACATCCTCATTGACCTTTGTTCAAATTGGCTGAAGCATCAATCGGGCACTAGCATAATGGAGTGAAAGCTTGAAAATTGTCTTAGCCTACATCAAGGTTGAATGGCTGCAAAACACACACTCGGACACAGGACATGACATGATTTGAACATAGTGATGTGGCATTTCCCAAAAATTCTGATATGGTGACAAGGTTATATACTAGGTCATGAAGCAAAAATAAAGGGATGTGGATAAATGGAGGGATGACAGAAAGAAAGAATAGGAATAAGAAAGATATTAAAAAATGAAAAATAATGTGTGTATATATTTCTCTTGATCCTACTATTGTATCTATGTTTATCAGCAACATAACAATGACAACTAGTTGTATATGTTCAGTAGAATAGGATTTGGTCATGCCTCTCTTTTTCTCAGCAGAGAGGTGTAGTTGATGTGTGGTGGCTGAGGGTGAGGTGAGGATATCGACTAGGATACAGGGTTTGTAGTGCACGCATTTTGGGCTGAGCCATGTATCATGGCATGTCAGGGTGTGTTGGCAATTAAAATTGAATTTTTTTGAACATAAATAATCCAACATGTGTTTGTCATGTAAAGGAAGGCTGCTGACATGTCTGATAGGATGGGAGGAGTGTCTGCTACATAGGTCATCTTGAGGTTTCCCGTGGGAAGTATGCTAATCGAGCTAAATTTGATAGTCTCTGTTTTGCCTCTGTTAAAAAGTAACTATGTAATCAAATAGAGGAGGAATGTGGCTAATTGCTCTATATATAATGACGTCTCAAAACTGTATTGGACACCATATGTAGTCAAATAGAGCTGGTTCATATTTGTAATAATGTCTTTATGATGAAAATTTATTTTTTGATCTTTTTTTGTTGGAAGCAAAGGTCTATTGTTTTTTGCTTATGGTACTGTTGAAAAACTATAGCATACACATGTTCTGTGACTATAATTACTTTTGTTTCTTTGAGCCCTTTTTGCTTAAAACTCATAAAAGCATTATTTGTTTTCATGGTCAGCTCTAAGGACTTCGAAGATGTTATATATCCTAAAGGTGACCCTGATGCTGTTTCCATAAGCCAAAGAGATGTTGAGCTGCTGCTACCAGAAACATTTGTCAATGATACAATAATTGACTTTTACATCAAGTAAGTTGGATTTTTGGTCTTGCTTTCTGCATGACATCCTTGCTCTGCTTATAGCATTAATTGTTTAAAAGTACCATTTACATTTTTGTGCAGCTGCAACTGCTGTTGTGGCCTTTATATTGTTACAATAGCCACTTTATAGCAAAATATTACTAATTGTGAGACTAACATGTGGGGCTTGGGCCCACATGCCAATGAGACGCTTAATGGTGTTTTGCTAAATACCTAACTTTTGTAACATTATGGAGGTAAATCTTCCTTATATATTAGATCATTTGAGATCACCACATGCATATATGATTTTGTGCCCAAAGTTGATTATCAAATGCAAAGATTACCTATTAAAAGTTACCAAGTATGTTAATATATAGTCATTAGATACTAGCAAAAAATAGCTTCTGAATGTATCAAGCCTTTTACTTTATGGAAAGTAGTGAAATATCTAGTGATAAATGAAAACTGCTTTGGATTTATGAAGACTAATTAGATCTTAGCAACAAGTATATTCCGAAAAGGAATAATTAACTCCATACCACTGCAGAAGTGTTACTTTAGCAAAATATCATTGACTGTGAGTATGCTATATCAGCTGTGGGCTCACATGTCAGCAAAACACTCAGTTATTTGGCTATGGTGCTAATTGTCCCATTCCCAATTCTTGGTGTTGCATATCTTGGGACACCTTTTTTTTCAGATATTTTGTTATTATTTGGCTGAAATCAAGGAAATATTTAATACTTGTAAACCAAATTACTTTACATATCCAATTGGTGTGTACTCTTCAAATTTTGACGGATTCCTGCCTGATTTTCACTCGTGATGAAACCGGCTTGACCTTAACAATGTTAGCTATGGTTACAGCAATCCTGATGTGTAAATAAATCTGTATAGGTGTTCATGTGCATTTTGTGTATTGTTTAGCAATCACTATAATTATTTCACTTTCCTAAATTTTTAAGTGGAGCATTTACTCCTTTCTTAATAGCCGTTCTCAGTTTCATCCAAAAAAGAGCACAATGATTGAAATTAGACTTTTTATTGGCTACATACAGGAAAAATACACGTGACCTTATTATTCAAGAACTGTAAAATAATAGCAGAATCAGTACAGCTTCACACTAGAATGTTTCTTTGGCATCTAAAATGTTACTATACAAAAAGTCATGGTGAGAGCCCATCTGAAGCTGATTTGATTCGTACTAAATTAACTGTTGCTCAAGTCATATAGGAGCCCAAAAACTAGTTTGCAACATTGTTATAATCTAGTTAATAGTGCCGCAACTCTAGTTTGTTTATTGAAGCATGTGAACACTACCTTTCATACTTGTGAGCAGTAGTGATATCTTAATGCATATCATCTAAATCAAACAAATATGGCTGCTTGCATGTGGCCAAGTTGCTTTTTGTCTTTCAGTATTTTCCATCTGTGTTATTTTTCTTTTCAAGATATCACAGTTCCTAATAAAGATACAAATAATAGAGTGGCTGCCTTTTCATGCTCTCAAAAGTTGAACAAAATATGATCTCAAACTTACCGCTCTTTGGGGAGTGGGGACAAATTTGGACTCCAAAACTTGTTATCAGTGCCATAAAATTTTTCATGTCAAATGTCGTAGTCTGTCAGTAGTGAAGGAAATACTATGAAGTTTTCTTTTTTTTTTATTTTTTCTTTTAATGATTTAGAAGGCATAGTAGATGAAACTTGTGTATGCAGTAGATTCATTTGAACTAGCAACAAAGAGAAACATGTTCATAATTCTTTGCTATTTGACTGTCATTGATCTGGGAAAAAGTTAAGGAATATGTTTTCTCATGCCACTGGAAAACACTTTATTTCTAAAAATGCCACTGAAAACAATCTAATTGGTTAGATGCCACTAAAAATCAAAATTTATTTTGTATTATGCCCCTACTGAGTTAATTTTCTTAAAAATACCAACAATACCCCTCACCTTATCCTACACACAATGTCACCCATTGAATCCCCTCTTAAACATTTCATCGAACACCTTAGGCTATCTCCAATGGAGGTGTTTGCTTGGCTCTAAGCTTAAGAGCTGGTGCTTTCACCAAGCACTTGGCTCTACACACCTTGTTTTGTGTGCACTCTATCAATCACTCTTAACTAATAAACAATTAATTTTTTGTTGCATCCTCTCCTCTCTAAAGCCTCCTCCAAGAGTCTGTTATTGGAATGCTTGACTCTTGTTTGACTCTTGGCTTAGGTGGCATGCTTTCTTCTCTTAAGAGTCAAGCACCATTGGAGTTAGCCTTACCCACACCACCAAGCGCTCTCTCTCTTCGTCTCCCGTCTAGGCCCCACTTCGACCGGCTATCGATGTAGCTTCTCCCGAGGCTCTCTACCATGACTTGGCTGCAAAACAGAGGCCAAGGAGCTTGCGAAGGACCCCTTGTGGGCAAACTCCGTCGCCTACGCGACCAACTCCTATGAGTCCATGAAGTCATCCAGGAAGGGCAAGACCAAGAAATCGTCTTTTACTCTTAGGATTGGAGCTCCGGTGTAGCGACTTGCTTGTGTTCAGCCGCCCGGGCGATATCAGGTCTGACATCCACATGGGGCATGCAAGTAATTGATAATTAAACTTGTACTATCCAAGAAAAATCCATGCAACTACCAAGTCATCATCGCCATTGCCATGCCCATTGGCAAACAACACAATTGCAAGGCAAGCCTCCTTGCAACGATCTTGTGTGCGCTATGCGGTGCTTGCGACCTCTAAGTCTGTGGCGTCAAGGGCCTCGACAAGTTCATTGTGGCAGTGAACCTCTGGGTTGGTGCTGGTAGTCGGCGATGTCCACGGCTTTCAATGTTTGTGTTGACATCAGCTGGGATCCCATAGCTGGGATCCCATCGCAGATGCACACCTGGGACCGGGAGCAAGACATGGCTAGACAAGGCCACGAACAACATTTGCCTTGCCCACCAAAATTGTCACCAAAATGCTCACACAACAACCATCCCAATGGCATTTACATGAAAATTTGACATTTCCAAAAGGGTAGAGAAGTCATTTTGACCAGGTCAGACTCTTTGACCTTGTCAGAGGCATTTTTAGAAGAAATTTTGTTTCCCAGTGGCATATAGCCAATTACGTGATTTCCAATGTGACTTAGTTCTCAAATTTTCAATTTTCATAGTGGCATAGTTCGATTTCCCCCAAAAATTAACATGCTAACTATACATTTCCTAGAGAATGTTTGCCTCCTAGTTTCATTAAAATAGAAATAATCTTTAGTTTCTGGATTGCAGATACTTGAGCACCAGAATTCAACCTACTGAGAAGCACAGGTTCCATTTCTTTAATAGCTTCTTTTTTCGCAAGCTGGCGGATCTTGACAAAGATCAAGGGAAAGCTCCAGAAGGTAGAGCAGCTTTTCTGCGTGTCCGCAAATGGACCCGCAAAATAAACCTATTTGAGAAGGATTTTCTGTTTATTCCAGTTAACTTCAAGTAAGAAGTTTTTTTTTTCCCTTAAATTTACATTCTTGTGGTGATCATTTTGATACATGATTTGAGTACCATTTTCCATTGAAGCTTGCATTGGAGCTTAATTATAATTTGTTATCCTGGAGAAGTGGCGACCTTTGAAGGCAAGAACTTACATTATATTTAGTAATGTAATCATTCTTTGAGTTGTGCTTATTTTTCTGTTGTTTCACTTCAGATGATGACATGATGACATCTCCTAAAGTGCCGTGTATTTTACACATGGATTCCCTTAAGGGCAGTCATAGTGGGCTGAAGGACATTATTCAAAGGTAATCTATTTCTGGTAGAGTGGTTCTTATGCTACAGTTGTGCAACGTATACACTTTTTTTTTCTTTTGCAATTTTGGTTTTTGTCCTTGGAGTTTTGAGTTACAGTAAATCATTCAGCCTGGAGCATCATGTGCCTTATTAGTTTTGTCAAACCCAATTGAACTAACAAAGACAACATATACACTTCCTTTTTTTGGTTTTTGTCTTTTGGAGTTTTGAGGTGCAGTAAATCATTCTGCATGGAGCATCATGTGCCTTCTTAGTTTGGTCAAACCCAAGGTTCCAGAAATCGCTAATCGCTAGTCGGTCGGCGAGCAGGGGACTAGGGATTAATCGGTTGAATCGAGGATTAATCGGAATTAATCGGTGGACACTAATCGGCAGACTAGAATTGTAGTCCATAAGAAATTAAAGTAAGGTAGTAAGCTCAAGCATCAAACATCAAGCATGATAATAATTAAAGCAAGATAGTAAGCATCAATCATCCTCTTGTCTATAATTCTTAGTTGGAACTTCATCTTGGTCTGATTCAAACTCAACATCCTCAAATTCCTCATCATTGCCCTCCTCTTCGGATTCGGAATCGGAGTTAAAATTATCTTCGTGAAGTTCTCTTGCTCTTGTGCGCCTACAGGGTTGCACGGCTTCATTTGCCCCACTTGCTTCATCAATAAGCCTCCACGAAAGCCCCGTTTCGGGCTCAACATCATCATCTCCTTCAATTATCCACTCTTGAGCATTACTAGCATTGCTAGCGAGAAGAACATCAATATTCTTCGTCTTGCTTCTCTGTTTTTTGCTAAACAATCTTGCATTGAATTGAATATAGACAAGATTGCTTGTACGTTGAGCATCTAGCCTATTTCTTAGTATGCACCTACATTACATGTTGCAAAGTGAATTAAATTATATAACATATTTATATTTAAGAGATGACACTTGCATATTGAGAGTTGAGAGTTACCATATCAAATGTGCTTCAATTTCTTTCACAACCCGATGAACTTGAGGTCAAAGAGAGGATTCTTATAGCCATTCTTTGCAAATTTGGAACACTACCTCCATATTTAGTCCACCAATTAGCTAGAAAGAAGCATTTAGTCATTAGTCAATAATATGCATGCATTGAGACATTGAGTATTTGAGGTGAAGTAAAGTACTTATTGAATTTACCGGGGCTAAAATTAAATTTTTGACATCCAAGTTGAGCAATTTGTCTCCCAAAGGCGCCTTCTTGATCTTTAAAATGATCTAGTTCAACATTGCTAGCTAGATCCATTGCTTCCAAATTACCATGAAAGAAACGTTCAACACATTCTTGGAATCCATTGTTTACTTCTATGTTGAGAAAAATGGTTCGATCACGATAACTATAATATGGATTCAATAAGTAACATGCCATGTGCAACGGAGAATCAAGCCTTCCTTTCATTTTTGTATCAATTGCTTCGATTACCAACTTGTAGTTGGCCTCCAAATTGTTTAACGCCTCCTTGATTTGCTTCTTTGCTTCTAAAATTTCTCCATAAAGAAAGGGCATGGATGGACCATCCCCATCAACCATACGAAGAACTTTCACCAATGGTTCAAAAACCTTCAAGCAAAACCAATATACAACACTAATAATTAGCAAACAATACAAAAATAAATAATGGACAGTAAGGAAGTAGTAGCTAAGTTTTGATGCTTGACTATACCTTTAAAACATTGTTCACACCTTTCCAAAAAGCCATACTCAAGGTTGTGCTAGTTGCCGTCTTTTCTTTGCCTTTTTTAGTGTGAGAGCATTCATCCCATTCCATACTAATCGCCATATTCCTTAGTTCGGTTTTTTTCTCAATCAAACTTTGCAAAGTAAGAAATGCCGAAGCAAATCTAGTCACCCCAGGCCTAATTATATCTCCTCTTTGTGTGTTTTCTCATCAAGGCTAAAGTTTTATGATATGCATATATAAAAATGGTCATTGCCTTTGCTTGATCAATTGTCTTATACCTTGCCATGTTACCAATTCCTTGTAGCATTAAGTTGATGGTATGAGTTGCACATGAGCTCCAAAAAATATTTGACCTTTTCTCCATTAATATATCTTTTGCTCTCATGTTGTTAGAAGCATTGTTCGTGACAACTTGAACAACATGTTGAGGACCTATTTCTTCAATGCAAGCATCCACATAGTCAAAAATGAACTCACTTGTGTGCGCTTCTTCCGACACTTCCTTTGAGTGTAGGAAACTTGTTCCTAAGCTACAATGCACACATAAGTTCATAATGCTTCTTTTTTGGTCCGTCCAAGTATCTTGGTCCGTCCAAGTATCGGTCATGATGGAGCACCCAGTCAAGGCCCTCTCTTCTTGATGCGGCTTCAACGAATTCTTGGTTCGTTCCACTTCCTCCTTTAACAACTTCTCACAGCATTCATATTGGGAAGGACCAACAAAACCAGGGCCAAATTGACCAATGGCCTCCAAAATTTGCTTGAATTCATAATTGTTGATGGCATTGAATGGTATACCGAAAAATCAGTAAATCACACATACATGCATACAAGGTTAGCAATAGGAAAATAGCAAATACAATAAATGTTGAGAGGTTAAGAGTTACAAACCATACCATGTGCATAAAGCCATCTAGCAACATATTGCTTGCACCTGTGTTTTTTCTTTGAAGAGCGTCTCATTAATGACCGTTTGTCGCTTGGACCGAGCCAAAGAAATAGAAGGATCACTAGGAGAAGCAAACTTATCCATGGGCCCTACCTTATGAGGTGCCGATTCTCCAATCTCCCTAAGCCCTTCCTCATCACTCTCATCTTCAATGACCACCTCATTTCTAACCTCCTCTTCTCTTGATCTCTTAGCCCTCTTCTTTTCTTGTGCCTCCTCCAAAGATTTCCTACACCTCTCTTGATCTTCTTTGCTAGATTTTTGACATTTAGCAACATTTCCTTTGATATGAGCAATATGCTGCTTTAATTTATAAACCCCCTCCACCAAATTCCTTGTTACACAATGTGCACTTCACTCTATCCAATCTATTTGCATCGACTAGTATCCCATAGTCCCATCCTATGTCATCGGAATTCCTCTTAAGGATGTTTGAGCTCGCTCCCGTCGAATTTTGGGTTGGCGACATGATCCTATAGGCTACATCATACATTCATACAAGTATACAACATTACTTAAAGTCTTAAATACAAATTGGTAGCCATGCAGCATCACTGCATCAGCAAATGCTGAATCACCATTCACAGCAATCAGAGGGAGAGCGAAGCGGAGAGGAGAGGGATAGCGGAGTGCCAGTGGAGTGGCAGAGGAGAGGGAGGCTGGCAGCGGTGGGGAGAGGAGAGGGAGGCGGCGGCAGTGGGGCAGCAAAGGGGAGAGGAGAGGGAGGACGGCGGTACCTCCGGTGGGCGGCGGCAACGGCACTCCCGGCGGCTCATCACTTCCTCAAACCTAGAGTCGCTTCACAGGTACACAGCACCGACGTCCCGAACTCCTGATTCCTCTCTTCAAACCTCTTCAAATCTCTTCAAACCTCCAGATTAATCGCCGATTTTCCTGATTTTGACCGATTAATCGCGTTGACCGATTAATTTGCCGATTTGCGCATAATCGAATCGGCAGTCCGCCGACTACGTGTTAATCGCCGATTAATCGGCGATTTTTTCCGATTTTTAGAATAGTGGTCAAACCCATTCAAACCAACTCAACAAGTCTTTGTTGGTGAAAAAGGTTTTTATGGAGCAGTTCATGGAAAGAAATGGGTTCTTGAAGGTATCTACCCAAATTTGGTTGTTGGGGGCTCAGGTAACCTGTGGCCCAAGAAATGGAGAAGTTCAGTATTCATGTTCAGAAAAGAGATGACTGAAAGAAAATGATCCTATTTGATGGCCGTTGTGAAAACATTGAAGTTCAACCCTCATTCCCCCTAAGTTGAGTGTTTGTGTTGGAGAAGTCTTGAATTTTCATTTCCTCCATTTATTTTTTATTCTTTGGTGCATTTCATAATTCATATATTTGATTTGTCAAATTACTTCAGTTTATCTAATGAATAATCCATCACAATAACAAAAAATGTTGACTTTTGTTGCCCTGGACAAATAGACATACTCTATTTATTGCTTTTTTCTCTTGTTAATTCAGAATCATCTCCATGCTCTCTTTGTGGTCAATATCTGGTGCACTGTATCTTTTGTGATATTCACTTCTTTTTGGTGCAGTTATTTGTGGGAAGAGTGGAAGGAAAGGCATCCTGAGTCAGCATCAGATAATTCAGAGAAGTTCTTAAACTTGAGATTTGTCTCCCTTGAGGTTTGTGTATAAATAATTATTAGCAGTTTAGCAATTTGCCCCACCTCCATGTGCCTTGTTGAAATTTAGTCTCAAGTACTTTTAATGTTTCACAAGCTTTTCTGCTTAAGTCCGCTAGTGCTTTTGAGGCCATTTGATTTCAGTGGGTTGCATTGGTTGGTCTCAAATTGAGCTTTAGTGGTTGAAGAGGGTAGGGAAGAAAATAGTTTCTGCCCTTTTTGGATGATGCAGAAGTATGAATGGAAGCGACTTTAAAAGGATGCTGCTAGTTATGGAGGCAATTAGGATTGTTAGCTTCTGCGGATAGTTGTGGAAAGAATTCATCCAGTCTTAGTTGCAGAAGAGGTCATAGCCTAACATTGTTAACAAAACGCTCTGATCTAGTGGCTGATTGATTAAGCATATAAGCTAATAGGGTTTTAGTCTCATTGTTTTGTCTGAAATTGCAGCCCACATGCTGTCTAACTGGATTCCATAAATATGGATTGGCTATGTTGAAATGAGCAGCCACTATTAATAGTATTGATGGATCATCAATTTCTTGTGACTAGTTGGTGTTTATTAGGTGAGTTAGCTGGTCCAATAGATCCTTCTGCTTGGAAATATTCCACATCTGTTAAGGCTTCAGCTTCTTTTGGTTGGTCATGAGACTACATAGGTATAGCAAGTTTATCCTCACACTATATCACATATGTCTTGCAAAATTTCTACTGTTGTGAAATATAAGGTGTTTTTTGACTTGCACATGGATTGAGGAGGTTATAAGATTAACAAAACAATAAGAGAAAAATGAGTAAACTGTTTTTACTCATAATGCCTTGGAAATGAGAAAAAATATTTAGTGTGGATGATACTCATATATGCCTGACAGAGAAGAATAACTAAGGTAAAATTGGAAATGCATAAGTCCCTTTGCCTTAAAAAGTTTTGAATGATGTTTTAGAATCCATGCAATCAAACTTTATCAACTTTGACCACTAATATATACTACTTTTGTCTTTTTACTTTTTGTTTTAGAAGGAAGAATTTGTATCTAAAAAAATGATATTTTGCATTTTCAAGGTGAAATATGACCTTATCTTCCTAAAGTATACTCATAGTCTGCTTTACCATTAATTATTTGATGCAAACAACATACCTATTGCATTAAAACTAAGTGTTGGGTAAATTGTAATCTGATATCATTTTTTAAAAATTGTGCAGAGAAAACAAAAAAAGAAAAACATAATTCTTTTTGAGATGAAGGAGTATAAATTTTGCATGCACGTCCTATATTTTGCAAGAATATTGAATTCAATAGATGGCCAATGTTTTGCAATGGCGGGAATATTTGAAAAAGAAAACATAAAGTATTGTATATTCATATAGGCCTATGGATATCAATGTACTAATGGGGTTGGTTAAAAATCTTGGAAATGCTTGCTAGCTAGTGAGATTTCTCAAAAAATTATACTTTGGTTCTGACCAGGGTTCAAAAAACCAGATTTTGGGTGGTTCCAGAACATGCTAGTTTAATCGAAACCAATCGAGACCTGTCTGATGCCCTGACCTTTTTCAGAAAGTCATGAATTTGCCAGACTTAGTCTGACTCGGTTTGAATCGATTGGACTCATCCTAACTTGGTACTAAATCGGCATAAATCTGACTAACTCGAAGTCAATTGATTATAACTCAAAGCTAAAACTGGCCGGGATTTGGTATCCTCGCCCTTGCATAGGTTTTCTAAACTCTGGTTCTAACAACACCACTACAATCTATTTTCCTTAAGTTGACAACTACACTATGTTCTAGTTGTGATGCTACAACTTGTTTTTTAAGCTGAAATTTGTACCAACAATGGCAAGCTGGGTTGCGACGATACTTCTCACAGTCTGCGTACCTGTATCCAGATACATATAAGATACCTATACAGTACCGATACGTATCAAATATATATCCGAGTAATTCTGATTTAAAATAAATAAAAAATTCCTGATACGACTTCAATATGGTGGGATACAAGAGGGATACGGTAGATGCATATGGGCCGGCCCTCTGAAGGCTTTGCTTGAACAGCAGAGAAAACCACAGTATAGTAGTCATGCGCCCTAGCGAAGAGATGCACCACCATAGCCACCAGATCTCAATTCTGGTGACTGGCCGGCCTCTGGTGATTTCCAGCTTTCTCTCCCCCTCACTCGCGCAGCAGATCAGAGCTGCCCATGTTGCCCTCTCTGAAAGAGAAGTCGCCACCAGATTGCAAATTTGGTGACTGGTGGCCGGCTTCCTCTCTGGCAGCATGTTAAGTGCTGACTGGTGTGTTTTTGTACTCTTTCTCTCCTTTAGATCTGTAGTGCCTTCCCTAATTTGAAGTCTCTTCTTAAGACCTTCTAGATCTGTTTCTTTGCGGTTTTGAATTCCGGAGCAGATTTTCTCAATACTAGGTGCTGCAATCACCTTTGTGGTTTGAACCCTCTTTTCAACCCTCTGTCTAAGTGAGGCAACTAAGAGTAGTTATCTGCAATCAGAGTAGTTTTTTTTTCTTGCTAGTACGAGTCTATAGTTTTGTTAGACTTATGGTTATGTTTAAGTTTTTATATTATATATATAGCCCTATTGCTATATCACTATTTTTAGAAAATTGCCTATTGTGGTATCTGTATGGTATCATATCTGTGTCCCTTTTTTGCATCGGTGCAACCTAGATGGAGAGGGCAAGTAGTGAACTAGAATTTTTCTACATGATTTACATTACCTATTTTTTTATCTTTTTTTTGGCTGCTATGGTTTGGGCTTTCATCAAAGTATTGAGGTTCAACTGTTCAATTACTAGCATTTGGAATTTAATGTGAAGCCAAGCTGCCAACCATGATCCTAGCATGTCTGGTATTGTATATGTGTAGTCAATTTATGTGGCAGGTGCTCAGATCCTCTTATATTCAATGATGTTGAGTTTTCTAAACCAATTTAATGTTTGCACCAAGGATTGCTTTCAGGTCATGCTTATGTGTAGAAGGCTTTGTTTTATGAATGCTAAATAATATTTAGCTTTTGTGTTAACTTTGATGTAATATCTTGGATGATAATTTTTTTGCATTCTATTTGTGGTTCAGCTGCCTCAGCAGGATAATTCATTTGATTGTGGCTTGTTCTTACTCCATTATGTGGAACTCTTTTTGACGGATGCTCCCAGTTGCTTCAACCCATTGAAGATTGATGCATTTTCTAGTTTTGTAAGTTCTGAAATCTTGATTCGTTTTCTTAGTTGCTTTATGTCATGTGTTGTTATTGCCCTTCTCTTTTTAAAGATTCTCTGCCTGGCCTTGAACTTCGATTCTGTTATTTTGGGATCTGAACTTTGACTTTGTCAATGTCCTAAGCTATGCTTCTGTATTTATGTAGTTGTTGTTTGTCATTCCTTTGAATATTAAGATTTTTGTGATAGTGCCTACATGGTTTTAGTTTCCATGGGGGCAGTGGATATGTAATAGTAGTACTTGATCACTAATGAAGAAAAAGAACTGTAAATGATTTTTTTTTCAAGCTTTTGTTGAGATGCCTGCAACTATTATTGATTTTCTCAAGATGTTGTCTGGTACTTTCATTGATTAAATTATTTCTTATTTTATTATTCTTTCAACAAAAGCTATGGCTTGGCGGTTCCTTTCTAATGCTAGATTGATGTCTTTTTTGTTATGAATATGAGATATTCTCCTGTGTCTTATGTTTTTACCCTTTGTGTACTTCCAGCTTAGTGATGATTGGTTTCCACCAGCTGAAGCTTCTCTGAAGCGCTCACTGATCCGAAAGTTAATCTGTGAGTTGGTGACTGAATCCTCTCAGCATTATCTGCCACCGCCAGCAACTTGCAGTAATGAGCAGTTTGACATAAGGCATCAAAGAAGTGATGATGTCGCGCCAGAAGCAGCTATAGGGTTCCTTGCTCAAAGGTGCTCTGCAGTTGAACTAGATTCAGTTTGTGCACTTCGTGATGGCTCTCTTGAAATGCAGCAACTGTCCACATCCATCTGTTTGGAAGATTCTGAAGAGAAGATCGTACCTACTTCAAGATGCATTTTGGAGACTGGAAGGGTTTCAATGGTCTCTGTAGAGAATCTTGATAAGTTGCAGGTATAATCTATGTAATCTCTTATTCTTTTAGTGTTTGAATCGACTGGAAGGGTTTCGATTTCAATGTTCTTGCAATGTCTTTTTGTTAGGAATGTCTGGACAATGATAAGGTCATTTGCTCGTCAAGCCAGGATGAAGAAAATGCACCTGCAAACTCTAATAATCAACTTGGTTCAAGATTGTGTACCCCAAAAGATGCTGAAGTGTTCAAGGCATCAGGCTGTATGATAACAGATAAGTACAGTGATGAAGATTCTTCATTGGTTTGCTTAGATGATAGCCAGAAAATTTCCAGTCAAGCAGAAACTGGGGTGCATGATGTTTTGGATTCCAAGTGTTGCTCAATGTCTGGGAATGCTGAAGAGGTAATTGTCTGTGATGAACATTCTCTAGAAAGGAATACGGAAGAAGTTGAGGATGAGCGCTATGTTGCTTCTCAAGGTATGGGTTCTGTCATGATGGATGATGCCAGGAAAGATGATGTTGGACCTCATCCAGAAAGGAATGGAGTTGAAGTGGAGGATGACAAATGTGAGCATCTGGAAGATACGGGCTCTTTCATGGTAGATGGTGCTGGCAAATATTTTGCTGAGCATTCTCTAGAAAGGAATACCGCCAAAGTTGAGGACAAGATATGTGAAGCTTCTCAACAGGCGGATACTGCCATAGTAGATGATGACAGCAAAGGTTATTTGAAGGAAACTAGCACAGCTGTGGATGAGTTTAAAGGCTGTGAACAGCACATTTCATCTGAGCTGAAAGAGGGGAGCACCGACAACAGTATGGCATGTGACGACGCAAAGGGAATTGACGCACATCCTGCAGATGGCAAGGATGGTGGTGATGCCAGGGTAATTGGTGAGAACGTTTCCTGTGAGAACAGAAATTGCTCTGATGTTGAGAGTCTGCATCCGGATGGTGCCTGCAGCGAGAAGGATATAGAAACGTCAGAGAACATGACTTCTGATGCTAAAAGGCCACATCCAGATAGCATCTGTGATGAGAAGGATGTAGCAGTTTCTGATGAAGAGTGCTCTGTGCATAAGGACGACGATGGTGGTATTGATGCGAAAGCAGAGCGACAATACAAGCGCCGCAAGGTTGTGACCCCCGAGGGGGAGAAAAGACGCACGAGGAGCTCTACAAGAGGAGCATCCTAGATTGGGTTGGTGTAGGTTCTAGCTTTTTCTTGTGTTAATAGTTCTTAATCCCTCGTCATTTTGCTTATGCAGTGTTGTTTAATTGTCTGTAATAGGGGGGCTTATATTAAAGATTGTGGTTTAGGAAAACCTCTCCAGCTATATGGAAATCCTTGTGGCTGACTTCCTACCCAAACTACTATGCTTGTTTGAATTTAGTTGTGAAAATTAATTGTGCGTGATTTGTCTCGACAATGCTTTAGTATTCTCATGTAATACAACAATACTGTTGAAATTATTGATAACCTTCTATGGAATTTTTTTAAATAATTCAAAAAAATTAATTAGAAAAATAACCTACAATAGGGCAAAATTATATTTTTTGATCTGTCACATCAGCTTTATGACAAATCGCCTCTTGCGACTCAGTGAGCCACTCATGGTTCAGAGTCGCGACAGACGTCTTGTTGCGGCTTCAAGTTGCAACAGTGTACCCAACCAACTCCACATAGCACAGAAAAAGGTGCTATGTTAGTTTGTCGCGATTTGGAGTCGTAACAAGTCTTGGTGGCTTGGCTCAACGTATCAGTTTGGCTTAGAGTCTTGTTGCGGTTTGGAGCTGTGACAAACTTGATTGTTTTTCACCTGTGGTTCATTTTTTTTTGTAGACTTGGCTATTATAGTTAGGCTTGTACATACCTGGCTTTATGTGGGTTGGGCTGGTTTGTCAACCTAACTTGTAGGTGGCTCAATTCGTGGGTTGGGTTAGTTTTAAGTGGTGGGCTGGGATGGGGGAAGTTTGGGCTAGTTGGGTTGGGTAGCAGTTTACACGAGTTTATGTAGTTGAATTTTATTTTAGTTTTTTCTATATTTGTTGAATTATATCGGGTAATTAGTAAAGTAGTCAAAACTTGAAATAGACATGCATGCATGTATTAAAGAAAAATACATCAAAACTAACAGAAGCCAAAGCAGGAACTTGGAAATAGACTAGTTAAACATGAAACTATAACAGAAACCAAGAGGGCCATAAAACATGAGAAAAATACATCAAAACACACCAAATGCATACATGTATGAAAGAAAGATCAAAGCAAATGACTCAAGAACAGTAAGAACCATGTAGAAACAACACCAAACCAAGAACACACACATCCAAGAAACATAGCATCGAGGAAATCAGTTGCATCAAATTAAAATACACAACTAGCATCTCATACATAACATTTTAGGGATATAAATCCATCTGGTTGTACAAGTCATCAAAAAAATTATGAATGCTACATACAATTGGTGGGTCCAACTGATTTGGACCGGGACATCAAATTCAAGATTGTTTTGGGTATACACAAAAAGTTAAGGGCAAAATCAAAAGTACAAGGACAGAAGTACTTAATACGAAGGATTTGAGACCTATTGATTCGTCAAATGCCTTCTAATTCTGTGGCAAGGATGGAGCACCTGGATGTTGCATGGCTCACCCCAGTACTTTGATTATAGAAATACGAAGAACCAGTCGTTGGGTCCTTTGCCTCAACCTAAGATTAAAAAAGCTAGCCTTTAATGCACAACAACAAAATATTGTAACTAATTAACTGTTGCCAGCTTACTATATCCACAATGGACCAAAACACCAAAAAAATGGAAGGCGTTTAAGGAGGATACAAAGACATCTTATGGTGACGCTGGTCCATTTAGATTTATAGCAAATTAAAATTATGAAACCAATGTCTAGAAATCTATTGCATCAAAGAATAAATGCCTGCAAAATTGAGCAAGAAAACAGGAAAATCAGTTGCATCAAATTAAATACACAGATACCGAGTGATATCAATATCTAAGGGAAATTGAATCCACAATAGTGTAGACAAAAAAAAAGAAAACAATAGGTTTATAAAGCAGTCAGTATGTTGTGTGGATGGATGTTTATCTCATCTCAAATGAAAATTGCATCAACAAAAGCAACAGGTTGATAAGCATCAACAAATGCATCGAGTGACAATTGCATCATCTATAAAGTCTAATACCCAAGGGAAATTGAATCCACAATATTGTACACAAAAAAACAGGGAAAAGGACAACAAAGTTATGATAGTATAGTGTCATGGAAATGCCAACATCAAAGGTGAATATACTCACATGTTTCTACTTCTATGCACAAGGAACATTTTTATTTGTTTATGCTGTCTTGTACCACAAAATCTGAGCAAAAAGAGCACAAATGCCATTAATATTTGTTATACCAATAAAGAGAGATCATGGTAGATAAGTACAAATAATTAACTAATGACCTTGCTCAATTTCCTCATAGTTTTGGACTTCTTCTATTGTTCCTTGAATGTCTATTTTAATAAGTGATGAGCGCAGCCAACTTTGTGCACAAATGAGGGCCTCAACCATTTTTGGAGATAGCGAGCTTCGGAAGGAATCAAGAATTCTACCACCTGTGCTGAAAGCAGACTCTGAAGCGACAATAGAAATTGGAATTGCCAATACATCTTTTGCTAGTTTAGATAGCATAGGGCATTTGTTTGAGTTCTCTCTCCACCAACTCAAGATATCAAATTTGTCTGTAATCTTCTCACAATTCTCAGATAAATATCTTGATAACATTGATTTCTTTACTCTCAATTTCCTCCAAATTGCTCATCTACATTGATATCAAGTGGAGGTCGAATTGAACTTCTAACTCCAAAAGAACTTGCAACATATTCCACATAACACTCAAATAGACGACTTATAGCTCCTTCAATTCTCTCAATTAGCTCCTTAGCCTTCATTTGCTCATATATACTTGAGAAACAAAACTTCAAATATTTGAGCTTGTATCGAGGATCCATGATGACAACAATAAATAATAAGAGATACATGTTATTAATATTATCCTAGTACTTATTAAACTTTTTTGATATATTGTGCCATGATAGTCAAATTTAAATCACTTCCTTGAGCAAGTTGAACTTACTTATTGTGCATCAATAAAAACTCATAATAGAAACAACTTGATATGACATACAATGATCCAGATAGACGTACTGTCACATTGAAAAAAGCTTCAAGAAGTGGATGAGATGTCTTACATTTTCCCAATCTAGCTCATTTGGAGGACCCTTGTCAGCAAAATATGATGAATATTGCTTGTTTTCCTCAGCTAAGCTTGCAAATGCTTTCTCAAACTTGGTAGCACTCTCTAACATGAGATATGTGGAATTCTATCTTGTTTCAACATCTAAACACAGGAAGTTTTTAGTGGGAATTTTTTCCTTTTCAACACACTTCTTGAATTGTTCTAATCTTGACGGGGAGGATCTCACAAATCTTACAGCTGCCCTTATCTTGTAGATAGAGTCAAGATTATTATCTAAGCCAGCCCTCACAATCAAGTTGACAATATGGGCAAAGCATTTGTCGTGGTGTTACAAACGCTACGGCAAGTTTAGTTACTGGAACACGTGTACAACAACACGAGCTGACCGTGCGACAGGTCAACCCATGTTGGGCAATCAAAGAGAATGACGCGGAGGATTTATACAGGTTTAGGTCCCAGTAGGAACCCTAGTCTTGTCGACACACCCTCGACATAAGTTGGCTTGGGAGGTTCTCTCGCGGGGAGAGTGCTCCTAAGCGTGCCTATTGCTATGAGTGTAGAATGAAGTGTTGGGTTACAAGAGTATATATAGACCCCAAAAGATGAAAATTACTAAACTACCCTACCTGTGACCATTAGATCGAGGGTGTAGTAGTCCTTTCGCAGGGTATGAGGCCTGGATGCCCGACATGTGTCCATTTTGATTCCCGAAGTGCTTATGGAGATGTTGGCTCCCAAGTGCTCAAATCCTTCCTGGAAGGTTCAACCTGAGGGCTTGGACCCTGGAGGTTTGGGATCTTCTCAGAGACTCGGTGCCTACGTGCTTGGGTCGTTCACAGGAACCCAAGGTCTGGAGGCCCGGGACCCTCTACAGGAACCCCTCGGAGACTTGGCATTTGGAGGTTCGAGACATTCCCAGGGACCCGGGGCCCAGAGGCTTGGGACCCACACCAACAGCCCTTTGGAGACTGGGCGTCTAGACGCTTGGGACAAACCTGGGGGCTCAGGGCCCAAAGGCCCGGGACCCTCACCGGGAACCCCTCGGAGACTCGGCGTCCTGATGCTTGGGACGTTCTCAGGGGCCCAGGACCCTCACCAACAACCCCTCAGAGACTTGGCGTCTTGCCACTCGCGACGTTCTCAGGGACGCAGGGCCTGGAGGACCGAGACCCTCATCGGGAACCCTCGGAGACTCGGCGTCCTGATGCTTGAGACGTCCTTGGGAGCCCGGGGCCTGGAGGACCGGGACCCTCACTGGGAACCCCTCGGAGACTCTGTGCCCAGACGCTCTGGGCTTTCCTAGTGTTAAATATAAACCTGATTAAGGTTTATTTGTTTTGGTGATTGATGACAAAGAATAGAATTAATGAAAAAGCTCAGAATTAAAAATAACAACTAGTTAATGAAAATATTCTGAACTAACATGTCTATCATTAAGTATTGTCAAGTTGCGGATAAAAGCATGATGGAATTTATGAAAAAGGCAACGAACTGGAAACCAATGAAGACAAACCTCGAGAAAATCATTTGAACACAAACAGGCCAAGGTTTGAGGAGATGGTCGAGTACAGACTCTCCGAGAAGATTGTCAAATATATGCCCACTTAAGGGTTTGAGGGAGTTTAAATAAAGCTTTATAGTCTCAATGATTAATGACAATTGAAAGAACTAACCTATTTATTATAAGTGTTGTCAGATCAGGCTTGATGAAGCAAAATGCTAAGAACCCTCGAGAGACAAGAAAGATAACCAAAGTCAGTGATTGTGACATCTAATCGAAGTATCCCTGGTCGCAGTATCTATGGTCTCAAGAATGAAGACCTCTCAAACGAGAGTATTCATAAGTGATGACTGGCGATAAAGAATGAAGCTCTACTAACGGCCATCTGCGATAAAGACTGAGGCTTGTCTATCATTCTTCCGTAGCATCTTCTGAAGGCTATTCATGGTATAGTCGACCTTGTTTAATCTTTTCAGTTTTAGATTTTATGGTCGTACTGTCAAGAGGGGTATAGTTCCCTGATTTATCTTATACCCTTGAAGCTCAAAATGCATGTCATATAGCTAAGGTGCTTATTTAACTTATTCTGCATAGCTTTGAATATCTGCTGCACAGTCCGTGCTTTTCACTATCCATAGTCGCACAGTCTTTGTGTATATGGTCGCACAACAGGTGGTCTGAGCGACCGATGCAGTGACCTGTCTGGTCTCAGTAGCTGTGTGTGATAGAGATGGTCTCAGTGACCCGTTGCGACCTTAGTGGTCGAAGACTGTGTTGCGACCTTAGTGGTCAGACTATGTGAATGACCTTCGTGATCGAATGACTGTGTATGCGACCTTCGTGGTCTCATGGCTGAGTCTTTGATTGTCGCGGTCATAGTGACTGTGTGTGGCCTGAGTGGCCTTGGTATCGGTCTTGAGGCTGGTGTGGCCTCATTACAGTCGGTCATTGTGTCCATGGTCGAATCAAGACTCAATTATGTTTGTAGTATACTAAGCATGTCATAATAGTTGTGAATTTGATCGAGGTTGTATCAGCTCATACTGGTTATGGTCACGCTTGTACTAAGAACTGCGTGCAGTCAAATAAGATCAGTTTCGTTCCAGATCTCGTCTTACTGAACTCAGTCGTATTTACTCTAGAGGGATTCTGGGTAGCATTCAGTTCAGCAAGTGGATGATCAGAGAACGTTGTTTGGACCGACCGCAGTTTGTTAGAGTTTGCACCAAGCTTCTCTCGCAAGCTTGTGTTCAAATGGTCACCGACAAGTGCATTTAATGCTAGCGGCTGGTGGACGTCTTGTCAGGTGGACGTCTTGTCAGGTGGACAAAATGGCTAGTGGACGTTGTGCCTATGGGGGGCAAACGGCTAGTCTCCAGCCGAGGGTTATAAATGCAGCTTGAGTGGCTTTCACCTGGAGTGTTGAGGCAATCGAATTAAAAGGAAAATCATTGTTGCATTCAAGTGCTGAGTTGCATTCACTCTGATCATTCATTCTATTCTTCTGTCGCTAGTTGTTGCTAGAAGAGGGCTGAGAGTGATATGAACATGCTGATGAAGGACACGTTCATGGAGGGTGGCCCGATCTTCACGACGTAGAACCTGGATAACTAGTATATGAAAATACCTGGATAACTAGCATGACCTGATGAAACGAGATAGCCAACCACTTGCAGAGCAAGGACCTGTGTATCAATGAATTCGCCCAACCACACTCTGAATTACCTATCCACACGGCCATCCACGGAGTTGGCGCACAGATAGGGTGATCACGAAGATCGTTCAAGCAATTCTGGAGGAAATAACAAGAACAAAGGATGAAGAGATTCAACTCTCAACTAAAAACTAAGGCTTCAATCTAAAATTTCAATATCAATGTCTTATGTCTTGTATCTTAAAAACTATGACTGTCGTGGTATTAAGAATACCCCGGCAGGTTTTGAAGACGATCCTAGCGGAAATCACGCAGCGCGGGTTGACCGGGTGACCGGTCCTCCCCCGCCGGGCAAACACAAGAATTGACACGCGGATTTATACAGGTTCGGGTCCCGGTGGGGCCCTAGTCCTGTCGACGCGCTCCCGACCGGAGTCGGCTGGGGAGGCTCTCTCCGGGGGAGAGGCTTCCGGAGCACGTCTGTGAGATTAGCTATTCCAAATAATAATGAACTGATCTTTACAACAGAGGGGTACAAGGGCTATTTATAGCCCCCAAAAAGAAGCGAAAAGCCTAAACTACCCCGGAAGCCACCGTCGGATCGAAGGGTAGGACCGTCCTTCTCCCGGTCAAACGTCTTGGATGCTTGACAGGTGGTCGCTGATTCCCGAGGCGTCCCTCGCGTGACCTGCACGTGATAAACAAACAGGGATTTTACCATTTAGGAGGGCGATGACGTCCGGGACCTCTTCCGGAGAGCAGGGTCCCGGGAGCCTAAAAGGCGGCGCCCGGGGCAGGCACCGGAGGCCACTGTCCCCGGGCACATGGCGGCGCCCGGGACATGCCCGGGGGGGCCCGGTCCCGGGGGCCTAGAAGGCGGCACCCGGGGCAGGCACCGGAGGCCACTGTCCCCGGGCACATGGCGGCGCCCGGGACATGCCCGGGGGGCGCGGTCCCGGGAGCCTAAAAGGCGGCGCCCGGGGCAGGCACCGGAGGCCACTGTCCCCGGGCACATGGCGGCGCCCGGGACATGCCCGGTGGGCGCGGTCCCGGGAGCCTAAAAGGCGGTGCCCGGGGCAGGCACCGGAGGCCACTGTCCCCGGGCACATGGCGGCGCCCGGGACATGCCCGGGGGGGCCCGGTCCCGGGGGCCTAGAAGGCGGCGCCCGGGGCAGGCACCGGAGGCCACTGTCCCCGGGCACATGGCGGCGCCCGGGACATGCCCGGGGGGCGCGGTCCCGGGAGCCTAAAAGGCGGCGCCCGGGGCAGGCACCGGAGGCCACTGTCCCCGGGCACATGGCGGCGCCCGGGACATGCCCGGTGGGCGCGGTCCCGGGAGCCTAAAAGGCGGCGCCCGGGGCAGGCACCGGAGGCCACTGTCCCCGGGCACATGGCGGCGCCCAGGACATGCCCGGGGGGCCCGGTCCCGGGGGCCAAATGGCGGCGCCCGGGACATGCTCCGGCGGCACGGTCCCGGGAGTCTAAAAGGCGGCGCCCGGGGCAGGCACCGGAGCCCACTGTCCCCGGGCACATGACGGCGCCCGGGACATGCCCGGGGGGCCCGGTCCCGGGGGCCAAATGGCGGCGCCCGGGACATGCTCCGGCGGCACGGTCCCGGGAGCCTAAAAGGCGGCGCCCGGGGCAGGCACCGGAGGCCACTGTCCTCGGGCAATCATGAACTTACCTGGACTTGACCGCGTGGAGATTTCCCCCAACAGCAGCCCCCCATGCCCTCCGGGGACGAAGCTTGAGCCCCCGGAGGGAATGGTTACGGTACCGGGAAAATCTCCGGACGAAAACTCTGGACGAGAATCACCGGTCCCCCGGCGACGCTTCGGTTTCTGTGCCGGGCGCTTTATGGCCGCGCCGTTTTCGCAATAAATGCACGCGCGGTTCGAACCGGCGTCTCGATTTACGCGCCTGTCCCTTCGTTTCCCGCGCACGGTTTGAATTTCAGTGGTCCAGATTGCCCCGAGGGGGCCACGTGGCGCGCATCTAGATCACGGCCAGCCTCTATAAATAGGGCCCTAGGGGGCCCCGGAAGCTCATTCCAAATCTCCAACTCCAGCTTCAGCTCTCCCGGTAGCGCTCTTCCGGTAGTTTCTCCGGTAGCCTTCTCCGGTAGCGAGCGTCCGGGAGTCGTTGACAGCCACCTGAAACCTTAGCCACCGAAACACAAAAAACTCACCTAATGGCGCCCAAAGGTCGAGCGAAGACCACGGAGGTGCCCCCGGAGGAAATCCCCGTGGATTTCCTTTGGGCCTCCGAGTTCTCGGCCTCGGACGCGGAGTCCCTGGTCAAGAAGGGTGTCGTCGAAGAGGGGGACATCCGGGTCCCCCTAAAGAAGGACGGAGCCCCCCGCCCCAGGCCCGGAGAGGTCGTGGCCTTCGAGGCCTTCCTCGAGGCGGGGCTCCGGCTCCCGGTGCATCCGATGCTCCGGGAGTTTCTCAAAGAGTACGGGGTGGCTCTCAACCACCTCACCCCGAACGCGCTCGTCCGTATGGGCCTTTTTATATGGCTCTACGAGACAGCGACCGGGCAGGAGCCCACCCTCCGCGCCTTCCGGTATTTCTATGAACCGGCGGCGCGGAGCTCCCACCTGGTGAAGGGAGGACCGAAGTCCCCCTTCGGCTCGGTGATGGTCCAAATGCTGCCCTCCCAGGTGGCGGACTTCCCGGCGGCGGCCTCCCGGGACCACTGGGGGGACTGGCTCCGGAGGTGGTTCTACCTCCGGGTCCGGGACGAGGCGGTGGTCTACGCCCCGGAGCCTCCCACCTACAGCCGATCATCCGCACCGAAGCCGCCGGTGTGGACGGACGAGGAGTTCGAGCTCCTCGGGAAGGTGGTGTTGGCGAAGAAGGCCCGCTCAATGCGGGACGCCGCGGAGGAGCTGGCGCTCCTGCGGCTTTCCCCCTTCTCACGCGGGGGAAGGGGGATCGGCATGGGCCCGGAGCAGCGGCCTCCGGTCAAGCCGGTGACGCGGCGTAAGTGCCCTGCATTCTTGTACTTGCAGTTTTTTATGAGAAATTGACTAACTTTTTACCTCTTGCAGTGCGTCCGTACCCGGCGGCGAGGGACAAGGCGGAGCACCTCCTGGGGAGGTACTTCGCCGACGAACACGAGCGCATCGTGCGCCTCGTGGGGGAGGGGCCTCCCCGGAACTTGGTGGCCGAGGCCTACGGGCTCAGGCTTCCGGAGAGGAAGCCCCTTCCCACCCCCGGGTCTCATAAACGGGGGAAGGACGCGGCCGGGGGCTCGGAGCCCAAAAAGCCCCGGGTCCAGAAGACCCCAGCTCCGGCAACGGCGCCGGCAACGACGCCGGTGAGGGCCCGGGACGCAGCTCCCGGAGCCGAACATGCCCGGGCGGCGCCCCGGGCAGAGGCGACGCCTCCGCCCCCGGAGGCCCCCGTCGAGGCCCGGGGGAAGGAGATTGTTGTCGATGGGGCGGGGTCCGATTCGGCGGACTACGCCCCGTCGCCAGTTCGCGTGACGCTCCTCTCGCCTCTCCCGGCGGCATTGGCGCCGGAGAGGCTAGAAGTGAGGTTTTCGGGGGCGGCGCCCCCGCGCCTCTGGCCGGTGGATGAGGAGGGGGGGAGCCCCTCAGTCTTCGAGGTCCCCCCGGAGCAGGAGGCTCCGAGGGCCCTCCGGCCTGGGGCGGGGAAAGGCCCAATGATCCCCCCCCGGGCGGAGATCCCCGCCCAACCTTCGTCTTCGTCTTCGGAGGAAACTTCGTCGACGAAGACGCCGGCGACGCCGGCCGTGCTCCCGGATTCAGAGGTCCGGGGGCCCTCTCCCGGCCGCGACAGGAGGGCCGGGCAAGACACCTCCCTATTTCCGGCGGGGGAGGTGGCCCGCTACGCGGAGGGCCTGCACAACCGAAAGGTGCAGGCCCTCGTGGCAGGAGGGACACTCCACGAGCGTTTTGAGGGGCTCGAGTCCCTCGGGGCCCAGGTAACTCGAGCTCTCCACACTCCGGCTTTTTTCCTGCACTTAAGATTTTTCTAACTCTATGCATTTTGTAGGTAGCGACTGTTACCTGGGGCCTTGAGCAGCGGGTCACCCGACTGCTCAAGGAGGCGGAGAGCCGGGCCTCGGCCTGCGTCGAGCAGCGGGAGGCGGCCATCCGGGAGCGGGACGAAGCTCTTGATGAGCTGTCCCGGGCCCGGGCGCAGGTGCACCTTTCGGAGGGCGCCTACATCCGCCTCCGAGAGGAGGCCAAGGTGCGGGAGAAGGCGCTCCGGGAGCTCGAGAGCTCCAGCGTCCGGGCGCTGTCGGGCGCGGGCCGCTCCGTCCGCTCGGCCCTGGAAAGCCTTGGCGTTAGCCTGGGCTCCGGGAGCGGCCCGGAGGTGCCCCCGGCGACCCTCGCGGAGGCTGTGCGTTTTCTTAACGCACAAGTCTCCGCCATCCCGGAGGCTGCGGACGTCCGGGCACGGGGCCGAGCGATCCCCGTCATCGCGGCCGCCGCGGGGCTCGTTGACTACCGTGGGGTCGGCGCCCGGGCGATCGGGGGGCGCATCCCCCGGGGCTTCCCGGAGGCCTTCGAGCCAACGCGCCGGGAGGTGGAGCTGCTGGCGGAGGGGTTCTACGACCGGATCATCCGGACGTGGTTCCCGACACCGGCGCCTCCGGCCACGGATGTCCCTGCCCCGGCCACGGAGGAAGCTTCCCGGGGGGAGGACCCCAATGCCAAAGTATGAGCCTCCCCCGGGTCTTTAGCTAGGACCCCCTTTTTATTTTGTTAGGCATTTTGATTCCGGTAGCTTCTTAGGAGAAGCCCCGGGCACTTGTACAAAAACATTTTGCAATGAAATATATTAGAAATTTTTCTAAGTCTTTGCGATGGAATGTTACCAGGGTTCCCGGGGGGTTGCTCCCGAGCAACGGTCCGGGAGAGACTCTCCGGGGGACGCCCAAGCGGCTTTGATTTTGCTGAGCCTTGTCTCCGGGAGGCGCGACGACGGTACTGCCCGGGAGCCCGTCCGGTTGAGGTGGCGCCCGGAATGGCACTTGGATAATTTTGACAACAGCCGTGCTGAATTAACTCCCCCGCGCCCGAGGGCCCAGATGATACCTCCTCTCCGGATACTTCCGCCGGCTGGGTACGAGTTTTGGCCCGAAGACGTACTTCGGGATTCTCAGCGTCGCGTCCGGGCGCTGTACCGGGACCTGGCCCGGGAGCTAAGGGAGCGCCTCCGGGAGCTTTAGGCGTAGGAGCCTTAGGCTCGTAGGAAATCCCCCGGGTTAGGACCCGGGTTGTATCGTTTCCGGAACCCACCGGAGGGGGAAGATGTCCTCCGGGTTTGTTGATCAATAAAGCGCATTGTTTCTTTTTATTGCCTCTTTCTTTTCTTCTTCTTGGATGGTCTGGACGACTGATCTTAACAAGGATGAGCTAAGCTCCTTCGTGGGTGACCCGGGGACCCCCTGTCCCCCCCCGCCCACAGCGGGCGGGAGGAAGCCTCCGCGTGCTGTGGGGGAAACAGGGTCCCCGGGGGGAGCATAACCTGTAGAAATGTTTTCTAAGTCAGAAAATTGTAAAAACAGGATTTCCGAGGGAGGGACCTTCCGGGGTGGCCGGGGGCACTGGGAGAGGTTCATCCGGCCGCCGGGAGAGTGGGGAACCGGGAACAAGGCGCGGAAGGGGCTCATGAAAAGCCAATGACCTCCGGAGGGGAGCTTCCCGGGAGGGTTCGTCCGGTCGTCGTGAGAACGGGGAGCCGGGAATAAGGTCTTCGAGAGATAATCATCCGGCCGCCGTGAGAACGGGGAGCCGGGAATAACGTCGACTCCCGGAGGAGGAAGATAGAGCCAATCAAGCCGCAAGGGGCCGATCTTCCGGTCGCCGTGAGAACGGGGAGCCGGGAATATCGTCGACTCCCGGAGGAGGAAGATAGATCCAATCAAGCCGCAAGGGGCCGGTCTTCCGGTCGCCGTGAGAACGGGGCGCCGGGAATATCGTCGACTCCCGGAGGAGGAAGATAGATCCAGAAAGCCATTAGACATCCCGCTGGGGAGAGCGTCTACTCCCGGAGGAGGAAGTGCCCGGAGACGGGTCTTGAGTGTTTGGGTAGGGGACTAATCTCCCAAAGTGACTCGTTACCGCGGCCGCTGGGGACCGGGTTGCCGCTTACACCCTCAGTCCACGAGGGCTGTTCGTAAGCCGCCCTTTAGGAGGGACTTGCTGGGGCAGGGCCCACTTCCTCACGGAGAGGGCATCCTCACGGGGAGGGCATCTTCACGGGGAAGGCATCCTCGCGGGGAGGGCGTCCTCGCGGGGAGGGCATCACCACTAGGGGCGGTAAACAAGAACAACCTGCAGTGAGACAGTTGAAGAACAAAGGCTATGCATTTATTAACGAAATATACAAAGCCCCCCTGCGAAGCCGCGAAGGGGGAAAAAGGGAAGTTACAGTCCCCCCTCCCCCTCCGGCGTGACCGCCCCGGGGGAGGGGACAGGCCCGTAAGGCTAAACGTAGAACTTGCGAAGTAAACGCAAGTTCCATGTGTGCTTCAGCTCCTGCTCTTCAAGGTTGGAGAGCTTGTAGGCCCCCGAGCCTAGGACAGCGGAGATCCTGTAGGGGCCTTCCCACTTGGGGGAGAGCTTACCCTGGGCTTGGGGGTCTGTGACGCGCTTGAGGACAAGGTCCCCAAGGCGGAAAGCTCTCTCGCGCACGCGCTGGTTGTATGCGCGTGACATCTCGCGCTCGTAGATGGCGTGGCGGAGGAGCGCTCGGTCGCGTTCCTCCTCCACGAGGTCGATTTCCAGCCGCCGGTTGTCTTCGTTGGCCCGGTAGGCTGCGGTCGTGGCTCCGTTCAGGAGCTCGACCCGCAGCGACCGGAAGCCAATCTCTGGGGGGAGGACTGCCTCCGCCCCGTAGACTAGGGAGAAGGGAGCACGCCCTGTGGCCCGGGACGGGGTCGTGCGCATGGAGCAGAGGATGCTAGGGAGCTCCTCTGCCCACGCCCCCGCTTGGAAGCGGTTTGTTCGAGTCTCCGGCGTAACCCCTGTAGGATTACGCCATTGACCCTCTCGACGGCCCCGTTGCTTTGGGGATGGGCCACTGAGGCGAAGTGGATGACGACCCCCAGGCCTTCGAAGAATTCCCGGAAATATGCCGAGTCGAATTGGGTCCCGTTGTCCACGGTGATTTCCCGGGGGACACCAAAACGACAAACGACGTTTTTCCAGAAAAACCGCTGAACGGCCCGGGAGGTGATGCTAGCCAAGGGCTCCGCCTCAACCCACTTTGTAAAGTAGTCGACCGCGACCACCGCATACTTGTATCCTCCGGGCGCTGGGGGGAAAGGCCCTAAGAGGTCCATCCCCCAGCGCACGAAGGGCCAAGTGATGGGGATAGTCCGCAGCGCTACAGGGGGGAGATTCGAGCCCTTGGCCATCTTCTGGCATGCTTCGCACGCGGAGACAAGGTCTCGCGCGTCGCGCATGACTGTAGGCCAGTAAAAGCCCTGCCGAAGGGCCTTGGCGGCGATGGCACGCGGGGCTAGGTGAGAACCACAGCTCCCCGCGTGAATGTCTTCCAGGAGTTGAAGTCCCTCCGACCGGGGGAGGCAGCGCAGGAGGGCTGAAGCCCCCCGCTTGTAGAGCCTTCCCTCGAGCAGGAGATATGCCCGGGCTTTGGCCCGGAGGCGCTTAACCTCGGTCTCGCTAGGAGGGTCCCCCTCCCCCTTGATGAAGGAGATGAGGGGATCCATCCATGACGACGGCCGGACGATCTCGGCGACCTCCGAGACCGGAGGCTCGGGGCCTGCGTCCGGGGAGGCCACAGAGGGCTTCGTGATTGTTTCCAAGAAGGCCCCCTTGGGGAGCGTTTCCCGGGCGCTTGCCGCCCGGGCCAAAGCATCAGCCCCGTCATTTTCCCTTCGCGGGATATGCCGGGCCTCAAGGCCGTCGAAGTGTTTCTCCATTTTTCGTACTTCCTGCAAGTAAAGACTTAAATTTGCGTCATGGCATAGGTAAGATTTGTCCATTTGGCAGACAACGAGCTGAGAGTCTCCCTTCACTAGTAGGCGCCGGATCCCCAGGGAGCGCGCCAGGCGCATCCCGAGGAGCAGAGCCTCGTATTCGGCGACGTTGTTGGTTGCGGGGAACTCGAGCCGCGCGGCGTACTCGAGCTCCTTCCCCTCGGGGCTCCGGAGGACTACCCCCGCGCCAGCCCCGGCGAGGCACAGCGACCCATCAAACAGCAGGGTCCAATGGTCACTGCGTCGGGGCGGCACAGGGAGATCTTCGTCCCCGGACCCAGAGGCGGGAGTCCATTCTGCGATGAAGTCGGCGAGGACCTGCGACTTGATTGCGGAGCGGCCGGTAAGGGACAGGGAGAAGGGGGCAAGCTCGGCCCCCCACTTCCCAATCCGGCCGGTGGCTTCTTTATTCCGCAGTACCTCCTCCAGGGGGAGGGACGACGGAACGGTGATGGGGTGCCCCAGGAAGTAATGCCGGAGCTTCCGGGACGCCATGAGGAGAGCGTAGCAAATCTTCTCCATCTCCGTGTACCGAGTCTTGGCCCCTTGGAGGGCTTCACTGACGTAGTACACGGGACGTTGCTGCCCCCCTTGCTCCTTCACCAAAACCGCGCTGACGGCGACGGGGGTCGCGGCGAGGTAGAGGAGCAAGGGCTCTTCCGGAGACGGACTCACGAGCATTGGAGGGCTCGAGAGGTACTTCTTGAGGTCGTTGAAGGCTTCCTGGGCCTCGGGGGTCCAGCGGAACCCCTCAAGCCCTCGGAGGATCTTGAAGAACTG
This sequence comes from Pharus latifolius, assembly GCA_019359835.1. Taxonomy (NCBI): domain Eukaryota; kingdom Viridiplantae; phylum Streptophyta; class Magnoliopsida; order Poales; family Poaceae; genus Pharus; species Pharus latifolius. The sequence continues at coordinate 47,798,133 of CM033330.1, read as the reverse complement.
GAGGTCCCGCTCCCCCGAACGGGAGACGAAGCGGCTGAGCGCGGCCAGGCGGCCGGAGAGCCGCTGGACATCTTTGACGGAGCGCGGCGGGGGAATCTCTAGGAAGGCCCGGATCTTCTCGGGGTTTGCCTCAATGCCCCGCTGGGACACGAGGAAACCCAGGAGCTTCCCCCCGCGCACCCCGAAGGCGCACTTCTCCGGGTTGAGCTTGAGCCCGAACGCGCGGAGGTTGCAGAAGGTCTCTGCGAGGTCGTCGATGTGGGAGGCTGCACGAGGGCTTTTGACGACCGCGTCGTCTACGTAGACTTCGACGTTGCGGCCGACTTGATCTTTGAACACCAGCGTCATAAGGCGCTGGAAGGTGGCTCCCGCATTCTTGAGCCCGAAAGGCATATGGCGGTAGCAGAAGGTTCCGAGGGGAGTTATAAAACTCGTCTTTTCCTCATCCCCCTCCGCCATCCGGACTTGATGGTATCCCGAGTAGGCGTCTAGGAAGCTCATCAGCTCGCACCCCGCGGTGGAGTCAACGAGCTGGTCGATCCGCGGGAGCGGGAAGTTGTCTTTGGGGCAAGCGCGGTTAAGGTCGGTGAAGTCCACGCACATGCGCCACTTGCCACTTGACTTCTTGACGAGGACGGGGTTTGCGAGCCACTCGGGGTGCAACACTTCCCGGATGAACCCCGCCTCTCGGAGCCGGGCTATCTCCGTCTTGATGGCTTCTTGACGTTCGAGGGAGAGCTTCCTCAACTTCTGCTGGATAGGGGGGTGACCGGGGGTTACCGCGAGCTTGTGTTCAATAACCTCCCGGGCGACACCCCGCATGTCCGAAGGCTTCCATGCAAAAACATCGGAGTTTTCGCGCAGAAAGACTGCGAGTTGCGCTGCATGGTCTTGGGGGAGCTCTGCCCCGATTTGGACAGTTTGGTCCCTGCTGCCCAGGGACAGCGGGACCTTCCGGAGGCCCCCTTCCGGACGCGGCTTGAGGAGGGGCCTCCCAGGGGATGGCGCAGCGACGTCTTCGTCCGGGGGGGGAGCCTCCCCCCCGGGTGCCTTGATCAGGTTGACGCTTCCTATTGTAGCAGCAGCTCGCTCGTATAGAGCACGGGCCAGTCTTGATCCCCCCGGACGTTGATCACGCCATGCGGCCCGGGGATCTTCATACACAAGTAGTTTTGGTGGGTGGCAGCCCCCAGCCGATTGATCGTAGTCCTCCCCATAATCACATTGTAGGAGGAGGGGAGGTCCACTACGTCGAAGCGGACTAGCTCGGTCCGGTAGTTCTCTGGGGTGCCGAAGGTGATCGGGAGATCTACCTTGCCCACGGGGTGGATCGCCTTCCCCGGGACAAACCCTTGCAGAGGCCCTGCCGCTGGTTGCAGGAGCTTCTCATCCACCTGCATTTCCTTGAAGGTTTTGAGGAACAGGACGTCGGCGGAGCTTCCGCCGTCCACGAGGATGCGGGCCAAGTGGCAGTTGTAGATTGTCGCGGAGACAATGAGCGCGTCGTCGTGGGGGAAGCGAACCCCTCGCGCGTCCTCCGCCGTAAAGGTGAGGGGGACGTCCGACCACTTGGGCGGCACGGACGCGTGTAGCACCCCCACTACCTTAACTTCTCGCGCGTACTCCTTGCGCTGGCGCTTGGAATCCCGCCCGGAGGCGGACCCCCCTACGATGACGTTGATGCGGCGCTGAGAAGTTTGAAAGGGGAGAGCGTCTGAAGGCTCCCCCTCCTGCACCTGCTGCCCCCCCGCGGGAGCGGGAAGGGCCGGAACAGCTGGCCGAGGGGGCAAGGAGGCCGGAGTCCCCCCCCTGCCCGCGCTGGTCGAGGAATGCCGCGAAGTGTTGCAGCAGCTGGTGGCAATCTCGGGTGGCGTGGGTACTGGACCCGTGGAAGCTGCACCACGGTCCTTCCCGGCTTCTCCCCGCGGGGCCTTCGCGGCCGCGCGAAGACTGTCCTCCCCCATGGCCTCTCGGCTTGGGAAAGGGGCGGTTGCCCTTCGGGGGGTCGCGCGAGCCGCCTCCGCCCTCGAGGACAAAAGTGTCCCGAGGCCGTGGTTCGCTACGGCCCCCCTGCCTGGGGCGCCTGGGGGGATCCCGGGCCCCCCGCTCGGCGGGGGCAGGAGCCCCCTGGGTCTTCTTCCAGATGTCGTCTTCCTCCGCCCGAGCGTACTTTTCAAGCACATTGAAGAGCTCGTCGGCGGAAGAGGGGCAGCTCCGGGAGAGCCTTCGGTGGAGCTCCCCCGGGAGGATGCCGCTTTTGCAGGCTTCGATGACTGTAGAGTCGGGGACATGGGCCACTTTGCTCTTCACCTGGGCAAAGCGCTTGAAAAAGCTTCTGATGGTCTCCCCAGTTCTCTGGCAGACAGTATACAGCTGCGAGGAGTCCAGGGGACGCACGTAGTTCCCCTAGAAGTTGGCACAGAACTCCCGCTTGAGCTGCGAGAAAGACTTGATGGAGCCCGCCTTCAGATTGTAAAACCAGGAGCGGGCAATGCCGGTGAGGTAGAGGGGGAAGACGTTGCATTGGACACTCTCGTCCCCCCCCGCCGCGGAGATGGCGGTGGAGTAGATCTGCACGAACTCGTAAGGGTCCGCCTCGCCATTATAATGCTCGATGTGCGGGGGACGGTAGGGCCGCGGCCATCGGATGCTGCGGAGTCTTCGACACAGGGGCTGGTTCGCCCCCTGCACTTCCCGGGGGGAGCCCCAGTCACTGTCTTCTTTAACGGGGGACGCCCCCTCGTTATCCGAGTCAGGTAGCGGCCCAAGAGGGCCACCGGAGTGGTGGTGACGACGCTTCTCTTCCGGACCGGGACTGATTTCCCGGACGTCCGGGCTTCTCTCCGGGGAGGATGGTTCTTCGGCTGGTCTCTTCCCCCGACCGGTACGAGGGCGAGGCTCCCTGCGACAGCGACCGGGGGGGAGCTCTTCCCCGCGGCTGGGAGAATGCATTCGCTCGACCTCCCCCCGGGAGAAGCGGATTTGCTTCGCTGGGGGAGGGAGCTCCTGCACTGTAGCAGCCGGCCCGGGAGCTACCGGGACCTGCTGGGGGGAGCCCCCTGCGACAGCCCCCGGGACCGGAAAGGGGGGAGACCCTGCACCATCCGGAACCGGGGAGGGGGCGCCAAGCGGGGCCTCCGTGGCAACGACCGGGTCCAGAAAGGGGGAAACCCCTGTGACATCCGGAACCAGTGGGGGGTGAGCCCCCTCGGCGACGTCCTGGGTTGGGGAGCCAATGCGGGGGGGAATTCGCTGAGGCACGGGAGCTACTCTGTCGACCGGCCCCGGTGCGGTAAACCCGACGCGAGGGGCGGGACTGGCTCCCGGCGTAGGAATAGCCCCCGGCGTGAAATGACCCCCCAGCCCCGGAAGCGAGCCAGGGACGGGGTACCCCCCTGGTGCTACGAAGGGCCCGGGCATGAAATAGCCTCCCGGCACCGGGACGGGCCCGGGTGCCGAGAAGTGTCCGGAAGTATATCCCGCGGGGGGAGGGAACCCCCCAGCGGGATCATACGGGGTAGACAGCCCCCCTGACACCGGAGGGGCCGCTGGGTATCCCATAAACGGGGGCATGATCCCCGGATATGGGTGCGGCGAGAATGTGGGGGCCGAGGGCCGTGCCAACACACTAAGGAGCTCGTCCATAGAGCGCTGGGCGCGGAGCTGGCCCTCCACGAGAGCCTCCAGCAGGGCGTCCCGGGGGGCCGGGGGAGCCGTCGGGGGGAAACTCGTCCCGGCCGAGGTCCCCGCGGCCGCCGGGAGCGACCCGGAGGTGGAGGCACCTAGATTGAGAGGAAAGGTGGGAGGCGGTACCTGGGAATGGTCGCCTCCGGACGGAAGCGCCGGAACAGCAGCGTCCCGGACGGGTGCCGCCAGGTCACCGGGACCGGCGTCACCGGGAAGGGCGCGGGCCCTTGTTCTCGGAGGAGCCATGGCGATTCGTCACGGGTCCCCACGGACGGCGCCAACTGTCGTGGTATTAAGAATACCCCGGCAGGTTTTGAAGACGATCCTAGCGGACATCACGCAGCGCGGGTTGACCGGGTGACCGGTCCTCCCCCGCCGGGCAAACACAAGAATTGACACGCGGATTTATACAGGTTCGGGTCCCGGTGGGGCCCTAGTCCTGTCGACGCACTCCCGACCGGAGTCGGCTGGGGAGGCTCTCTCCGGGGGAGAGGCTTCCGGAGCACGTCTGTGAGATTAGCTATTCCAAATAATAATGAACTGATCTTTACAACAGAGGGGTACAAGGGCTATTTATAGCCCCCAAAAAGAAGCGAAAAGCCTAAACTACCTCGGAAGCCACCGTCGGATCGAAGGGTAGGACCGTCCTTCTCCCGGTCAAACGTCTTGGATGCTTGACAGGTGGTCGCTGATTCCCGAGGCGTCCCTCGCGTGACCTGCACGTGATAAACAAACAGGGATTTTACCTTTTAGGAGGGCGATGACGTCCGGGACCTCTTCCGGAGAGCAGGATCCCGGGAGCCTAAAAGGCGGCGCCCGGGGCAGGCACCGGAGGCCACTGTCCCCGGGCACATGGCGGCGCCCGGGACATGCCCGGGGGGGCCCGGTCCCGGGGGCCTAGAAGGCGGCGCCCGGGGCAGGCACCGGAGGCCACTGTCCCCGGGCACATGGCGGCGCCCGGGACATGCCCGGGGGGCGCGGTCCCGGGAGCCTAAAATGCGGCGCCCGGGGCAGGCACCGGAGGCCACTGTCCCCGGGCACATGGCGGCGCCCGGGACATGCCCGGTGGGCGCGGTCCCGGGAGCCTAAAAGGCGGCGCCCGGGGCAGGCACCGGAGGCCACTGTCCCCGGGCACATGGCGGCGCCCGGGACATGCCCGGGGGGCCCGGTCCCGGGGGCCAAATGGCGGCGCCCGGGACATGCTCCGGCGGCACGGTCCCGGGAGTCTAAAAGGCGGCGCCCGGGGCAGGCACCGGAGCCCACTGTCCCCGGGCACATGACGGCGCCCGGGACATGCCCGGGGGGCCCGGTCCCGGGGGCCAAATGGCGGCGCCCGGGACATGCTCCGGCGGCACGGTCCCGGGAGCCTAAAAGGCGGCGCCCGGGGCAGGCACCGGAGGCCACTGTCCCCGGGCAATCATGAACTTACCTGGACTTGACCGCGTGGAGATTTCCCCCAACAATGACCATGTCTCTCTTTTATAGAGGGTGGTATGTACAAAACATAGAAGAATTAAACTATAATTCTCATCTGAATCTAATTCAAAATGGAACAAAAATCCTAACAAACTATAAAAGATAAAAGAAGTTCGGAATAAATCTTCTCAGAGGATTCGGATGAGACTTTTTCCTTCCGTATAGTTGTTATTCTTTTGGGTCTCCTGTTTGCATACGATGTCAGAATTTAATGATTCTTGATGAATTGGAAAAATATTTTGAATACCTTTCCAACAAGTACTCACACATCCAAATTGAATATATGTGCAGAGAATGGTGCTTGGTTGAATATGGACTGTTGTTTGGTCGGCAGACTGCATGCCGAGCAAAATTCTTTTGGTTGTAGCGGTCGCAATCCTTGACGGAATATGAGAGATCTTGGGCTCGTTGGAAAGCTTAGGAAATCTTCTTTCCACTCCGTAGGTATACGACCAGATTCAATGAAGATCTTTGTCCCATAAATGGCTATGTCCTTCCTGTTATGCTCTCCCTCTTTATATCTAATCAATGTTAAACAAGTACTATGAGGTAGCAGCATATTCTCATCATAATTTAATTCTTTAAGGAACAAAGTCACCTGTTGATGTAGTTGTCTGGCTTTTGCTCAAGTGATTGGTCCTCGATATTCATCAGGTCGAGCTCTAGTGCTACTTGTGCTAGAGATGTCCTCATCAGAGAGCTCAGACTAGTCTTGTTGCTGCTAGTTGTTGCTAGTTGAGTGCAAAAGACCTAGAGCATTCAAGTCTCTTTCATTTACTTTGGTATCTAGAGTTGGTGTAACTGTACTCAATTCATGTGTTGTCTTGAGGAACCTATCCAGAGAGTGTAGTAAAGAGCATTGAGAGAGAGAGAGAGAGAGAGAGAGAGTATATTTGCATAGCATCTTGAGCTTCTTGTGTAGAAGTAGATCAAGGGATTGTAGTATACTTATTACTCTTGGTGATTGCCGTCACCTAGACGACCGGTAGAGACCACCGATCTTATCACAGACGGACTTGTCGAAGAGGCGTGGTATTCGGTTGTGAAGGTTTGGTGCTAAGCCTATCCGGGAAGGAGAAAAACAACCAATAGTGAAATCGAGATAATAATCTTGTGTAGGTTGCTTCAACGAGGACTAGTGGAAGTCGGCAAGCTTCCAATACCTCGGAAAAATTCTTGTGCCATCGGTAATCTCTTTCTTTCTCTATATTTCAGTAAGTTGTATTTTCGCTGCTTAATTGTTTTCGATCACATCTTTGTGCTATTTGGTTGTTGAATAGAACTTGTGTTTCAATCATTGAATTTATTTCTATTCTGTGGTCGAATTGTGCTGATCAAATTAGAATCTGTCTTTCGGGGTTAAAATTTTAATATCTCCTATTCACCCCCGCTTTAGTCGATATCCTTCGACCAACACTAGGGACCTGGGGCCCAGAGGCCTCGGGCCATCTCCAGGAAACTCTTTGGGATGCGGCGTCTGGACCCTCAGGACGCTGCGGCGGCTTGGGGCCCAGCGGCCTGGGACCCTCAACGGGAACCCCTCGAAGACTTAGTGCCTAGACTCTCGGGATATTCCCAGGGACTTGAGGCTTGGGACCCTCAACGGGAACCCCTCAGAGACTTAGACGCTCGCAAGGGCCCAGGGTCCAGAGGCTCGGGACCCTCACTGGGAACCCCACGGAGACTCGACATATTGATGCTCGGAACGTTTCGGGGGATCTGGGGCCCAGAGGCCCGGGACCCTCACCGGGAACCCATCAGAGACTCGGCGTCCTGATTCTTGGGACGTCCCATGGAGCCCAGGACCCTCAACGGGAACCCCTCGGAGACTCCGTGCACGGACGCTCGGGTCGTTCTCGAGGACCCGGGGCCATCTTTGGGAACCTCTCAGGGACGCCGCGCCCGGACACTCGGGATGCTCATATGGACCAGGGGCCCAGCGGCCCGGGACCCTCAGTAGGAAATCCTCAGAGACTGGGCACCCAGACACTTGAGACATTCGCAGGGACCTACTGCCCGGAGGCCCTGGACACTCAATGGGAACCTCTTGGAGACTTGGTGTCCTGACACTCAGGACGTTCCTGGGGGCCAGGACCCTCATTGGGAACCCCTCGGAGACTCGGCGTCCTGACGCTTGGGACGTTCTCCAGGACCCGAGGCCCGAAGACTCGGGACCCTCACCGGGAACCCCTCAGAGACTCAGCATCCTGACGCTCAGGACGTTCCTAGGGACCCAGGGCTCGGAGCCCTAGGACCGTCACCGGGAACTCCTCGTAGACTTGGCATCTTGATGCTCGGGATGTCCCAGATAGCCCAGGGCCCAGAGGCCTGGGTCCCCCACCGGGAACCCCTAGGATACTCCACGCCGGGACACTCCGGGTGTTCCTGGGGACCCAAAGCTCGGAGGCCTGGGGCCATCTTTGGGAACCTCTCGGGGACACGGCGCCCAGATGCTCGGGACTCTCCCAGGGACTAATCGCGCCAGCGTGGTCGCGCGCGCGGACGTGAAGTAATAACCGCAAGTGAACGGTTGAACTTTGGGCACTTGAGGGTCGAATTCCACGAGAAACAAGCATATTCATGCCACTGGTCGTGCTCAACTCTGTTAAAAACATGATTTTTTTATTTTTTGTGCAATCGATCAAACCGAGCCCAGCATTGGTCGTGTTGTTGGTTGTGCTCGGTTTGGTGGTTTTGTAAATTTTTTTTTATTTTTTTGAAATCAATCAAACTAGCCTAGCATTGGTTATGCTGCTGGTCATGCTCGGTTCAGCTGGTTTTGGAAACTTTTTATTTTTTTGGTTTTTTCAAAAGTTTCAGCCCTAGTTTGTGAAAAATGGGTTTTGGGTCGTCAAACGACGTCGGAGTTAAGTGATTCTTGCTCTGCTGTGTTCCTAAAAAGGAAAACTATGTGTTAGTATACTGGGTTGCCTCTCGGCTAGCATTGGTTTAACGTCCCACTCGATGAAACATTCTCGGTCATTCAAAAATGGATGGAATTGAAAGAATTGACCGAGTTCAGTGCACTTACCTGGTTTCCCGCATTGTATAACTTGATGCGATGCATGTTTACCTTGAAAGTGGTACCATTGTGCACCCGAAGCTCTACTACACCATACATGAATACTTTTCTATCATGTATGGCCCAGTCCATTGCGATTTCAAATTTTTTTCAAGGAAGATGATGTGCTGTGGAGTCGAATGTCATAGTCTGAAGTTGGTTGGTCCTAAAAAAGAGAAAGAAAAAGAAAACAAAGAAAAAGAAAGAGAAAGAAGAAAAAAAAACAAAAGAAGTAAAAAGTATCGGGTTGCCTCCGGACAAGCGCTAGTTTGACATCCCATTCGACGTAGAGTGTAGCATGATCTTTATTGAGGTTCCCAATAGTGATTTTGAATGGTTGGTGCAGTGGGAGATCTAAGCCTATTGTCTAGCAATTCAGATTTTTCAGCTTTCATCATAGCTAGGTTCAATCAGTGTGGAGGGTCAATACCAATTAGATCATCAGTAGAATATCCTAATGCCTTGCGATGCAGTGTTAATGTATTGATCAATGTGCTTAATTGTTTATCAGTTATGTTGTCATTTACAACCATAGGATTTTGTTTATCTCTATCAAGAAGCATATATTTCACTAAGGAAGGGGTGTGAGATTTGGTACCTTGTTCGTGCAAGAATTATCATGATTTCTTGTCGTTGAGTCGATTGGGAAATGCTGATGTGTTTGTAGTAGCATGATCATCCTTTTTATTGTTCATCTCTTTTTTGTCATCAAGAGCATCATCTCCAATTTGTTTACCCTGCAATACAGTCTCAAGAGGGTCTATCCTGCATGTGTGGTTCTCATACATAGGGCAGTTAGTAATTTCAGGCAGTTTAAACAATATTTTTTCATTCCCAATGTGAAAAACAATTGTACCCTCACATATATAAATTTGAGCTATGTCCAAACATTCCAAATCCCTTTTATTTGTAAGAATTATTTAAAGAAAATTTCTAAATGAAGGAATTTGAGTGATAAGATCAGCGAAAGGCACAGTCACATTCAGTTTTTTTAGGATAGCATGGGATTTGTTATTAAAATTAGACTGGAGGTAATGACTTGGAAAAGATGGAATTGGTTTACAAACATGTGTTACCTCATTACTACCTGATTCTTTTCTTTTGGTTGTTCATCCTTATCGAGGTTGTTTGCCGGCGTAGGTGGATCATCGTGCTTAAGTTCGGTTGTTGGCGTCAAATCCTTGGTAGACATCTTCGTTGGTTCTGGTTGCACCTTTTCTCACTGGAAATTTCTTGTACCATTCAAATCAACAGTATCAACACAAGATATAACATTATTATGTTAAAAATCATGAGAGTTGATAGGTTGAGAAGGAAGAGAGTTAGAAATCATTGGTGCGGGGTTGGCCATTCGTGAACGTGCATAGAGATGGAGTCGATCTTCTGGTTCAGTGCAACCTTTTCCTTCTCTTGATTTACTAGAAAAGCTTCAAGCATGCGCTCGATGTTGGATTGTTTGGGTTTATTTTTTCATTGATGTGGTGGCCAGTACGATTGTTGTTATTGTTGTTGCTGAAACGATGGCCATGGTGCTTGGTATGATTGTTGTTGTCCAAGGAGTTGGTGCTGCGGTTGGATCAATCTTGATGCAGTGTGTTCATTCCGCCATTGCATGTAGTTATGTGTCATACCTTCAATTAGATCATATGCTTTGTCAACACTTTTGTTCATGAGTGCACCGCCAGCTGTGGCGTCAAGAGTCATCCGTGCCAAGTAATTCATAGCGTTATAAAATGTTTGAACTACAAGCCACTTTTCCAGGCCGTGGTGTGGGCATGACCTCAAAAGTTCCTTGTACCGCTCCCATGCTTCGTAGAGTGATTCTCCTCCCTGCTGAGTAAAACAAGCAATCTGGTTCCGAATATGTGCAGTTTTAGATGGAGGAAAAAATTTATTGAGAAAAATATGTGAGAGTTCATCCCACATTGCTATTGAAGTGGGCGGTAGAGTATACAACCATGCTCTTGCCTTATCTCAAAGAGAGAAAGGAAAGAGATGTAGTAGTAGCACATCCTTCGAAACTCCATTAATTTTAAAAGTATCACAATGCTTAAGAAAAATATGGAGATGTACCGAAGGATCTTCGGTGGCAAAACCACTGAATTGATTTTGTTGTATCAGATTCAATAGTGCAGGGTTAATTTCAAAATTATTTGTTTTGATTGCTGGTCTAAGAATACCTGACTGAAACCCCATGATGAGTGGGAGTCCATAATCCTTCAATTTCTTTTGTTCACCCATCTTTGGTGATTCGGCTTCCTACGGTGTTTGATTGTCCAATGTGGCTCATTCTTGATCGTCTCAGATGCACTTCCAACCTGCAGGGATTACATGTGCACAAAAAGAAAAGAAAAAGAAAAATAGAATCAATATTGACAAGTGAGATTGACTTATATCAACAAAAATTAAACCAAAAGATGAATTACCGTTGTTTCCCGGCAATGGAGCTAAAAACTTGATCGCGTGCGGGGTTGCGTGCGCGGATGTGAAGTAATAACCACAAGTGAATGGTTGAATGTTGAGCAATTGAGGGTTGAATTCCACGAGTAACAATCATATTTGTCTTTTAGGTTAATGGATCATTGATTAAGTCTAAACGATTTGGGGGTTTTGTGAGCTACAACTAAATCTACTACTAAATCTATCAATCTAGGGTTTAAAGCAGTAAAGAAAAACCTAGAGTTTCAGAAATTTCATAACCATGAGGTGTAATTATATGCAAGGTTTGAGAATTGTAAGTTAATTTCAATTGTTTTCAAAGATAGATTATGTCGTGGTGTTACGAATACCTCGGCAGGTTTTGTGGAAGGTCCTAGCGAAGAAAAAATGACGTGAGCTGACCATCCGATTGGTCCTCTCCCGTCGGGCAAACACAGCGAGTGACACGAAGGTTTATACAGGTTCGAGCCTCAGTGGAGGCCCTAGTCCTGTCGGCGTACTCCCAACCGGAGTTGGCTAGGGGAGCTCTCTCGGGGGAGAGATAGCTCCGGAGCACACCTGTTTGATTGTCTATTAGAATAAAAATGAAAACTGTGCTCCTCACATGAGGGGTTACAAGGGCTTATATAGCCCCAAAATATGCAAAAATACCTAACTACCCCGCTCGCCACCGTTGGATCGAGGGGCAGCGGTGTCCTTCTTCCGGTCAGGAGCCTTGGATGCTTGACAGGTGTCCGCCATTTCCCGAGGCGCTCCTCGCGTGATCCCCACATGACTCGGGACCGGGGACCGTGGTCTTCGGAAAAGCGACGGCTCCTGGGACAAGCCACCGGGGCGACCTCTTACCTGGACTTGGTCTCGTGGAGATTTCCCCCAATAGCAGCCCCCCATGCCCTCCGGGGACGATGCTTGAGTCCTTGGAGGGGATGGTCCGTGTTACCGGGAACATCTCCTCCAGGACGTATCTCCGGAACCGTGACGCTTCGATCCCCGTGCCAAGCATTTATGGCCGCGCCGTCGTTCATTAAGGCCTCGTCTCGATGGGAGCGCGCCGTTCAGCCATAATGGCCGCTCGCGGTTAGAACCGGTGATGCCTCGTTTTCGCGCGCTTGATCCTTCGTTTCCCGCACGCCGTTTGAATCGGGCAGCATGGATGCGCCATGAGGAGCCACGTGGCGCCCATCGGGGCCACGTTCGAGCCCTATAAATAGGGCCTTGAGGGGCCCTGAGAAGTCACTCCAACCTTCAATCCTCAAACTCCACCGGTGCTCTTAGCTCTCCCGGTAGCCCTCTCCTGGAAGCTCAGTCCCGGAAGCTCAGCCACCGGAAACCAAAGCCCCTATCTTTTAGAACCTAAGCCACCGGAGGAATCAATGGGACAGAAGGGCCGTGCAAAGGCCGCTGAGGTGCCTCCAGAGGAAGTCACCGTGGACTTCCTCTGGGCCTCAGAGTTCACGTCCGGGAACTTGGAGTCCCTTGTGGACCGGGGGGTGGTCGCGGATGGGGACGTTCGGATCCCCTCGAAGAAAGACAGTGCCCCCCTCCCTAGGCCCGAGGAAGTGGTGGTCTTCGAGGCCTTCCTCGAGGCCGGGCTCCGGCTCCCGGTGCACCCGTTGCTCTGGGAGTTCCTTAAGGAGTACGGGGTGGCACTCAACCACCTGATGCCGAACGCCTGCAATCGGATGGGCCTCTTCATATGGCTGTTTGAGACAGCCACCGAACGGGAGCCGACGCTCCGACTGTTCCAGTACTTCTACGAACCGGCGGCGAGGAGCTCCCACCTGGTGAAGGGAGGGCCGAAGTCCCCGTTCGGCTCGGTGATGATCCAGCTGCTGCCGTCCTGGGTAGTGGAATATCCGGTGGCGGCCTCCTGGGACCACTGGGGGGACTGGGTCCGGAGGTGGTTCTACCTCCGGGTCCAGGACGATGAGGTGACGTACTCACCGAATCCCCCCTCCTACAGCCGGTCATCCGCCCCCAAGCCCCCCATGTGGACCGAGGAGGAGCTGAAGCTCCTCAGCAAAGTGGTGGGCTCCCGGGGCGTCCGTTCTATGAGGGACGCCGCCGAGGAGCTGACACTACTGAAGATCTCCCCCTTCTCTCATGGGAGGAGGGGGATCGGGATGTGTCTAGCCCAGCAGCCCCCACAAAAGCCGGTGACCCAACGTAAGTTCCTGGCTACTTTGCTTGTTTCCTTCGTTAATTTTTCTAATTCTTACCTTTTGCAGTCCGGCCGTATCCAGCCACCCGGGAGAAGGTGGAGAACCTCATCGGGAGGTATTACGCCGATGAGCCTGAGCGGATCGTGCACGTTATCGGGGAGGGTCCTCCCCGGAACTTGGTGGCCGAGGCCTTCGGGCTGAGACAATCGGCGAGGACTCCTCTCCCCACCCCCGGTTCCCACAAGAGGGGGAAGGAGGCCGCTGGGGGTTCTGAGCCGAAACGGTCCAAGGCTCAGAAGGCCCCCGGTCCGTCAATGACACCGGGCTCTACGCTCGTGAAGGCCCGGGATGCCGCCCCTGGGTCAGGGCGCGCGCGGGCACCTCCCCGCGTGAAGTGACGCCGCCTTTACCGGAGAACTCCAGGGGGGTGATGGAGGCACGGGAGCTCGCGCGCCTTCCCGAGGCCTCCGGAGAGGTTCGGGGAAAAGAGGCAGCCGATGACGGGGGGGCATCCGACTCGGCGGATTATGCCCCCTCGCCCCCTTTGGCGATTGCTCTCCCAGCGGCCCCGGCACCGCCGGAGCTGGAGAGGCCAGAGGTTCTGTTCGCGGAGGCTTCCCCTCCGCGCGTCGAATGGCCGGTGGACGAGGGGGGGAGCCCCTCGGTCTACGAGGTCCCCCCGGCAACGAAGGTCCCAGGGGCCCCGCAGCCCGGAAAGGGGAAAGGGCTCCTTATCCCCCCCTGGGGAGGTACCCCCTCGGAGAGCTCGTCGGCCTCCTCCTCGGACACTTCTTCGGTGGCTAGGACGCCGGCCATCGCCACTCCAGTCCTTATCACCCCTGTGACCTTCATGAGGGGGCCCGCTGCCGGTCCCGATGGGTCCGGCGTTGTCGGGAGGGAGACCCCCTGCTCTCCGCGGGGGAGGTCTTCCGGTTTGCGGAGGGTCTGCAGACCCAAAAGGTCCAGGACTACGTGTCGCAAGGACGCTCCGTGAACACTGCGGGGAGCTTCAATCTCTCCACACCCAGGTTCGTCCTCGAACTGGTAGCTTGTTTCCTTCGGGACTCCAACTCAGATTTTAACTAACTCTCGCGCTTCCAGGGGGCGGCCACCGCTTGGGGCCTCGAGGTGAGCTTCGACAAGGCGCTGAAGGAGGCGGAGGAGAAGGCCGCCGCCTACCTGGAGCAGTGGGACGACGCCCTCTGGGAGTTGGCTCAGGTCCGGGCCCAGATCCATGCCTCCAAGAACACCAACGACCGACTCCGGAGGGAAGCGAAGGCCAAGGAGGACGCCCTCCAGGGAGCTCGAGGGCTCCAGCATCCGGGTGGTGATGGACGCGGGCCGCTCTGTCCGCTCAGCCCTCGAGGGCTCGGAGTGAGCCTTGGCTCGGGAGGTGCCTCGGAGGCGGTGCCGGGGACGCTCGAGGAGGCTGTGCGTTTTCTCAACGCACAAGTCTCCGTATCCCGGAGGCCACCGATGCCATGGCACGGGGCCGGGAGATCCCGGTGGTGGCTGCTGTGGCCGGGCTCGTGGAGCACCAGGGGGTTGGCACCCGGGCGATTGGGGGCCGGATCCCCTGGAGCTTTCTGGAGTTCTTCGAGCCATCTCGGCGAGAAGTGGAGCAGCTTGCCGGCGGCTTCTACGACCGGATAGTTCAGGTGCGATTCCCGGCGCCGGCGGCTCCGGGGGCGGACGCTACGGCTCCAGCGGGAGCCTCTTGGGGGGAGGACACCAATGAACAAGCATGAGCCTCCCCCTAGCCTTTAGATAGGACCCCTCTTTTTTTGTCCTAGGGTTTTCGTTCCCGGTAGCTTCTTAGAAGAAGCCCCGGAAACTTGTACAAGAACGTTTTGATGCAACAGAAAAGAAATTTTTTGCTAAGTCTTTGAATTAAATTTACCAGGTTTCCCGGGAGGTTACTCCCGGGGCTCGGGGAGTCACTTCCGAGCAGAGACCCCCGAGGTTGCCGTGCAACCTCAGGGGCGTCCCGATGTTACCGGGAGCTTCCCCGGAGGTGGAGCCCCCGGTCTCCGGCGGGTGTCACCTGGGAGATGCCCAAGACGCCTTCATCTTGTTAAGTCTCTTCTCCGGGGGACATGGCAGGGGTGTTTCCCGGGAGCCAATCCGGTTGCGGTGGCATCCGGAGTGGCACCTAGACATCTTCGACAATCACCGCGCTGAACTGTCCCCTCCGCGACTGGGGTCCCGGAGGGTTCCCGCGCTTCGAATACTTCCATCGGCGGGCTACGAGTATTGGCCCAAAGATTTGCTCCAGGTGGCCCAGCGTCGTATACGAAGCTTATATCGAGACCTGGCCCGGGAGCTATCAGAGGGCCTCCAGGATTATTAGGTGTAGGAGCCTTCCGGGTTGTACCGCGTTTAATGTAACGATGCCCACCGGAGGGGGAAGATGTCCTCCGGTTAAATGAATATTTTCAATAAAGCTAAGTTCGCTTGTGTACTTCATGAATTTTTGAATAGTCTGGAACAGGGTGATCCCCGGGTAGGTTACCCCCCCCACAGCGGGCCGGGGGGTAACTTCGCGCTCTGTGGAGGTGACAAAGCCCCGGGGTAAAATCTTCAATTAAGTTTTCCAAAGGTTCCGATGAGAACTTTTCCCGGTCGCCGTGAGAACGGGGGACCAGGAAAAACTTCTGGGAACAATTTTTTGAAGTTCCTTGGTGAGATCATTCGGTCGCCGTGAGAACGGGGAGCCGGGAGAGAGCTTTCCGGGAGTCACAAGATTTCCTGGAATTTTTCTGGGAGAAAACTCTCCGGTCGCCATGAAAACAGGGAGCCAGGAATGAGGTCTCTGGGGAAGAACATCCAAGAAAATCCGAGAATCCCAGGGATAATCTTTCTGGGTGAAAACCCTCTGATCGCCGTGAAAACGGGGAGCTGGGAATGAGATCTCCAAGAAAGAATATCTGAGAAAGTGAAATTCCCAGGGATAATTTTTTCGGGAGAAAACCCTCCGGTCGTCGTGAAAACGGGGAGCCGGGAACGAGATCTCCAAGAAAGAATATCCGAGAATTCCGTCTCGCTACGGAGACAATCGACTCCCGGAGGAGGATGTGCCCGATGACGGGTCTGAGTGTTTGAGTAGGGGACTAGTCTCTCAAATTGACTCGTTACCATGGTCCCTGAGGACTGGGTTGCCTCTTACACCCTCAGTCCACGAGGGCTGATCGTAAGCTGCCCTACGGGAGTGGGACTCCCGTTGTAGGGACTTGTTGGGTCGTGATAGCCCACTTCCTCGCTGGGAGGGCATCGTCGTGAGAGACGGTAATGTAAAGACCTGCAATGAACCAGAGTTGAGGAAAAAACCAGTTGTATTGAAAATGAGTTAAGATACAACGCCTCCCCCCGCAAGATCTCAATGGGGGAGGGAGTGGTGAGTACAATGTCCCCCTCCCCTTCAGCGTAATCGCTCCGGGGGAGGGGACGAGCCAGTAGGCTAGACGTAGAACTTGCGAAGCAAGCGCACGTTCCACGTGTGCTTCAGATCCTGCTCTTGAAGGTCGGAGAGCTTGTAAGCCCTCGAGCCCAGGACTGCCGAGATCCTGTAGGGGCCCTCCCACTTGGGGGGGAGTTTGCCCTGGGCTTGGGGGTCCGTGACGCGCTTGAGGACGAGGTCCCCGAGGCGGAAAGCCCTCTCGTGGACGCACTGGTTGTATGCCCGTGCCATTTTGCGCTCGTAGATGGCATGGCGGAGGAGTGCTCGGTCGCGTTCCTCCTCCACGAGGTCGACCTCCAGTTGTTGATTTGCCTCGTTGGCTTGGTACGTCATGGTTGTGGCTCCGTCTAGGAGCTCGACCCGCAGCGACCGGAAGCCAATCTCCAGGGGAAGGACTGCTTCACCCCCGTATACAAGGGAGAAGGGGGTGCGTCCTGTCGCCCGGCTCGGGGTCGTGCTCATGGAACAAAGGATGCTAGGTCGCTCCTCCGCCCATGAGCCCCGCTTGGAGGTAGCTTGTTCGAGCCGTTGGTGTAACCTTTTGTAGGATCACGCCGTTGACCCTTTCAACGGCCCCGTTGCTCTGGGGATGAGCTACCGAGGCGAAGTGGATGGTGAGCCCCAAGCCTTCGCAGAATTCCAGGAAATATACCGAGTCGAATTGGGTCCCGTTATCGACAGTGATCTCTCGGGGGACGCCGAAATGACATACGATATTTTTCCAGAAAAACCGTTGTACCGCCCGAGACGTGATGCTGGCCAGAGGTTCGGCCTCTACCCACTTAGTAAAGTAGTCGATCGCGAGCACCGCATACTTGTAGCCCTCGGGCGGTGGGGGAAGGGGCCTAGGAGGTCCATCCCCCAGCGCGCGAAGGGCCAAGTGATGGGGATAGTCTGCAGCGCTTAGGGGGGAGTTTGAACCCTTGGCCATCTTCTGGCAGGCCTTGCACGTGGAGACAAGGTCTCGCGCGTTGCGAATCACCGTGGGCCAATAGAAACCCTGGTGAAGGGCCTTGGCCGCGACGGCGCGCGGGGCCAGATGAGACCCACAGCTTCCCGAGTGAATATCCTCGAGAAGCTGGAGCCCTTCCGGCCGTGAAAGGCAACGGAGCAAAGCGGAAGCCCCTTTGCTTGTAAAGCTTCCCCTCCAATAGGAGGTATGCCCGAGCCTTGGCCCGGAGGCGCTTGGCCTCGGTCTCATTGGGAGGAATCCCCTCCCCCTTGATGAAGGAGATGAGGGGATCCATCCAAGATGAAGTCCAAGTGATTTCGGTGACTTCCGGGATGCAGGGCGCATCGCCCGCATCTGGGGAGGTCACCTAGGGCTTCGCGATGATCTCCAAGAAATCCCCTTTGGGGAGCGGTTCCCGTGCGCTGGCTACCCGGGCCAGGGCGTCGGCCGCAGGATGTGCTGGGCCTCTAGTCCATCGAAGTGCTTCTCCATCTTGCGCACTTCCTACAAGTAGAGGCTCAAGCTTGCGTCATGGCACAAGTAGGACTTGTCCATCTGGAAAACTACGAGCTGGGAGTCTCCCTTTACTAGGAGGCGTCGAATCCCCAAGGAGCGCGTGAGGCGCAACCCAAGGAGCAAGGCCTTGTATTCGGCGACGTTGTTCGTGGCAGGGAACTCGAGCCGCGCCGCGTACACCAGTTCCCTCTCCTCGGGGCTCCAGAGGACTACTCCCGCCCCGGCCCCGGCGAGACACAGGGAGCCATCGAACATGAGTGTCCAATGGTCGCTGCGTCGGGGCGGTGCAGGGAGGTTTTCGTCCCCGGGCCCGGAGGCAGGAGTCCACTTTGCCACAAAGTCGGCGAGGACTTGTGACTTGATGGCGGAGCGCCCCATGAGGGAGAGGGAAAAGAGGGCAAGCTCGGCCCCCCACTTTCCTACCCGGCCGGTGGCTTCCTTATTCCGGAGCACCTCCCCCAGAGGAAGGGACGATGGGACAGTGATGGGGTGCCCTAGGAAGTAATGACGAAGCTTCCGGGACGCCATCAGAAGGGCGTAGCAGATCTTCTCCATTTTCGTGTACTGAGTTTTGGCCCCTTGGAGGGCTTCACTCACGTAGTACAAGGGACGCTGTTGCCCGTCTTGCTCCTTTACCAATACCGCACTTACGACGACCGGGGTCGCGGCGAGGTAAAGGAGCAAAGGCTCTTCCGGAGACGGGCTTACGAGCATTGGGGGGCTCGTGAGATATTTCTTCAAATCGTCGAAGGCCTTCTGGGCCTCGGGGGTCCACCGGAACCCTTCGAGCCCCCGGAGGATTTTAAAGAATTGGAGGCCGCGTTCCCCCGACGGCGAGACGAAGCGACTCAGCGCGGCTAAGCGGCCGGTGAGTCGTTGAACGTCTTTGACTGAGCGCGGCGGAGGCATGTCCAGGAGCGCTCGGATCTTTTCGGGGTTGGCCTCAATGCCTCGCTGGGACACGAGGAAGCCCAGGAGCTTCCCCCCTCGCACGCCGAAGGCGCATTTCTCCGGGTTGAGCTTCAACTCGTATGCACGGAAGTTGCGGAAGGTCTCCGCTAAATCATCGATGTGAGCAGTCGCACGGGGACTTTTGACGACCGTGTCGTCGACGTAGACTTCGACATTGTGACCGATCTGGTCCTTGAGGACCAGCGTCATGAGTCACTGGAAGGTCGCTCCAGCATTCTTCAGCCCAAAGGGCATGTGGATGTAGAAGGTCCCGAGGGCAGTTATGAAACTCGTCTTTTCCTCGTCCCTTTCTGCCATCCGGACTTGGTGATAGCCCGAATATGCGTCCAGGAAGCTCATCAACTCACACCCCGCGGTCGAGTCGACCAGTTGGTCAATTCGCGGGAGTGGGAAGTTGTCTTTGGGGCAAGTGTGGTTGAGGTCGGTGAAGTCCACGCACATCCACCACTTGTCGTTTGACTTCACGAGGACGGGGTTCGCAAGCCACTCGGGGTGCAAGACTTCCCGAATGAACCCCGCCTCCCAGAGCATGGAGATCTCGACCTTGATCACCTCTTCGTGTTCAAGGGAGAGTTTCCTCAGCTTCTGCTTGACCGGGGGGTGGCCAGGGGTCACTGCGAGCTTGTGCTCGATGACGTCCCGGGCTACGCCTCGCATGTCGGAAGGCTTCCAGGCAAAAATGTCAGAGTTTTTGCCCAGGAAAGCCGTGAGTTGCTCCGCGTGCTCCTCATGGAGATCCGCCCCTATCTTGACGGTCTTGTCCCTGTCGTCCGGGGACAGCGGGATCTTCCGGAGGTCCCCTTCCGGGCGCGGCTTGGGGAGGGACCTCCCGGAAGGTATCGCGGCAGCGTCTGGCACCAAGGAAGAGGTCTCCTCCAGGGGGTCTTGATCACGTTGACGCTCCCGATCATCGCGGCGGCGCGCTCATATAAAGCGCGGGCCACGTCTTGGTCTCCGCGGGTGGTGATCACGCCGTGAGGCTCGGGGATCTTCACACAGAGGTAGTTCTGGTGGATTGCGGCCCCCAAGCGGTTGATCGTGGTCCTCCCCATGATCGCGTTGTAAGAAGAGGGGAGGTCTACCACATCGACCTGGACCATCTCCGTCTGGTAGTTGTCTGGGGTGCCGAAGGTCATGGGGAGATCCACCTTCCCCCCGGGGTGGATCGTCTTCCCCGGGACGAATCCCTACAATGGCCCTGCTGCGGGCTGCAGGAGCTTCTTGTCCACTTGCATCTCCCTAAACGCCTTTAGGTAGAGGACGTAGGCGGAGCTCCCGCCATCTACGAGGATGTGGGCCAGGTGGCAGTTGTAGACAGTAGCGGAGACGACGAGCGCGTCATCATGGGGGAAGCGAACCCCACGCGCGTCTTCTACCATAAAAGTGAGGGGGACGTCCGACCACTTGGGCGGCCGGGACGTATGTAGCACCCCCACCACCTTTACTTCATGCGCGTATTCCTTGCGTTGACGCTTGGAGTCTCGCTAGGAAGCGGACCCTCCCGTGATGACGTTGACACACCTTTGGGAAGTTTGGAAGGGGAGAGTCTCTGACGGCTCCCCCTCTTGCGCTTGTCCCTGCTGTCCCCCGGTGGGGGCAGGAAGGGCCAGTAAGGCCGGCTGAGGGGGCAAGGCGGCAGGAGTCCCCCCCTGCACATGCTGGTCGAGGAATGCGGCGAAGTGTTGGAGCAGTTGGTGGCATTCCCGGGTGGCATGGGTATTGGACTTGTGGAAGGTACACCACAGGCCTTCCCTGCCTCCTGTCGCGGGGCTTTCACGATCGTGGGACGACTGCCCTCCCCCACGACCTTTCGGCTTGGGGAAGGGGCGGTTGCCCTTGGAGGCATCGCGTGAGCCGCCTCCGCCCTCGAGGACAAAGGTGTCCCGAGGCCATGGCTCGCCACGATTGCCCCCGTTGGGGCGTTTGAGGGGGTCCCTGGCCCCTTGGTTGATGGGGGCGGGGGCCCCCTGGTTCTTCTTCCAGAGGTCATCCTCCTCCGCCCGAGCGTACTTCTCAAGCATGTTGAAGAGCTCGTCGGCGGAGGAGGGGCAGCTTTGGGAGAGTCTCCGGTGGAGCTCTCTCGGGAGGATCCCGCTCTTACATGCCTCAATGACTGTGGAGTCAGGGACGTGAGCTACTTTGCTCTTGACCTGAGCAAAGCGCTTGAAGAAGCTGCGGATGGTCTTCCCCATCCTCTGTCGGATGGTGTACAGCTGCAAGGAATCCATGGGACGCACATAGTTCCCCTGGAAGTTCGCGTAGAACTCACGTTTGAGCTGGGCGAAGGACTTGATGGAGCCGGCCTTCAGGTTGTAGAACCACAAGCGGGCGATCCTGGTCAGGTAGAGGGGGAAGACGTTGCATTGAACTGTCTCGTCCCCCCCAGCCGCTGAGATGGCTGTGGAATACACCTGCACAAATTCATATGGGTCGGCCTCACCATTGTAGTGTTCGATGTGCGGCTGGTGGTAAGGCCGCTGCCATCGAATGCACCGGAGTCTGTGGCACAACGGCTGGTTAGCCCCTTCCACCTCCCGGGGAGAGTGTCGGTCACTGTCCCCTTTTACAGGGGACGCGCGCTCGTTGTCGGAGTCAGGGAGGGGCCCAAGAGGTCCGCCGGCCTGGCGATAGCGTCGCTTTTCTTCCGGGTTGGTGGACCTGACCTCTAGGACGTCTGGGCGCTCCCCAGGAGTGGTTGGTTCTTCGGCAGGTCTCTTCCCTCGGCCAGAGCGGGAGCGGGGCTCCCCGCGTCCACGACCCAGGGGAGGCGCCTCCCCAGACTTGGTGGTACTCATTTACTGGACCTCCTCCCTGGTGAAGCGGACTTGATCCGCCGGGGGAGCCCTCGGGGGCGGCCCCGGGGGAGGAGGGAGCTCATGTGTGTCGACTGCAGGCGCGGGAACCGCAACCGGGGCTTGGGTGGAATTCATTACCGGGCGGTCCCCGGTAGTACTGTCTGAAACAGGAGAGTGGGGGCCTGACCGGGCAAGGTCCGGCGACGGCGCGGGAGTAGCCCGGCGGGCCACCTCTGGGACGACGAGCACAACCGGCGGAGAGGGGCCGGTATCTGGCCCCGGGAATGCCCCAGGCGTGAAGTGAATCGTTGGCATGGGGAAGACACCGGGGATGGGGTAAGTCCCTGGCCCCAGGAATGCTCCCAAGGTCGGGAAGGCTCCGAATGATGGGCCTACCGGGGCGTAGTCCTTGTTGAAGCCACAGGCCCCGGGGGCGCCCTAACCTCCGAAAGTCGGAGGGGCTACCGGATGCCCCATAAACGGGGGCATTGCCCCCATGAACGGGAACTGCGGGTAGATGGGGGCCGGCGGCCGCGCCAGAACGCGGAGGAGCTTGTCCATCGAGCGCTGGGCACGGCGCTGGCCCTCCACCAGAGCTTCGAGCAGCGCATCCTGGGAAGCCGGTGGAGCCACCGGGGGAAGCCCGTCCCCCTGGGAGCATCCGAGGTCGTCGGGTTGGACCCGGAGCCTTGTCCACCGGAAATTACCGGGAGAGTTAAAGGTGGTACCTGGGTTTGGCCGTGTCCGGATGTCGGTGTCGGGACGGCCATGCTTCGGACGGGTGGCACCGGGTCACTGGGACCGGTGTCACCGGGAAGGGTGCGAGCCCTCGTTCTTGGGGGAGCCATGGCGATTCGTCACGAGTCCCCACGAACGGCGCCAACTGTCGTGGTGTTACGAATACCTTGGCAGGTTTTGTGGAAGGTCCTAGCGAAGAAAAAAAGACGCGAGCTGATCGTCGGGCAAACACAGTGAGTAACACGAAGGTTTATATAGGTTCGGGCCTCAGTGGAGGCCCTAGTCCTGTTGGCGTACTCCCAACCGGAGTTGGTTAGGGGAGCTCTCTCGGGGGAGAGATAGCTCCGGAGCACACCTGTTTGATTGTCTATTAAAATACAAATGAAAACTGTGCTCCTCACATGAGGGGTTACAAGGGCTTATATAGCCCCAAAGATGCAAAAAGACCTAACTACCTCACCCGCCACCGTTGGATCGAGGGGCAGTGGAGTCCTTCTTCCGGTCAGGAGGGAAAAATGCTTGACAGGTGTCCGCCATTTCCCGAGGCGCTCCTCGCGTGATCCTTACGTGACCCGGGACCGGGGACCCTGGTCTTTGGAAAAGCGACGGCGCCTGGGACAAGCCACCGGGGGCCTTGTCCCCGGGCAAATGGTGGCTCCCAGGACAAGCCACCGGGGGGCCTCGTCCCCGGGCAAAAGGCGGCGCCCGAGAAAAACCACCGGGGGGCCTCGTCCCCAGGCAAAAGGCGGCGCCCGGGACAAGCCACCGGGGCTGCCTCTTACCTGCACTTGGTCTAATGGAGATTTCCCCCAACAGATTAAATTGCCAATACGGTCGCTAATACAATGGTCAGAGAATCGCTTCCACTGTCACATTTGGCGAGAGCCTCTCTCATGTTCAGGATCCCGCGTTAAAGCACTAAGGACTCAAGAACTTTTCAAAATTTTTGCTAAGGCTCAACTGTTACGTCAGTTGCTGAAACGAGAATTTAGGGTTTGGAAGAAGAAAATATCAGGAAATAACTTCAAAACTTGAGATCAAAACTAAGGAAGAATGACGTCTTTCAGATTAGGTCATCCCTAACCTTACAAGTGAACTACTTGCAAAAGCTATAATAATGCAGAAATAATAATGAATAATGGAAAAACTTACATGATTTCTTGAAAATTGAGTCTGCTGTCCTTGCCAGCTTACAAACGCAGGAAAAATAGAGAAGGGGCTCTACGAAACTAAAACTAAGCCCTAAAGGCATCTAAAACGACATGAGAGAGCATCTAATTGAGCCAAAAGCTTCTCTATTTATGATACATGGGGTAACGTACCCAAATACAACTAACTCCTTGACCTACAGGCAACAAAATCTAGCTTCAAACAGCGCGAGAACGGACAAATCTAAGTCAAAACCGACCAGATTCGACCAAATCCGACCACTAAAACCACTAGAAACCGAGTCGTGCTCGACCAGTGTCCTGATTGAGGCCGTGGTAGTGTTGAGCTCAGTTAAATAACAACTAGGAGATAGTCATGTTCGATCGAGACTCTTTTCAACCAGATGTGTTCGTGTTAGATCAGGACTCGTTTTCACCAATTGTCTTCGTGTTCGATCGGAACTTTTAATCTAGTTGTGTTCGAATATGGTTCCTTCTTGCCTAAGTGTGTTCGACCAAGTTGTTTTGACTGAGGAATATTCGATCAGGGTCCCTTTTTGTCTAGTTTTAGTATTCCTTGTAGAAATTGGCCCAACGAAGTCAAAATTCCCTCAAATTTCGTAGGTTTGGTGTCTGAAACATGGCAAACACAACCGTGAAAGCGATTTGTAAAAATAATATAAAAATACGCATAAAATGTCGCATCAAAGGAGTTTTAGCATGATTTTACACATTTTTAATACCAAACTTAGGGTAAAAATACTACCAATTTAGTACTTATCAAATTCCCCCAAGCTAGCATTTTGCTTGTTCTCAAGCAAAGAATGTGAATGAGTTTTTGCAAAAATTGGAATTAATCAGATTTTCAATAAACAACTTCCAGCAAAGCACATCACATCTATGCATATGAAACAATTGAACTAAGCAATTTAAACTTTCCAAATGTAAATATTCAACTTATCAAATCTCAACCTTAGAAAGAGAGAGTTTAATCCATTAAATCATCTTGACAACTTCTTTCATATAGGGTTTAGAACAAATAATAGCCAAGGAAAACAATCATTATGCTACAATTTATACAAAGTTGCTAGATTCCCCTATTTAGACAGAAATTTAAACACTTTTATTTCTGATTTTTTTATTTTCTTCTTCAACTCTTTCGTGCTCTTGGCCAAAATGTTTTGAATTGGATCATTCCGTTTCCTGAGCCCCCTGTAAGCAATCTCAATGTTACGTATACCTTTCTTTCACCATCTGGTCGACGATTCATCATCGCCTCCCCCCAGCGGGTCGCATATACATTACAAGATACTAGACAAAGCCGTATCTTAAGCAACCGTTTTATTATAGTAAAGGAAAATTATTTTTTTGTGTGCATAGTGAAGTAATCTTCCCTTCCCCAGCTGGTCGACAATTTATCACTGTCTCCCCCCAGTGGGTTGATTATACTTCACTATTACACATTTTCTTATTTTAAAGAGAAGGGAAATTAGCAATCTAAGCATAAAAAGTGACATAAGAGAGTTAATTTTAGATAATAGTTTATTAGAAACCGTCAATTTGGAAGAATTCAATAATGATCTAAAAGACAAACACAATCTTTAATGGTTAATTTAAGACAAAAACTGAACATAGGCATTTGAAATTTTTAAGTGCTAAGTTCAATGGATTATATGCAAAGATGTGATAGAATAGCCATCTAATTGATTAAAGATCATCATTAAAATCAGGCGTTCGAAGTTGATATATTCGAAACCAGATTGCCTGGTTTTAAATATGGTCTTTAATCAATTAAGCTTGTGTGTTTTTATTATTTCTGTATTTTTTATGGCTTTTTGTGAGTAATTGCATTCTAGAGTTAGGGAAGGCCTAATCTAAAAGGCATACTTCATCCTCGGTCTCGATTTCAAGTTTTGTGACTTAGTTTCTCGCGTTTCTTCCTCTAAACCCTAAATTCTCACCTTGGCAATAGACGTAACAGTTGAACCTAAGCAAGAATTTAGGGGAGTTCTGGAGTCCTTTCGTTCCTTGACGTGGGACCTTGAACAAGAGACAGGCTCTCGCCAGACTTAACCGCAGAAGCGATCCTCTGACCGTTGTGCCGACGACCGTGTCGGCAACTTAATCTATCTTGGAAAACACTTGAAACTAATTTGCAATTCCCAGGCCTTGGTTAGAATTAAGTTTGATGGTTATAGAATTCCCGAAACCCTTGGTTTTCTCTCGCGATTCAAAAACTCTAATTTTCATACTTGCTTTTTTGCTGCTTTCAAACCCTAGATTGATAACTTTTAGCGATAGAACTTAGTAGTAGATAAACAAACCCTCAAATCCGCTCAGACTTAGTTGGCAATCTTTAAACCTAAGAGACAAATACACTTGTTCCTCGTGGAATTAAACCCTCAAGTGCTCAACATCAACCGTTCGCTTGTGGTATTACTCAAACGTGTCCCTCCCAGGCATGTCAAGTTTTTGGCGCCATTACCGAGGAATAATGGTAATTCATCTTTTAGGTTGACTTTTTGTTGATATAAGTCAATCTCATTTCTCAATCTTACTTCTATTTTTCTTTTCTTCTTTTTGTGCACCGCTAATCTTTCAGGAAAGTAGTGCACCATGGATAGCTCGAACAAACCTGTCAAATCTGCGCACCGACTTTGGTACAAGGCAAGACAGGTAAGATTGCATGAGAATTCGCGATAAAAAATTGCAGCGAACAACGAACACCCAATAATGGAGGACCAAAAGAGATTGAAGGATTATGCAATCCCACTCACAATATGGTTGCAGTTAGGTATTCTTAGACTAGCAATTGAATTGAACAATTTTGAAAGCAAACCCGCACTTCTATAATTGATACAACAAAATCAATTCAGTGGCCTCCCATTGAAGATCTATCTATGCATTTGCATATATTTCTTGAGCATTGTGATACATTCAAGATTCATGGAGTAACACAGGACGCGCTTCGCTTGAGACTCTTTCTTTTCTCGCTGCGGGAGAAGGTGAGGGCATGGCTGTACACTCTTCCTACTGTATCGATCACCACATAGGACGAACTCTCACGCGCTTTCCTTAGTAAGTTTTCTCTCCTGCTAAAACTGTTCATATTCGCAACCAGATTAATTGCATCTTTTTCTCAGCAGGTAGGAGAATCACTTTACGATGCTTGGGAATAAAACATGGACTTGTTGATCAAATGTCCACATTATGGAGTAGAAAGTGGCTTGTGGTTCAGATGTTCTATAGAGGTCTAAACTACAATGCGCGGATGGCTGTAGACGCTGTGGCTGGTGGTGCATTAATGAACAAAAGTGTATGTGAATAATCTATTGGGATCATACATGAGTTCGACCACCCCGAGTGGCTCGTAAATCCAATCATGATGAAGAAGACGAACGGCAAATGATGCATGTGCATTGACTTGGAACACCTGGTTTTAAAGATGATCTTCTAAAAATGTGCTTAAATGATTGTGGTTCTTAAGAAGTGATCTTGGCAAAGAGCATCGGGGTGAATTGCTGAACTCCATTTCCAATCTCAGTTCTTCAGACAAGTTTTCTCTGTTTGACCATACAGATCATGCTTGTTGATTTTATTTGCTACAAAGTAATTCTTATTTAAATTAAAGCTACAATACTACATCAAAAGAAATAATTTGAAAATACCAAAAAGAGTATGCTATCTGACTAGTACAATATGATATAGCATATGAAGAAGGTTAGACGATGATAGTGGAAGTCATAGAGAATGAGATTTTGACAAAACAAATGACTTCCCTGTCTATGCTATGGATGGAAATAAGTAAGATTTCTAACCAATTGTCTCTTTCATCTAGTGTTGTAAAAACCGTATTAATCACAAACTTGGTATGGGATGGGCCTAGTCTAGTATTTTATCTGGAAACCTAGGTCATCTTCACATGGGAATGTATTATATATATTAAGCACGGGTCGCTTTGAATAACCTAAGGAGCATCACAGATCTCTCAGAATAATCCAGATGGGTTCCACAAGTTGCACACAAAGTACTCAGGAGCTATAGGCTCAAATTGGTGGAGTGGAGGTGCTTAGTGGACAGATTTGAGAAAAACTCTGTTCTCTTAATCTGGTCACGCATTAACAAGAATGTGGAGTGATGCTGATGAGTTCTGACATGAAAATCAAGAGTTTCTTTGGGTAAAATAGTACACCTTTGCAGAGTAAAATGTGAATATTCACTCCTTGTTCCCAGGTCGGGAACTGCCTTGTGGCAGGAAAGGAGACCTACATGTGGCCTCAGCCCTGTGGTGAAAAATGTTCAGTAGAACTTTTCTTAATAATCAAATGGAGATTATTTTGCAACAAAAGCTTTATTTGAAAAGAAATCTCATACTTATTAGCTTATATAATATGTAAATATCCTTGAATTTAGATAAGTTAGGGCATGATGCATATTCAGTTATTATTTTTTTTGCTAAGTACTTTTGTACTCATCCTTGCTATGTAAATTTTTGTTTAGACATGAATCTCTCGACTAGTGAGGATTTCGTTGAAAAAGACCCTGGAGATGCAGAAGCAGTTCAAGGCCCTGAAGACTCAGAGGTGGACATCTACAATTACGACCCTATTTACTTTGATGCCAAAGACGAAGACTTTTGAATTGCCACAAGACCAAAAACTTTTGCTCACTGGATGTATAGTTTTTAAAAACTCTGATGTATTACAGTATATGTGTCACATCCCAAATTCCAGTATTCTTCTCCTTGAACCTTTTGTTAGGAGAATATTATACTAGTTTTAAATTATGCCAAGTGTTTCCGTAATTCATGGGCAAATTAGTGTGTGTGTGTGTGTGTCTATATATATATATATATATATATATATATATATATAAAGGTTATAAGTTTTAGAGTTCTGGAGGCCGTTTGAGTCAAAAAAAGAAAAAAAGAGGGGAGAAGGAAACTTAAATGAGGTGTGAATACATGCATGCAGCTGCTCCAAATCCCACTGTAATACACACAGATATACAGTGATTATGAAAAAAAACAACAGCAGCAGCAGTAAACAGTGTTCTTCTCTCTCTCACATTCAACAGCAGCAGCAATAGTCAACGTTCGAGATTTTTAATCCATCATTCCATACTTTTTGTTCTTATGATCTCTAGTTCCATTTTTTATCAAATCCGGCAAAAAATCCATCTAGAATGGCAACGAACTCCTCGGCCGTGCCTCAGTTCATCAATTTTACTAATTTTACCCTACTGTAGTGGTGTCGACCTGTTGTCGTTTTGGCCATTTTTCATTGAATTCTCCCCAAACCTTGCATCGGACTCCTAGGTTGGGTGCCAGGGACTCCCAGAGACCCTTTGCACCATCACCAGCGAGCTGCCGTGGCGGAAATCTCACCGGCAGTCAAGCCAAACTTTGTTTTGTCAATTTAGCTCATCGCCGGCTAAATTAGTTATACCATCATAATTGTTACTATCCTAGCTAACTCCCCACCAAGTTCGATGAAGTTCGATGGCCGCACGCCAGAGAATTTACGGTGTCCTATCACAGGCGACAGTGGAGCAACAGAGTGGGAATCAGGTCATCTCCCTCCAATTGCTGATGTGTACACCCAATTGGACCCATTCTCAACCTCGTCGAAGTGCCCGTCGATGACCCCGCCGTTCTGCTTTGACGCTAAATCACTCTAGGAAGTTTAAAATTCCAATTAACTTGAACAGTTAGGGCCTTCTACCTATTTTATACAAATTTTCCTTCAAAACCTAGATCAAATTCGACCTCTAAGACCTATCAATTAGCCGCTCTGCTATTTTCAAAAACCCTGTTTCTATTTTACCCTAATTACCGCTTTCAAAAAGCACTTTCAACTTAGTTCCTAAGTGAATTTCTCCAGAATTATTTTAAAACCCTGAATCTTATTGTCCTTGCATACCTGTCCTAAAGTTTCTTAAATAAGTCAACTCATTTAACCACTTTTCATGATTCAGTCCAACTTTATCACAAATTAGTCCTTTTTTCGAAGTTAAAAGCTAAAAATGGCCAAATTCTTTAATTAGTATCCAAATTCAAATCAGACTGATTGGTTGTGTCCTCTATTCTATTCAACACAAGTTTTCTTTTACAACAAGTTCAAATTCAAACCAAGACTAAATATATTTACGTTTTAATGATTTTAAAAACTAAAGTACTATTTTACCCTAATTTAATTCTATTTTCGTTTTCCATCTGAACTTCTTGCGATTCGATTTATCTAATCCACCTAGTGTATCGACCTAAGCATAAGCATATTAGATCTTCAACAGCATTTTATTTTATATGTTGAATATTATGTCGTGGTATTAAGAATACCCCGGCAGGTTTTGAAGACGATCCTAGCGGAGATTACGCAGCGCGGGTTGACCGGGTGACCGGTCCTCCCCCACCGGACAAACACAAGAAAAGACACGAGGATTTATACAGGTTCGGGTCCCAGTGGGGGCCCTAGTCCTGTCGACGCGCTCCCGACCGGAGTCGGCTGGGGGAGCTCTCTCCGGGGGAGAGGCTTCCGGAGCACGTCTGTGAGATTAGCTATTCCTAATACTAATGAACTGATCCTTTACAACAGAGGGGTACAAGGGCTATTTATAGCCCCAAAAAGAAGCAAAAAACCTAAACTACCCCGGGAGCCACCGTCGGATTGAAGGGTAGGATCGTCCTTCTCCCGGTCAAACGTCTTGGATGCTTGACAGGTGGTCGCTGATTCCCGAGGCGTCCCTCGTGTGACCTGCACGTGATAAACAAACAGGGATTTTACCTTTTAGGAGGGCGGTGACGTCCGGGACCTCTTCCGGAGAGCAGGGTCCCGGGAGCCCAAAGGGCGGCGCCCGGGGCAGGCACCGGCGGCCACTGTCCCCGGGCAGATGGCGGCGCCCGGGACGTGCCCGGGGGGCACGGTCCCGGGGGCCAAATGGCGGCGCCCGGGGCAGGCACCGGGGGCCACTGTCCCCGGGCACATGGCGGCGCCCGGGACGTGCCCGGGGGGCACGGTCCCGGGGGCCAAATGGCGGCGCCCGGGGCAGGCACCGGCGGCCACTGTCCCCGGGCAGATGGCGGCGCCCGGGACGTGCCAGGGGGGCACGGTCCCGGGGGCCGAATGGCGGCGCCCGGGGCAGGCACCGGGGGCCACTGTCCCCGGGCACATGGCGGCGCCCGGGACATGCCCGGGGGGCACGGTCCCGTGGGCCAAATGGCGGCGCCCGGGGCAGGCACCGGCGGGCACTGTCCCCGGGCAGATGGCGGCGCCCGGGACGTTCCCGGGGGGCACGGTCCCGGGGGGCAAATGGCGGCGCCCAGGGCAGGCACCGGGGGCCACTGTCCCCGGGGGCCAAATGGCGGCGCCCGGGGCCGGCACCGGAGGCCACTGTCCCCGGGCACATGGCGGCGCCCGGGACATGCCCGGGGGGCACAGTCCCGGGGGCCAAATGGCGGCGCCCGGGACATGCCCAGGGGGCACGGTCCCGGGAGCCTAAAAGGCGGCGCCCGGGGCAGGCACCGGAGGCCACTGTCCCCGGGCACATGGCGGCGCCCGGGACATGCCCGGGGGGCACGGTCCCGTGGGCCAAATGGCGGCGCCCGGGACATGCCCCGGAAGCACGGTCCCGGGAGCCTAAAAGGCGGCGCCCGGGGCAGGCACTGGAGGCCACTGTCCCCGGGCAATCATGAACTTACCTGGACTTGACCGCGTGGAGATTTCCCCCAACAGCAGCCCCCCATGCCCTCCGGGGACGAAGCTTGAGCCCCCGGAGGGAATGGTTACGGTACCGGGAAAATCTCCGGACGAAAACTCCGGACGAAAATCACCGGAGCCCCGGCGACGCTTCGGTTTCTGTGCCGAGCGCTTTATGGCCGCGCCGTTTTCGCAATAAATGCACGCGCGGTTCGAACCGGCGTCTCGATTTACGCGCCTGTCCCTTCGTTTCCCGCGCACGGTTTGAATTTCAGTGGTCCAGATTGCCCCGAGGGGGCCACCTGGCGCGCATCTAGATCACGGCCAGCCTCTATAAATAGGGCCCTAGGGGGCCCCGGAAGCTCATTCCAAATCTTCAACTCCAGCTTCAGCTCTCCCGGTAGCGCTCTTCCGGTAGTTTCTCCGGTAGCCTTCTCCGGTAGCGAGCGTCCGGGAGTCGTTGACAGCCACCTGAAAACTTAGCCACCGAAAAACAAAGAACTCACCTAATGGCGCCCAAAGGTCGAGCGAAGACCACGGAGGTGCCCCCGGAGGAAATCCCCGTGGATTTCCTTTGGGCCTCCGAGTTCTCGGCCTTGGACGTGGAGTCCCTGGTCAAGAAGGGCGTCGTCGAAGAGGGGGACATCCGGGTCCCCCTAAAGAAGGACGGAGCCCCCTGCCCCAGGCCCGGAGAGGTCGTGGCCTTCGAGGCCTTCCTCGAGGCGGGGCTCCGGCTCCCGGTGCATCCGATGCTCCGGGAGTTTCTCAAAGAGTACGGGGTGGCTCTCAACCACCTCACCCCGAACGCGCTCGTCCGTATGGGCCTTTTTATATGGCTCTACGAGACAGCGACCGGGCGGGAGCCCACCCTCCGCGCCTTCCGGTACTTCTATGAACCGGCGGCGCGGAGCTCCCACCTGGTGAAGGGAGGACCGAAGTCCCCCTTCGGCTCGGTGATGGTCCAAATGCTGCCCTCCCGGGTGGCGGACTTCCCAGCGGCGGCCTCCCGGGACCACTGGGGGGACTGGCTCTGGAGGTGGTTCTACCTCCGGGTCCAGTACGAGGCGGTGGTCTACGCCCCGGAGCCTCCCACCTACAGCCGATCATCCGCACCGAAGCCGCCGGTGTGGACGGACGAGGAGTTCGAGCTCCTCGGGAAGGTGGTGTTGGCGAAGAAGGCCTGCTCAATGCGGGACGCCGCGGAGGAGCTGGCGCTCCTGCGGCTTTCCCCCTTCTCACGCGGGGGAAGGGGGATCGGCATGGGCCCGGAGCAGCGGCCTCCGATCAAGCCGGTGACGCGGCGTAAGTCCCCTGCGTTTTTGTACTTGCAGTTTTTTATGAGAAATTGACTAACTTTTTACCTCTTGCAGTGCGCCCGTACCCGGCGGCGAGGGACAAGGCGGAGCACCTCCTGGGGAGGTACTTCGCCGACGAACACGAGCGCATCGTGCGCCTCGTGGGGGAGGGGCCTCCCCGGAATTTGGTGGCCGAGGCCTACGGGCTCAGGCTTCCGGAGAGGAAGCCCCTTCCCACCCCCGGGTCTCATAAACGGGGGAAGGACGCGGCCGGGGGCTCGGAGCCCAAAAAGCCCCGGGTCCAGAAGACCCCAGCTCCGGAGACGGCGCCGGCGACGACGCCGGTGAGGGCCCGGGACGCAGCTCCCGGAGCCGAACATGCCCGGGCGGTGACCCGGGCAGAGGCGACGCCTCCGCCCCCGGAGGCCCCCGTCGAGGCCCGGGGGAAGGAGGTTGTTGTCGATGGGGCGGGGTCCGATTCGGCGGACTACGCCCCGTCGCCAGTTCGCGTGACGCTCCTCTCGCCTCTCCCGACGGCATTGGCGCCGGAGAGGCTAGAAGTGAGGTTTTCGGGGGCGGCGCCCCCGCCCCTCTGGTCGGTGGATGAGGAGGGGGGGAGCCCCTCAGTCTTCGAGGTCCCCCCGGAGCAGGAGGCTCCGAGGGCCCTCTGGCCTGGGGCGGGGAAAGGCCCAATGATCCCCCCCTGGGCGGAGATCCCCGCCCAACCTTCTTCGTCTTCGGAGGAAACTTCGTCGACGAAGACGCCGGCGATGCCGGCCGTGCTCCCGGATTCGGAGGTCCGGGGGCCCTCTCCCGGCCGCGACAGGAGGGCCGGGAAAGACACCTCCCTATTTCCTGCGGGGGAGGTGGCCCGCTACGCGGAGGGCCTGCACAACCGGAAGGTGCAGGCCTTCGTAGCAGGAGGAACGCTCCACGAGCGTTTTGAGGGGCTCGAGTCCCTCGGAGCCCAGGTAACTCGAGCTCTCAACACTTCGGCTTTTTCCTGCACTTAAGATTTTTCTAACTCCTTATGCATTTTGTAGGTAGCGACTGTTACCTGGGGCCTTGAGCAGCGGGTCACCCGGCTGCTCAAGGAGGCGGAGAGCCGGGCCGCGGCCTGCGTCGAGCAGCGGGAGGCGGCCCTCCGGGAGGGGGACGAAGCTCTTGATGAGCTGTCCCGGGCCCGGGCGCAGGTGCACCTTTCGGAGGGCGCCTACATCCGCCTCCGAGAGGAGGCCAAGGTGCGGGCGAAGGCGCTCCGGGAGCTCGAGAGCTCTAGCGTTCGGGCGCTGTCGGACGCGGGCCGCTCCGTCCGTGTAACGCCCTGAGTTAGGAGTGAAAATTTCCTTTTTCATAAATAGCATGCATGCATGTATCTGTAGTAATAGCCAGATCAGTTTCTATCTCAAGCCCTGAAATCTCCAAAATCTATCCTGTGACCTCAAATGAAGATCAGATTGTTCAGATATGATCTATCAGTTACTTTGAACTTAAAAGTCTTCAGAACCTAGATCCAATTCTATCCCTAACTCTCAGATTTATCAGCTCCTTCTGTTTTCGAAAACAGAAATACCTTCTCTTACTTAAATACCCTAAGTTTCGGAAATACAGATTTAATCCGAATCTTGACCAAGTTCAGACCAGATTATTTCTGGAATATGATCATGGGTATGTCAATACCTTAATTTAAAAAGTTGACAACCAGATTTCATTATCTAGACTCTTTTCACAAATCAGTCCAAAAGTTATCGCAAAATAGTCCTTATCTGTTATTTGAAAATCCAAAAAGGCTAAAATCTCCAGATTAACTCCAAATTCAGAATTTCTTCGGCAAATCTTCTCAAAATGCTATTTGTCACAAGTTTCTCTTCTGTTCAAATTCCAAAATCTCATCCTAAGTACCAGAATTCAAAACCAAATGAAATTTAGATTTCAATTACCCTAAATTACCCTATTTTCAATTTGTATCAAAAGCTATCCAAATGTGCCAAGTTTTATTTTCAATCCTTGCCAAATCATCTGTGGAATAAAGATTACCAAATCAGCAGAATCAAATTCAACTCTAACCTTCCAAATCTCCAGAATTACAGATTAGTCCAATTGTGAAAATCAAATATTGCAAATCAGCCCATTTTCGACCAGGGAAGCAGCCAGTGCACGACCAGAAGCTCGCCGTGTTTTCTTGCGCCGTGCACGCTCGCCGCCGGCCAAGCTTCACCGCACTTGTGACCGTGCATGCCAGTACGCACGTGTCCTCGCCTCAGCCGTCACCGTGGCAGCGCCGTTGCTACGTCGACGACCATCGTTTGCTCCCGCGCGCGATCAGCAGCAACTTTGTCAGCAATCCATCGCCACGTAGCCTCGCCGCGCCAGTACTTGTCGCCACCGCTTGCTACAAGTTTCGCCAGGTCCCGATGAAGCGACATTGTGATCAGCTGAAGGCTTGTCGCCGTCGCATCACCGTTCTTCGCTGTGTCTTCGCCGCTGTTGCTCCAGCACGCAACCAGTCAAGTCACCAGCAGCCAATCTCTTCATTGTTTTCTCTTCGCATGCTTCGCCTGCCTATTTAAGCATCCCTGTGCTCAGCAGCTCCCTCAAACCTCACTGGAAATCATCCACGTCTCAGATTTTCTGTCTTAGTCTTCTTCTCCGGCGAGACCAGTTCGAGACCTCACGGTGACAGCCTCAACCGCAGCCTCAACCACCAAATTGACAGCACTAGTAAGTTCCCCTCGCCTCCCTCATCGTGCTGTACTATTTAATTGCTCCCCGATGACCCCTAACGCCGGCGATCACCGGAAATGGCTGAAAATTCCAGATTGCCCTGTTCCGGCAATGCAGCCCGATTCAATTCGAATTAGCCCTCGAACCTGTGAAGCAAATTGATCAGTGGGTAATTTCAAGCAAGCCTGTAAGCTTAGAATCCCTAATTAAACATCATTCGAAGCTTTTCCCAAATTCAAGCTCTACCAGAAAACCGGCGATCGTCGCCAGGCTTCTCCGGTGATCCTCCGGTCAATTTGATGTTACCAGAAGCTTCCCTATATCTCCTAGATGCTCTCCAAGTGAGGAATTTAGTTCTCTCGGCCTGTAGCAAAAACCCCCAAATAGCAGTGTTCTTCTCCGGCACAGTTCACCGGAAAAGTGTTCCCGGCCATTTCAGCCCTCGAAACTTTGTCATTTAGATGTGCCTTAGCCTCCTGAGTATTTTTGTCTTCTAGCTCGACACCTAGATCGGCCTAGATTGGAAGTTATAGCCATGCCAAGTTTGTGTCCAGAACTGCTCCAGTGCAGCCAGTTCATCTCTGTTCATCATCAAATTTCTTGCTTTCCAGCCATTTCTTGCCCTAGATCCTGTTGACTTAATTGTTCC
Organism: Pharus latifolius; assembly: GCA_019359835.1. Taxonomy (NCBI): domain Eukaryota; kingdom Viridiplantae; phylum Streptophyta; class Magnoliopsida; order Poales; family Poaceae; genus Pharus; species Pharus latifolius. The sequence goes on along the minus strand of CM033330.1, from coordinate 47,762,368 downwards.
TGTTATCAATGCCTACCTCCCAGACAAAGTGGTGCATCATTTGGAGCTCCAGATCAAAAGTTATGCTAAGCCCTAGTTTTTGACATTGTCAGCTCTATGCCAGAGCTTGTCAGCCAGTGGCATTGACCTTGTTTACCCACTTCTGGTTGTGTAATTTGAAAATCACTTTGTCCACTAAATTTGTAGAGTTGTGATCTACATTTTATTCTACTACCACAAGTTAAAATAACCCCTCTATCATTCATCGACCCTATGTCGATGCTTTGAACCGAATGTCGATCTAAAGACGTTCGCTGTTTTTGAGCGAACCAATCGCAACCTTGACATCATTCTGATATTTTGAGACATTTGGAACCTTGTAAACCTTTGACAACTAATCTTAACATTGGTTTCCTTAACTTAACCCTAATCAGCCTCTTAACCCAATCATTTCAGAATCATCAAGACTTCATCTTTGCATCATTGCATATAGTATAATAATGTATTGAAAAGATTATGATTATTGGTTGTTTGTTTGATTTGAGAGCAGATCAAGAGCCCGAGTTCGAGGACTTCACTGCGGACCCGTCGTCAACTGCTGTATTTTACGACGCGGAAGGCAAGTCATATCCTTGGTCATCTTGAACCTATATTTTAAATGTTGCTAAACATAACCTTGAATATAGGCAATATTGCATGTGAAAGATTGAGAATGATTGATTTATGAATTGGCAGTACTAGACTGGTTATCGGTGAAATGTGAAATAAACAAGTTTTGAGCCATGAACTATTATATGTATTTATATACTTATATTCATGAAATAAAACCCCTAGCCGTGACCAGAAAAATGGTATGGATGGCTGTAGCACTGGAGGTGCTAGACTGCAAAGGAATGCAGGCACTGAAGGTGCAGGGTTGTGGATGGTCTGGTTACTGGCATATAAGGACTAGAACCTTGTGTTGTGCGTCTAGTGGCATGAACAACGTGCTAACCGCAAGCCTGGTATGGGACAGGCCTGAACAAGTAATTATGTGGATCGCACATGAAACCCCTGCATGAGATGTGTTGTGATGCACGATAAACACGGAGCGCGGCTCCCACACATATCACTGAAGGTGATCAAGCACGCTGACCCAGTAATGGGAATAAGCAATGGGGTGGAGGTTTGGATACAACCTGCCACAACTGTGCCTCGCTGAGAGCCACAGGGTCGGGGGTGAATTGTAAGTGATACATAACAAAAGTTCTTGTTATTTCCACCTTGCCGCTCACAGTATGAAGTGAGTCAGGGGTCCAATCATTTTGTTATGATAGGAAAGGTTTGAAAGTGGAATATCTTGCGGGTAAATTGGTACCTCTCTGCAGAGTTAAAAATGTATTCGAATACTCCGAGCTCCCGGGTTTTATAGGAGTCTGCTGCGGTGGATTAAATCCACGGGGTGTGACACAAGTACTATTTTCTAAATAAAATATGTTTAAATCAAGATTACCCAAATGACATGTGTTGTCATGATAAGGAGTGCTACCGTGGGCTGTCGTGTGTCGACGTGTCGCAGTAGTGCTATAATCTAGTGAACATGAATGATGATGTTATATTATAAAAAGTGCTGCCATGAGATGAGGTATGAAAGAAAAAGATTATTTTACAAATATCCATAATTCTTGACTAGTCTAGGTTCATATCATCACTACTATATGTATCTACTCTTACCTATGACTTGCTGAGTACGTAAGTGCTCACCCTTGCAACATTCAACTCAATAGATGGAGCCTACCTTGATCAAGATGATGGCACGGAGTACTACGTGAATCCAGAAGGAGGAGAATCAGTTCCGCCAGAACCCTGAAGTGTGTTGTTCTGCCGTCAACTTCTTTTGTGGGAGGGTCACCTATCTTCTGCTGTGTAGTTAAATATTTTGTTAAACCCTGAATGCCTTGCAGGCATTGTAATCCTCTTTATGTAATATTAAGGCCAGCAGGCCACACTGCTTAATATTTTGTAAGTACTCTGTTGCAATGTAATATACTCCTGTGTTTGACTCATCCTGGGAAGTCAAAGGGTTGTGGTTGAGACTAGCTGCAGCGAGCTAAGTCTCTACAGGAGTAGTCGTTGTCCCAGTCTCGGGGCGCGACAAGAAAAGTTGGTATCAGAGCAACATGAGAACTTGACTGTAGGACGACACCTTTAGGAAATTGGCCGTGCCAGGAAGACGTAATTTATTTAGAAACTATTTGTGGAAATTTTATTTTGGTAAAAATAATGAGCTTTGTAGCTCTTGAAAAACCTTCATTTCAAAATTTTATTTGGATTTCTAAAATTCGGTAAGATTGTGAGAGTGCGTTCTGTTGTTTCAGAGTGTCTTAGAGGTTGGTGTAGACAGAGCTAGTGGATGCTCTTGATAGCTTTGTGATTCGCTGTTGCTTTTGCAATGGTTAATTTGTGTATTATGGCTAGTAGCCTAAGTATTTTATGCATAAAAGTAGTTGCATTAATTTCTGCATTGCTGTCTTAATTGGCCTTAGTTAGTTAGATTCGTCTAAACTTTTTCAGAGCCACCATGGTTGACACCAGAAGGAGATCTCGAAGTGGAAGAGAAGATATAGATCAGACTCCGCAGGAAGAAGAAACTATGACAAGAGACCCTTTGTTTCAGCAAGGATCTCAGAGTTCCAATCCACCTCAGAATGAACAACCCAGTCTTCAGGAAATTTTGTTGTCAATGGAGAAAAGTCGACAAGAAGCTCAGATAGCTCATACCCAGTTGTTAGCCCAGATAGTTCAGAAACTACCTACTGGAACAACAGAAGGAACTACTTCTGCTGTAGGAGCAAGATTAACAGATTTCCAAAAGACCCGTCCACCAACATTCTCTAGTGCGACCGATCCTATGGTTGCCGATGATTGGTTACGGGATATCGAGAGGAAACTGGACACGGTCCGATGCAGCGAACGAGAGAAAGTTTTGTTTGGATCTCATCAGTTATCAGGAGCTGCAGCTGCCTGGTGGATGAATTACCAGGAAGCTCACCCTGATAAAGATAATATCTCTTGGAGGGAATTTAAGGATCAATTTCAGAAATTTCATATACCTACTGGTGTTATGGCAGCTAAGCGTCGGGAATTTCGGAATTTAACTCAAGGAAGTAAGTCAGTTACTGAGTATCTACACCAATTTACTCATTTGGCTCGATACGCACCTGGAGATGTGGATACTGAAGAGAAGAAGATAGAGCGCTTCACAGAAGGACTTCAACACTATTTACAGTATCAAATTGCTTCTCATGAACTTACAGAATTTCAAACCCTAGTGAACAGAGCTTTAAAGGTAGAAGAAAAGAAGAATATGGGAGAAGAAAGCCGAAAGAGGAGGATGTTCCAGCAAACAAGACCACAGCCAAATCCAATCAGAGGAAGAGTTCCTATCACTCCCAATTTCCGACCATCTTATCAGAATCCCAGACCAGCAACGACATTGTGCCCCAACTGCCGAGGAAATCATTCTCAGAAGGATTGCCCTCATCCTCGTGTTGAGTGTTATCATTGTGGACAGCGTGGGCACCGTAAAGAATTCTGTCCTTGGATACAGCTTCCAATGTCCATTGCCAGATCTCAGGCAGGAACACAGCCAGTAGTAACCAGAGCATCACCATCGCAGAATTTTAGAGGAAATTCAGCAGGAAGAGGAGGAAACATGGCTAATCGAGGAAGAGGAAGAGGTAGAGCACCAGCTGCAACCCAAGGAGGAAGATTAAACTATACTTCAATTCAAGAAGCAGGCAACGCCACCGACATTCTTCTAGGTAGATTTCTGATTAAATCTGCATCTGCCTTAATATTGTTTGATCCTGGTGCTACAAATTCATTCATGTCAAAAGCATTTGCATCTGAAGTTGAAATGCATATAGACCAAGTACCACTAGAGTACTCTATGGTTATACAAACTCCAGGGGCTAGATTATCTGTTTACTCAATCTGCCCAAATGTAACTTTCAATATAGAAGGAGTAGAATTTGAGGCAAATCTACTAGTTCTAGAACTGCAAGGTCTAGACATTATTTTGGGAATGGATTGGTTGTCCCAACATAAAGGTCTAGTAGATTGTGAAGAGAAAACCCTTAGTCTTGTCAGTAGCCAAGGGGAGAGAGTTCTATTCCATGCAGAAAGATCAGCAGTCAAGAGACCGCTAAGATCTGTTCAAGCATTGCAAAAATTATGCCTGGAACAAGTGCCTGTAGTGCAACAATATTCTGATGTGTTTCCAGAAGAACTTCCGGGAATGCCACCTGACAGAGAAATAGAATTCAGTATTGAACTTAAACCAGGAGCAGCACCTATAGCAAAACGTCCCTATAGGATGCCAGTTACAGATTTGGAGGAGCTCAAGAATCAACTCGAAGACTTGGAAAACAAGGGATTTATCAAACCCAGTGCTTCGCCATGGGGAGCCCCAGTTCTGTTTGTGAGGAAGAAAGACGGAACTCTACGAATGTGTGTAGACTACCGAGCTTTGAATGAAGTCACTATTAAAAACAAGTATCCATTACCAAGAATTGATGACTTGTTCGATCAGCTTCGAGGAGCCAAAGTATTTTCCAAGATAGATTTGAAATATGGATATCATCAGCTGAAGATCAAGAAAGAAGATATACCGAAGACTGCTTTCACTACCAGATATGGTTTATATGAGTTTACAGTAGTACCTTTTGGCTTGACCAATGCTCCGGCAGCATTCATGAATGTCATGAACAGTACATTTATGGATTTTCTTGACAAGTTTGTCATAGTATTCATAGATGACATTCTGATATATTCCAAGAGTACGGAAGAACATGAGCAACATTTACACCTAGTCTTGGAAAGGCTACGAGAGAGGCAATTTTATGCCAAGTTTGATAAATGTGAATTTTGGATGTCAAGAATTTCATTTCTTGGACATGTATTGACAGCGGAAGGAATTTCAGTGGACTCAGCTAAAATCTCTGCAATCAAGGAGTGGAAGCAACCTACCTCAGTTTCAGAGATTAGAAGTTTCTTGGGATTAGCAGGGTATTATAGGAGATTCATCGAAGGATTTTCCCAAATTGCCAAACCTCTTACAAACCTGCTAAAGAAGGATGTTGCATTTGAATGGACCATCAAGTGTGAAGAAAGTTTTCAGAAACTGAAGCAGAAATTGACAACAACACCCGTCCTCACCCTACCAGACAGCAAAGAAGATTTTGTAGTTTACTGTGATGCTTCAAAGCAAGGAATAGGTTGTGTGTTAATGCAACAAGGTCAAGTAGTGGCTTATGCTTCACGCCAATGGAGACCACATGAGGAAAATTATCCGACCCATGATTTGGAGTTAGCAGCAGTAGTGCATGCTTTAAAGATATGGCGGCATTATCTCATTGGGCGTAAGTGTGAGATCTTTACAGATCATAAAAGCCTCAAGTATATTTTCACACAGACAGAGCTCAACATGCGTCAACGACGATGGCTCGAATTGATCAAAGATTATGATCTTAGTATTCAGTACCATCCAGGGAAAGCTAATGTAGTAGCTGATGCCCTAAGCAGAAAAGTTTACAACCTACAAGGAATGGTTATGTTGAAGAATCCTTACCTACAACAAGAGTTGCAGAATCATCAAGTGGAAATAGTACCGCAGGGAACGGTAGCCACTTTAACAATAAAATCTCAACTTGAAGAACAGATAGGAAATGCCCAGAAGGAAGATGAAGAAATTTGTAAGATCAAGAGTCGAATCAAGTTAGGAAAGGCTCAAGGCTTTATTGAAGATAACCAAGGGATTGTATGGTATCGAGAAAGAATCTGTGTACCTCAAAACGCAGATCTTAAGGAAATAATTCTCCATGAAGCACATAAAACTCCATACTCAATACACCCTGGTAACACAAAGATGTATCAAGATTTGAAGACCAGATTCTGGTGGGATAATATGAAGAGGGAGATTGCAGAGTACATTGCAAACTGTGATACATGCCAACGAGTTAAAGCAGAACACCAGAAAATAGCAGGAAAGCTACAACCTCTACCAATACCATTATGGAAATGGGAAGAAATTGGTATGGATTTTATTACAGGATTACCTAAAACTCAAGGAGGATATGATTCCATATGGGTTATTGTGGACAGACTTACTAAAGTAGCTCATTTCATACCAGTTAAAAAGATTTATGATGGCAGTAAATTAGCAGAGTTATACATGCAAAGAATAGTGGCATTGCATGGTATTCCTAAGAAGATAGTTTCAGATCGTGGAACCCAGTTTACCTCCAAATTTTGGAATAGACTGCATGAAACTCTAGGAACCCAGTTGGATTTCAGTACTGCATATCATCCACAGACGGGAGGACAGACAGAAAGAGTTAACCAAATCCTAGAGGATCTTCTAAGAGCTTGTATACTAGATTATGGAACATCATGGGACAAATGTTTACCATTTGCAGAATTTACATATAATAATAGTTATCAAGCTAGTATACAGATGGCACCATTTGAAGCTTTATATGGACGTAAGTGCAGAACTCCATTGCATTGGAATGAGCCAGGAGAACGAAAAGTTATAGGACCAGAGATAGTAGAAGAAGCAGAAGCTCATGTCAGACTCATCAGAGAAAGGTTGAAAACAGCACAATCACGACAAAAGAGTTATGCAGATAAACGACGGAGAGAATTATCCTTTGAACCAGGAGATTTTGTGTATCTCAAGGTTACACCATTCAAAAGATTACAAAGATTCCAAGTGAAAGGAAAGTTATCCCCAAGATACATTGGACCATTTAAGATAATCAAGAGAAAGGGAAAAGTATCATATAAATTGGAATTACCTGAGGGATTAGCAGGAGTGCATGATGTGTTTCATGTCTCTCAGCTCCGGAAATGTTTGAAGGAACCAACTGACCAGATAGATGTACAAGATGTGCCATTACAGAAGAATCTCACTTATCTTGAGCACCCAATCAGAATCCTAGCCACTGATGAACGTCAGCTCCGAAGGAGGAAAATCAAATTGTGTAAAGTTCAATGGAAGAATCATTCAGAGCAAGAGGCTACTTGGGAGAAGGAAGAAGATCTTAAGCAAACCTATCCTTATCTTTTCCTGTCTTAGGTAAATCTCGGGGCGAGATTTCTTTAAGGAGGGTAGATCTGTAACGCCCTGAGTTAGGGGTGAAAATTTCCTTTTTCATAAATAGCATGCATGCATGTATCTGTAGTAATAGCCAGATCAGTTTCTATCTCAAGCCCTGAAATCTCCAAAATCTATCCTGTGACCTCAAATGAAGATCAGATTGTTCAGATATGATCTATCAGTTACTTTGAACTTAAAAGTCTTCAGAACCTAGATCCAATTCTATCCCTAACTCTCAGATTTATCAGCTCCTTCTGTTTTCGAAAACAGAAATACCTTCTATTACTTAAATACCCTAAGTTTCGGAAATACAGATTTAATCCGAATCTTGACCAAGTTCAGACCAGATTATTTCTGGAATATGATCATGGGTATGTCAATACCTTAATTTAAAAAGTTGACAACCAGATTTCATTATCTAGACTCTTTTCACAAATCAGTCCAAAAGTTATCGCAAAATAGTCCTTATCTGTTATTTGAAAATCCAAAAAGGCTAAAATCTCCAGATTAACTCCAAATTCAGAATTTCTTCGGCAAATCTTCTCAAAATGCTATTTGTCACAAGTTTCTCTTCTGTTCAAATTCCAAAATCTCATCCTAAGTACCAGAATTCAAAACCAAATGAAATTTAGATTTCAATTACCCTAAATTACCCTATTTTCAATTTGTATCAAAAGCTATCCAAATGTGCCAAGTTTTATTTTCAATCCTTGCCAAATCATCTGTGGAATAAAGATTACCAAATCAGCAGAATCAAATTCAACTCTAACCTTCCAAATCTCCAGAATTACAGATTAGTCCAATTGTGAAAATCAAATATTGCAAATCAGCCCATTTTCGACCAGGGAAGCAGCCAGTGCACGACCAGAAGCTCGCCGTGTTTTCTTGCGCCGTGCACGCTCGCCGCCGGCCAAGCTTCGCCGCACTTGTGACCGTGCATGCCAGTACGCACGTGTCCTCGCCTCAGCCGTCACCGTGGCAGCGCCGTTGCTACGTCGACGACCATCGTTTGCTCCCGCGCGCGATCAGCAGCAACTTTGTCAGCAATCCATCGCCACGTAGCCTCGCCGCGCCAGTACTTGTCGCCACCGCTTGCTACAAGTTTCGCCAGGTCCCGATGAAGCGACATTGTGATCAGCTGAAGGCTTGTCGCCGTCGCATCACCGTTCTTCGCTGTGTCTTCGCCGCTGTTGCTCCAGCACGCAACCAGTCAAGTCACCAGCAGCCAATCTCTTCATTGTTTTCTCTTCGCATGCTTCGCCTGCCTATTTAAGCATCCCTGTGCTCAGCAGCTCCCTCAAACCTCACTGGAAATCATCCACGTCTCAGATTTTCTGTCTTAGTCTTCTTCTCCGGCGAGACCAGTTCGAGACCTCACGGTGACAGCCTCAACCGCAGCCTCAACCACCAATTGACAGCACTAGTAAGTTCCCCTCGCCTCCCTCATCGTGCTGTACTATTTAATTGCTCCCCGATGACCCCTAACGCCGGCGATCACCGGAAATGGCTGAAAATTCCAGATTGCCCTGTTCCGGCAATGCAGCCCGATTCAATTCGAATTAGCCCTCGAACCTGTGAAGCAAATTGATCAGTGGGTAATTTCAAGCAAGCCTGTAAGCTTAGAATCCCTAATTAAACATCATTCGAAGCTTTTCCCAAATTCAAGCTCTACCAGAAAACCGGCGATCGTCGCCAGGCTTCTCCGGTGATCCTCCGGTCAATTTGATGTTACCAGAAGCTTCCCTATATCTCCTAGATGCTCTCCAAGCGAGGAATTTAGTTCTCTCGGCCTGTAGCAAAAACCCCCAAATAGCAGTGTTCTTCTCCGGCACAGTTCACCGGAAAAGTGTTCCCGGCCATTTCAGCCCTCGAAACTTTGTCATTTAGATGTGCCTTAGCCTCCTGAGTATTTTTGTCTTCTAGCTCGACACCTAGATCGGCCTAGATTGGAAGTTATAGCCATGCCAAGTTTGTGTCCAGAACTGCTCCAGTGCAGCCAGTTCATCTCTGTTCATCATCAAATTTCTTGCTTTCCAGCCATTTCTTGCCCTAGATCCTGTTGACTTAATTGTTCCTGTTATCAATGCCTACCTCCCAGACAAAGTGGTGCATCATTTGGAGCTCCAGATCAAAAGTTATGCTAAGCCCTAGTTTTTGACATTGTCAGCTCTATGCCAGAGCTTGTCAGCCAGTGGCATTGACCTTGTTTACCCACTTCTGGTTGTGTAATTTGAAAATCACTTTGTCCACTAAATTTGTAGAGTTGTG